>CAWUFW010007570.1:0-600000 GCA_963921515.1 Calotriton arnoldi
ATACAACTCCCTGGTGTTTTTTGTCCCAACCCAGAGCGACTGCAAATGATCTAGGGCCTGTACAAATGCCCTCCCACCACGCAGCCCCTGCCATCAATGAACATGGCGAGCACTGTCCTGCCTACAAGCACGATTCCTTGTGAGGCCACAGAAGAGCGCTGTCCTAGCCTTGTGCAGAGACGTGCCCGGCCTGTGATATTTATCTCGGTCTCTGGTAGCTTTCGGAGGTGGTTTTTCTGATACTCCTCACGCAAGTTTTCTTCACTGGTGACCTCCCTTCCTAATTGGCCACAATAGGTCTGGGTCTAGTTCTACTTCCTTGCCGCAACGCTGCCCTCACCCACGACGGCCTCAGTTGTTAGTCCTTGGTCTCCTGCCATCACGCTTGCCTCCCAGTGAAGCCAAATCCCAACGATCGCCTGGCTATGTTGGAGGCCTTACTGGTTTTTGTACACCACCCTCCATACTGTACACTCAGTCTTGATGTCAGACTGATGCCCCCCCACCTTCATCATGCACTGCGCTTCCGAGCTACCTACGGCCTGCAACTATAGCCCCTGAAGGGTCAACCGTAACTCAGGCGCTCCACCCTGCTGCCATCCCCAGACTTGTCCCTCCTAACCCGCAGCTGAACCTGATATGGTCCCTCTACCAACTTTTGTACTCGGACTGTGCCTTCCCAAAGTTCTCGTTGTTGATGTGCAATCACTATAATTTTTATAATTTGTGTCTAATATGTATGTTGATGTGCTATCACTATAATTATTGCTTTTTTGAGTTTAATATGAGTGTTGATGTTCTATCACTATTATTATCGTTATTCTATCACTATTACTATCGCTATTCTGTGTTTTAATATGACAAATTTGGTGCTGTCCCAGAAGTAAGCTTTGCTGCTGTTCTATCATGGTAATTATCGTAATCTGGGTTTAATTTAACTAATTTGTTGCTATCTGGCTGTACTCTCACTGCTATACGCTCTTCCACCTATATTTTAGACTCTCTTACCCCTTCTTTCCACCCCTCTCTCCCTAATACTCTCTCACTACAATATTCACCCAGCCCCCTTACTCCTTCTTCAATCCCTTCTCCCCCTACACTTACCCCAGTCTCATCTAACTTCCTAAGTCCGTCCAGGTTTCTTAAAGCTGTTGTTCTCTCCCTATATATTTTGTAATCTATATATACTCTGACATACCCTCCCGGCATTCCCACTGAACGCCTTCTCTACTCTACCTCTGACATTTGGTTTACCCTCTGGTTTACCCCACCCCCACCCCTTACCACTTACTCCCCTCTCTCTCTTGCGATTCTCCCCT
The DNA here is from genome assembly GCA_963921515.1 of Calotriton arnoldi. Classification (NCBI taxonomy): domain Eukaryota; kingdom Metazoa; phylum Chordata; class Amphibia; order Caudata; family Salamandridae; genus Calotriton; species Calotriton arnoldi. Next base: position 1,320 of record CAWUFW010007570.1, read on the forward strand.
TTGGTTTCCCCTCTCACCCTCTGCCTATTTCTCATTTATTTTTGTCCCAACCCCCTCCGCTCTCTTCCTCCCAATTCCCCTTCTTGCGACCTATCATGTCCCCCCCATTTCCCGTCCTCACACCCCCAGATCCTGCCCTCTCCAGACATGGTCCCAATTCCTGAAACATCGTATACCCATCCAATCTGTCCAAAAATGCCAAGAAAAACTTTAAACATAAATTACTGACTCGTCACCCCGAAACTCTCATAGTTAATACCTACCATAGCCTCACCTCTCCTATAAAAACTAACCTTATTTTCTATTCCAAACGCCCCTCCAAATGGAAAAGCATCTTCCTGGGCCATCTCTCAGTCACTAAATTCAGCAAAATCCCATATGGTTTCAAATTATCTACCTCCCCATCCCCAGCTTTTCTCGGAGAAATTGACATCTCCATATTCAAAACCGGTACATTCTCATTCAAGCATCCGAACACCACCTCAACATCTTTGACCACCACTACAGTTCCCTGGCAGACCATCTATCCAAACCTGCCCCCAACCCCTCTTCCTCCCAACTGTCTGACACCCCCTTGGTATCCTCCCCAGCTCTGAGCCCACGCCCCCAAGGCACCCCATCTGCGCACACCATCACCCAAATCCAGACCCTATCTAACCTCTCCACAACTCCCGGACCCCTTCACCCTGAACGTCCACCCTCACCCCTCTGGCGCCTATAGCACCCTCTCCAAACTACACTCTCCCCACGCAAGCGGATGTAATTAAGTCCCGGCCCCTTCACCTATTGCTTCCGACTCTTTCCCCCCTACACCTATATCTCCACTGCTGAATTTCACTCCCCCCCCTCATAATGCTGTTACCTCCCCCTCCATCCCTCTCTCCATCATATCTTCTCCTCTGGCTTCTCAGCCTATCTGCATGATTGACCCCGCCACCTCCACGTCCAACATCCCTAGCTCCTCTCTGACTCCCCCCCGCAGCATCTCCCCCCCTCCACTCATCAGGCTTTCGTCTCCGGCCAACATTGAACCCCATTTCTCCCCCCCTCCTTGCCACCCGAGCTAACACTCAATCTTATCGCTCTGACACTTTCAAACATTGAACTTAATCTCTCAACCGTTCAGACGGAACTTATGAGACTCAGAGAGGATTTCAACGCCCTTAACACCAAGACCCTCCTCAATCATAATGACTCCGCCTGCCCTTGCCTCACTTACACCTCCCAACTTAACCACTGGAAACTATTCCTCTTCGCAACAGATCTTTTAGGCCGCGCCGCGCTAGGTACGGCCTCTCCTCTTCTGTCATTACGGACTTATGCAACTCTTACCTTCCAAAACCCCTGATCATACCCTCCCTTATTCCAGCATCCCAGTGATTTTGGGAACGAGCAGAATCCCCTCCTCTCCCATCTCACCTAGACCCCCAGCTCAACTTACAACCATACACTCGTGCCCTACCACCAAAGCCAACCCTAAGCCCCTCTCCTGCATGCTCATTAACTGCCGCTCAGCTGTCCGACACGCAACTGAAATATCAGAAACCATCCTCAGTGAAACCATCGACATTGCCTTCCTTACAGAAACCTGGCTTAATGACCACTCGACGGCCATCCTTGACCTACTCACCCCCCCGGCTACTCTATCATTAGGAAAGACAGACCAGACAGTAAAGGAGGTGGCTTAACTATTATCTATAAAAATTAACTGCAACTCTCCTGTGTTAAAAATACTGACCACTTAACCTTTGAATATCTTGGCGCCGAACTCACTATACAGGGTTCTCCCCCAATTCGTCTACATAACATCTACCACCCTCCGGGTGATCCACTACCCTTCGCTGAGGAACTATCCGACCTTCTTTCTCAATCCTCACTCTCCAACTCGAGAAATCTCTTCCTAGGAGATTTTAACATCCACTGGAACAATGTTGTTGACCCCACAGTCACCCACCTAATCAATCTTCTAGAGATCAATGGCCTTGTTCAACTATGTCACTCGCCCACCCACACCAAAGGTGCCACTCTCGATGCCATCATTTCCAATAATGACTTGGCCTCCCTCTCCAGCATCCTCCCCATTGACTAGTCTGACCATCACCTCATCCTGTTCAAGATCAAATCCGCTCCCCTCCCCCCCCTATTAAAAATTACAAACCCATGAAATGGACCAGAAATCTTAATCAAATCCCTCCTGGTGAACTCGAGTCTAAGCTACAAGCTCAACTTCTTCTCACCCCTCTCTCCCAAGACGCCAATGAGCTCACCGAGCTTTTCAACAAGACTGCCAATGAGGTCGTAGACCTCCCAGCCCATCCCAAACTAAAAAAACAAAGATCCATACCATCCAAAACTTGGTTTAACTCTGGCCTCAACGACGAAAGACGCTCACTTAGACTGACTGAAAGAACATGGAGGCAACACCCCGCCCAACTAGCCTGTCTCCGAGCCGCTAGATCTACTTATAAAAAACACATCTTCAAGGAAAAGGCTACCTTCTTCCGAACACAACTAGATCGTGCCAAAAATAGACCCAGAGAACTGTTTAACATTGTTCGCAACCAAACATCCACAGCCCCCCTTAAACTTACAGCCTCAACTAATAGATGTGAGGAAATTGCCAACTTCTTCTCCAATAAAATCGCCAAAATTGGTCAGTCCTTCCATTTAACTCAGATCCCACCCATTTCCCCTTTTGCCGCTGACATTACATTAACCGATCCTCCCGTCCTGCAACTGAAAAACAATGCATCCTGGACTAACTTCCACCCCGTGACTGAGCTCGAAGTCTTTAACATCATCGCCAAACTTAAGCCGTCCTCACACACCAAAGACCCTATCCCCTCTAGTCTTATCCAGAATCTTAACCACATTATTGCCCCTTATTGAACCACCATCATCAACACCTCCCTCTCCACAGGATGTGTCCCTGACTCACTTCAACTCGGTCAAATCACGCCTATCCCTAAAAATCTCGCCTCAGACCCCAATGACCCGAACAATCTTCGCCCTATCTCTAAACTACCACTTCTTTCCAAAGCCCTTGAAAAATGTGCTTAGCTTCAATTGGATAAACACTTTAACAACTTCAACCTTCTAGACTCCTTGCAATCCGGCTTCAGAAAAGGCTGCAGCACTGAAACCGCCATGCTAAATATAGTCGATGACATCCACTCTTTCCTTGACAACGGTAAATCCTGCCTACTCATTCTCCTTGACCTCTCGGCTGCCTTTGATACAGTCAACCACAATTCCTTACTCAACTCGCTCAAGACCTGCTTTGGCCTTAACGGTCAGGTCCTTAAATGGTTCACCTCATTTCTCCAACACAGAACACAACAAATCAAAATGAAGGACTGCCTATCTAACCCCTCACCTGTTTCCCTAGGTGTCCCTCAAGGCTCTATTCTCTCCCCCTCTCTCTTTAACCTCTTCATGGAACCCCTTACCCTCATTCTGAAACAAGCTGGAATCAATTATCACCTCTATGCTGACGACACCCAACTTTACTATAAGATTAGGTCCCACTCTGATGTACTTCATCTTAACCATACCTTGAACAAGATCCAGTACTGGTTCCACTCCAACCATCTCAAACTCAACCCTAAGAAAACTGAAATCATCCTCTTCTCTCCTAAAAACAACGGGCTCCCCATCCAAACCTGGATCTCTGACCTTAATGCACTCAACTGTTCGCTCTCTTTGTCCAATTCAGTGAAATCACTTGGTATTATCATTGACAAAAATCTAACCCTTAACAACCACATAAAAAACTCTGCTAAAGGAGCTCTCTTCACTCTCCGTCATCTGAAGAAAATTAAACCCTTCATTCCACCTGAAGACTTCAAATGGGTTGTCCAATCCCTGGTACTCTCTAAAATTGAAAATTGACTAAGGTAACGCTATCCTCACAGGAACCCCCAAAGTTCACCAAGCCCCACTCAGATCTGTGCTCCACTTAGCAGCCAGGCTTATCACTGACTATAAATGTTTTGACCACATCTCTCCAGCCATGAAGGCCCTTAACTGGCTTCCCGTTGAAGGTAGATCCTCCTACAAGACAGAATGCATCACGCATATAACTCTACACCAGAATTCCCCGCTGTACCTCACAAATAAACTCAAAAAAGCGGGAGGCTCCAGACCGATGAGGAGCACTAACACTTTCCTCCTCGTCCCCCCCTTATTCAAACAGAAAACCACTCAATCTCGCTCCTTCTCAGGAAACGCTCCGATCATCTGGAATGCCCTCCCCAAGGAATTGCGTTGCAACCCCTCCTACATCGGCTTTAAAAAAGAACTCAAACTGCACCTTCTCAGCAAATACTGGCTTCTGACCCCACACGCTGTCTCCACCGTCCTTATCCTCCTCTACTTCACTCCTTTCTCTCACTTCTTCCCTCTCCTCTTTTCTCTCTCTCCTTGGGCACTCCCCCTTCTTTCCCCTCTCCTCCTTCCACTTCCCTTACCTCCTTCCTCCTAAAATCCCTTCCGGTCGACCGCCCCCCCCTCCCCCAACTTGGTTTCCCCTTGCCTATCCTTATCTAATTATGCCTCACCCACAGCTCAGCCCAGAATCTTTTTTTTCCCTCTGTCACTCTCTATGTAAATGTATCTGTTATTGCTGTTACTATGTTTAATAGACCTCAGTGGAGTGCCTTTTCATATATATTGCCCTCGGGTAATTTCAGTTTGAATTTACTTACTTTTATGCTCTGCTATTGACCAAATCCGTTCTCTGTCCTGTAATCTTGTTTGTGCACATGTAAAGCGCTCTGATACCCCGGGTCTAGCCAGCGCTATATAAAACCTTTCAAATAAATAAATAAATAAATAAAATAAATAAGGTGGCACAGTGCATATATGTGATTATGTTCTAATGTGTTTTATGTATAATACAAAGGCTATTTTTATATAACCTTGTGTGGAGTTTCCTTTGTGGTGTGCCTAGTGTGTCACTGATGTGTGTGTGTGTGTGTTGTGCAAATGCTTTACACCTTGGCTCTGGGAAAAGCCTGACTGCTGTGCCAAGCTACCAAGGGAGTGAGCAGGGGTTATCTTCGGTGTGTAACTCCTTTGCCCTGACTAGAGTGGTGGTTTCTGTCTGGCTTAGTAGCATGCCCTAGCCAACCAGAAATCCCATTTCTAACAGCACATCACATAGATACCAGTCAACAGTTGGTTAGATAAAACAAGTCTTAGGGTCAGGTTTAAACTGTAATACAGGGGCCAAACGGAACAGTCACTGGTACCATGACATAGAAGACGTTAAGGGGGTGGCCCAGCCCAGTCTCCTCATGGTCGCTGACTGATGCGGGATGGGACCACCCTTGGCCCGTGTTTCCCTTGTGTGTGGCCCGCGGTTGAACCAGCACCCCCAGTCAACTGGCAGTGCCTCCTGGTGCAAAAACTCCTGAGGCTTGAAGTCCCCCACAAACATCGGCAACGGTGGTGTGCCCATCTTATCACCATGAAATCAGCAACGAGGAAAAACTATTTAAAGCCAGAAATACATTTTACCCTGCACAATCAATAAAATACTGAATTGAGTCCCTGTTTAAATATTGTTGTTAGGTTGATGGTTGGAGATAATAACGTGTGCTATTTGTTCATAGCTGTGGGATCATGCAGGCATCACAGTCCTGTTGTGATCAGGGCCTTCAGTGAAGCCTTCAGACGTGCGACCTCACTTTGTGTTCCTCATTTCTTGGCAGTAATGAGGGGTTATCTTGTGACCAACTGCAGGTTACACTGTCTATAATTTAGATATAAACCCCTTGGCACCCGAGAGAACCAGCCTCTGAAAGGACAAGATGTAAAAATGATTAAGCCTTCTGGAAAATGCCTGCACTTAAAAACGCTAATTGGAGGGATAGCTGATGGCTGCTAACTGATTGTACAGTATGTTAAATAATGACACGTCAGTCACCTAGCAGTAAGTGCTCATAATTGCTGGTATTTCAACATGAGTGCTCTGTGTCTCACTTCGAAATAGGATCAATTTTCTCTAAAGAGGAGTTGATAAATACAGTAGAAGTCTAAGCGAAGTGAATGCAACACAGGCTGTGGGGGAAGGATCTAAAACATCTTTAAACATATGACAGTAATTGGGACTCGCTGTAGTTATTAGAAGTCGTTGACAAACAATTTTCCTTTACAATGCATTACTTTTTTTTCACTGCTTCAACAGCTTTTTAGTGAATATATAAAAGTCGCAGTGAACGTGTCTGTTCCTAAAAGAAGACAAAAGCCTGGAAACGCTGGTAGGCACGAATTCTCGAAGAATGCAAATTAACAAACAAACTTTAAGCTCTGATTTTTTTCAAGCATCTCTCCTATTTAAGGGTTCAGTGGTAGTATGTTTTCCTAAGTGTAGGGGTAAAAGTCAAGCATCAGCAGAAGCAGCCTCGCCATCAATGACATTTTTCCTTTGCCACCATGTGTTCACCTGTTTTTTTTTATTGTTGGCAGTTTGAGGGGCCCTTAATTCATGATGTGTGGTGAGCACGTATTTGCCCATGTCCAGTGGGAGCGTGTGTACAATATGCCACACTCTCAGATGCTACACTCATTCCGGGGAAGGTAAGTCTGGCTGTGCAATAGACGCCCCTTGGCAAAAGGCCTCAAGTCTATGGAGGATTCACTACACATAGGCGCAAGAGCGCAAATCAGGAAGCTACATTTCCCATGAATTTACAGAACTCTAAGGGGTATATTCACAAGAACGTGTGATAACTACCGCAAGGGTAGAGTAACGCAACTTTCAATATCGCAGCCTAGCGCGGGAAAATAACCCAGTGTCAACGTGGAATTCACAACACGGCGGTAGCATGCGATAGTTGGCCGACACCGCGGACAATGTCCGCGATACAACCACCACGATGGAGATAAAAACACAAACCACAACACCAAAAAACACGCGATGGGCCAAAGCGCGATGAGGAAACAGCGACAAGCAGCGCCAGGCCTGCAACACACACCTGGCAGGCGTCAAAAATCTCCATAAAAGTAGAAAAAACACCCACACACAAACTGACCAACACACAAGCACCATGGAGGCAGCCGGAGCAGGCGCAGAGGACGAGCGCAACCCCACAAGCACCCCGGACGACCAGCCTGGGACCTCGGGGACAGGGAAGGGCAAGGACAAGAAGACGAGGAAGACCAAGTTCAGTCCGCAGGCGAACAGGATCATAGTCACGGAGATGATGGAACACCATCAACACATCTTCGTCACCTCCAACGTGTCATTGGGCACCAAAACTGGAATATGGCGGGACATCGTCGACAAGGTGAATGCCGTCGGAGAGCACAAGCGGACAATGGATGAGGTCAAGAGGCGATGGAATGACATCAAGCGGAAGACCAAGGAGAAACTCTCCGCCAACATGAAGGCAGCAACGCAGACCGGAGGTGGGGGCCCAGCGCCACAGCTGGAGCTGGATGACATGGAGGAGCTGGTGTCGACAGTCATCAGTGTGGAGACTGTGGCCGGAGTCGGGGGACCGGACACTGCTCGACAGGACACAACACAACCGCAACAGGGTGAGTGACCACCAGGTACTGGGGGGACGGGGGAGATGGCCACAATGGCACACATGCACAAGCAAGCAGGGCACAGTGCACACCCACAATCACTCTGGGTCCTCGCCCAGACCCACAGACTGTCACAATGTACAATGCCATGCTGTCTGAATGTCAACCTGTACCATGCGGCTACATACATGTGGACACATTGTAATACACCATCTCCCCTTCACATCGCAGGGGCATCATCAACACCTCCTGCAGAGCAGACACAGCCACTCTTCACTGATGACGAGGAGGAGGACAACACCAGCATCGACACCCAAACCATCCAAGACCTCATTGACCTCATCCGCAACTCACCTCCAGGATCAGGGCAGCCCAGCTACATCCATGAGACCCCACCCTCCACCCAAACCACCCAGCAGGAGGCACCCACAGCCCCGGCACCCTCCCAAGTCCCCCAGGAACAACAAATGGCCTTCCAACGCCGTGTGCTGGAGGGCCAGAGGGAGATGGCCGAGCAGGTGCGGGTGGGGTTTGAGCTCATGGCTACCAAACTGGACGCCATCCTTGGGTGTCTATGTCCGCCCCATGGACTCCAGCGAGCCCTGACTGACATCTCTGGAGTCATGACGCGGAGGGAAGAATACCTGTCTGCTCAGAGTGGCCCCAGCGATGCCAGCCGTGAGCTGGCACACATGTGGAGGCTCATGGAGGACATGGTGCGGATGGAGGCAGAAAGGATGGCTGCCGCCGCTGCACATCAGCGAAATGTAGCTGGGATCTACCGTGCCCTGCATGTCCTCATCATGGCATTGCTGCCACAAGGCGTGGCGATGATGAATGCTGCTGCCCCCACACCATCCACATCTCCGCCCCCTGGTGTGTCAGTGCCTCCCAGTGCGGCAGGCGTATCCACTCCAGCACCTGATGTGTCACTGCCACACAGTGTGGCCGACAATCCTCCTCCGGCCCCTGATGTGACAGTGGCACACAGTGCCGCAGCCGGTACTGCAACACCCACAGGTGGGGCAGGGCACACACCCGGGGACGAGGACGTGGATGGGACTGTGGTCAGGACTGTGGTCAGGACTAGCATCCATTTTCGCCACCTTGCCTGTTTCTGCTTGGTGCCAAACATGGCCTCAAGACCTACCACTGACCCCCGATACACTCCGATGCACTCACCTTGGACAGTGACATGGACTGCCACATCCTGTTTGACGACCAATGACACGGCGGACAGACTGCGGACTGTACCCTTCCTCTTCCGCAGTACAGGTTATCCCCGGATGGACACTGGCTGGCCCTCCACGGGCCCATATTGTGTAGTGTGCTCGGCATTGCCCTGTACCGCTCCAGCTGCATGACTGCACTGGATTTGCAAATAAACATCCAGTGACGCACTGCTGTGTAATGTCTTACGTCATGTATGGATGTGTGGATGAATGTGGGGACAGTGCCTTCCCTTGCATCAATGATGTTCATCCTGTGGGATGCCAGTCAGAGGGTGCGACATTGCATCTTGTGTCCCGGGTTCCGTGAACACTGCAACAGGGACACACGCATCAGTCACTTCCTTGTCCGGACATGGACTGGACCACGCCCAGAGCCCACGAGGCATTGTTGCAAGCCCTGCGCTGGTCGGGCGTACGGCAGGCCAGACCACTCCGCTAACGCCCGAGGGGGGGCCCTCATTGCTACCCATCGCAGCCAGCCGTACTCGCTGGTGGTGTGCAGGTCACTGGTCTAGTTGTCAGCATGTCACAGCCACTCCCTGAGGGCAGGTTTTCACACACACCACACCCATCCGGCACAGGCGTGACAGGCCATGTGACTCCGCCAACATAAGGGGCTGACGACGTCACATTCCCCTCTTCCGGTGGTGACTGGATGACGGACGCTTCACGGTTCTCACTCATGTAGGGCCCATGAGTTGTTGCGCACAGGGTTAGTGGCATCCGAGGCCTTGCGGACGGCATGGGCCTACCACCACATGGCACAGACTGGGGTTGCACAGGGTTAGTGGCACACGAGGCCTTGAGTAAGGCACAGGCCTACCACCACGTGGCGCAGACTGGGGTTGCACAGGGTTAGTGGCACACGAGGCCTTGAGTAAGGCACGGGCCTACCACCACGTGGCGCAGACTGGGGTTGCACAGGGTTAGTGGCACCCGGGGCCTTGGGGACGGCACAGGCACCCCGCCACGGGACGGTGACTTGGGGTACACTGTGTCAGTGGCACCTTGAGCTGCTGAGCGGGTGTGCAGCCTGCGATGATGCCCCGTTCCGGCGGTCCGGACAGCTCAGGTTTTGTGTGCCCTGCTGGACCGCAGTGTAGGCCAGAGCCAGCGGGCAGCGCGGGCCTACCGCCATGTGGCGTAGCTTTCGGGATCCCAGAGTTGGTGGCACCCATTGGGCTGAGCGTGAGTGCAGCCTGCGATGGTGCCAGGTGCACTGGTATGTCCTCTGCCATGGAGTAATCAAGACCCAGCACCAAACGTGAGACCTGGTGGCCTGCGGAGCGGGGCTGCATGATGTGGAGGGTGCCATGTCCGCGGGCCCCGGGATTGTGGCTTGCAGCAGCACGTGGTGGGACCTCCTGTCGACGCACCGGTGGCGGAAGGTGAGCATTGAGGCCTGGGTGTGCATGGGCGGGCATGCTCCGATGGTCAGCGTGAGAGGTTTCGGTGCCTCTGCCTGGGTGTGCATGGGCGGGCTGGCGATGTTGTATTGTGCAAGTGTGTGTTCTGTGCCAGTCATGTATCTGGGCTCTGTTTCAGCTGACGGCTCTGAATCAGATGTGTGACCTGGTGAACTGCCCGACATACCGGCACATGGTTGGAGACACACCGGTGGCAGCAGGTGAGCAGTGTGGCCTGGGTGCGCAGGGGCGGCACTCTCTCTCTCTCTCCCTCTCTTCTCTCTCTTCTCTCTCTCTCTCCCTCCCACTCTTCCTCTCTCTCTCCTCTTCCTCTCTCTCTCTCTCCCTCCCACTCTTCCTCTCTCTCTCCCTCCCACTCTTCCTCTCTCTCTCCTCTTCCTCTCTCTCTCCCTCCCACTCTTCTCTTTCTCTCTCCCTCCCACTCTTCCTCTCTCTCTCCTCTTCCTCTCTCTCTCCCTCCCACTCTTCTCTCTCTCTCTCCCTCCCACTCTTCTCTCTCTCTCTCCCTCCCACTCTTCCTCTCTCTCTCCTCTTCCTCTCTCTCTCCCTCCCACTGTTCCTCTCTCTCTCCTTCGCTCTCTCTCTGTCCTCTGATGTGCGCAGGACACACCTTCTCATCATGTTTTTTGTCTTACATGCTGTGACCTACGTATTGTCCGGAGGGGAGCGGCCATGTGTCTTCATTTCATTTCGTTGTTCATTTTAATAAAGTTTCATTTGTTGCTTCGAAAGTGAATGTGTGCTGGTCATTTCTGTGACGACACATCCATGTCACCAGTTGTGATTGTGCGGCATCAAGCGGAATATTTTGTAAATGTTTCAGTGTGGCTGATGTGGCATGTCTTTGGTCGGGGGTGCCAGGGAGGGGTGGTCCTGGGGGTGGTGGCAGTGGGTGTTGTGGCCCTCTTGGGTGTCCGGGCCGCATGATGGGTGGCTCCATGGCATCTGTTGCCCTTCCGATGTAGCCCTGGGCTGTGCTCCCTTTTGTGGTGCTGGCTGCCGTCCGACTTTACACCAGGTCAGAGCAGGTGTAGATTTCCTGGTGCTAACGCGCCTTATCGCCTGTTTTGTGTTTTTAGCGCGGATGTGGCTGGTCGTTGTGAATGTTGAGGTCTGCTGTTATCTCGACTTTTGTCACGGGAACGCCTACTCTGCATCTCATTAGCGATATTTGAGGGGGTCCTCTGTGGCGATGTTTTGTGCGGCTGCTATCGCGGGTAAACTGGTGCTGTGGGCTGTTAACACCGGCTTGTGAATGGGGAGGTACATTTATCACGACTTTGGCTGCGGTAAAGTGCCGTTAATTCGGCGATATCTCCTTGTGAATATGCCCCTAAAATGTTTGAAAATGACGGCGACTGTCTTGATGTTACCAAGTATACGTTTTTAGGCAGTCAAGAAACGTGGGGCAAATTTGTCATTTCTGATGCAACACTGCGTTACGCGCTGTTGTCTCAGAATGAATTGTGCCATGTTTCGCCATATTCCTGCTCCATGGATACGCTTTATTTATCATATGGTCCACAATGGTGCAAGTTCCCAAAATTCGTCACGCATCGTGATGCAAAGTAGTTCATTATGGCCCAAAGTGCCATAACGCAACTAATAAATCCGATATGCAAATTTGAATTGCGTGTTGTAAAACACATTTAGGTGTCTCAAATCAGCATTGCGTCACGCAGGAGTGCATTGTGACACGTGAACTCATGAAAACAGTAAACAGAACAATGCAGTTCTCACTACCAATCTCCCCCGCCAATATCTACAACCATGGAAGGAGCCTCAGGAACCCAGGAGTGCAACAACCCTATCCCTGAAGAACTGCCAATCACCCAGGGGAAAAGGAAGCGGGAGTCACATTTCTCAGAGAAGGAAAACCAAATACTGTTCAATTAGGTGACTAAGTATGAACATCTATTATTTGTCGCCTCCAAATCACCATTAGCAAAGAAAGATGCCATATGGCAATGTATAGTGGACAAGGTCAACTGCATTGCACAAACAAGAAGTACTGTAGTATAGTGTAAGAAGAGGTGGCATGACTTCAAACGTAGGGCAAAAGAAAAACTGACCAGGAACCTAAAGGCAGCCATGAGGACTGGAGGAGGACCTGATGTCCATGAGGATTTGGACCCTTTGGAGGACCAGGTAGCATCCCTCATTCCAACAGAGTTTGTTGCCAGAGTTGAAGGTCAGGACATTGCTGACGTCGTGGACCAGCAAGGAGTATAGGGTGAGTGAAAATGTGGGGGCATATTTATCAAATTTTCACACAATGCAATGCAGCAAGCCACCTTGCTGCACTGCGTGAAAGGGAGAGGGCAGGAATGCACCATATTAAACATTATATGCTGCACTCCTGCTCTCTGCCTGCCATGGTGAACAATGTGCTGCCTAACACCAATGCTAGACCCTTGCACCATGGGTGCTTGTGTTGCAGGCAGGATTGTTTTTGTGCAGGAAGGGTCAGCTTTCTGCATAAAGAACAATCCACAGTGGCATTTCCCTCTGTCTATGTTTGCTGCACACATACAAAGCGGAAAAAACAAGAATAAATAAACATATTTCTCCTTGTTACGCATCCCCTGGGGAGACGTAGCAATTTGACACATTCCCAGGGTTACCACTGATGGTAAATATGGGAATGCACCAAAATACATGGATGAATGCGGGGGAACACCCATGCTCACCCATGGAATGCTTCCCTGGAGCAGAGTAATCCAAGGCAGCGACTTACGCTGCCTTGCATCACTCCATATTTACCAAGCCACGCAGGGCCATGCAAGGGGGCCTTGCGAGGCTTGGTAAATATCATTCCAGGTTTTGCATCGCCCTTGCACTCCCTTGTTATAATTCTCACCTTTGATATTTTCCGCAGAGGCGAGACGGAGGTCAGTAGCTAGATCCCAACTTCCCCCAATCACCACAAAAGTCCAACATAGTCAAAACATATAATGGTGAGACGGGAAAAAGGGGAAAACAAGGGAAAAGGAGACACACATCCGAGATATTCGGGGTGGAATAGGAATCTTCAGAAACAATGAGAAGGCCTGCATAAAAGATAAGAGGTATATATAACTACATAAATTGATATTACCAAATTCCAGTTATACTTCTCCAAGACAGTGCTTTAAGTTCTGTACATAGCTACCTGTGAATTTCCCCTCTTTTGTTAAGGTCTTTAGGTATGTAGAGGCAGAGTATGCACAGAAACTTGGCTCGAGGAGTCCTCAGCTCCGAACTTGGTAGCAGCCATGCCCCCAAACTATGCGGCCCTTTGTTATAATAGACCAGGTAGAACTAGAGAGGGTGGAGTTGCGATCCTGCATAATCAACAGCTAAAGATAGAGACCCTATGCGCAGAAAGCATCGAGGGGGCAGATGTGTTGGGAGCTAAGATCTGCTCCCAGACCACCTGTTTAATCATTCTGGTAGTCTATCGCCCCCCCCCCGAACGCCCCCCAAATTCGTTGAGCTCTTCACCGAATTAGTCAACGATATCCTCTCCCGGTACCAATGTATCCTGGTGATGGGGGACTTCAATTTCCACTGGGATCAGATACCCAAAGACAGCCAGGCCAAACAGTTGGAGGAGGCACTGGTTTCTCTGGAACTTAGACAACTGGTGAATGCCCCTACTCACGAGAAGGGCCACACACTTGATTTGATCTGGACGTCCCATCCATTAACTAGTCTGACAGATATCAGTCCCTGCGCTTGGTCCGATCATTATTTAATTAGAGGCATGTTTCCACCCACAAGACAAGCAGTCCGTCCTCCCCCGGAGTGGAAAGTGCTGCGGGGATGGAATAAAATTAGAGAAGACAACCTGATTAAAACTCTACATAAATCAGCCCCCCCAAGTCTGGCACAGGGGAACCTTGACCTAGAAAGTGCCGCCCTTTCCACGAGGCTGAAGAACGCCATCAACATATTAGCCCCTGCACGTAGGGAAAGAGTGAGGAACAAAGGTAAAGGGGCCCCTTTGTTCAATGAGGCTTTAAGAAACAAGAAACAAACCTTACGCCAGTGCGAAAGTGCCTGGCGTAAAGCATACGACCCAGGTGCCCTGTTGAAATATAAAACAATGTTAACAGTTTATAAAAAAGCGATTTTAACTAGGAAAGCAGAATTCTATGAAGCAAGGATCCTGACCGCTGACAATACACAAAAAGAGACTTTTCGTGTTCTAAAAGAGCTGAGGCAGTCTCAGGAGCAGAAGCCCCCCACCTGCCCTGAAGATTGTAACAAATTTCAGTCCTTCTTCTTAAAAAAAGTGAAGGACCTGCTGACAGAGATCCACCTTATCCCTACTGTCCACTGCCCCCTACCATCTGCCCCCTTGCCACACGCTTACGATAAACCGCTCACTGTTTTCCCAATGCATAATCATGATTCCCTGACCCTCCTAATGGGAAGGGTTAAGTCTGGGTCACCTGCGGACCCCTGCCCACCGAGGGTATTCAGAATGGCATTACCAGGGGTAGAGAGCAAGGTTCTCACGTTGCTAAATCGGTCTCTTGAATCTGGCCACGTCCCTACCGACTTTAAGGAAGCACGAGTGATCCCTCTTCTGAAAAAACCAGGGGCAGACGTGAAGAATCTTAAAAATTTTAGGCCAATTTCCCAGCTCCCTTTCCTGGCAAAAGTGGTGGAACAGCACGTGCTGAAATCCTTGTCACACCACTTAGAAGCAAATCAACTTCTGCAAACTAAACACGCAGGTTTTAGGGCCCATCATAGTACGGAAATGGTTATGCTGGCAGTCTTGGATGAACTCAGGCTCAGGGCCGATAACAAAAAACCAAGTGCCCTGGTCCTGCTAGACCTATCCGCGGCATTTGATACGGTCAACCATGACCAACTTTTGTCGTGGATTTCGGAGTTAGGTATCCAGGGAACGGTCCTTAAATGGCTCACGTCCTTCCTAACTGACCGATCACAGAGAATACAGTTAGCCGACCAGGTGTCTGATGCCGGCAAACTCACGTGCGGGGTTCCACAGGGCTCGGCGTTGTCCCCCCTTTTATTCAATGCCTACCTCCAGCCCTTGGTGGCGCACTGTCTCACATGGAGTGCCAGGTTTATAACTACGCGGACGATACCCAAATCATCATCCAGATAGACAACTCCCCTGCTGCCCACACACAAATGCAAAACATTTTAAAATACACAGTCAACTGGATGACGGCCAATTCCCTCAAAATCAATCCTGACAATACCGAGGTACTGGCAGTCACCACGGACACCAATCCCTGGAGCGATCTCTTCTGGCCACAAGAACTGGGCACAAATCCTGAACCTGCCCAGGCCGTAAAAAGCCTGGGCATCAAAATCGATGCCAAGCTCTCCTTGACCCACCAGGTATCAGCCGTAGTAGGAACATGTGTTGGTCTGCTAAGACAGTTACAGAAATTAGCTCCCCTTCTCTCCTTTGCAATACTCAGATTGGCTGTGTCGGCCATGATAGTATCACGACTGGACTACGGAAACTCTCTGTACATTGGTCTCCCAGGAAAGTTGCTTGCCAGATTTCAGGTGATCATGAACGATGCCGCCAGATTGATCTTTAGACTTCCCAGGAGGGCCCACGCCACCCCCCTCCTACGCCAGCTACACTGGCTTCCGGTTAGGCAGAGAACCAGCTTTAAGGGCCTCTGTATCGCGCATAAAGCCATTTATGGCCAGGCCCCAACCTACATCAAAGAACGTCTGGTAAGCTACACGCCTAGCAGGTCGCTCCGTTCTTCGGAGGCTGGCCTGTTGGCCTGTCCCCGGTTTAACATGGCCTCCAAAGGAGGTAGAGCTTTTTCAACCTCAATTCCTCAACTGTGGAACAAGCTGCCGGAGAATCTGCGTAAGGAACATGCCCTCCTCCCATTTAGGAAGAAGTTAAAAACACTCCTTTTTGTGGAAGCCTGGGGCACAACCTAATCAACTATATCCTTACCATGCGCTAGGGTAGGGCTCTCTCTCACAGCGCTTAGAGACCTGATGGTGATTATGCGCTCTACAAGTTACAATTACAATTGCAATTACAATTACTTTTCTTTCTATGTATAAAAGAACATGTGTATTACATTTTGTGGCAAGGACAAAGGACATAGACCAATAATGGAGGATAAGGTAACCAATGAACCAAACATTAGCAGGAGTCAGAACACTTAGAATAGCCCTCAAAAAATATTAGTCCCAATGGAAAAAACCCAAAAACATATTTCCCAATAGGATGGATTGAATCAAGCATAGTAAAAAGAACAAAAATGTATACCAAAAAAAAGGCTGGGCTTATATAATACAAATAAGCATTCCTTAACTTCAGGATAGCTTGTGGTAATGTTCTTTACTTTCTCTTTGCAGCTAACAGCAGTGCACAAGGAAACGGAATCTTCAACAGCCGTGGAGATACCTCAGATAAGTATAGTACAAATATAGAAAATAGTTTTACAATACCACCAGAGAAGAAATGCGAGGATTCTTTGAAGGTTTTGTCATTCTTCTATCTTTTGCAGGATAACGAGTTCCAGAAGAGATAGCGAGGCCAGTAGCGTGGAAGAACCAGGAATTTGCAGAGGAGAAGCCCAACGCTGACAAACAACCACCAACGCGACCCATAAGTAATCAGGTGAGTCAAAGGGCACAGACAGATGAGTGCACGCGTAAACTAGAACGCAAAGCGCTCTTCCCATTGTGCCTGCCCTCTTTATTCTGGGATCGCTCCACCCCGCCCGCATATGCCGGCATTTACGGAGCAGTCCAGACACTTGTGTGGTGTAAGGGCAGTGCAAACCCATGATAACTATGGGCCAAGACGTGTAATGTCAAGGAAAAGTGTACAAGGACAGTGTGATCAATTGGCAAATAAGAGACAGACGAATGGAATTTCCATATGATTGCTTGCACAACCACCTAGTGGCACATTTGTCAATCTTTAGCGTTGCCCTTGTGCCTTGTAAGGGGATGCAAGTGCGAGGCAAAATATAAATCTATTTCATCATGCAAGGCAGGGGCACTTTGCATGGCCTTGAGTGGCTGATAAACCTAGAGTAACACAAGGTGGCAGAAATATCTTTCTTACGTGCAGCAGGGAGGTGTGGCATGGGTGGAGTCTGGGTGTTCCCATGCATCCACCCATGGATTATGACTAATTCCCATATTTTCTAAAGTTGGTGGACTTGGCAAAGCATCAGAATTGTATGCCACCCCACCAGAGGCACTACAATGAAAAATTGCAATTCTTTTCATTGTTGTTTCCTCTTTTGAAGTGTGCTGCATTCAGCATCACACATAGAAAGAGGAAAATGCCACTCAAGGTTGCTTTTGTGCAGGAAGGTGCCTCTTCCTGCACAAAAACAATCCTGACTACAATGCAGGCACCCTTGCACCATGACGCAAGGGTGCCTGTGTTGCCGCTAGACAACCAACAGTGCTCTAGGGAAGGACAGGAATGCCCCGTATAATGGGAAAAAGGGAACATCCATGCCCTTTCACTTTCCCGCAGTGCAGCAAGGTGGCTTGCTCCATATTGTGTCATGCATGTTTGATGAATATGACCCCTAGGGTGCAAATATTCACAAATGGCATGCAAGACAGTGCAGCAAGGAAGCTTGGTGTGCTGTGCTGCATGAAAGGTAGAGGGTAGGAATGTGGAATCTTTAACAATATATGGTGCATTACAGCACTCTGTGCTGGTGCACAGACTGATGACTAGAGCAAATGCAGGCACCCTTGAACCATGGTGCAAGGGTGCCAGTGTGTTATGCAGGGAAGTTTTAGTTGAGGAAGGGAGGCCTTCATGCACAAAATCATTCCTCAGAGGCTTTTTTCTCTTACTACGTGTGCTGCACAATGCAGCACACTTCAAAAGATGAAACAGTGAGGAGAAATAAAGATATTTCTCCTCGTTACACCTCAACTGGGGAGGTGTAGAATTTTGATGCATTCCCAGGTCTACCACTAATGGTGAACCTGGGAATGTGCCAAAATCCATGGGTGGATGCGTGAGAACATCCACGCTTCACCCATGGAACACCTCCCTGCAGCAGCGAAACTCAATGCAGTGATTTGTGCTGCCTTGCATTACTCTAGATTTATCAAGCCATGCAGGGCCATGAAAGGTGGGCTTGTGTGGCTTGAGTATTCTCACCTAGGTTTTGTATGACCCTTGGGCCCCCTTGCATGGCAAAAGAAAAATATAAAACCTTGATAAACATGCCCCATACTGTTAAAAGAGAAAATCTGTGGGCCTACATGGTATGTCCTGCAAGGTACTTTCCTTAATATTTCTAGTGAATATATGAGAGTGTGGTATCAATGTACATGATTGACATGTGACAACAGTACAACATGGGCATATTTATGTGCAGAAACATATTCTCTTCATATCCTTGAAAGTGAAGGAAAATAAAGTCACAATGTAACAGAGAACACTTATGTCATATACAATCACAATATTTGGAATGTATCCCTATTTCTTTCCAGAAGGAAAAGCAGCATCTCCTGAAGATCAGCCTGTCTGTGATGAACAAACTGTTGTAGACACCATTCTGCCCTCCATTGATAAAGACACCTTCCAACAACTCCTGGACACAATAGAATAATCTCCTCCAGTTTTGGCAAGGGAAGGCAACATTGTTTGGTCTCCACATGAACCAACCCAGACTGTACATGGACCATCTACTTGTCATTTTGCAAGTGAGGACTCTGATGAGCCCCCAAGTCACATTTCAACAGCGAGTAGTAGGGGTACAGCTGTGAAAGGTTGATGAAGTCAGGTTGGGGATGGAGACTATAGTGGGCACTACAGAAGGAGCCCATAGGTGTCTCATCCCCAGTAAGGGGTTGTCTAAGGCAATTTTAGACACCTACTGTTGGCTCCATGAGACTGATGTATCCTTAGCTGATATTGCTGATGTCATGATGCTGAAGGACCAATAACACCATCCTTTAACATCTGACATCAGCGATGTTGTTAGCCAGCTGGGAGCCATCAATTCCTCCATTCGGTCCTTGTAAAGAGGACTGGAGGCTTTAGGTAATCGTTTGGAGGCTAAGATGGATTCCTTAATGGGATCAACAAGTGCCTTCAATAGCAACATCATAGCTGTTGTCCACACAGCAAGCCCTTACCAGGGACTGCCATGCTGCCTTACTGGCATTTACAAATGTAATTGGGAAATTGGGAATAACATCTACTGCCTCAGTTTGTGTTTTAGAAGCAATTGCCATCACTTCTCTGCCTCCTATTCCAACATCACAGCATCCATTGGATGCAGAACACTCATCAGAGGAAGAAAATGTAGAGTTCTCCGGTTTTAGAACCAGAAATTCACTATAAGCATTTGTGAAAGCTTCCTGGCCAGTTTTACGGTCTGTCCCGAGTAGGACATCATGCCACCTTTGCAACCCACTACATGACTCTATTTTTGTGATGTAATTGATCTTGTCCTACTGTCCTCATCAAATAACATCCATATTTGCTAATGGCAATTTGTTCCTCAGTACTTTTCACATGCAGCACATGTAAATGAGAAGTACATTTTCTACATGTCTTGTGAATCACTACACATTAGTAATTGGCTCTATGTGATAAATTGTGAAAATTAGACTTATCACATGATGAAATGTGTGAATCTGAACGTGGTGTATAATAAACAATTTTGAATTTCAATGACTAAATGTGTACTATCTAATCTTTGAAGTCTTCATACATCCCTTATAAAAACAGGATAAAATATTTAGAAATAAAAATCAGAGGGTAATAAAGAATCACATGCAGTCTCTGAATGTGCCACTACTACAATAACATCCATTGCAATGGAAGATTGAGCAAAGTGCAGTACCTCTATGGAACCCCAGAGTAAATCAACAAGCAACCCCATCTTGATTGACACACAGAGAGGTGAATCTAAAGTACACAAAGATTTACCACCACCACTAAAAAGGATGTGTGAGGTATTTGAACCCAACACACTGTTCCACTGCTCCATATCTAAGCTGCAAAGGACCTGCCTCCACATAAAAACATAAGTTGTATGCCTCACTGCTCCCACAAACGTTTGTCATAAATACATACTAGCCAGATACTAAGGTCCATATTTATCATGGGTCTGCATTGCCCTTGTGCCACACAAGGGAGCACAAGGGCAATGCAATATCTTGAATGATATTTATCAAGCCATGCTAGGCCACCTTACGTGGCCCTGCATGTCTTCGTAAATGTGGAATAATGTAAGGCAGGGCAAAATGGCTGCTTTGCATTACTCTGCCCTAGGGAGGCGTTACATGTGTTGAGCGTGGGTGTACCCACATATCCACACATTAATTTAAGTGTAGTCCCAGATTTAGCATTAGAGGTAGACCAGGAAATATGTAAAAATGCTACACCTCTCCAGGGGAGGGTTAACAAAGAGGTACCATTGAGTTGGGTAACAATAAACATCTGTTATTCAGCGCCAAGATGCCCCGTTGCTGGGGTGAACGTGTGCTTTACAAATACACGTTATGTTATGTTATATATGTTTAAATCTTTTTGTTGAGTCCTCTTTCAAAGTGTGCTTCATTCAGTAGCACACATAGAAAGAGGAAAATGCCTCTGGGGATTGGTTTTGGGCAGGAAAGTGACCCTTCCTGCTCAAAAATATTTCCAGCCTACAACGCAGGCCCCCTTGCACCATGGTGCAAGGGTTTCTACGTTAGTGCTAGGCAGCAGTTTGTGTGCAAGCGCAGGCAAAGCGCAGGGATATGTCAAAATCATTTAAAATACAGCTCATTTCCGACCTTTCCCTTTCATGCAGTGCACTTCAGCAAGGTGACTAGATGAGTTGTGGTGTGTGTAAAATAGACAAATATGCCCCATTATCAGTTTTGGAAGCATGGATATGTGTGCATTCGTATCTGCAATGGGAGGATGACCCTCAGTTGTCAAGAGGAGTCTGACACTTCAATATTTTGGTACAATATACTTCGGACTATTTGAACACCATGTACTGTCCTAACTCAATAATAGGAAAATAGAGCCAAAATAGCAATCACTTTGTGAACAACATAACATTTATTTAAATATAATATAAAACACAACCTACCACTAGCTAACCTACACTGCCTTCTACCAAATCTATCCTAGCTTCCCTACCTAGCACTTAATCTATCTTAACAACTATTAACACATGACAAGATAAACATTAACCCCCCACCCCTTAATACACATAAGTCAATACAATACAAACATAAACTATATCCTAAACATATACCACCTACACATATAAGCCTATGCAAATATATATATATATTTAAGATTTTTCAAAGATGTACTTTTTTGTACACACAAAACATTTACCCCCACCCACTAAAATGCTTAACCATTCTAAAATTATTACACTAAAATATATCTAAAATTATCTTACAAAACAATTTCTAACCTACACTATCCCTAAACCTACACTATACCCTAACTAACTAGTAACACACCTAAAATACAAATATAAAAGTTAACAATACAGGGAAGTGGATGGTTTAAGGGAGAGTTCTGGGTCAGATTTGCTGTGAAATGTTTATTAAGACCTCCTGGAATTGAGGCAAAATCTTTGTGTGCTTGTCTTGCACTTTGGATATTTTCGCCATTCGCTTGTCCATTCTTGCCATATATATCAGTTATCTCTGGATGAGGTGGCAAAATGCATGTCCTTTTTTGTGCAGATTTGCTGCCTATCCTGCTGTGCAGTTGATGGTCCTGCGGTGGTGCTTGTGCTAGTCTGTAACCTAGTGCTCAAATGAGAGGTGGTTGTTGCTGGTGCAGTGCCTTTGGCTGGGACCTTGTAGAGCCAGCCCATGTCTTTGACAGGAAAGGACAGGAATGTAATGTATAATGGAAAATACAGTGCATTCCTGCCCTTTCTCTTTCATGCAGTGCAGCACAGTAAGGTGGTTTTCTGCATTGCTCTGCGTGAAAGATTGAGAAATATGCCCCATGGTTAAGAAACTGCCAATGAAGCTGGGATGGACTTGTAAAATAATGAACCACGTTATGCTGGGGCGTCATTACGCCCCAAGCCCAATTGCACAGCTTGATGGTGGATATACCACATTCCTCGTATAATATTATTTAATAATCTATATTCATCCATATACTCAAAATATTCCATCCATTTTTAATTGCTTTTACTCCTGTTTGTTCACACGTAGGATGTCATGCAATTTCCACAGTTTCTTATGTTCGAAATGTGCCCATCCGGACTTCTTTTAAGAACACGACCAAAGCATGATTCATCAAAAGCAGTGTTTATTAAGACCCAATGCATTTCAGGCTTCGGGAGCCCTTCTTCAGGGGTAACTAAAAACAACAATAATACGTGCACTGTTAATACATTGTCCATAATGATACACACATCATAATCCATACTGGCAGTAAAATACTGATTGATGCCCAAACCTTCATCACAATTGTATAAATAATCATATGTTTCAATGTTAGTGTCTACATACTTAAATGAAACCCTCTCATATCTTCCCCCCACCACACCATGTGAACTAATAGCGAACCCCTCCATGTACATCCCGGTATCTCACCCCCTTCCTACCTTGTTTGGTGTAGGTTTTGGAGTGGGATTTAGCGAGGTGAGGAGGAAATGAAAACAATAGCTGGATGAGTCAGGATGTTAGTGAAGAGCAAGGGGGAGTGTGGGGTGATATGGTTAACAAATGAAGGTGGTGCGAGTGATAGTGAATGTTACATGAGGATGATAGGATGGAGAAGCAAAGCGGGTGAAAGTGTAAGTATTGTGAATTGTTTGTTTGGAAAAGTGGTAGAGTTTGAAAACAGGGAAGTTGTGAGTGTGGTGCTTGGAAGGGGGTGAGATACCGGGATGTACATGGAGGGGTTCGCTATTAGTTCACATGGTGTGGTGGGGGGAAGATATGAGAGGGTTTCATTTAAGTATGTAGACACTAACATTGAAACATATGATTATTTATACAATTGTGATGAAGGTTTGGGCATCAATCAGTATTTTACTGCCAGTATGGATTATGATGTGTGTATCATTATGGACAATGTATTAACAGTGCACGTATTATTGTTGTTTTTAGTTACCCCTGAAGAAGGGCTCCTGAAGCCCGAAATGCATTGGGTCTTAATAAACACTGCTTTTGATGAATCATGCTTTGGTCGTGTTCTTAAAAGAAGTCCGGATGGGCACATTTCGAACATAAGAAACTGTGGAAATTGCATGACATCCTACGTGTGAACAAACAGGAGTAAAAGCAATTAAAAATGTATGGAATATTTTGAGTATATGGATGAATATGGATTATTAAATAATATTATACGAGGAATGTGGTATATCCACCATCAAGCTGTGCAATTGGGCTTGGGGCGTAATGACGCCCCAGCATAACGTGGTTCAGTATCAACGTGCCACCAGGGCAAGGCACGTACCCGGTTAGCACACAACTTGGAATAAGAATGAAAAAACTTGGACGATCATTAAAACGTATGGTGTGCATCCCATTTACCCCACTGAACTTGTAAAATAATGGCAATTAGTGTGCTTATGTCCTGCTGGCCAAACTTAGTTCAATGCATTTGGATCCATGCTGTGAGGCCTACTGGATCTGCATTGGTTCCTCCTAAATGAAAAGGAACTTGGTGCTCTATCAAATACATACCATCTGAGATATGCAGACTGCCATCCTTGGGACATATGCTAGCCCACAGTACAAGTTCCCTGCCATGAAGACATATACCCTCACGATGCGTGTAAGACTGGCTGAGAGCTATGAGTAGCCCACCTGTGTGTACAGCCCAGCTGATTAAATTAGAAAGCTTTTGCTTGGTTGAATTAATATACATATAAAAAATTGAGGGGCATATTAGCAAGACCCACGTTAAAATTATCGCCGTTTTAGCGGCAGGAACCTGCCGCTAAAACGGCGATAATGGGCTTGCTAATATGCGTTATGGAATTCCAATAGAAGCCCAGGTTAGATGTCCTGCACATCTAACCTGGGCTTCTATTGGAATTCTATAACGCATATTAACAAGCCCATTATCGCCGTTTTAGCGGCAGTTTCCTGCCGCTAAAATGGCGATAATTTTAACGTGGGTCTTGCTAATATGCCCCTGAGATTATACAACACTAATATTATTAGTAGCTCTCAATGTGTTTAATTGAACATAAGTAGCTCTCAGTACAGAAAAGGTTGGAGACCCCTGCGAGTCCAGGGTGTAAGATGCATGGGGCCATTGTCACTCCTTTCTACATAGGTCTGACATGGTTGCCCCTGATGGAGGGTCAGACACCGCTGAGACAGAATATCAACATCTATACCACAGGTAAGGGGTAATAGTGAGGAAATGGCTAAACAATAGAGCAATTTCTAACACCACTGCACCACCAGATGGGGAGATGTTAATTGCTTTGTTAGGTTGTAATAAAGATAGATCTAAAGTTGCAATGCTCCTGCCACATTTCCTGCATCAATCTGTTGTACAATGATTGCAATTTGATGGCTAACCTTCTGACACTGTGTGTAATGTCTATGAAAAGTGTAGTTTGATATGACACGCAGATTCTGTTTGATTTATACCATCCCCATATTTCAAGTGCTGTAAATCAAAATACAAATCAACACCTATATTGACACATTCTTCACATTGCAAAAACAACAGTTGATGGGCAGAATGCAGAACAATGTCATACATTCACCCCAGTACAGAGATCTGGGCCTAAATCCATCGTTGTTTTGCTCACCATGCCATTCCAGTCTGAACCCAGCCATATGCAAATCAGTCTTGACCCTGTGCCTCATGGGAACAGTCCAGCCCGAACTGCCAAGCCAGGTCCTCCCTGGACTGGAAACAAGCATCCTAGGACCGGTTTCGGGGTTTCACCCCTCTTCAGCCAGGATAGCTTGATTCCAGTGGCATGGAGAGCACGGGACCCACGTCTGGGCATACCCGTCCCACTCGGGTGACAAATGCAAAAACAACAGTTGATGGACAGAATGCAGAACAATGTCATACATTCACCACAGTACAGAGATCTGGGCCTAAATCCATCGTTTTTTTGCTCACCATGCCATTCCAGTTTGAACCCAGCCATATGCAAATCAGTCTTGACCCTGTGCCTCATGGGAACAGTCCAGCCCGAACTGCCAAGCCAGGTCCTCCCTGGACTGGAAACAAGCATCCTAGGACCGGTTTCGGGGTTTCACCCCTCTTCAGCCAGGATAGCTTGATTCCAGTGGCATGGAGAGCACGGGACCCACGTCTGGGCATACCCGTCCCACTCAGAGTGACAAATGCAAAAACAACAGTTGATGGACAGAATGCAGAACAATGTCATACATTCACCCCAGTACAGAGATCTGGGCCTAAATCCATCGTTTTTTGCTCACCATGCCATTCCAGTTTGAACCCAGCCATATGCAAATCAGTCTTGACCCTGTGCCTCATGGGAACAGTCCAGCCCGAACTGCCAAGCCAGGTCCTCCCTGGACTGGAAACAAGCATCCTAGGACCGGTTTCGGGTTTCACCCCTCTTCAGCCAGGATAGCTTGATTCCAGTGGCATGGAGAGCACGGGACCCACGTCTGGGCATACCCGTCCCACTCGGGGTGACAAATGCAAAAACGACAGTTGATGGACAGAATGCAGAACAATGTCATACATTCACCCCAGTACAGAGATCTGGTCCTAAATCCATCGTTAATTGCTCACCATGCCATTCCAGTTTGTACCCAGCCATATGCAAATCAGTCTTGACCCTGTGCCTCATGGGAACAGTCCAGCCCGAACTGCCAAGCCAGGTCCTCCCTGGACTGGAAACAAGCATCCTAGGACCGGTTTCGGGGTTTCACCCTCTTCAGCCAGGATAGCTTGATTCCAGTGGCATGGAGAGCACGGGACCCACGTCTGGGCATACCCGTCCCACTCGGTGTGACAAATGCAAAAACAACAGTTGATGGACAGAACGCAGAACAATGTCATACATTCACCCCAGTACAGAGATCTGGGCCTAAATCCATCGTTTTTTTGCTCACCATGCCATTCCAGTTTGAACCCAGCCATATGCAAATCAGTCTTGACCCTGTGCCTCATGGGAACAGTCCAGCCCGAACTGCCAAGCCAGGTCCTCCCTGGACTGGAAACAAGCATCCTAGGACCGGTTTCGGGGTTTCACCCCTCTTCAGCCAGGATAGCTTGATTCCAGTGGCATGGAGAGCACGGGACCCACGTCTGGGCATACCCGTCCCACTCGGGGTGACAAATGCAAAAAACAACAGTTGATGGACAGAATGCAGAACAATGTCATACATTCACCCCAGTACAGAGATCTGGGCCTAAATCCATCGTTTTTTTGCTCACCATGCCATTCCAGTTTGAACCCAGCCATATGCAAATCAGTCTTGACCCTGTGCCTCATGGGAACAGTCCAGCCCGAACTGCTAAGCCAGGTCCTCCCTGGACTGGAAACAAGCATCCTAGGACCGGTTTCGGGGTTTCACCCCTCTTCAGCCAGGATAGCTTGATTCCAGTGGCATGGAGAGCACGGGACCCACGTCTGGGCATACCCGTCCCACTCGGGGTGACAAATGCAAAAACAACAGTTGATGGACAGAATGCAGAACAATGTCATACATTCACCCCAGTACAGAGATCTGGGCCTAAATCCATCGTTTTTGCTCACCATGCCATTCCAGTTTGAACCCAGCCATATGCAAATCAGTCTTGGCCCTGTGCCTCATGGGAACAGTCCAGCCCGAACTGCCAAGCCAGGTCCTCCCTGGACTGGAAACAAGCATCCTAGGACCGGTTTCAGGGTTTCACCCCTCTTCAGCCAGGATAGCTTGATTCCAGTGGCATGGAGAGCACGGGACCCACGTCTGGGCATACCCGTCCCACTCGGGGTGACAAATGCAAAAACAACAGTTGATGGACAGAATGCAGAACAATGTCATACATTCACCCCAGTACAGAGATCTGGGCCTAAATCCATCGTTTTTGCTCACCATGCCATTCCAGTCTGAACCCAGCCATATGCAAATCAGTCTTGACCCTGTGCCTCATGGGAACAGTCCAGCCCGAACTGCCAAGCCAGGTCCTCCCTGGACTGGAAACAAGCATCCTAGGACCGGTTTCGGGGTTTCACCCCTCTTCAGCCAGGATAGCTTAATTCCAGTGGCATGTCTCCTTGTATGTTACACGATATGCCTAACCAGGTTCTGTTGTATTTGCTTTCTAATTCAGAGTGATATGATTCAAGGTGATGAATACCTTGCTCTACAGATTACACTGTTAACACTGTAATGAATCACACATATTAGTTATAGAGCAACAACCATGTTGTCATGACACTTTCCGCATTGGGATCCTTGAAGCACTCATTTTTCCCTCTTGAGAAAGGTAAAAGTCCACCTGAAATACAGATAAAGTAAAATGGCATAAAAAATGGAACACAGACAGATAGTTCAATTCCTATACTAAGCACTTGGATATTCCAGTGTAATGGTATATTTTGACATCATTAGAAACATATTTTAAACTGTTGACACAATGGAATGCAGCTGGTCACCTTGCAGGGCAGGTAAGCGTGAAAGGGCAGAAGTGTGCAACATGATATGGGAAATTCCTGCTCTCTGCGTGTGCTGTTATACAAACTGCTGCCTAGCACAATCACAGGCACACTTACACCATGGTACAAAGGTGCCTGCATTGTAGGCATGATAGCTGTTTTCTAAGTGTGTGTAGGAAGGGGATACCTTCCTGCACAAAAATTAACCTCAGAGGCATTTTGCTGTCTTTAAGTGTGGTGCAGAATGCCACACATAAGTAAGGGGACCGATGAGTAGCAATAAAGGTATTTTTCCTTTTTGCTACACTGCTGGGGAGGCATACAAGTCAGATGTATTCCCCAGGGTATGTAAATGTGGGAATGTGTCAGAATCCAAGGGTAGGTTGGTGGGAACACCATGCCACACCCATGGCACACATCTCTGCTGCAGAGTAACGCAAGGCAGCCTTTTGCGCCCACTTGTGTTGCGCTAGATGTAGTAATCCATGCATGGCCACACAATGTGGCCTTGCAAGATCTTATTTAGGGTTTGCATCACCCTTGCACCCCCTTGCAGGGTGCAAGGGCGAGGCAAAACTTTGCAAACATTACACCCAATTATTGCTCCTTATGCACACGTACGTTACATACACATGAAAATATACTTCATTTTGGATGTACATTGAGTAGCAGATTTAGGTACATTGTGTCATGCACAAGTGCCATGCAAGGGAATGCAGTGAAATATATTGGACATATATATTAGCCTTGCCACACAAACATACCTTGTCCAGTGTGGCTAATGATATGTATAGACATTCTAGCCTTGGTATCACTCTGTCGTGCCTTGTGTGTCACAAGGCATTCACACATCACTACTATATTCATCAAATGGAATATTTAAAGCTAAATTACTTTACATGGCTATAATTTGATAGTAAATAGATACATACCTAGAGGGCCTGCAACCTCCAAGCCCAGTAGGTCAAGCACATCAGCCTCATGGGAAACATTGTCTGCCCATAGATGCTTCAGTTGGGAGATGTTGCGCTTCTCCTCTGACACCTTTCGACATCTGCAACATGCTCCTATCTGGTGTTGCGGTCCTTGGTACTGTTATATTCCATATAGGTACCCTGATATAGGCCCAGGTAACTTCATAGCCCTTCACCTATATTCTTCCCTACATTACACTTATAACGGTTTACAGGGACTGACCTTTTACCTAGATACGACACTACATTCAGAACGCGGGTTTTTCCGTAGTTCGAAAATCTTATACATTATGCATGAGGATTCTTGGAAGCACAGCAGAACTACCATCTCCTGTATAATATCTATGTATAAAGTTCATGCCCAACTTCATCCTTAGGCCGACACAGTAATACAGCGAGGTAGGACCCCTGGGGAGACCTATGGATATATATACATCACATCTTGCTAAGATAGACAGAGGAGACCAAGACTTCCTGGCCGGCACACTGACGCGAGACGCTCAGGTTCCTTTATGCAGATACTCCAGCTCGCAGTGGTCTAACATCCCTTGCGGGGTGTCCAACCCGAGACCAAGACGAGGTCCCACAGTCTCTCGCTTCAGGTACTGGGGTTGACTTTATCCTAGAGGGATTCTTGGCTTAACACCTACACATATGCTAGGTACACTTAGGTACATCTAGTTAGGCATCGTAGGAGTACGCATCCTTTTATTATCATGTATTTTATATACTTGTATGTATTCATGATTACTGCAAAATGGTAGAGCTTTACCATTCGTTTACTTTCATACTGCTTCTGATCCTATATATCTGCTACTGTCTAGCGGTTGTCGCAGCTCACCTATTTTACACCAGAATAACAACTGTTCAATAAATACTTAATGAAAACGCCCAGCCTGTTTATTCTGTGTATCTCTCTAAGACAGACTAAATAAGCACAAGTGACTGAGCAAATGTAGTATATTCTTTCCACGATCCTGAGGGATCAGGGTTGTCATGTTCGATGGTTGCCAAGAACTATTCTCTCCTTGGTAAGAGGAGATTATAGTGGCACTGTGAGCTAGCTGGTACAAAAGGCCAACATACCCGTTGGGGGTGTTCAGAATCAGTCTGACATCAATCCTACAGTGTATGCTGTCTGAACACGCAGATCCTGTATCGTTTTATAGGAACTACACGACATGGCGCCGCCAATGTTGGTTGGGTACTTATTTAACAGTAGAATCTGAGTAGTTCAGTCGTGCTAGTCTCAGAGACCCCTACTCACAATTCCCCCGAGACGTCTGGAGTGGGTGGGCACAAACTCAGCCACAGCTGAGTAGGCAAAAATCCTATTTATTGGCTGTTGGTTAATTAAGCTTGAAGGACACATTGTTCCTAAAATTGTGCAAAACACCTTATCTTAGTTCCCTTGAAAAGCTCTTCTTCTCTAAAACAATGACTGAAGAAACAGGAAAAGTGGATAGAGTTGTACAAGAACTAAATCTCTCAGTAGACGAAGAAGATGCAGATGCAATTCCCATTGCAGAAAATGTTAGGAATGCCGTTAGCATAAAACTAGGTGCACACGGTCTAACATCCAGGGCTGGACCGGTAGCTTTCGTTATTGAGGCACACGAATCATATAAAACAGAGGTATTCAATTCATGAGTTACATTCCCAGTTGCAAATGCAAGAACAAAAACATTTCACTTCTACACAGAAAGTGTAATACCGGACGAATATTTTCCCTATGAGGACATTGAAGTTCCACTAACTTCCCAGGAACATTTATACTGGTTTAAAGGCGCCCTCCCCCATACAAGAAATAAAGTAAGACTCGGTCCGCTCGAAAGAGAAGGAGCGACATGGCCAGTATTAGCGGCCTACACACCATATCCTGACATTGAAACAATGCCAGAAGGAGACTTACTTACACTTCACAAAGAATTGATAAAACTTTACAGAAACATGGCACAATTCGGTATGAGGACACTTACAGTCCAGCCAGCTACGGCTACAACAAACACGAATACAGTTCAAAATACGGCAACTAAATTCACACCACAAACCTTACACGCAGTAATGGGTAAAATGCCCGCAAAACGTGAAAAATGCCATTCTGGGTAGCTCAGACAATAACACAGCTAGAAGCAGTATTCCCAAATACCAACCCTTATGAAAAAAACTGAATGCTAACAATCCTTTCATTAGCAGTAATACCAGATATATTAAGACAAATACAAAATGAGCACGGAGCAGAGCCTGCACTGAACTTAGGGATGAAATTACTAGGTAATTTTGCCAAGGCATCAGCTATAATATTAGCAAATATTAAAGGGGAGGCAGCATCAGTGGCAATCCATCAACGCCTAAGGGAATTCAGTCCCTTACAACAGGAACATGAATTACCTAAAATAATTGAGACTGGGTATGCAGAGTTAGGCAGAGACAGTTTAGGTGGGAAAACAATAAAACCTCAATTGATGGGTAGTCCCGAAAAAGACACCTTTAAGCAGGCACCTGCTTCTTCAAAGAAGAAGTGGGACAACAACAAAAAAAAAAGAAAACAGATCTCAATCCAGAGGTAGATCTCCTCCACAGGAGCCCTCCAAAAGGAGGTACAACCTTAGGAATAGGGACAATATTAGGAAACCTAACAGGAATCAGGATACTGATACACGTTCCTCTCGTTCCTTTCAGGGTTCAACGAAAAACTCAGAGAGGGAAGGACGGTCAGACAGACAAGAAGAGTGTACAAAGCCCAGAGACAAGCAGCACGCTTAAGACTATAATTCCAAAAAGGAAGATAAAGCAAAACCAAACCCTCATTTCAAAAAGAAGAAGGTTTCAGGTCTAAAGATCAGACATGCCCAAAATTCTGAGGACTCAACTACTGAACGGGGAATGGGCTCTGACAATGCTAGACGGTGTGGCAGAAGTAACAATAGCTCGCCAGAACCTGATGGAATTTCTGGTGACAGTGGACTTGAATGATTATATCACAGTGGGAACACCTGATACTAGGGTAAGTGTCCCACATAAATTATATGAAATAACACTCCAAATGGAGGGGGACAAGCCCAGGAAAGTTAGAGGTCTCTTTTGAGAGAACCTGACATTTCGTTATGATATTTTATTAGCTGAACAAGATTGGCCGCCAGCATTTGTCATGGACTGCCCTAGGGGAGAAACAGTAATTTTACTAGCCTTTTCTGACCCTGTTCCAAAATATCTAAAATACACATATGCACGGGAGGTGGCCCTAGCCCCGGCATTATATAAAAACCATGTTGGATGGGATGAGGATTCAACCCACCACATAATTCCTTTAAAAAAATACTCCAACTCCACAGAGGCAGTATCCAATAAAGCAAGAAGCTAAAAAACAGGTCAGGGAGATCTTAGATCAACTTGAATATCAAGGGGTGATTGAAACTTGCACCTCTCAAATGAATAATCCTTTGTTTCCCGTAATGAAACCTGTCAACTCATATCGTCAAGTTTTAGATTACAGACATTTAAACACTTGCACAAAGACATTTGCAGTACAAAATGTACACAGTGCAGCACTAATGAATAACATTGTGTGGAAAAATACAAAACAACACTAGATATCTCAAATGGATTCTTTTGCCAAAATATTGTGCCTGAAAGCAGGTATTTAACCGCGTTTTCCGCGTTAGGCTCCCAGCATCAATTTTGTAGACTCCCCCAGGGGTATAAAAACAGCTCGGGGTTATTTTCGGGTTATTTTCGGCCAGATTAATCTGGATGGTAATCTGGATGAAGAGGCACTGTCCTACGTAGATGATATTTATCTAATGGATGATGACCTGGAGGAACACTTGAACAGAGGAAATACCATAATATTATGATTTGCCTCTGAAGGCTACAAATATAATTTAAAAAAAATCAAAGATAGCCCACCTCAATGTCCTTTTCCTGGGATATGGGCTTTCAAGTGAAGGGAAAAGCCTAGCAGCTAACTTTTTAGAAAAATGTGCACTGCTACAACCTCCAAAATCATTAAAAAATTTACAATCAATACTGTGATTCCTGAACTTTGGCAGAACATACATTTTGGATTACGCAGAAAGGGTTAAACCCTTCTACGATTTGATAAAACCTGATTTTTCAGTAAGACAATGGACACAGGAACACACAGATATTCTTCGTTCCCTGCAAGCTGACATGATAGCTTTAAAACACTTACAGGCACGCGTAAACGTACGCAACCTGGTGTCGTGTAGTTCCTATATACCCTATACAGGATCTGCGCGTTCGGATAACATAAACCGTGGGATTGGTGGCGGACGGATTCCGAGCACCCCCACCGGATACGTTAGCCTATCTGTATTAGCTAGCTCACAGTGCCACTATAATCTCCGCTTATCAGGGAGATAATAGTTCTTGGCAACCTCAGAACATGACAACCCTGATCCCCCAAGATCGGGGAAACAATATACTACCTTTCGCTCAGTCACTCGTGCTTACTTAGTTTGTCTCAGAGAGATACACAGAATAAACAGTCTGGGCGTTTCAATATGTATTTATTGAACAGTTGTTATTCTAGTGTAGAATAGATGAGCTGCAACAACCATTAGACAGTAGCAGATATATATGATTAGCAATACTACAAAAGTAAAGGGATGGTGTAGTTCTACCATCTTGCAGAAATCATGAATATATACGAGTACCTAAAACACATGATAAAAAGTGCGTACTCCTACGATGTCTCCCTAACTAGATGTACCTAAATGTACCTAGCATTTGTGTAGGTGTTATGCCAAGAATCCCTCAAGGATCTAGTCCACCCCATTACCTCAGAGTTTAGAGAATATGGGACCCCGTCCTGGTCTCGAGTTGGACACCCCGCGAGGGATGTTAGACCACTGCTAGCTGGAGCGTCTGCATGCAGGGACCACAGCGTCTCTGGTCAGTGTGTCAGTCGGGAAGTCACGGTCTCCTCTATCTTCCTAAGCAAGATGTGTTGTATATATACCCATAGGTCTCCCCAGGGGTCCTACCTTGCTGTGTTACTGTGCCGGCCAAAAGGATGACGTTGGGCCTGAACTTTATACAGAGATATTATACAGGAGATGGTAATCCTACTATTAGTCCTGCTGTGCTTCCAAGAAGCCTCATGCTTATTGTATGAGAATTGAACCAGGGAAAGACCAGCGTTCTAAGTGCAGTGTCATATCTAGGTAAAAGGTCAGTGCCTAAGAACCGTTATGTATTGCAATGAAGGGAAGGATGTAGGTGAAAGGTTGCGATGTGACCTGTGCCTATATAGGGTACCTATATGGAATATAACACCCACTCCTCTTCCGAATGGACGACATATGTAACCTATTACTGTACTACTAACATTACTAGATAGTGGTACGCACAAAGTTTATAAAAACATCTTTTGAACTAAAATGTTTAAAAACTTCTAAAAATCTTATAAAAAATTTTAAAACGTTTAAAAAAAAAATTGCAGGCCCTAGCTCTAAAATGTCCGTTGATATAGTCTGGATCACTATAAGCATTGTAAAGCCATGAATGCCCAAAAAATGAAAGGAATGTCAATTTAGTTCCATAGTTCCAAATTTGAGCTTGTTTAAAAATGGGCGAATTCTTCCCAGCACACGACGAGCCAAATGAGTTTAAATGTTTATGTGTCCTGGCTGGTAGACGCAACATTTTTGTTGCTTGCTTCCGCAGTAGACGTCCCCTGTAGCACCTCGCAGAGCACATCAATTGAGCACAGATGTTCCACGCTGTCCACAGCCGGTGCTGGGGCAGCCTGTGCAACGTCCAAAGCCTGGGTGTCAGAGGAGGAGCCGGTGTTCATACTAACAGGTGAAGTTACTACCGTGGTAGCTCAAGGAATGCCACCATCAACATTGGAATATGCTGAGGACACTGCAGAACATGGGCCATTATTGGGTCCAGTAAAGCATTCACGTCCGGCGGCGCACATGATGGTAGTGTCAAACAAATGTCTAACACGCATTCTTCTCCGCAAAACAGGCATCGGAGGACAGGTAAGATGCAGTCTATCCAGACCGGCCTAGAAGTTGTACCATGCGGTCACGGTATTTACGCTCCAGGAGTGTTCTTTCCATCGCCTTGGTGACTGGGACGTCCATTGTGTAGCAAATAGAAAACAATCAGGATACCTGCTATTAGAAACAGGATCAGCGGAAGTCCTCCAAAGATGCTTCCGAATACGGAGTGTATGAAGTGTATAACTCCAAGTACCATCTGAAAGGTGCTCAGAAGTCCAGAACCTATGGTCTTAAATAGGTGGACAATGCCTGTCGTATCAGACATGTTAAAGATAGGATTTACCATTTCTGCAAAATGGAAAGGGCAGTTTGTATGAATGAGCGCCTGTATCTCTGCCGAAGACCTTGCGATCTGGAGATCGAAAGTCTCTCGAGCGGAGGTTAAGGGCACAGACTTCTGTAGAAGCATGGATTTCATGCTGCTTAGAGTATCAAACCGTATTAAGGAAACATTCAGTGAAGGCCATAACGGTGCCTCTCTGACTGTATGTGTTGGTGGAAACAATACTTGTATACAACAAGTAACCCTGGAGCTCACTGTTACCAGATATGCGATGCCCGGGAGCATGCCACAGCAGCCTTGACTGTTCAGCATCAAGTAACTCCCATTTGAAAGTAGCCTGAATGCTGGAGTTATCACTGCAGCTGGGGCACCCTTCAAATGACAGGACAGGTTCTCTACAGAACCATTACAAGCTCCGTGCAACATTATATCCTGGCATATGAGTGATCCACTTAAAGCGTTCTCGCAGTTTGTACCGCTCAGAAACACTTCTCGATCCCCACTCCGGCATCGAAATCTGTATGGTAATATCCATGATTCCTTGATGTATTCCTTACCCATTTCGTCATATCTGCCTACTTGCTTTTGTTCAAGGCAATTTTGAAACTGAAAAGTAGTGACCGGTAGAGTTATGTGGCCATGGATTAGCCATTCTGTAGACGGTGATTCTGCCACTGTGAATGGTAATCTATCCAGTTTCTATACGCAGCATTGTATATTTTGCTCCCCTTTGTGCCATTTCTATCTGTTTATCTGCTAGATTGTATTCAGAAAACAGAGACGTGCTGTTGATAAAATGCCAAGGCTTGTAGCCTGTACGCAAAGATTGCAGCGTCCAGCTTAACAACATAATAGAACGTAACTGTGATTGCCCGTGTTATAATATGGCCAAGTCTTGTTCTAGTATGTCTATCACAGAAGATACAATGTTGCCTAAGGAATATATCCTGGAGGTCAATGTAGATAACCCATTGTCTACCACTGCTAGAGATTTTTCTAGATTTATACGGTCTATTTCCCGTAACCTCTCTGCGGCCTCTTGTTGTGATATTTTCCAAATTTCATTATAGCCAGCGTAATAGAAATGTTTCTGGCATGGCTTCCTGGGACCCATTAAAAATTCCCTAAGATCCACATCCTGTGACAGTAAGGATAAGTGTTGTTTTACCTGTGTGAGTGTTGAGGTTTTTAGCCAATCGAGGCACAACTTCCCAACACTGTAGGATGTCACTACCCCTGGATGTTGTCTTTGTGCATAACGTGGATCTGGCCTATGGATACTAAACCCTTCGGTTTGACCCATTAATCTTGCCTGACAACTATTAGTGTCTGTGGGCCAAATCAACCATTTTTTCCAATCGGGGTCTGATCTGTTGTATTGTATGATGTTATCTACTGTAATTTCTTCCTGTGATGTTATGTTGCCCTCGGTGTGTGATGGAGTCGGCAGCCGAGGTGTGTTCAAGTCTTTGTTCTTGGCTAGTCCAAGGCAAGACGTCTGTTGCACTGTCTCGTTCAAAAACATGATTTGTTGAAGGATGAGGCATGCTCTAAACAAAGCTTCTGTCCCCTGTACCTGCTATTCCCTAGTACCCCAGACTGATTTTAGATCCATGGTGTCTTTCCACATGTCGAAACCTTGTTCGGACAACTGGGCAATAAAGGAAGCAGAGTAAATCTGTTTGGTGTTTGTCAACATATTTTTCTGTGCTGGTGTTGGTGCAACCTTTTAATAGTATGAGGCTGGGTCAGACATATTAAACCCTGAAAAATATGGAAACTTCTGTGTAAATGTTTTTGAACTGCCTTTCGGAGGTGTTGGACAATGTTCCCACATGGGGGAATGTGAACACATTTCTAGGATTAGCAGATTTATGCAAAAGGTGATGACCATAATGTTGATAACAATACATACTCTCGAAATCTGATGTGTCTTGCAATGTTTCACTACTAGAAAACGCAGTAGATTTTCCAAATCAGATAACATGTTATTAACAGTTTCAAAGTCCCAATCATCGGAAAATGTACTTGAGGTAATGATATCACTTAAAGATATTTTAAATAAATGTGGAATTCTTAAAATTTGAGTCGGACCAAATATATCGAAATCAACCTTGTCCCAAACTATACCATCAGGTATAGGAACTGCTGTAATGTTCACTGATGACAAGTCTCTTTGTTCTCGATGAGATGATTGGTGTAGTTTTAAAAGTAAGTTCACCTTTTGGGCTGCAGAGCTTTGTCAAATGTATTTCCCATTAATAAGCATACTAAAAACTATTACCAAGCCTACCCAGAAAAGAAAGAAAAGTATCCCAGTGATTATCCATAGTTCTACCAAGGGTGACACCAGGTAAGTCTTTTTAAGAAAGTGCATAAAGTCTTTAACTTGCTGTTTGCGTGATTTTTGGGCTGGCGTCGTTTCAGGTTCACTTGGATCCAAAGAAAACGTATCAAAGTTTATGAAGTAGTCAGAAGAAGTTCGATCAATTGTTGGTATTGCATCAGGATTTGTAAAAATCGTGGTTTGCTCTTGTCGAGGCATGTTGACATAGACATCTGTATTTGGTCTAATAGCCAGTTATCTTTGATTTTGAATTTGATTTTGAATTTGAACTTCAGGTTCAAAAGGAATGAGTTCCATAGCATTGTTGCTTAGTCCTTCATTCCGTGTTGGAGGCTCTTCGAACGTGATGAGTCTTTCCGTTTGAACTTCTTGGATTGTAGCGAGAGGAGGGCGTCTGCTACTTTTGAGTCCACGTGGCCTACTACTTAGTATCGGCCACATAGTGTGGTTTGATTGAGTCAATTGAGACAAATCTTTTCTCCTTTTTTCTGGCAAGAGGCGGTAGAAGTACAGTTCTTGTTCCTTCGACTGCTAGGACCTGTACAGGTTTTCTGTAGGATGGCCCAAATTCTTTCTTGTCCGCTATTTTCTCTCTGACCAGATCCCCAACTTTTGGGATCCAGGCAGGTCTTGCTGTGACTGATTTGACTTCCCCAGTGGCGGTCTGCTTCAGATGGACATTACTTTGTTGTGTCCTGGATTCATTTAGATCCTGTAAAATGGCCAAACGATCATGGATGTCAAAAGGCTTTTCATCCGCCAATGTGCCTTCACAATCAAGATCAGGTACCCACATTCTTGTCCCAAATAGGACCTCATATAGAGTGACACCCCCTAGGGAACTTCTTGGCATATTGTTAAGAGCACGCTGGACTCCATACAGATGTTTTACCCAACTTTCACCTGTGCCTAATACTCTAGCTGTTAAAGATTGCTTTAAGTCTCATTTTTTTCTCTCCACTACTGAATTTCCCTCGGGATGGTACGGAGATGAGTACCGCAATGCTACACCCAATCCTCGCATGGCCTCCTTGTAAGCCCGAGACCTAAACGCAGGGCCCTGGTCAGAATGTAATGTGCCAATTGCGTATGTCCCTATAAAGACTTGCAAATCTTTTATAACAGTTCGAGCGTCAGCCGAGCGCTGGGGCCACACCCATAGGAATCTCGAGCAGGAATCCACTGCAACCATGATATACTTGTGAGCCCCATCTCTTTGTAAGGGGCCGCAGTGGTCCAAATAAACACATGCTAGTGGTTTGTCATATATTAATAGCGGTGTCTGCGCTGGACGTGTTACGGTGGAACCTTTCATCTGCTGACAGATGTCGCATTTCAAGACATAGTCTTTAGTCTGCTTTGTTAACCCAGGCCACCAATAGCGTTGTTTCAATAAAGAAACCGTCGCCGTAACTCCTGCATGTGCAGAACCTATCCCTTCGTGTGCTGCTAGAATTAAACCTAACCTACGATCCATGTTTGGAATTACTCTATCCCCCACTCCAGGAATTTGAGCAAATGGAATGTTATTGGCATCTAACTTGTAGGAGTACTTGAGTGGAAACCTTTTTGGTACTGCTCCGCTGTTTTTGCGGGTTGCATTAATAGCTACCATAATCTCACCGTCTATTCTCGTTTTAGAACGAGTGATTGCAGCTACAGAAGCCGTGGGTACAGCCCCCTTTGCGGCTTCATCAGCCAATGAATTCCCTTCAACGTGGACGCCATCATGCTGATGACTCAGTGTATGTATCACATGAGCTCTTGGTAGTTCGGTTTTCA
This sequence comes from Calotriton arnoldi, assembly GCA_963921515.1. NCBI lineage: Eukaryota > Metazoa > Chordata > Amphibia > Caudata > Salamandridae > Calotriton > Calotriton arnoldi. The sequence continues at coordinate 40,512 of CAWUFW010007570.1, forward strand.
ACTCCACTACCTGTTCCCATAACATTTTATGCTTAATTGTGCCACCTTTTGCATCTTTGAACCCATTTTGAACCCAGTACTGCAAATATTCATTGTAAGACTGCACACAGTAAAAGGAATCGCACTCAATTAGTGTGGGGAATTCTCGATCCGTATTTACTAGTGCCAGTATCAGCGCTTTTAACTGCCAACTGTGCGGTGCAGTCTCTTAAAGACTGCGTTTTTGTGCAACTTGGGTGGAATTTTCCATCCCACATGCAACCTTTAACAATTGCACATGCTGCGCTATATTGTTGCTTACTTCCTATGGCCGGTTGAGCAGATCCGTCAGTGTAAATTATATATTCATACTGATCTAGAGGCATAATTTCGTTTGGTAGAGGATATTCTTGTTCGTATTGCAGGAAAGCTTGTGTCTTTAAGTTTGGGTCGTACCTGTATTCTACATCTGTTGCAGTGAGAGAATTAGCCCATTGTATCCATCTCAGATGTAAGGCATTAGCATTGGGGACGCTTGCCTTTGTCGCAGCCTCTAAGGCTGGAACTGGAGTCACTACTATTATTCGTTTCCCCTGAGCCAGTACTCCTTCTCTCTGTGCAGCAGTCTGTACTGCTGCTAGAATCTTTTCTGTAGATGCGAAGCGCATCTCAGCATTTGTGTACAAATATGATATGTATGCAATTGGTACTGTTTCACCTTCATTATATGTTAGATAGGTGTACCCAGATTGCCCCGCAACTATACGGATCACCAGGTTGCGTACATTTACGCGTGTCTGTTAGTGTTTGGAAGCTATCATGTCGGCTTGTAAGGAACAAAGTGTATCTGTATGTTCCTGTGTCCATTGTTTTACTGAAAAATCAGGTTTTATTAAATCGTAGAAAGGTTTTACTCTTTCTGCGCAATCTAAAATGTATGTTCTACCAAAATTTAGGAATCCCAGGATTGATTGTAAATTTTTCAATGATTTTGGAGGTTGGAGCAGCGCACATTTTTCTAAAAAATTGGCTGCCAGGCTTTTTCCTTCACTTGAAAGCTCATATCCTAAAAACAGGACACTGAGGTGGGCAATTTTTGATTTTTTAAAGTTGAATTTGTAGCCCTCAGATGCAAATCCCAAAATTATGGTATTTACTCTGTTCAAGTGCTCCTCTAGGTCATTGTCCATCAGATAAATATCATCCACATAAGACAATGCCTCTTCATCCAAATTTTGAAGTAACTCAGTGACTCTAGCTGAAAACAACCCTGGGCTGTTCTTATACCCCTTGGGGAGTCAATAAAATTGACGCTGGGTCCCTAGCGCTGAGAAGGCTGTTAGATACCTGCTTTCAGGCGCTATATTTTGGCAGAAAAATTAATTTGAGATATCAAGTGTTGTTTTATATTTTTCCGCACAATGTTATTCATTAATGCGGCACTGTGTGCATTTTGGACTGCAAATGTCTTAGTGCAAGTGTTTAAATGTCTGTAATCTAAAACTAGACGATATGTGTCAGGTTTCATGACAGGAAACAAAGGATTGTTCATTTGTGAGGTGCAAGTTTCAATCACCCCTTGGTATTCAAGTTGATCTAAGATCTCCCTGACCTGTTTTTTAGCTTCTTGCTTTATTGGATACTGCCTATGTGCAGTGGAGTATTTTTTAAAGGAATAATGTGGTGGGTTGAATCCTCATCCCATCCAACATGTTTTTTTTATAATGCCGGAGCCTGGGCTACCGCCCACTCCTGCGCATATGTGTGTTGCAAGTGCCTGGGAATATTGTCTGAAAAAGCCGGAAGAATTACCGTTTCTCCTTTAGGGCAATCCATGACGAATGCTGGTGGCCAATCCTGTTCAGCTAATAAAATGTCATAGCCAAACGTCAGGTTCTCCCAAAAGAGACCTCTCACTGTTCTACATTTGTCCTCCTCCATTTGGAGCGTTATTTCATATACTTTATGTGGGAAGCTTACCCTAGTATCGGGTGTTTCTACCGTGATACAATCATTTAAGTCCGCTGTCACCAGAAATTCCTTCAGGTTCTGGTGAGCTATTGTTATTTCTGCCACACTGTCTAGCATCATCAGAGCCCATTCCCCGTTCAGTAGTCGAGTCCTCAGAATTCTGGGCATGTCTGATCTTTAGACCTGCAACTTTCTTCTTTTTGAACTGTGGCTTTTGCTTTTGCTTTTCTTCTTTTTTAGAAGTGTACTCTTGAGCGTGCTGCTTGTCTCTGGACTTTGTACGCTCTTCTTGTCTGTCTGACCATCCTTCCGTCTCTGAGTTTTTCAATGAACCCTGAAAGGAACGAGAGGAATGTGTTTCAGTATCCTGATACCTGTCAGGTTTCGTAATATTATCCCTATTCCTGAGGTTATACCTCTTTTCAGAGGGCTCCTGTGGAGAAGATCTACCTCGGGATTGAGATCTATTTCCTTTGAAGTTTTGTTGTTTTTTATTGTCCCCCTTCTTCTTAGTTGAAGCAGCTGTCTGCTTGGAAGTGTCCTTTTCAGGACTGCCCATCAGTTGTGGTTTTAAAGCTTTCCCACCCAAACTGTCTCTGCCTAATTCTGCATACGCAGTTTCAATTATTTTTGGTAGTTCATGTTCCTGTTCTAAAGGATCGAACTCCCTTAGGCGTTGGCGGATGGCCACTGAAGCTGCTTCCCCCTTAATGTTAGCTAGTATTATGGCTGATACCTGTGCATAGTTACCTAGTAACTTCATCCCTAAGTTCAGGGCAGGTTCTGCTCCGTACTCGTTTTGTATTTGTCTCAATACATCAGGTACTACTTCTAATGATGAAAGGGGGTAGGAGCACACTGTCATCACGTCTCAGCGTCATTACCTCTGGGCATCTTGGTCGACCACTGCTAGCTGGAGCGCCTGCATGCCCGGAGTGGAATTATGCCTATGAAAATTAAGCGGCAGCATGTCCAGCAACCTACAATCTTTTCCATACTAATGACGGAGGAATCCAGAAACACGTGTCTTAGGGATACGCGATAACAAATTGAGGAATTAGCCTATTATTACTACGAACTTTGCTCTGAACTGAAAATGATGCACTACATCGACCAAGATGCCCAGAGGTAATGACGCTGAGACGTGATGACAGTGTGCTCCTACCCCCTTTCACTGTTTAAAAGGCTCCCTCGAGCCGCCTGAGCTGACGAGCTTGGGAGCGCCTGCATGCCCTGAGTGGAATTATGCCTGTGAAAATTAAGCGGCAGCATGTCCAGCAACCAACAATCTTTTCCCTACTGATGACGGAGGAATCCTGAAACACGTGTCTTAGGGATACGCGATAACAAATTAAGGAATTAGCCTATTATTACTACGAACTTTGCTCTGAACTGAAAATGATGCACTACATCGACTAAGATGCCCAGAGGTAATGACGCTGAGAAGTGATGACAGTGTGCTCCTACCCCTTTTCACTGTTTAAAAGGCTCCCTCGAGCCGCCTGAGCTGATGAGCTTGGGAGCGCCTGCATGCCCTGAGTGGAATTATGCCTGTGAAAATTAAGCGGCAGGATGTCCAGCAACCTACGATCTTTTCCCTACTGATGACGGAGGAATCCAGAAACACGTGTCTTAGGGATACGCGATAACAAATGAAGGAATTAGCCTATTATTACTACGAACTTTGCTCTGAACTGAAAATGATGCACTACATCGACCAAGATGCCCAGAGGTAATGACGCTGAGACGTGATGACAGTGTGCTCCTACCCCCTTTCACTGTTTAAAAGGCTCCCTCGAGCCGCCTGAGCTGACGAGCTTGGGAGCGCCTGCATGGCCTGAGTGGAATTATGCCTGTGAAAATTAACCGGCAGCATGTCCAGCAACCTACGATCTTTTCCCTACTGATGACGGAGGAATCCAGAAACACGTGTCTTAGGGATACGCGATAACAAATTAAGGAATTAGCCTATTATTACTACAAACTTTGCTCTGAACTGAAAATGATGCACTACATCGACCAAGATGCCCAGAGGTAATGACGGTGAGACGAGATGACAGTGTGCTCCTACCCCCTTTCACTACTTCTAATGATGGGATACCATGAGTTCTGGTACATATGGCAGCAAAGACTGTACCCCAAGTGGTACAATCCTCTAATTGTGGTGTTATCCCCATGGGCAAGCAGATTGTTAGCATTCTGTTTTTCATATGGGGTAGTATTCAGGAATACTGCCTCTAGCTTCGTTATTTTCTGAGCTACCCAGAATGGTATTTGTTTACATTTTGTGGGCATTTTACCCATCACTGCGTGTAATGTTTGTGGTGTAATTTTAGTTGCTGTACCCTGAATTTGAGTTCCATTTGTAGCAACTATTGCTGGCTGGACTGTAAATGTCCTCATGACGAATTGCGTCAAGTTTCTGTATATTTTAATTAAATCTTTGTGTTGTATGAGTAAGTCTCCTGGTGGCATTGTGTCAATGCCAGGATGTGGTGTGTAGGCCGCTAATATCTGCCTTGTTGTCCCTTCTCTTCCGAGCGGGCCGAGTCTTACTCTTCTTCTTATGTGGGGTAGGACGCCTTTAAACCAGTATAAGTGTTCCTGGTATGTGAGCGGAACCTCTATATCCTCTAATGGATAATATTCCGCTGGTGCATCTCCTTCCGTGTAGGAGTGAACTGTTTTTGTTCTTGCATTTGCTGCTGGGAATGTAACCCACGAAAAAAATACCTCTGTTTTGTTTGATTCGTGTGCCTCAATCACGAAAACCACTATACCACCCCTAGATGATAAACCATGCGCAAGTAGTTTCAGAGTGACTGTATTTCTAAAGTTTGGTGCAATTTGTACTGCGCCTGCATCGTCCTCGTCTGTGAGGGGCAGATTCTGTTGCATTGGGTCTAATTCTTCATTATTTCTGTCTTCAGTCATTTTGTAAAGAAGAAGTTTTTCAAGGGAACAAAGATAAGGTGTTTTGCACAATTTAGGAACACTGTGTCCTTCAAGCTTGATTAACCAACAGCCAATAAATAGGATTTTTTAGCCTACTCAGCTGTGGCGGAATTTGTGCCCACCCACTCCAGACGTCTCTGGTGTTTTGTGAGTAGGGGTCTCTGAGAATAGCATGACTGAACTACTCAGATTCTACTGTTAAATAAGTACCCAACCAACGTTGGCGCCGCCATGTTGCGTAGTTCCTATATATCCTATACAGGATCTGCACGTTCGGATAACATAAACTGTAGGATTGGTGGCAGACGGATTCCGAGCACCCCCACCGGATACGTTAGCCTATCTGTATTAGCTAGCTCACAGTGCCACTATAATCTCCTCTTATCGGGGAGAGAATAGTTCTTGGCAACCTCAGAACATGACAACCCTGATCCCCCAGGATCGTGGAAACAATATACTACTTTTCGCTCAGTCACTCGTGCTTACTTATTTTGTCTCAGAGAGATACACAGAATAAACTGTCTGGGCGTTTCAATAAGTATTTATTGAACAGTTGTTATTCTAGTGTAGAATAGATGAGCTGCAACAACCATTAGACAGTAGCAGAGTTATATGATTAGCAATCCTACAAAAGTAAAGGGATGGTATAGTTCTACCATCTTGCAGAAATCATGAATATATACAAGTACATAAAACACATGATAAAAAGTGCGTACTCCTACGATGTCTCCCTAACTAGATGTACCTAAATGTACCAAGCATTTGTGTAGGTGTTATGCCAAGAATCCCTCTAGGATCTAGTCCACCCCATTACCTGAGAGTTTGGAGAATATGGGACCCCGTCCTGGTCTCGAGTTGGACACCCCGCGAGGGATGTTAGACCACTGCTAGCTGGAGCGTCTGCATGCAGGAACCTCAGCGTCTCTGGTCAGTGTGTCAGCCGGGGAGTCACGGTCTCCTCTATCTTCCTAAGCAAGATGTGTTGTATATATACCCATAGGTCTCCCCAGGGGTCCTACCTTGCTGTGTTACTGTGTCGGCCTAAAGGATGACGTTGGGCCTGAACTTTATACAGAGATATTATACAGGAGATGGTAATCCTACTGTTAGTCCTGCTGTGCTTCCAAGAAGCCTCATGCATAATGTATGAGAATCGAACCAGGGAAAAACCCGCGTTCTGAGTTCAGTGTCATATCTAGGTAAAAGGTCAGTGCCTAAGAACCGTTATGTATGCAATGTAGGGAAGGATGTAGGTGAAAGGTTGCGATGTTACCTGTGCCTATAAATGGTACCTATATGGAATATAACACTGGTGATCCGTATAGTTGCAGGTTAATCAGGATATACCTACCTAACATATAATGAAGGTGAAACAGTACCAATAGCATACAAATCACATTTGTACACGAATGCTGTAATGCGCTTTGCATCAACAGAAAAGATTCTTACAGCGGTACAGACTGCTGTAGTGAGAGAAAGAGCACTGGCTCAGGGATAATGAATAATAGTTGTAACCCCGGTACCGGCCCTAGAGGCTGCTACAAAGGCTATCGTTCCTAACGCTAAGGCATTACATCCAAGATGGATACAATGGGCTAATTCTCTCACTGCAACAGATGTAGAATATAGGTACAACCCAAATCTAAAAACACAAACATTTGAGCAATACGAACAAGAATATCCTCTTCCTAATGACAAATTGCCTTGAGATCAGTATGAATATATAATTTACACTGGCGGATCTGCTCTGCCGGCCATTGGGAATAAACAGCAATACAGCGCCGCATGCGCAATCGTTAAAGGACGCATACTGGATGGAAAGTTTCATCCGAGTTGTACAAAAACCCAGTCTCTAGGAGACTGCACGGCACAGCTGGCAGAATTAAAAAATTAAAAGCCCTGTTACTGGCACTGGTAAATACGGATCGAGAATTCCCCACACTAATCATGTGTGATTCTTTTTACTGTGTACAGTCATACAATGAATACTTACACCACTGGGGACAAAATGGGTTCAAAGATGCGAAAGGTGGCACAATTAAGCACAAAACGCTATGGGAACAGGTAGTGGAGTTGAAAAACTAACTACCAAGGACTCACGTGATACACACACTGAGTCATCAACGTGATGGCGTTCACGTTGAAGGGAATTCATTGGCTGACGAAGCTGCAAAGGGGGCTGTACGCATGGCTTCCATAGCTGCAATCACTCATTCAAAAACGAGAATAGACGATGAGATTATGGTTGCAATTATTGCTACACGCAATAAAACGGCACTACCAAAAAGATTTCCACTCAAGTACTGCTACAAGTTAGATGCAAATAACGTTCCATTTGCTCAGATTCCTGGAGTGGGGGATAGAGTAATACCAAATATGGATCGTAGGTTAGGTTTAATTCTAGCAGCACACGAGGGTATAGGTTCTGCACACGCAGGAGTTACGTCGACCGTTTCCTTACTGAAAAAACGCTACTGGTGGCCAGGATTAACAAAGCAGACTAAGGACTATGTCTTGAAATGCAACATCTGCCAGCAGATGAAAGGCTCCACCGTAACACGTCCAACACAGACACCATTGCTAATATCAGACAAACCACTCACGTGTGTTTATTTGGACCACTGCGGCCCCTTACAAACAGATGGGGCTTACAGGTATATCATGGTTGTAGTGGATTCCTACTCTAGATTCCTATGGGTGTGGCCCCAGCGCTCGGCTGATGCTCGAACTGTTATAAAAGATTTGCGAGTCTTTATAGGGACATACGCAATTGGGCACACTACATTCTGACTGTGGCCCCGCGTTTAGCTCTAGGGCTTACAAGGAAGCCATGGGAGGTTTGGGTGTAGCATTGTGGTACTCCTCTCCGTACCATCCCGAGGGAAATTCGGTAGTGGAAAGGAAAAACCGGGACTTAAAGCAGTCTTTAACAGCTAGAGTATTAGGCTCGGGTGAGAGTTGGGTAAAACATTTGTATGGAGTTCAACGAGCATTGAATAATATGCCAAGAAGTTCTCTAGGGGGTGTCACTCCTTATGAGGTCCTATTTGGGACAAGAATGTGGGTACCTGATCTTGATTGTGAAGGCACAGTGGCGGATGAAAAACCTTTTGACATCCATAAACGTTTGGCTGTTTTACAGGGGCTAAAAGAATCCAGGGCACTACAAAGCAATGTCCAGGTAAAGCGGACCGCCACTGGGGAAGTCAAGTCAGGTACGGCAAGACCTGTCTTGGTCCCTAAAGTTGGGGATCTGGTCAGAGAAAAAATTGCAGACAAAAAAGAATTTGGGCCATCATACAGAAAGGCTGTACCTGTCCTGGACGTTGAAGGAACAAGAACTGTACTTCTGCTGCCTCTTGCCGGAAAAAAGGAGAAAATATTTGTCTCAATCGACTTAATGAAACCACACTATGTGGCCGATACTGAATAGTAGGCCTCATGGACTCCAGACTAGCCGATGCCCTCCTCTCGCTACCATACAAGAAGTTCAAACAGAAAGACTCATCACGTTTGAAGAGTCCCCTGCATGGAATGATGGACTATGTAATAATGCCATGGAACTCGTTCCTCTCCAAACTGAAGTTCATAATCAGAATCAAAATCAAAATGAAAGTCAAATTTCAACTCGACCAAACACAGATATCTACATCAACATGCCTCAACGAGAGCAAGCTACAGTTTCCACAAGACCTGCGGAAATACCGAAAATTGATCGAACTGCATCAGGCTATTTCATCGACTTTGATACCTTTTCATTGGATCCCAGTGAACGTGAAATGATGCCAGCCCAAAAAACACACAACCAGCAAATTAAAGACTTTCTGAACTTTCTTAAAAAGACTTACCTGATATCACCTTGGATAGAACTTTGGGTAATTACTGGGATACTTTTCTTTCTTTTTTGGATAGGCTTAGTAACTGTTTTTAGCATGCTTATAAATGGAGCTTACCTTCGACAAAGCTCTGCAGCACAAAAAGTGAATCTGATTCTGAAACCTCACATATCATCACATTGTGAACAAAGAGACTTGTCATCAGTGAACATTACAGCAGTTCCTATACCTGATGGTATAGTGTGGGACAAGGTTGATTACGATATATTTGGTCCGACCGAACTTTTAAAAATTCCACATTTATTTAAAATATCATTGAGTGATATCATTACCTCTAGTAAATTTTCCGATGATTGGGATTATGAAACTGTAAATAATATGTTGTCTGATTTAGAAAAATCTGCTGCGTTTTCTAATAGTGAAATGTTGGAAGACACATCAGATTTTGAAACAATGTATTGCTATCAACATTATGGTCATCAGTTTCTGCATAAATCTGCTAATCCCAGAAATGTTTTCACATACCACCAATAGGAACATTGCCCAACACCGCCAAAAAGCAGTTCAAAGACATTTGCACAGAAATGTCCATATTTTTCAGGATTAAACATGTCTGACCCAGCCTCATATTATTATATGGTTGCACCAACACCAGCACAGAAAAATATGTTGATAAACACCAAACAGATTTATTCTGCTTCCTTTATTGCCCAGTTGTCCGAACAAGGTTTCAACTTATGGAAAGACACAATAGACTTAAAATCTGTCTGGCGTACTAGAGACTGGCAGGGAACAGAAGCGCTATTTCGAACATGCCTCATTCCTCAGCAAATAATGTTTTTGAATGAAACCGTGCAACAAACTACCTGTCTTGGGATAGCCAAGAACAAAGACTTAAATACACCTCGGATGGCCAAACCATCACACCGAGGGTAACATAACATCACGAGAAGGGATTACGTTAAATGAGATCATGCAATACAATAGATCAGACCCCGATTGGAAGTTGCCAGGCAAGATTCATGGGTAAAACCCGAAGGGTTTAGTATCCATAGGCCATATCCACGCTATGTACAGAGAGAACATCCAGGGGTAGTGACATCATACAGTGTTGGGAAGTTATGCCTCGATTGGCTAAGAACCTCGACACTGTCACAGGTGAAACAACACTTATCCTTACTTACAAAGGATGTGGATCTACGGGATTTTTTATTGGGTCCTAGAAAGCCACGCCAGAAACGTTTCTATTATGCTGTCTATAATGAAATCTGTAAAATATCACAACAAGAGGTCGCGGAGAGATTACGTGAAATAGATCGTATAAACCTAGAGAAAGCTCTAGCAGTGGTTGACAATGGTTTAACTACACTAACCTTCAGGATATATTCTCTGGGCAACATTGTATCTTCTGCAATAGATATATTAGAACAGGATTTGTCCATATTACAACACGGGCAATCACAATTGCGTTCTATTATATTGTGAAGCTGGACGCTGCAATCTTTGCGTGCAGTCTATGTGCCTTGGTGTTTCATCAACGGTACATCTCTGTTTTCTTCATACAACCTAACAGAAAAACAGATAGAGATGGCACAATGTGGTGCAAAACTGGATAGATTAGCGTTTACAGTGGCAGAATCACCGTCCACAGAATGGTTAATCCATGGCCACATAACTCTAACGTTCACTACTTTTAAATTTCAATATTGCCTTGAACAAAAGCAGGCAGGCAGATATGAAGAAATGGGTAGGGAATTCATCAAGGAATCTTGGGAATTACCGTACAGATTTCAATGCCGGAGTGGGGATAGAGAAGTGTTTTTGAGTGGTACAAACTGTGAAGACACTTTAAGTGGATCACTCATATGTCAGGATATAATGCTGCATGGGGCGTGCAACGGTTCAGTAGCGAACTTATCCTGTCATTTGAAGGGTGCCCCAGCTGCCGTGATCACTCCAGTGTTCAGGGTACTTTCGAATGGGAGTTACTTGATGTTGAACGATCAAGGTTGCTGTGGGATGCTTCCAGGCATTGCATATCTGGTAACCATGAGCTCCAGGGTTACTTGCTGTATGCAAGTATTGTTTCCACCAAAACATACAGTCAGGGAGGCGCTGTATGGCCTTCGCTAAATGTTTCATTAATACGGTTTGATGCTTTGAGAAGAATGAAAGCCATGCTTTTACAGAAGTTCGTGCCCTTCACCTCCGCTCGAGAGACTTTTGATCTCCAGATCGCAAGGTCTTCAGCAGAGATACAGGCGCTCATACGTACGAATTGCCCCTTCCATTTCGCAGAAATGGTAAATTGTATCTTTAACATGTCTGATACGACGGCATTGTCCACCTATTTAAGACCATAGGTTCTGGACTATTAAGCACCTTTCAGACGGTCCTCGGAGTTATACCAAACTTTATACACTCCGTATTTGGAAGCATTTTTGGAGGACTGCCGCTGATCCTGTTTTTAATAGCAGGTATCCTGATTGTTATTTTTCTGCTACGCAATGGAAGTCCCAGTCACCAAGGAGATGGAAAAGGCACTCCAGGAGCGTAAATACCGTGATCGCATGGTACAACATCTAGGCACACCTCGCCTGAGAGAACTAAGTGCGTCTTGGTTCCTGTCATTTAGACCAGTCTGGATGGACTGCATCTTACCTGTCCTCCGATGCCTGTTTTGTGGAGAAGAATGCGTGTTGGATCTCTGTCTGACACTCCCATGATGTGCGCAACCGGACGTTGATGCTTTACTGGACCCGATAACGGCCCATGTTCTGCAGTGTCCCCAGCGTATTCCAATGTTGATGGCGCCATTCCTAGAGCCACCACAGGTAGTATCGGCTCCTGTTGCTATGGACATCGGCTCCTCCTCTGACACCCAGGCCTTGGATGGCGCACAGGCTGCCCCAGCATCGGCTGTGGACAGTACGGAAGATCATCTGTGCTCAATTGACATAATCTGCGAGGTGTTACAGGGACCGTCGTCTGCGGAGGCAGGCAACGATAATGTTGCGTCTGCAAGCCAGGACACATAAACATTTGACTGATTTGGCCTGCCGTGTGCTGGGAGAAATTTGACCTTTTTTAAAAACAAACTAAAAATTGGAACTCAATAACAAAATTGACATTCTTTTTGGGCATACATGGCTTTCAAATGCTTGTAGTAGTTCGAACTATACCTACGGACACATTAGAGCTATTGCTTGAGTGGTAATTTCCTTTTTAAACTTTTTAAAGATTTTTAGAACTTTTTAATTATTTTTAAGCGAAAACTAATGTTTTTGTAGCTATTAGCGTACCAGTATCTAGTCAACCTAGTATTACGATGAGAATTTAACTATGTCGTCCATTCGGAAGAGGAGTGGGTGTTTTATTCCATATAGGTACCCTGATATAGGCCCAGGTAACTTCATAACCCTTCACCTATATTCTTCCCTACATTACACTTATAACGGTTTACAGGGACTGACCTATTACCTAGATACGACACTGCATTCAAAACGCAGGTTTTTCCCTAGTTCGAAAATCTCATACATTATGCATGAGGATTCTTGGAAGCACAGCAGGACTACCAACTCCTGTATAATATCTATGTATAAAGTTCATGCCTGACATCATCCTTAGGCCGACACAGTAATACAGTGAGGTAGGACACCTGGGGAGACCTACGGGTATATATACATCTTGCTAAGATAGACAGAGGAGACCAGGACTTCCCGGCCGACACACTGACGCGAGACGCTGAGGTTCCTGTATGCAGATACTCCAGCTCGCAGTGGTCTAACATCCCTTGCGGGGTGTCCAACCAGAGACCAAGAAGGGGTCCCACAGTCTCTCACTTCAGGTAATGGTGTTGACTTTATCCTAGAGGGTTTCTTGGCTTAACACCTACACACATGCTAGGTACACTTAGGTACATCTAGTTAGGCATCGTAGGAGTACGCATCCTTTTATTATCATGTATTTTATATACTTGTATGCATTCATGATTACTGCAAAATGGTAGAGCTTTACCATCCATTTACTTTCATAGTGCTTCTGATCCTATATATCTGCTACTGTCTAGCGGTTGTCGCAGCTCACCTATTTTACACCAGAATAACAACTGTTCAATAAATACTTATTGAAAACGCCCAGTCTGTGTATTCTGTGTATCTCTCTAAGACAGACTAAGTAAGCACAAGGGACTGAGCAAAAGTAGTATATTGTTTCCACGGTCTTGAGGGATCAGGGTTGTCATGTTCAATGGTTGCCAATAACTATTCTCTCCTTGGTAAGAGGAGATTATAGTGGCACTGTGAGCTAGCTGGTACAAAAGGCCAACATACCCGGTGGGAGTGTTCACAATCAGTCTGACAACAATCCTACAGTGTATGCTGTCTGAACGCGCAGATCCTGTATCGTTTTATAGGAACTACATGACAGTACGTCAGCCTTTACTCACCCTTTCTCCAGCACCAAGCATGTATGGGAGCATCAGCCAGATTACTGCGAATGCCTCCCCTTCATATAAATTGCAGACTCTACCTTTCCTATACATGGTCCTATCCTGGTAAACCTACCTACTATCAGACCTCTTAAACACCTACCTATAAGTAAAAAATAAATACCCTTAAATAGACACACAACAATGCTCAGACACTAAGGCTCTAATTAGGATGTTGGTCGGAAAGCCTCCAACCGAAGGTCAGAGGTTTTCTGACCGACATCCTTGGTTTGAATTCTGACCGCCGTAATACGATTATGGCGGTGGGAATTCAAACCGGTTGGTCATTCCGGCTGACTTCCTACGGACTCAAGGAGCCCGTGGGCCAGTCGGAACCGCCACCATAATCCCATATGGACAGCGTTTCCGCCATCGGGATTATGATGTTGGTTTCCGACAGGCTTTCCATGTCGGGCTTCCCACATGGAAAGCCTGTCGGAAAGCAACTTTGGAGGCTCCTAGCAGGGCCACCCATCTTCAGCTGCCTCCGTTTGATGGCCGCTGTACATCCCTGCCCTGAGTGGTGCCTGCCATACGGTGCTGGGATTTACAGTGACTCCCATTTCTCTATGGGAGCTTGTGCTGCGGCCAGTTTTTGACCGCCACACAAGCTCCTATAGGGAAATGGAAGTTTGCGACCGCACCATGTGCGGTCAGATCGTAATTGCGGTTTTTGACCGCCGACCCAAGGTCTGTTGGTTTCAAAACTGCATGAATGTTGGTCAGAGGCAACTCCAACCGTCATCCTAATTAGGGCCAAAGATGTATAAAATCAACACTTAAACACAAAAACAAGACAAAGACTATTTTAAAAACACACTAGGACACAGACTCAACAAGATACACAGCAAAATCACTCCAACACTTTCTCTAATGTCCTCTCAACACATGCACCAACCATCAGTCACAAACAGAAAGTGAAAGAAATATTTACACTTCATGGTATGCAGCCACACCAACTGCATAATTTCCTGGGTGTGACAGGCAGGTTATCATTTTTTGCATCTATTTTTCCAACTCATTTATATGCAAAAGGACAGTGTATGAAGCACTACTCTCTCCCTAACAAAGTAAGGGCCCACGCTATACCTATGTTCTTATGCAGAGGCCTATGTATCACAAACGCAAAGGGCAACACAATTCATATGTTTCCTATGCAGAGGCCTATATAGTGCAACGCAAGGGCCATGCAGTGGCCTATATGGAGCAATGCAAAGGGCCACACAATTCATATGTATACTATGCAGTGGCCTGTGTACGGCAACACCAAGGGCCATGCAGTGGCCTAAATAAAGCAAAACAATGGGCCATGCAGTGACCCATTTAGAGCAATGCAAAGGGTCACACAATGAATATGTTTCCTACACAGTGACCTATATAGCGCAATGCAAAGGGCCATGCAGTGGTCTATATAGAGCAATGCAAAGAAAAATGCAGTGACCCAAATAGAGCAATGCAAAGGGCCATGCATGTCATATGTTAATGGTTTCCTATTAACCTACACATGGAAAAAGTGTAAAACTTGTGATGGTGGCTTTCAGCAATTTAGGTAAGCAATAACGTAACTACTTACTACATATGTGAAGAGCTACATATTGCAGATGTACATGTAACCTAGCACACTAATACAGCCAAAATTAAAGAAATCACGCAACACAACACAGCAAACCACCTTGCTGACCTGTGCTGTGTCAATGGGGAAGTGCAGGAATGCCCATATTTCTCCTTTTATATAGTATTCCAGTGATTTCCTAGCGTTGACGGACTTTTGGATGCCTATCGCCAACCAGGCACCCTTCCATCATGTTGCAAGGGTGCCTGCGTTGTAGGCAGGCTAATTTTTGTGCAGGAAGGGACAACTTCCAGCACATACACAATCCTCTAAGGCATTTTACACTGTGTAGGTGTGCCGCTGAATGCAGCACACTTCGAAAGAGGGAACAACGAGGAGAAATTAAGATATTTCTCCTCCTTCCATCTCTGGTGAGACATCGTACAACTCTTATGCATTCCCTGACCTACCAATGTAGATAAACCTGGGAATGTGTCAGAATCCATGGGAGCAAGCGTGGGAACAGCTACACTCCACCCACTGCTCGCCTCTCTGCCGCAGAGTAACATAAGGCAGCATTTTGTGAAAGCATTGTGTAACGCTCCATTTATCAAATCACTCAGGGCCACATAAGGTGGCCTTGCATGCTTGCTAAACCTCATTTAGTGTGTGCATCATCCTTGTGTCCATTTCCATTTAGCAAGGGTAACCCCAACACTTAATAAATATGCCCCAATGTTCTGGCAAACCTTGTGCACAGGTGTATTTATCATGCACAAGTATGCAAGTAGTTGACCATTACCTGATTTACAAGTGTTGCTGATGATCAAAATGCTATTCTAACCATGTTTGGATATGTGTTATTTTTACACTCCACACAGTTAACACTTTTCAAGGGCTTAGTAGCACAGGTGCAAAAGGTGTTAGCCAATGTGTGAGTTCACCTTCTCCACCCTTGCACACTCATGCATGTTTGTCTTTTGTGTATATTTCTTTCTTACTGTCAGGTTGGTATCAGCCCCATCACTTTGCGTGGCACACAAGGACCTCACAGCATTCGCAGACACCAGGCTTTACACGTTGAGGACTCACAGATAAGTCCCTTGGCTTTTGTGCAGTGTCCTGGTGTTACATGTAAATGCACATATTAAAATGTGTGCAATTGACATGTCTCAATGGATTAGTAAACCCAGGCCTACGGCATGCCATAATAGAGATTTATTTGAAATTTCATAAGACATGTCATATATTTTGAATGTGTGAAGATTGTTATGATTGACTTAGATACCTTTCTCCATTAGGCATCTACCTCCAGTTGGCTCAAACATCAATCTTGACCTTTTGTTGTGATTTGCGGTCATACTTGCGATGATGTACCTGTATGGGATTTATGTAAGTTCCGCAAAATTGACATGTTGCAAGACCAAATGAGAGGTTGATTTTCGATAGGTATCTAAGTTCCCAAACTTTGTCGTCACTCAGATTATATTTCATACCAGTGCTTGAGAAAAAAACCTTTTAATTTTAGTATGAATTCCAATGTACGATTGGCATCGATTGTGAATTAGTTTGTATGCACAAAATGAAATATGCATAACTTTGTTCACATTGATATTTACCTTTTTACAACTTCACAGATTAGTATTTTATTTAAATGTTACAGCTGTAGTGGCGCTTTATGTGTTTTCTGTAAAGGTAATGAAGGTTCCACCAATAGTGTTCATTTTGTATTATACATTTTACTCCTACATTACTGTGGGCTCCATAACATGATCTCCTTCAACATGTATATGTACAGATGGCTCCAATTACATCTACATTACTCATTGGGTGATATGCCTTCTCATGTAGCATCTTTATAACAATCGGTACAGTACACGGCTGATTCATGGGGAATCATAATCTGAGTGAGACATGAATTTCTATGAGTGACATATGTTTGATAGTCCACATGCGGGCGTGATACAGACAGGTCATCCTTTGACAAAGGTTTAGGCAAAGCACAGTCATCTTTCAGTGTTAGGTTATATTAATACATTTCTTAAGCGCACAACTACCCAGGGGGCCAAGGCGCTAGCTCAATTTTCACAGAATGAGGGCTGGAGCCAGATTGTTAATTCTGGCAAAGAGCCAAGTCTTAAGTGCCTTTCTGAATGCCAGTAAGCTAGGCATTGCTCGGATAGATGGGGGTAGTTCATTCCAGAGTTTTGCTGTGCCCCATACAAAACTTCTACCTCCCCAGTTGGTCCTGTGTACACTGGGGATCACCAGGTTGTTTGCTCCAGCGTAGCGCAGATATCTGGGTGTCTCATATTTTCTCAAACTGAGTTTCAAAAATGCTGGGCCACCTCCGCTCAGGGCCCTAAAGGCAATGCAGAAGTGAAGTTAAATGATTGAAAAGCTACTTGAATGGTAAAGCTTTGACAGCTTATCAGTCATGGTGATGTTATAGGATTATATTTAATGTTCAATAACTACTTTAATGATTATCAACATTGAGGGTCATGTATTTATACAGGCTCACAAATATAGCCATTTCAATCATTTCTGATGTCAGAAATACCTAATTCAGAGGTTCAAAATATTGTCTGTACAAAATATTGTTGTATGTAACATTTCTGTGTGATATATTTCTACAGCTTTCTGATAACTGTCCCAGTGATTATGTCTATATTAATAAACAAAATCTACAAACATTAAGATATTTAGGTGTGTGAAAACGTATTTCTTGTTACAGCTCACAAATCCAAAATAACTGACATTGATTTGCAAACTATTACGTAAACATGTTTGCTACGATTTGTACACATCTGACATGACCTTCCATTGAATGCTCCATTTCTGCCTGTGATTCGTTGTCCTCATCATCTTCAGGTGGGATTGCACAGTCATACTCCCATGGTGCATTTGTCTTTAGACATTTGGTGTGCAATATTGCACAGACTAATATTATTTTGTAAACCATTGGTGGTGAGTACAGTAGCCTACCACCAGATTGTTCCCGGCACCTAAAACTGGATTTTAAGACACCAAACGTGCATTCAACAACATTTCTGGTTTTGGTCAGAGCAGAATTTAATTTTTCTGTCCATCCATCTGTGCAGTTTGATAGGGGTCATTATCCATGCCTGCAATCCATATCCTTGATCACTCGAAATGAGTAAAAGTCCATACCAAATAATGAATTGTTTTACTTCTACATAACTAGCTATGTTTAATATAACGATGTATCAACCGGCGGGGAGCGGATTAATAGGTGGAACGGTGTGGCAGCACTTCTGATGAATGTGTGACTACGAAGGCTACCACCCCTCCCTTTGACCGAATATGAGGTACCCCCTCTAACTGAGGGCACATGATGAGCTACACTTAATATCGTTTCAGGTAGGCCTTATTCGGGCACCTCTTAGGTGTACCTCCTTTCCCTGGGATAGTAGGACGTAGGGGACACCACCTTAGAATTACTGTAGGGATCCGACAGCCCTGACGAATGCCCCAGACCTAAATGGCTCTTAGTGTGGGCAGAAACATGTTGGCCGTTAAATAAATGGATCAGAGACATTATTCTCCTCAGGTCCTCAATAATAAAGGTGATAACTGAGGAACCTGAAGGCACTTTTAATTGAACTGATCCCGTCCTATCCTGCAAGATTTATTTAAGAACTCCCTCCTACCGCCTAAAAGTCTTCGCGGAGGTTGAGTCCGCCCTGGTGGTACCACCTTACCAGGGTGGGGAGAGAATGTCTATGATGAAGCATGGCACAATATTGTGTGTGAGACATCCTCTTCCATTAAGGATGGCCTTCTAGACCTCCTTCTCAGTCTTAAATACAAGACATTTTTCCCTCCAGACCCTGGGTGGAAATCGTTTTTCCCTCTCCCCCTTTCCTTTAGATTCTTGGCTACCTACTCTTTTTGTGTTTACTAATATAACGATGTTTAATATAAATGATGGCAAATTCATACACAATTTTAATTTGAAAAGTTAATAATTTTTAGATAATGTTGACCATTGCTTTGCACATGAATGTTCAACATAAATGGTTCATTTCACATATTGCACAAAGTGTAAGACATAAAAAACATTAACACACTAATATTGAATTTAATACAGCAGTTTAGTATTGTAAGTAAGTTTGTATCTGCTATATAGGAATTGCACTCAATATGTATGGAATGTTGCCAACTTTGGATCATATTATCTTGCTTAAATTAAAAGCAGTTTACGTATTACAATGTAGCCTTTTTTGTATGGAGCTGAATTATGGTGAAATAAGTAACATTAATCTACAGACATGTCCACACCACTTTTTGTATATACATTTCTGTTTGTAAATGTTTTCTTGTTTGTGAACATTTACTTATATGACTTGCTTCTTACATCATTTCTTTAGCATGAGCAGGTTCTTATTTTAGTTGTAAATATACTGTGATACTTTACTGTGGTCTTTTTCACATAGATTATTTCCTGGTGTCTCACATCTTGAGAAGCCTATATATTCATTATGTCTATATTACTTTGGTAAACTGAGAAGCAGCAAATGTATGCAACTTGAGATAACATTTTAGTTATCTATCACATTAATGAACAATGTCATTGTGACTTATTATCTGTGTGTATATTTTAATTTTTAATGTTGTGATACCCGGAATTTGCTGCCCTTTCCACTTTTTGTATCCCATTTATACTTAGAGTTCATATTTATTTCCTGATTTGATACACTTTCAGTGCATGACAGACCTTGGTTTTTGATGTCCACTTTACTTTTGTTCTCCTATTACTTTCATCAGCCTACATATACTGCCATGTGCAACACATATGCTTAGGATAAAAATATTTGTTAGAAAACATTGCTTACATTTTTAACATTTTCACTATTACTGACTTGCCACACCATTTCACATACACATGTCTACAACATTTATATGATTTATCTGTTGCTCTTAGATTACAATTAATCTTTGAACATAATATTTGTCAGTTGATGTCTGACATTGCAGATATTGTGATTCTGTCCTCTCACACAGTGTGACATGGCACAGTACTTCTCACTGTGGGCATTTTTCTACTTTAATTGCGTAATCAGTGAAGTAATCCCACAATGGTGCATCAGTGGTTATATGTTTGAGTGAAAAACTACCCCTATGTGTACATGACACAAGATCCAAACACAAACATGGAGATGTCTATTGTTAGACCTGGCATCCTTGATCTGGTATCCCCTGTCTTTTTGCCTCTACCTCCTGCATTTTTGGATGTCTGCTGGACTTCGTTTTTGCTGGTTTGTGTGCTCTAGGCACTTTACCACTGCTAACCAGTGCTGAAGTGCAAGTGCTTCCTGTGTAAATTGAGATTATGATTGATTATCCATGATTGGTATATTTGATTTGCTGGTACGTCCCTAGTAAAGTGCACTGTGTGTGCCCAGGGCCTGTAAATCAAATGCTACTAGTGGGCCTGCAGCACTGGTTGTGCGACCCACATGAGTAGCCCTGTAAACGTGCCTCTGACCTGCCATTGCAGTGTCTGTGAGAGGGGTTTAAACTGCCAGGTTGACTTGGCAAGTGCACCCACTTGCCAGGCCCAAGCCTTCCCTTTTCTTACATGTAAGACACTCCTAAGGTAGACCCCTAGGTACCCCAATGGTCAGGGTGCAGTGTATGTGAAAGGTAGGTTAGACTGACACCTGGGTTGTTTGTGCATTCACTCTAGACAGTCACACAAAGGGAGCTCTGGTGAGACCTGCATATCCTGATGGCCCATCACTAGGCTGATGGGCCTTCCTGAGCTAGCGTGGTGGAAGGAGTTGTCATTGACACCTGAATAGGGCTTTCCCTGGCCTCGCACAATTTTCTCCCTGCCCCCCTATAGTGTGTCTGATGCCAAGGCAGGGCAAGACAGGATTTTGTGGACAACAAAGACCTTCCTTTGAAGTATGCCTACTTCAAAGGCCAAAAGGGGTATACGTATTGGACCTATAACCTCAGACTTTTAGAACACTTCTGGAGCAAGAGGAGACTCTGCCAAGAGGAAGAGCTGGAGTGCTGCCAGGAGGAGTACTGCCCCTTTGCTGTGTTGCTTTGCTGGGTTGGCCTGCAATAGCCGCTTCTGTCTTGGAGAGGACAAAGACTGAACTTTGATTTGTGTCCTGCTTAAGAAGTTTCTCCAATGGCTTGCGTGTGCTTGCCTCTTGTTAAGAAGTCTCAGGGCCATCAAAGACTTCACCTGCAGCATCCCTGAACTCCACTGCTGGGAGTTCTGACCTGTCAAGTGGTGGCAATTCTAGTTCTGGGCCCTTGGAGGTGGTTCTGCTGCTTCTGGACTCAAAAATCCATGCAGCGCCCTTCCAATACCGCTTTTCCCGCCTCAAGCTTGCGTGCAGTTGAAAAACCAACACATTGCCGCGGTGCGGCTGAAAAATCAACGCATCACCTGTTCAGGGCCTGAAGAACTACTGCAGCCCAAGTCCAGAGCACTGAGTCTCTGACGTCCCTGACCCCCACTCTGACTTCGACGCAGGCATCACCTGTCTGCGGGAGTTGAAATCGACGCAGCGCCTGTTTCGCCACTGCATTGACCTGCAGCGCCTGGATTTTCTCATGCATCGCACCTGTACACCAAGTTTCCAACGCATCACCCCGCCAAAAGGAGTTGCCTCTGGAAATTGATGCATCTCTTCTCCTTGCAGTCCGGAATCAATGCAACATTTCTCCTGGGTGCAGCAGAACTGATGCATCCTTTCCCCAAGGACTCAAGAACCAGTGCATCGCTGTGTTTTCTGACACTTTCCTCCTTTGCAGCTGTTTTTTGTCTTTGATTTTGACTCATCAAAGGTACTTTGTGCTAAAATCACCGCATCCATAAAGTTCTACGGACAGAATTGCTTAAACCTTTTAAAAGTTATATATATATATTTTTTTTTTTACTTTTTATTAAGTCAATCCAAAACAAATAACAGTAGACAATTATTACACTTTCATAAACCACTCAGCAGTTTGACAATCCACGGGGCCCAGAGAAGAAAGAAAAAGCATAACAGAGTATACAAAGTATACAAAAAGACATTACATCTTAGCCCTCTCAACTCATATGTTCTATCATAGGCCCCCATATCGCAATCCCCAATTTTTGCCTTTTCCTCGATTTTAAACAATAAAGGCTATATTCCATATTGTAAATATTATAACATTTAGCCCGCCACATTTCAAACGATGGGGCCTCCTGCTGTAACCAGGCTGATGCAACACAAAGCCTTGCTACCGCCACTGCTATAAATATAAGATATCTAAATGGATAGCTTGGTTGGCCCTGTTTGAGGGCATCCCCAACCCCAATTAGCATTACATCCGCTGTTATATGGATTTCGACCCCTATAACTTCAGTCAAAAACTCCTCAATGTGTACCCGCCATTGCCTTAAACATATACAATCAAAAAAAATATGTATAATATCTGCCTTATCTGAAGCGCATCTAAAACACTTCCCATCATTTGAGCTACCCCATTTCATCATCCTCACCGGTGTATAATACAAATTAAAGAGTGATTTAAAATGTTGGGCTTTCAGATTGGCTGACAGCAAGATTTTCCCTGCAATATCAATTGATTGCTGCATGTATGCACCATCATGTCCTAACCGTGTACACCATTTCCGGTCCTGGATTTCCAAATCATCTTGCTGAGAGTCCATTAAGATGCTATACATCACCCCAATTTTTACCCCTCGTTTGATTGCCTCCACAAGTGGATTACTTTCCATCCTAGCCAATTTATGCTGTTTCCACAAATAGTCCCTAATATGTAAAAACTTAAAGAAGTCATTTTTTTGCAGGCTATATCTATCAGCCAAATCTAAAAATGACACAAGTGTTCCATCCTCATATAAGTCTCCTAATACCCTTATCCCATTAACCCTCCATCTCACCAGCCTCGACTCCCAAAATATAGCCGCTAATACCAGCGTTGAGTTAATAGGTGTGTAAAAGCAAACCCCGGGATAGATAATATCTTACGTACACTCTTCCAAACCTTATATGCTGCCACCACCACCTTAAAGCGTGTTTTCTTATAATAACTTAATTCCAAGAATTTGAATAAAGAATTTCTAGCAGCTGAGCCTAATAACATCTGATAAATTGATGGTGTTTCAGCCGATGCGGCCACTTCCTCCCCTGTTAAAAATATCCGCATATTTTGAAGCAAACATACATAATAATAAAACTTAAAATTGGGTACAGCCCATCCCCCCCTATCTCGAGGTAGCATCATAAACTTGAAGGCCCGTCGCGCTTTCCTTTGCCCCCACAAAAACCTATCAGTTATGGATTGCAGTTTTTGTAATTGCTTTCTTGTCAGCTCTAAAGGGACCGCCCTGAAATAATACATAACTTTGGGTAGAATGCTCATCTTGAGCACATTGCATCTCCCCACTAGTGAGAGATGCAAGCACTCCAAGCGATCCAATTGTTGTTGAATCCCTGAGACTATACCTCCCCAGTTAACTTCTATTAGTTCCTGCAGTGACATCCTAATTTTAATACCCAGATACCGGGCTTCCTCGGTTACCCGAGCATCTCCCGGGCAGGCCCCTTGATTACACATAATTTGGGTTTTAATTGGGTTTAGTTTATACCCTGATGCCTCCCCAAATATACTGGCCAATCGTTCTATCTCTAGAGCAGCCTGCTCTGGGTCTGCCGTTGCCACTGCAACGTCATCTGCATAGACTAAAACCTGCACCTGATATTGCCCACAAATCATGGAGGTGATCTTATTGCTCTTTTCCAGCATTGCTAGAAACGGCTCTATATATAGGGCAAATAACAGCGGGGAGCAAGGACAGCCCTGCCTTGTTCCCCTGCTAATGTAAACAGGCTCCGATTCTTTGCCCATTACACAGACCCTAGCACGTGGTGATTTATACATGATCTGTATAGCCCTAATGAAGTTTACACCGAACCCCATCTTACACATGAGTGCCCACAAAAAAGGCCAGGAGACACGGTCAAACGCTTTCTCAGCGTCAAGAAAAATCAACCCGAGCCTAGTATGTTGCACATTAGCCTAGTCTATCAATGTGATTACTCTGCTAATATGATTGACCGTGCTCCTGCCAGGTATAAATTCATGTTGATGAGTAGATACCAGGGGTGTAATCACGCGCGCCAACCTCGTTGCTAGGATCTTTGCATACATTTTGCCATCCGCATTTAGCAGCAAAATTGGTCTATAAGACCCTGGCAAATTAGAAGGTTTATCTTTCTTCTTGAAGACGATTATGTTAGCCTCGTCCCATGATGGTGGTGGATTCCCGGACTGAGCCGCTTGAAACATAGCCAACATATCCTCCTTAAGTACCTGAAATAGCGTACGATAATCCTCCAGTCTTTGATTTTGACACATCAAAGGTACTTTGTGCTAAAATCACCGCATCCATTAAGTTCTACGGACAGAATTGCTTAAACCTTTTAAAAGTGATATTTTGAGTTATGTATAGTGAAAGGTTGCCATTTTGGTCATGTTTGGTTTAGATAAAGATTGTTAATTTTTCTAAACTGGTGTGGTGTCCATTTGTAGTGTTTTTACTGTGTTATTGTGTGTGTGTTATGTACAAATGCTTTACACATTGTCTCTGAGATAGGCCTGACTGCTCATGCCAAGCTACCAAGGGGTGAGCAGGGGTTATCTTTGGTGTGTAACTCCCTTACCCTGGCTAGAAGGAAGGGTCCCTATTTGGACAGGGTGCGTACCACTGCCAAGTAGAGACCCCATTGCTAACATCTATTATGTCATACTTTTCAATTTAAATGATATATTGAATATTCTGCTTTCCATACCAATGAGTGGGACATTTCCATATCTATAATTCTCAAACCACTACTTGATGGTGATCACCCTTACATCTCCACATATGCCCCTTGAACTGTAAAAGAACTTGTTTTATTCTGTTGTATTTCTTCCGATCTCTGTATGTAAATAGAGGATCAGGCTATTAAATTGACCTCTTTACAAATGTTTATTTATTTATTGATGATATTTTGTAATGCTTGGTTTTATTCTATTTTATACTGTTTTATTGTGCTCTATATATGGTTGCATTTGTATGAGTACTCCTGTATTTAATATATGCTTTTATGACTTGCAGTGCTGAATAAAGCATTGATTGCATTGAATTGGATTTATTGGAATTAGAAATGTGCCATGTGAAGTTAGATTTATTAACAAGTTGCAAACGCTGAAGACGTGTGGAACAAGAAATATGTGCCCTCAGGAGAATACTGAATCCTCATTGGCTAAAGATGATATAACAAGGTCATATGTTTTAAAACATTGATTTATAATTTCTTATAAAATGTGTGTTCCTAGTAAAGAGAGGAGAACCCTTTTGCCACTCTATCGGACCCATACTTTATGCTTTACCGCTTGCTGATTTGCATTTGCCAATGCTTATTTACCCTATGCTGTTTTAGGATTCTACTGAATCTTTTGAAACTCTCTTTATGGGAAGTTACACAATTATTGATTTTTGATTTTGAGCTTCGTGCTCTATTCTCACTCTTGCCTTTCACTTTTGAACTCCGTGATGGTACTGTGCCGAAATATGTATGCATCATCGGAACTTTCAGGAAACTTGCCAATCACATTGATAAATAGTCCATTATGAGCCGCTATTGCCTGGACATTGATAGACTAATTTTTTTGCGGTTTCTAAAAAGGTGTGCAGTGGCTGCAGGGGGCACAAATTGCAAGTGTGCTATCAATGTCACCAAGCTCAAGAGGGAATCCAGCAATGTTGTAGAACCCTTACTAATTGTTGTTGATTGGTTTTTGTGAAAAGTAGAATCTGGGGTTTCAATTTTATGATGGCATCCAACACAGATGGGAGTAATGCTGAAAATGCTCCCTTAGAAACGCTAGCCAAACTTGCAGATGTGTTTAAAAAAGATCCTGAGGCTAACATGTGTAGAACAGACATCAATTTGACATGTGCTGGGATGGCATTGGTCCTTGCAGTGCTGGCTGAAGAAATGACATTATCTTCTCTAACAAGTTCATGATACTCTACCTCTTCAGTCAGTAAAACTGGATGACCTCCTCCTCCCTGAGGTCAATGAGTGATATACGTTGATGAGATAAATGCACTTTCCTCCTTTGCTGCCTATGTGGTTGTCTCCTACCTACTCCCAATTGCAATATGACAACTTCCATGACGTACTTGAGCTTGCCAAAGTGCACTGTGGTGGTGGGGTTTTTATACTAAAGCCACTGCGTCATTTCCCACACCTGCATTTGTGATGTGCAGCATTCTGATGCATTTCTATCATTCAATCAATCAATCTGGATTTGTAAGGCACAGATAATCACCCGTGAGGGTATCCAGGCGCTGAGAGTACTGCTGCAGGGGGCTCAATCAAACATCCAGGTCTTGAGTCCTTTTCTGAATTCCTGCAGAGAGGATGAGGTCCATAGGTGTAGTGGGAGGTGGTTTTAGGACTTTACAGCAAGGTAGGAGAAGGAGGGTCCTCCACTGTTGCTGCGATGGATGCGGGGGTGTTGGCATGGCAGAGGGAGGTGGAGCGCAGGTGTCTGAAGGGAAGGTGGAAGTTCAGGCAGTGGTTGATGTACACTGGTCCCTGGTTGTGGAGGGCTTTGAAGGTGTGGAAATCATCACTTCTGTCTTGTCTGTGTTGAGTTGTAAGCAGGTGTTACTCATCCAGTCGATGATGTTCCTCATGCACCTGCGAAAGTTTGTGAGCATGGCGAAAGGGTTTTCTGATAGTGAGAGGATGAGATGGGTATCATCGGTGTAGGATATGAGGTTCAGTCCAAGTGATCTTACAACGTTGGCCAAGGGAGTCATGTAGGTGTTGATCAGGGTAGGGCTGAGAGATGAACCTTGAGGGATGCCTCAAATGGTGCTCTTAGGTTCCGAGGTAAAGGGCGGGAGACAGATTCTCTGGGCTCTGCCCATGAGGAAGGAGGTGATCCACTTGAGGGCATCTCCTTGGTTTCTGATGTTGTGAATCCGTTTGATCAGGGTGTGGTGTGATACTGTGTTGAACGCTGCTGAGAAGTCTAGGAGGATCAGGGCCGCCATTTTACCTTGGTCGAGGAGGGATCTGATGTCATCTGCGGGTGCAAATTGGGCGTTTTTGGTGCTGTTGTTCCTGTGGAAGCCGGATTGGGAAGTGTCTAGAAGATTGTTGTTCTCCAGGTGTTCTGTGAGTTGGCAATTGATGGCCTTCTCGAGGACTTTGGCAGGAAAGTGGAGCAGTGAAATGGGGCAGTAGTTCTTGAGTTCTTTGGGTTTGGAAGATGATTTCTTGAGTAGGGGCTTTACTTCTGCATGCCTCCACTCTTTGGGGAATGTGGCCATGGTGATCAATGCATTGAGGATGGCAGTGAGCTGACTGCTGATCGTCTTGCCCCCGAGGTTGAAAATGTGGTGAAGGCATGGGTCCGTGGGTGCTCGAGGGTGGACAGAGATCATGATGGCTGTGGTGTCTTGCATGGGGAGCTAGTCCCAGGTCATGAGCAGGTGGTCGTGTTCCTCATTGTGGGTTTGAGATGGCTGAAGAGGTCAGTGGGTTGGGGTTCGAAGGTTCTGTAGATGGTGGAGATCTTGCTATGGAAGATGTCTACCAGGGAGTCACAGAGTTCCTGTGAAGGGGTGATGATGTTTTCAGTGGAAGAGGGGCTGAAAAACTCTCTGATGATGTTGTAGACTTCCTTGCTGTGTTTGGAGTTGTGTTGCACTGCATTAGGATGCATGGCGCTATGAAATTTTTATGAATACCTCTGTGTTACTTTTTTGTTGGAATTTACACAGGAATGCCCACGTTGCATAAACTATTTGCTGTATGACGTAGCCAGATTCAGCGCAGCACTTGCACCACATTATTGTCTAAAACTGATGCAGTTGTGCTCTTGCATTGCTTGATAAATTTGACTTCCTGCTCGTGTCGCCTTTGCGCCACACTGCGTGACGCAAGGTTGCCACAAGCCCTTGATAAACCTGGGCCTTTGTTTCTACAGCCAGAGCTTTGTTCCCAGACCGTGTGAAGATCTTGGAGATTGTTTTTTTTGGTGGGTTTGAAAGTATTTGAAGTTGAAGCTGAATACAGTGAAATATTCTTAGCATTCAACTGAATATTGGAAACTAACTTAAGAAGTTTCAAATTGAGTCTCAGAGATAACTTTGAAAGAGAACAAGCGCATATTTTCGGTTGCTCCTTTGGATACTCAGCTGCTTTAAAAATCCTCATTTGCTAAAAAGACTCATTAGCATCAGTATAAACTATATGAACCTGTTGAGTATTTGTTAAGATTACAGTTAAGACAACGCTGAATGTAGATCAGAACCAGAAAGCGTGTATTCATAAAACAAAAGGTCAGAGAAAGGAGTGCATTCATGCTAAAACATGAGTAGTAATAATGACATAGATATCATTTATCTTTCAGTTGCAGGAATGTCAGAGTTGCACCAATATCACAAATAGTGCAAGATAGTGAATCAGTATATCATTTGTTATAGCAAGTATTTGCTGTAGCAAGATGATTCAGTATTGAGATAAGGTACTGAAGATATACATCTCACCTTTAAATAACTACTATGACTGAGTAGCTGTCAATGCCTAGTAGAGTGGCAGGTCAAAGGGGCAATATCCACTTTTCTTTTTTCTCCCTTTTTCCCATTCCTCCTTCCCTGGGTCTGCTGCTAATCACTGTATTTCAGAAAAGCATGGAAAGATTAATAACTACCTTTCAATGCAGAATTGAGATTAGTGCATTTCAACATCCTAGTTCTTAGGCACCATTGAAACTGCAGATATAGGACAGTGTGATATGAGAAAGGGTAAGCCTCCCGTAGTCTCACCTTCTGTACAAGCCCTAGCAGTTTTTACCTCGTTCTTGTTTTTGGGGTGGATGCTTAGTTATGTTATGTTAAAGGGATTTGTAAAGCACAAAGCTGCCCCAAAAACGGGGCTTCCCAGCTCTAGACCTTGCAGATGGATAAACTGTAGCCAGCAGTCTAACAGAAGACCCCCACAATCAGTGGCAATTTGCCACACCAATGCAAATTAAGTCCAGAGACTTGGGGTAGACAGGTGTCCTTTCTTGTTTATTTTTTCAGTGACTATATCCTTTGCGAGCTTTACTTATATTTATCACCGGTGTAAACCTTTGCTAACATTAGAACAAACACATAATTTGTGCACCTTTTGCTGTTACTCACAGCTGATTGTAAATATTTTCCTTGGATTAAGAATGATGTTTGTGGAGGAGGTGGGCCTTCGTCACTTCTAAGATGGCTGTGCTCAGAAGAACTCAGACTAACCCGGGAGGAATGGCACAAAAATTCAGCATACCCGAGCACCACTTCCACTCAGACATGGCGACGGATCACAGTCGAAGGCCTGGTGTACACTTGACCGAACGATGGCCCCAGAGAAGAAAGCATGACACACTAAAGAGTGGTGAACACTGCCAGTCCCAATTGAGGGAGAACACTCTGCTATACAGTTTAATTACCATAGAAAAGGAAGGAACAAAGAATCCCCCCACTCCCCTGCACTCACCGTTGACAGTGGACCTGGACCTGTGTAGCCTAATGGAAGGAGGTGGTAGGCTGCTTATAGCTCCTCAGCATGAGAAATGGTAAAGGGAATTGCACTAAGAGAGATGCAGCACCACTATTGCTCTGGCACTCACATATAAATAGAAGTTAGCCTGGGGAAAGAAATCTCAAATCCTCTGTCCGAAAGGATGTCTTGTCAAATTGTCCTAATGGTCCCAAAATAACTCAGTAATTACGTTTTTCAAGTCCTACTGCTGAGCTGCCATTGCAGTCTGGAGAATGAACTAGGGAAGGCCAGCCAGATGGGCAGGGAGCGGTTGAAGGGTGGCAGAGGAAATACAGGCTTCCACAGCACCCCTGCATGACAGTAGAGGACAGTATCGGGCATAATTAGAGAGGTATCTATTACTTACTGACATCATCTGATATGTGTAGACTCCATACATTAGAGACCTCCAAAAGCACAATTTCCAAAGGTAGCTACTTTTTTCAGAGAAGAATTAAGAAACCTCCTTTATCAGCTAATCCACCATGGGCCATGGTGGAACCCCCTTAGAAATCCTAATGCAGGAGCTATTGAACATCAAATCATCCAGAGTGGTGGTGAAGGAGAGGATGACCAAAACTGCGGCTAATGTCAAGAATCTGAGTGGGGATCTTCCAATATTGTATAAATAAAGCAGAATGAAGGGTGGTGGCAGTGGAATATCACTTAGATGCCATAAGCAGAGGTCGGAATTTGGGGACACAAGTTGTGGCACATGCAGAAGAAGCTGGTGGACTTGGAAGATGGAAGTCTGCATAATAACATAGTATTATGGGAATTTCAGAAGAAGCAAAACAGTTTGTCATTATAGGCTTCTTTACCTCATTCCTCCAGGAAAAAGTGTAATGTGAATTTTCACCTCAGTAGACTCTCATGGAGTCCACAGGATCAAACCACGAGGAGCTAGGAAACAAAACCCTCCGAGGCCCATCATTGCATGTTTTATGTGACACCAACAGGTGAAACAAGTCCTTATGTAAGTCAAGAAAGGACTTACATAAGTCTGGGGGAGAATGTTTGCATTGTCAGCATTCCGTCCATCATTTGTTTGCTGTAACAAGAAAAAATAATATGCTATATGTTTTCCAGAATCAAGATATTTTCATCCCAGCAGATGTTTTATTTGAAACTTCACATAAACATAAGAAATTTCTGTTACTATATCATAGACTACTAATGAAAAACATCACACATAGCTTAGTGAAGACTACAACTATGTTGGTTACAATTGGAGGGTCCTGAAGAATTAGAAAAGTATCTGGATTCCCTGGATGAGGCTGGTATGGAAACGAAACATCCCTCTTCCTAACAAAGTGCTGGTCCAGCAACAGAGGTTGGAAACCAGAATGGGTTAAAATCGCACTCAGCCTCACACTGATGAGCAGATAAAGGGAAAATGGTTCAGGATAAGACTTACAGAGACAGTGTCATAGATCAATTGAGGTTCCCCCTGAAATCATAAAGTATGAGGTGACAATATTAGCCTCATTGTATGGTGTGAAATTGAACAAATGTAGGCCTTTTCATGGATGGAGGAGAGAGAAAGTCAGAGACAGAGGAGTACGTAAACATATCGAGTTAGAGACTTTAACTGAATGGCAAAATGTGGGAACCTTTTATGAGATTGACTTATTCTTATATGAAAATCTGAATAGTGTGTTACAAGATGTGAATGATGCACAAGAGAAAAAAGTAAATGAGGAGGTTATACTGTTACGTGCTGTTAATGTGGTAGGTGCCAAGACCCAATTCTTTCAAGAACTTATACTGTTGTTGGAAAAGCTGTGGCGTATGGTCTGGTTATGGGTAGAAGCAACATCCCACCTGCTTACAGACGTTTTGGGGAAATCAGAAGGAATTAGTATTTATCCACATTGTACCAACTATATAAGTGAATATACCATCATCAGACCTAACTTCGTAAAAGCTAGCTATTGTCCCTCCTTTCATTAACCCTGTAGCAGAGATTTTACAGACCAATTTATGGATTTGAGTTCCATTGTTGTAATAGTACCACATTTGCCCACACAACACAATCAACAACAACATTCATAATCTGACAACTAATGATTTAGAAGTTGTCTCGCATAGTGTTATTGGGATTACCCACTATATAAAATGGAAAAAAGTACATAACTATTTACCTCATGTAGGAAATTGGGTTTTTGATTGAGGGGAGTAAAGACCCTTCTAAAGCAACAATCATAATCTCTGTCAGGGTGAATCACAAAAGTCACTAATTTAACCTTTGCATAATCCTCTGGTAGCTTGGAACAAAAACAGTCAGGCTTAGCTTAGAGGCACTGTGCTAATTATTTATGCAGCACACAAACAGTAATAAAGTGAAAACACAGCACAAGAAAAATCCCAACCCAATTTAGAAAAATCGAGTAAATGGTAATAAAATGAAAACGAAATGACAAAAATCCAATCAGTAGATATGCAAATTTAACATCTTAGGTAAGTATAGTGCTTAAAAGCACAAAGCACCACTCCCAGTCATCGGGTTGTGCTAGACCGGGGGAAAGTCACTAGTTTACACAGACGGCGATGGAGCCTGGGCCAAGTACAGGGACCAGGTTGGTCCAGCTAAAAAAGCTTTCCTCTCAAAGTCCAGGGTGAAGAGTCCAGAACTTCAGGATTTCTCCTTTTCTTGTAGAGGAGTGCACTCTGTGGTCAGCCAAGGGTCCAGGACCTGAGGAGGCATCTCTTCGGGATCAGGGGCTCACTCTAGCAGAGGCCGGCAGAGCCTGAGCAGGTCCAGTTGCAGGTCCAGGCAGGTTAATTTCCAGCAGGTCAGCAGGGCATTTGCAGGGAGCCCTCTGGAGCTTGTTCTGTTCCTGTAGCTCATGCCTCAAGCAGCAGGGCAGTCCTATGGGGGTACAAGGTAGTCCTTCTTCTGTAATATCTGCAGTTCCAGGAGTGTACTGAACAGTTGGTCTGAGGGTCCCATATTTATACCTGGTGCCGGCCTTTGAAGTGGGAGAAACCTATAGGCTATCCCCCCATCTGGTTCTGGAAGTTTCCTTTCTTTCCCTGCCCAGGCTTCAAGTGGTCTAGGGTAACAAAAGGCTGGTGTCAAGTTCCTTTGTGACTGTGCTGGAGGCATCGCTTTGAAATGTAAGTGGGGCAGGGAACAACTCTGGGGTGTCCCATCCTGGCAGTTTGGCCCAGTCTGCCAATACCTAGTACCCCTTTGTCTCACTGTCTGGGAAGAAGTTATAAAGGCCAACTACCATGCTAATCACAGTCATGTGACCCAGTACACAGGCTGGAGGCACCAAATGGTTTGGTGAGCCAAACAAATGATGGATTCAACCCAGATCTGGGGGTGAATGTTCAGCATTCCATACATCATCTTTTTAAGTTGCTATGTGTGTCCCATGCTCACTATGCCACTGGATTCAAGCTAGCCTGGCTGATGAGGGGTGATACCTTGAAACCGGTCCCGGGATGCTTGTTTTCCAGTCCAGGGAGGACCTGGCCTGGAAGTTCAGGCTAGACTGTTCTCATGGGGAGCAGGGTCAAGATGGATTTGCTTAGGACTGTGTCCAAACTGGGGTGGCATGGTGAGCAAAAAAACCAATGGATTCAACCCAGATCTGTGGCTGGGGGTGAATGTTTGACAATGTTCAGCATTCCATCCATCATCTTTTTGTGTTGCTTTGGACACAAAGATTGCCAACTTTATAAAAGTGGTATTTTCAGAATTGTGACTTAAAATCCGACATTAACATTAAAGAGGATTTGAAATTATAAATCTTTAGAGACCAAACATGACATTTCTACCTGTCGCAAAGGAAAGTTAGCAGATATTAAATGTAATATCAAATAGCCTGGAGCAAACAATCTTTACCTCTAAAAGCATGTGTTATAGTTTAATATTTTAAGTGGAGGATTAAGACATATTCCATTTACTCTTTTACCTCAAATGTGCAATCTAAACAACTGCACAGGTATTTATGAAAGTCAGGTTTGAATTTAGAATTAAAGCAGTTTTCCTTCTAAATATATCACGTGTGACAAAAGCCTGATGAAGATGCTATCTTCCACTACAAAGGTCAATCACACAGAATGTCTGGCATAAAATGGGTGGGGGAATGGCACACACCTACTTTATCTAATAAATTACCTTAATAGAAACTATTACACTTGCCCAAACATGATCTGAGACCTAAAAAGAAAACTTGCCAGGCAATGTTTCTCAAGAAAACTCTATGATGTGCACAATAACACTATGAATCTGGAGCCTTCATTAAAGCCACACAGCCCACAACTGTCATTTCACGTCTATCTGTCAGCAACGTAACAAAGAAAGTCATTTAAACATGCATTCACTATATAAGAATGCAGGTCACCTTTCCATGCAGACCACAGTCAATGAGAGATTCAAAGGACACAGTCTTCTAGGTTAGCTGTGAATGTCCACTCATCCTACACTAATTTACTAAGCTGTCCTTTACACTAAAAAACCTGCAGTTTTTTTAATGCTTCAGCTGCAAATACTAAACAAGCTTCAATATTTAGCAGCTATGTCATGGCCACCTTTATTTCACTGTCATCTAAAAATGCTTCACTGACTGGAAAGGTTGACCAATCATGGATGGCAAGTCGGTGTACACTCAAATGGAAAAGCATAGAGGAAAAAATGTTTCGGTTTGTGATTAGCATAATACAAGCTCCCATTTACACACACCCTTATGTTTATCTTGCACAGAAATGGTTTCACTAATCTACCCTTGAACATGTGACAATGTATATCCATAGAAGACATGTTTGCTGACTTGCTTGTATATCATGCACGCTATGGAGCAGAGGAACTCTAACAATACTTACTGCAATCATGTACTATTGAAATGGGCATTGGAATGACCAAGCAACACTACATGTGCCTCCCTCAAAGGATCTGCAATATAGGTTCGACAAAAGCCATATCTGTGCTCTGAAAAGAGGTGATCAGCTCCAGTGTACCTCCTTCTGCACAATAGTTCCTTCAACAAACAGCTCCCAACGCGGGCGCTGTTTTGGCAGCCTAGCACCAATGTAGGCACCCATGGTGCAAGGGTACCTCCATTGCAAGCAGGATTGCTTTTGTGCAGGAAGGGGCACCTTCCTGCACAAAAAAAAACCTAAGAGGCATTTTCCTCTTTCCATGTGGGCTGCAGAATGCAGTAGGAGCACCTTCCTGCACAAAAACAATCCTACGAGGCATTTTCCTCTTTCTATGTGTGCTGCATAATGCAGGACACATGAAAAGAGGAGAGAACGAGGAGAAATGAACATATTTCTGCTCATTAGGCCTCACCTCGGGAGGCGTACTGATTAACCCCTTAGGGGCTTATTTATTTGAGCCCTGCATCACTTTTGCACCACAAAATTGGCACATGTGTGACGCAGGGCTCTCAAAGATTTATGAAGCCATGCAAAGCCACCCTGCGTGGGTTTGTTTGGCCTCATAAATCATGAGTAAGGCTACGCGATGCAAATTGCTGCTTTGCCTTACACTGCACCCGGGAGGCATTTCATGGGCATTGCAGTGGGTTTTTCCATGCAACACCCATGGATTTTTATGCTGTCCCAGATTTACAAAGTGATGTAAACCTGGGGAAGCGTCCAATCTGTACACCTCCCGAGGTGAGGAGTAACGAGGAGAAATATGATAATCCTCCTCGTTTTTTCCTCTTTCCATGTGTGCTGCATTCCACAGCACACATAGAAAGAAGAAAACGTCTTGTAAGATTGTTTTTGAAGAGGAATGTGCCACTTCCTGCACAAAAACAATCCTGCCTGCAATGGAGGCACCCTTGCACCATGGTGCAAGAGTCCCTACGTTGGCGCTAGGCTGCAAAATTGGCACCAGCGCAGGCAGAAAGGACAGGAATGCAATGAATTGCTTAAATTCGGTGCATTCCTGTCCTTTCACTTTGGCATAGGGCAGTGTAGCAAGGTGCCTTGCTGCGCTGCCCGACGCCAAATAGCCATAAATGAGGCCCTTAGTTCTCAGCAAAGTTGGGAAAGGAGTGAGCAATTGCCTGCCTGTGTTGACCACACGTTGACATTTACAGTGATAGATGGGGAGCAAAGAATGCTTATAAACACAGAATACACAGCAGCAGAGAGCGACATCCAAGCTGTGTGGCTGATAGGTGTGTTTATATACCATTATTCTCACTATGTAATTACCTCACTGTGCAAGTACCAGTGTAACCTGTAACACATGAAAGACACCACATACATTCTGGAGAGACATGATAGAGAACACACCTCCCTAACACCACCAAGGTCTTCTCTTGTACTTCAGATACATGGCCTATAATTCATTTGGATTGATTAGGTTACGTGCAATTAGAATTTTAGGCAATATACCATTTCCTTCCTGTACTTATTTATTCTGTATGTACACATCTGTGATAGATGGGTATGCTTGTGTGTCACAGGATGTGGTTTCCTGCATGAGGGTCTTCATGCATCATGCACCAACGATGCTTGTTTGATCCTGCAAAATATTGAATTGTCACTGCGGACTACTAGGGACACTGACTAAAGAGGCATCAGGTATAAAATACAGGAACCCTGTAAGTGAATGATCCAGGAACTAACAGTAGCAAAATACTACCCTATTTACGTCACATGCAGCATATATAGTGAATAACTCGATTTTGAAACAGTTTGAGCAATGGGAAAGGTTTGATATTAAAGAAGCATAAATTTAATAAATCTGGGCAATTTTGTAAAACACCTACTTCACAAAATCAGAAAGGACATCAACTGGTCCAGCTGTCTGAAATAATATATGGGACAATGCACCCCAAATTGTACGTTATTAGGGTATTACAAGTCAATGAGGAGTTCCATGTCCATGTCGAAGCATGACACTGAATTCTGAGCGCCTTTAATGAGGTGACTTGCAATACACTTTTATATTTTTAATTGGGGTTATATTCTCTTACATAGTAAATGGGCAGCCACCCCTCAGTTAAAGGTTTGGCCTACTCTGGGCTCCCATCTTTGAGCGAGGCTGTGGGAGTCAGTCTAAGCAGGAGCAAGCTTGTGTGCCCTGCTATACGATGAAAGGAGGCACCCAGCCTGCACAAGTCTTTCTCCCTTTGCTAACTTTTTTGGCCATTGGCTAGGGCCAGGAAGGTATCTCCTAATTAGTGAAGGAAGAGTAGTAGTGGTAGTAGTGATAGTTGTAATAGTATTATCAGTACCGAAAATAGCTAAATTTTGAAATGGCCTTTCTTCATTTACTCTCACCTCCACCAATACTTCAGTCTTTTGCTCTTTTGCTTTGTGTCTAAATAGTATTTCTTCACTGAAATTGCAATTGAATGTATAAAGTGCTTACGACTGCAAAAAGGGGAACCCCTCTACAAGGTAACTGAGGTCAGGGAGAAAGAGGGAATGTAACAAGAAAACAGCTAAGCAGAGAAAACTCCCTTTGACCTATATTTCTTTACAAGAAAGATTGTATCTAGTATGGGTATACACAACAACACATGAACAAAACTACACAATAATAAGATACAAATCTAATTATTTATTTTTGTTTTTATCTTTTACTTGTTATTCATAGTGACTTTTTTTCCATAATCAATATATCATTTGGAACATTATGCAATGACATTTTTTGAATGAATTTTTTCCTTTTATACAAATGTTGTTCTTGGTTTTTTTTTTTAAATAGTACAAAAGTTCTACCCCCCTACTAAATAGACAACACTATACCATTGACAAACACACTCATTCATTCAACACAAACGTACACAATCATTCAAAACACATATACACATCTGGGTGTAAAGGGATGAGGTCATCTGTCCAGACCTTGTTGTATATGGTCATCTAAGTCTGTTTTGGAGACTTCTTACATCCTTGTTTTCCCTTTACACCCAGAATAACAAATATACAG
The DNA here is from genome assembly GCA_963921515.1 of Calotriton arnoldi. NCBI lineage: Eukaryota > Metazoa > Chordata > Amphibia > Caudata > Salamandridae > Calotriton > Calotriton arnoldi. Next base: position 77,830 of record CAWUFW010007570.1, read on the forward strand.
ATACATAATTACATATGTATACATGTGTATGGAAAATAATAAAGAGATATAAAGTTGTATAATATAAAGTCTCATATTTACACGTATGGATAAATGAAAACTCAGACTTTCAAGTGTTGCTGTACACAAAGCTCATTTTCATGTATAATTGTTTTTCTTTTTTTAACTTATTTATATATATTTATTTATTCTTATTTTATATTTTCAATTTCAATAGTGAAGCACTTATAGAAACCATTGTTATGATCATATTTAAACAATGTGACAGATCAAATAAAAATAAAACAGAAACCCATAAGAATATAATCAAATAACTTATATAACATCCCATATTGTGATAGATAAAAATAAAATAAAATAAATATTGAAGACCAACTGTCTTTTTATTAATTATTTATTTTTTGTTTTATTACAGTGGAAAAAAACAAAACGTGAAAACAAGCCAAAACCTAACGGTGCTCTCACCCACTTCTCAACATTCTGATTAAAATCAAGTTACAAGACTGTTGTTTCAAGTTCTCACTGACTTTAAAAAAAAGGTCATACCTCACTTCAGTTTGCTTAGTCCTAAAATATCTTTTTAAAGAACGATGTGTAGCCAGAACAGCAAGCCAAGATACATCCAGTGTGTAAATATTAGAAATATTAGCCTGCTTCTCAGCGAAACAAGGACTGATAGGTGTAAGCAAAGTAAGATAATTAAAATAAGGGGAGTGGCATGGTGAGCTGGTCAAAAGTTGAATTATAAGTCAGGTTTGACACTGGATGTGTTTGGCTTACTGTTCTGGTTACACACTGTTTTGCAGGAGGACATTTTAGGACTAGGCAAAATAGGGTGTTATTTTATATACAAATAAGTGTAAAACGTAAGATTTTGTGGTAATGAAGGAATCAAATTAAAGATACAGAATGTGATTTGGCTACAATAAGCAAATATTGATGCAGGTATGAATCCAGGGATAGAAGGCAGGTCTGTTGGTTCCACAGACAGCAATATGTCCTTTATGGTATATTCCCCACCCAACTTCTTTTCCAAACGTACAGAGAACCTACTTCTATCAGAACATTGGTGCATTGCACAATATGTTATGGCACAGATACATGCTCTCCTCGCTCCTCTTTTGTCTCTCACAATTTTCGTAATGCAACTTTTTTAATGATAAAAAGCTGCTTAGCTTCTTATTTCCAATCTTTGCTGCTGTTGCATTTTTTCCCATGTATTGCTTAATTAACAGTTTGTGATTTAGGGCAGAAATGTGCCTGACGGGGGAAAATACTAAAATTAGATTTATACATTTAGATGAAACGGGATTCATGAATGGGTCTCTTGTTCCAATTAATAACTAATAAATAATGTACAATACCCGTCTTCGTGAAAAGAATTCTGAAACAAGTGATATAGAATGAGCGGATAAGCTATTTAAAAAAATATATATACTCAGCATTTACATATAACTTACTTTTATCTATTCATCTGTGCATTGGATCTTCATAGTGCATTAACAAGTGGTATGCCAATTATTTTCTTGCTTAGCACATTCCTTACTTTTATTTTGATTTTGGTAGTTTTTGCACAATTAAATCTGACAGATTGTAAAGGAATTTTAACCCAGAAAGTGTGTTTTATTCAGAGAGTCCAGCAGCCACTCAGCTTCAAATAACAGAGAAAACTGATTGGCCGAGGACGCTTTTTTCCCATCAGCCACCTCATTCCTGCGAGTTCCACGGAGCTCGCACTCTGATTGGCAGGCTGCAACATGTAGAGAAACACTGCTGTTGCCATTACAGAACACAGGTACTCGGTCCACGTGTCCCGAAATGAAAATAAAAGTAGGTATGACCTTTTGTGTGTGTGTGGGGACGGGGATCACAGAGGGACCCCGAAGGCCAAATGTAAAAAATATTTTTTGGGGGTTGCTTCGATCTCTCCCATTCACAGAGGGCCACGCTCACTCCTACAAGAGTCTCACTGGATCAGAATTTCTTTTTTTTTTTTTAAAGGGGTTTGGGTGTCCGTGATGGGTTAGCTGTGTACAGGCGGTTGGAGGATGGCCGCCCATGTGCCACAGCAAGCTAATGCCCTAGTGGTAGTAGGGAATATACATTGAGGGGGTTGGCATAGTTACTCATGGCAATAAAATCTTACTTGACAAAAAAAGAAACTAGAAATTCACTGATACCGAAAAAGGTTAAAGTGATGTTATAGTTAGGTATTGTAGTAATATTTTACTTTACATTAAAAGAGAACCTTAGAAATTCACAGAAAAAAATCAAAAGTTGAGGGGACGTTATAGTTAGATGAAAATGTCAGTTTAAACAAAATATTTTAAACTCAAAAACAACTATAACTCACCAGTTATAGTTAAATTAAGTAACTATAATTCGCACCCTCGCCATGCACTGCTTATGACCTCACATATTACATCACTCAAGACAGGTTCTATGGCATCATTGCTAACATCAATTATGACATCTGAAATTATATCATTGACGAACCGTTGTTATAGTTAGGAAAACTTTATTTATTATTTCTGTACAAACCAAACTTAAAAATGCACAAACATTAGAAATTCTTCAGGTATATTATACATTACATTTATAATTTACTCAACACCTTTAAATTTATATAACTTTATTTATTATTTTGCTGTACACAAAAGTTAAAGTACACAAAAAATGAATATTTCTAAACTTATACCTTTAATTAATCATTTATGCAACACCTTCAAACTATTATAACTAATGCACCTCCATACACAGTGCATTCAACTCAGTAGCCACACTACATTAACTATTACTTGACACTCTACCATGCACTGTGTTGTCACAATAAATATTATTTGCGATGTCATAACTATTGTTCTAAATAATATTATTTTAGATAGTATAACTGATATAATATAAAAGGGTATAAGCAGTGCATGGATAAGTTCCATATGTACTTTGGCATATTGGTATGTAAAGCACGAGACACCAATAGAGAATTCTTTTAGAGGATGCTAGTCCTTTATTTCCATACTATCTTTTGAAAGCACACAGATTAAAGGTTATTGACTGCCTTAGGGTCAGTATTGTCTTCTTTATAAATTGCATATTTTTTTTATAAATTGTATATCTGAGTCAAACCATTCGCAGCTACCTGTAAAAGGCAAAGAACTGAGGGATGCAAAATGATGTTTCCCTGGCTAGCCAACCCAGTTCCAGACTGTTCCCCAGGGCTTCTAGACTACCTACTGACCACTGCTAGCACAGGAAATTGGTCTAGCCTATATTTTGTAATCCATGCCTTTTCTTTAGGGTATTGACCAATACCAGTAGTCTCTTAATTTGATCTTTTCATATGTTTCTTTTAAGCCCTCATTACAAGTTGCCAGGAGAGGTATCCCTAAGGAGGGGCTACATGATTTCTGATTTTGTTTGAAATTATCCTCAAACTTTGGACCCAATAATTTTGGGCCCAGCTATGAGACACTAGAGGCTAGTGAGGATCTGTATTGCTGATGGAACTTGATGAGCTGGTTCCCACACACCCCTCATACTTTATCCTGGGTAAGTAGGAAAAGCCCTGCCCAGCTTCAGAAAGAAACTCTGCCTTCCCACCAATCCCCACCTTCTTCATCCCTCCCCCCAGGGCCAAGAAAAAAAGTCCCACTGTTAGACCTGGCAGTCTTAGGGTGGTCTTCCCTCAAACTATGTGTATTTCTCTTCCATTTTCTGCTGATTTCATTTTTGCTGGCCTTAGGACCCTGTGCACCATACCACTGCTAACCAGTGCTAAAGTGCATGTGCTCACCCTTAAAACATAGTAATATTGGCTTATCCCCAACTGGCATATTTAATTTACTTAGAAGATCCTAGTAAAGTGGTACTACATTTACCCAGGGCCTATAAATTAAATGCTACAGGTGGGCCTGCAGCATTTATTGTGCCACCCACTTAAGTAGCCCTTTAAACATGTCTCAGGTCTGCCATTGTAACCTGTGAGTGCAGTTTTAAACTGCCATTTCGACTTGGCAAAATAAACTTTTTGCCAGGTCCACACATTCCTTTTTAATAATATGCCACCCCTAGGGTAGGCCCTAAAACACCCATAGGGCAGGGCACTGTGTAATTAAAAGGCTGGACATGTATGTTTAGGTTTTACATGTCCTGGTGGTAAAAAAACACTTAAAATTAGTGTTTCACTACTGCAAGGCCTACCTCTCTCATAGGATAACATTGGAGTAACCTCATTACATTTAATGGGCTGTAATTTCCAAATGGGAACAGGAAACCAGTTTATGTTTGGTGTCTTTGGAATTGTAAGGAAATATTCTCTCTTATGGTAAAGTTGGATTTTAAATTACAATTGTGAAAATGGCACTTTTAGAAAGTTGGCATTTTCCTACCTTAGCCATTTAGTGCCTGTAGTCTGTCTGTGGGTCACCTGACTGGGTGTAGCTGACAGTTGGGCTTTGTGTATTCCTCCTAGACAGCCACACACAATACAGAGCTTAGGTGTGCCTGGATGGGGTAACACTGGCAGGTTAGCTGGGGGAGCTAAGCACAGTGCTACTTAAAGTTGAATAGGTAGTGTCCTGCCTCCACACAAAGAGCTGCATACCCCCTGTAGTTAGTCCAGAGCCAGGACAGGGAAGGCAGGATGCCTGTGGACTTCAAAGGGAAACCTCCAGAAGATTCTTGGTCCAGAGGAAGGGCACCAGGTAAACATATTATACCTGAGATACCATCTCTTCAGTACACCTCTGGACCTGTGGATACTCTTTCAAGAAAAAGGACTGCTGTGCTGCTGAAAGTACGGCAACTCTGCTGGATTGCTGCACCAAGTGAATTGCTGCCCTGCTGTACTGACCTGCTGCCCTCTTGCCTGGGTGAGAAGGACTGGACCTGCATCTGTGGAGCCCAGGACCCCAAAGTGACTCAAAGGTTATGTTAGCTGACCTCCTGACTTGAACCTCAGGGACGGAAGGCTCAAACCACCTTGACCCCAGCACCTGGACTCTGCCATCTGTGAGTCTACCCTGCCAAGTGGTGCACCCCAGTCCCGGACCCTTGGAAGTGGGCCTAAGGTGTTCCTCCAGCCTCTGTGGAACCAGCAGAATCGATGCATCTTCTCTGTTGAGCAGCGCAACCCCTGGCAGAACCAACATATTGCCCCTGCTGCGTGGATTGGTTCTGTTGCAAATAACCACATGGCACCGCAGTCCATTGCCACATCAAAGCCACCACTGACTGATGCATCCTCGGTACAGGCCCTCACATCCCTCATCAATGGCAGCCTTGACGATGGCACCAGATTTTGCATTGCAGTCTTGCAGATCCTCAGAACTTACGCATCGCCCCGACTGTGCAACGCATCCTCGATGCCAGACTTTGCATCAGAAGCCCACATTGTCAGGATCCTCGACGATGAAGCAGGACCTCACATCGCACCCTCACCGCATCTCGGAACCAATGCATCAACCCAGGCTGGTGATGTTTGTGGATTTGAGCTCTTTATTATTATCCTGGATGAGGGAAACATGAAGAATAGAATCCAGTATTCCCGGGTCCAAATGTTAAACCCCAGTCCAGGGGAAATAACTCATAATCTCCATCAACCCATATTGAGAAACCAGAATCATTAATTCAGACAACAGTATCTCTCTGCATAGTTGACAAAGAACTTGTTGTGAAGGTTTTAGATGTTAGAGGTGACTAGAATACGAATACTAATGGGTTGATTATGAATGTAGAGCAAGACACATGGGGGCCGATTCCGATCTCGGCCGGTAGGGCTCCGAATCGGATTCGGATTCACCGGATCCGATTCGGAGCCCTGTTTCCCGACCGAATCGTACGCGGGTCCGGCCGAGCGAGTACGATGCAAGCACCCGCGAAATCGCCGACCGACTCGAACGCGGCTTCAACACGCTCCGACCGACTCGCATGGACACGACTCGTACCGCGCTATGGAGACGTTTCCCGGCCGGGTAAGTACGATGCGCGCCGCGAGCAGTCCGACCGACTCGCGCCGTCCGGCACGAAAGAGCTGTCGGAGCTGGACTTTGGGGGTCCGCGTCGGACCCCCCTGTACGCGTAGGCGCGCGAGTCGCACACAGGGGGGACCCATGGGACCCCCCTACCTGTGCATGTACGCCGCGATGCACATGGACGCGTACACGCTGTAGGGGGCGCCCTTGTCCGCCTCGCACCCATTGAGTCAATGGGAGCCCGCGTACGCGTTGTACGACCGGCTCCCATTGACTTCAATGGGAGTCCGACCGAATCGAGTCCGATTGCATGCGTGCGCATCGTACTCGTTCGGTCGGACTGCTAGGGTCCGATTCGGTCGGAATTCTCTCCGGGTCCGGCTCGGTCGGAGAGAATTCTGGCCTGAATCGGAATCGGCCCCATGGTGTTGGGTACTACACCCATGTTCATGCTATTGAGATGGTAAATGATTAAACTTTTTTTTTTGAGTTTCAAAAATTAAAGTTTATTGAGGTAAAGAAATAAAAAAAGAAAAAGAGAAAATGCATCAAAAGATATAAATACAATATGAAATGAACATACATGGAAACACATAAATTCGTGTCTACATCATCAATAAAAGCAGAAATGAATACAAAGTTATGAAATATGTCTGGTTATTTGTTAAAGATATAACAACATATTACTAATAAATGTAATAAATATACTCAAACAATGCTGAAAGCAGAAAATGGAATGTCAAGGATGTTTACAAACTTCTTGTGCAGAGTTGGCACGTGTGTGTGAAATCTTAGCATGACAATCAAGAAAATTCGTAACAGGGGACCATAATTGTAAACGTTTTACAGCAAGAGACGCAGCGTATACATAAGCTGTATCTAATCTATGATTGTGACAAACTGCATACCACCAAGCCTGGAAGGACAAGTCAAATAGGGATTTCCAATGTTTGGTAATCTGCTGAAAAGCTACCCCCAAGAGTAAGTCTAAGATTTGCATGTTTACTTGGGAGTGAGACCAGTCATCCGAAAGAGAACCCAAAAAATATTAGAAAATGAAAGGGGTATAGGAGAATTAAAAATGGAGGTAATTTGTCTCCAGACACGTGCCCAAAAGTCATGTACGTAAGGGCAAGTAAAAAGCATATGTTTTAAATCAGCATTTATGAAGGAACATGACCAACAAGTATTGGATATATCAGCGTTTATCTTATGAAGAAGTGCAGGGAAAAGGAGTAATCTATTGTAAATAAAGAAGAGTGTTTGTGTAGCGTTAGCTGCTCTAGAGGACTTTCGTATTTTGAGCCAAATTTTGTTCCATAAAGGGATGGGCCAGGTTACATCCAAATCACGCTCCCAATCCAGCTCCACTTTAGTTTTGTCTCTAGGAGACTGTGATTTGCGCAGACAAGTATATATGTTAGACGCTTTAGGGCAGGTGCTGAGAAAATCACAGGAAATACTGGTAGAAGAGCTGGATAAAACAGGAGCATGAGCAGTTTGATCAAAGATTAGGTTCAATGTGTTGCAGAGTACCTGATATTTAGTACTAAATGAGGGAGGGAAATCAAAACTAGCTTTAGCCTGAGGAAAGGATAGGATTACATCATTCTGAATGAGTCGGTTAACCCAAATAAGACCCTTCTGTCTCCAAGATTTCCAGTATATAGGTTTGCCATTAATCAGTATGCGTTTATTATGCCAAATGGTGGACCGTAGGAATGAATCTTTATCAGTGGAATTGTCTGACAAGGAAGAACCTAATAATTTGTTAGTGAATTTAACTATGGAATTAGAAAGTTTCTGGGGTTTACGCGTAAATGATAAATATTCTTGAAAAGAGAAGGGAGCGAGGTATTAGTGTTCAAGAAGAACCCATAAAGGAGAGTCCAATGAACAGCCAATTAGCCAGTGAGATGATTGACGTAAAATGAAGGCTCTGTGGTAGGTAGGAAAGTTAAGGAAATTAACACCACCTTATAGCTTAGGACAAATAAGTTTTGATAGTGACATACGGACCTTCTTTTTATTCCAAAGAAAAGATGATAGCAAGGAATTAATTTTTTTTTAAAACTGTTGGGGTATGGCCATTGGGAGATTAGAAATGGTAAAAAGAATGATTGGGGATAACATCTATTTTATTGTGTCTAATCTTCCCCACCAAGAAAGATATAAAGGGTGCCATTTGTCTATCAGGGAAGATATCTTCGAAGAACATTTATCAAGGTTAATGGAGATTGATGATTTGATTGATGTGGAGAAGTACATACCTAAGTATTTAATGTGTTGTGAATTCCATTTAAAGTTGCCTGCTTGGAAGTCATCTTTGAAAGTAAATTTAGTCAAGGGTAAAATTTCGCATTTATCATTGTTGAGTTTATAGCCAGAGACAGCGGAATAAGCTTGAAGAAAGTTAGGAAGTGAAGATTGAGGCTGTGAGAGAAATAACAAAATGTCATCTGCGTAAGCTGCTAATTTAATATGAGTTTCCCCAGAAGTAAACCCAACGATAGCTGAATTCTGGCGAATTTTGGATAAAAAAGGCTCTAAGGCTAAATTGAATAAAAAGGGGGATAAGGGACAACCCTGTCTAACACCTCTTCCCAAGGTAAAATAGGAAGATGATAGGCCGTTTGCAAAAATTGCCGCTTTAGGAGAAGAATATAGAAGAGAGATGAGACTGATAATTTTAGGTCCAAAACCAAACCATTTAAGAGTGGAAAAAATAAAAGGCCAAGAAACTCTATCAAATGCTTTTTCTGCATCTAGGGCAATAGCTGCTAAAGATTCGGAGATGTGAGGTGATTTAGAAAGAATATAAAAAAATAAGTGTGTATTATCAGTTAGGTAACGGCCTTTTACAAAACCAGACTGCTCCCTACCCAAGAGACCAGGGAGAAATGATTCTAATCTAATGGCTAGGGTCTTTGAATTTTTTTTATAATCAATGAAACTGGTCTGTAGTTCTTACAAAAGCGTGGGTCTTTATACTCTTTGGTATGAGGCAAATTAGGGCCTCCAAAAAGGAGCCAGAGGAATTTCCTGCTTGTGAAAAGGAGATCAGTAATTTATGTAATTTAGGAAGGAGCAGCTGGGAAAAATGCAAGAAAAATTCAACCGTAAAGCTCGTCAGCTCAATGGCTCAAGGGAGCCTTTTCAAAACAGGAAGGGGTGGGAGCACACTGCTTCACCTCCCAGCACAGTTCGCCCCTTAGCATTATGGTAAATGCAGTTCCTAATACATGCTTACTTGAGATTTTACTGGAGTGTTCCACCAATGTTGGTGCAGGTTAGTGCTGTACATCTCTAGACACGTGTTTCTGGATTTCATCCGTCATCAGTAGGGATAAAAACAAATTTTATATGGGGTTGCTGAGCAGGCTGCCACAATGCTTACAGGTCTCAGTACCTCTCACAGGCGCACAGGTGCATCTCCACAAGCTCGTCAGCTCAATGGCTCAAGGGAGCCTTTTCAAAACAGGAAGGGGTGGGAGCACACTGCTTCACCTCCCAGCACAGTTCGCCCCTTAGCATTATGGTAAATGCAGTTCATAATACATGCTTACTTAAGATTTTACTGGAGTGTTCCACCAAAGTTGGTGCAGGTTAGTGCTGTACATCTCTAGACACGTGTTTCTGGATTTCATCCGTCATCAGTAGGGATAAAAACAAATTTTATATGGGGTTGCTGAGCAGGCTGCCACAATCCTTACAGGTCTCAGTACCTCTCACAGGCGCACAGGTGCATCTCCACTCTGCAAAATTTCAAGTAAGCATTTAAATTGAACTGCATTTACCAGGATGCAAAGGGGCGAACTGTGCTGGGAGGTGAAGCAGTGTGCTCCCATCCCCTTCTGTTTAAAAGGCTCCCTTGAGCCACTGAGCTGGCGAGCTCTTGGAGATGCACCTGTGCGCCAGGGAGAGGTACAGAGACCTGAGAGGATTGTGGCAGCTTCTCAGCAAACCCCAGATGAATTTCGTTTTTCTCTACTGATGAAGGAAAAAATCCAGAAACACATGTGTCTAGAGATTAACAGCACTAACCTGCACCAACTTTGGTGAAACACTCTGCAAAATTTCAAGTAAGCATTTAAATTGAACTGCATTTACCAGGATGCAAAGGGGCGAACTGTGCTGGGAGGTGAAGCAGTGTGCTCCCATCCCCTTCTGTTTAAAAGGCTCCCTTGAGCCACTGAGCTGACGAGCTCTTGGAGATGCACCTGTGCACCAGGGAGAGGTACAGAGACCTGAGAGGATTGTGGCAGCTTTCTCAGCAAACCCCAGATGAATTTCGTTTTTTCTCTACTGATGAAGGATAAAATCCAGAAACACATGTGTCTAGAGATTAACAGCACTAACCTGCACCAACTTTGGTGAAACACTCTGCAAAATTTCAAGTAAGCATTTAAATTGAACTGCATTTACCAGGATGCAAAGCGGCGAACTGTGCTGGGAGGTGAAGCAGTGTGCTCCCATCCCCCTTCTGTTTAAAAAGGCTCCCTTGAGCCACTGAGCTGACGAGCTCTTGGAGATGTACCTGTGCGCCAGGGAGAGGTACAGAGACCTGAGAGGATTGTGGCAGCTTTCTCAGCAAACCCCAGATGAATTTCGTTTTTTCTCTACTGATGAAGGATAAAATTCAGAAACACATGTGTCTAGAGATTAACAGCACTAACCTGCACCAACTTTGGTGAAACACTCTGCAAAATTTCAAGTAAGCATTTAAATTGAACTGCATTTACCAGGATGCAAAGGGGCGAACTGTGCTGGGAGGTGAAGCAGTGTGCTCCCATCCCCCTTTTGTTTAAAAAGGCTCCCTTGAGCCACTGAGCTGACGAGCTCTTGGAGATGCACCTGTGCGCCAGGGAGAGGTACAGAGACCTGAGAGGATTGTGGCAGCTTTCTCAGCAAACCCCAGATGAATTTCGTTTTTCTCTACTGATGAAGGATAAAATCCAGAAACACATGTGTCTAGAGATTAACAGCACTAACCTGCACCAACTTTGGTGAAACACTCTGCAAAATTTCAAGTAAGCATTTAAATTGAACTGCATTTACCATGATGCAAAGGGGCGAACTGTGCTGGGATGTGAAGCAGTGTGCTCCCATCCCCCTTCTGTTTAAAAAGGCTCCCTTGAGCCACTGAGCTGCCGAGCTCTTGGAGATGCACCTGTGCGCCAGGGAGAGGTACAGAGACCTGATAGGATTGTGGCAGCTTTCCCAGCAAACCCCAGATGAATTTCGTTTTTTCTCTACTGATGAAGGATAAAATCCAGAAACACATGTGTCTAGAGATTAACAGCACTAACCTGCACCAACTTTGGTGAAACACTCTGCAAAATTTCAAGTAAGCATTTAAATTGAACTGCATTTACCAGGATGCAAAGGGGCGAACTGTGCTGGGAGGTGAAGCAGTGTGCTCCCATCCCCCTTCTGTTTAAAAAGGCTCCCATGAGCCACTGAGCTGACGAGCTCTTGGAGATGCACCTGTGCGCCAGGGAGAGGTACAGAGACCTGAGAGGATTGTGGCAGCTTTCTCAGCAAACCCCAGATGAATTTCGTTTTTTCTCTACTGATGAAGGATAAAATCCAGAAACACATGTGTCTAGAGATTAACAGCACTAACCTGCACCAAGTTTGGTGAAACACTCTGCAAAATTTCAAGTAAGCATTTAAATTGAACTGCATTTACCAGGATGCAAAGGGGCGAACTGTGCTGGGAGGTGAAGCAGTGTGCTCCCATCCCCCTTCTGTTTAAAAGGCTCCCTTGAGCCACTGAGCTGACGAGCTCTTGGAGATGCACCTGTGCGCCAGGGAGAGGTACAGAGACCTGAGAGGATTGTGGCAGCTTTCTCAGCAAACCCCAGATGAATTTCGTTTTTCTCTACTGATGAAGGATAAAATCCAGAAACACATGTGTCTAGAGATTAACAGCACTAACCTGCACCAACTTTGGTGAAACACTCTGCAAAATTTCAAGTAAGCATTTAAATTGAACTGCATTTACCAGGATGCAAAGGGGCGAACTGTGCTGGGAGGTGAAGCGGTGTGCTCCCATCCCCATTCCAGACAAAAGATTAACTTGCTGTGAAGAAGACCACAACATCATGCAAATGAGTAAAAATGTAACATGAAGAAAAAAAGGAGAAAAAAAAGGAAATGTCAAAAAAGAGAAGGAGGGGATAGCATAAGAGGAAGGGTAACAGAAGATAAGAGAGATAGAAAAACTTAAAAGAAAAAACACATACCTACAAAAAGTGCAAAAATGAGGGTGAGGGGGGGTGAAACCACATGGAAGAATGGTGCATCCAGATGTTACGAAGGGGGGGCACAAGGGCGACTGGATGTAACATAGTGCGAGACAACAGGATAAGCATACAACAGGGAAGCCTATAGGAAAAAAAGAGGTACAATTAAAGTATGGATTAATAACAGGAGAATCACAATATAATCAGGGCAACATGAAGCGAACGTAGCTGGAGAAAAAGAGAACACATTATTGGAAGATGTGAAAAATAGAGATAACAAAATCCATAAAGCAAAGCAATATAATCAAACAAAGTGAGAAGTTGAGGCGCCAGAGGTATCCATAGTTTCAACTCTACACGCATTAAGAAAACTTTTCAGCTTCACAGGATCATCGTAAGAGGTTGTTTTGTTTCTGTATGTGACCTTAAAAAGACAGGGATGGAAAAGGCCATATCTAGCACCAAGAGCACGAAGATCCGGCCTCAAATTAAGAAACTCCCTGCGACGGTCTGCAGTACTTTTAGCATAGTCTTGTGAAAAAAACAACGTATGACCTAGCCATGAAAGACGTGGTGACTTTTTAGAAGCTGATAGAACTTTAAGAAGATCTGTATATTCCAAAAAATACAGAATAACGCCTCTTGGACGGTTAGAACCAGAAGTGTCTACATGTTGACGCCCCAATCTATGTGCACGTTGAATGTTCAAAATAGTGTCTGTAGGTAGACCCAACACTTTAGGTAGAAAGGATTTGAAGAAAGTGAGAGGGTCCGCACCCCCTGTGTTCTCTGGCAAACCATAAATGCGCAGGTTATTTCTTCGATTTCTATTTTCTAAATCCTCGACGTGCTTCTGTAAGGAGGTTACTTGTGATTGAAGAACGTGAACTTTACTCTCAGTTGCGTTGAAAGAGGAAACACTCTGCTCCACTGCGACAAGCCACTCATCTTGTTGTGACCATCGTTCAGTCAGAAACTGAAGTTTAGAGTTTGTCTCCTCCATAAAGGGCTTTAAGGCACGTATTTCCTCCAATAACAAATCTAACGAGGCAGGAGGAGGTGACTTTGCCGGGGATGGAGGGTCTTTTTTGAGGCGTTTAGGATTGGCTTTGGCAGAATTTGCCAGAGTGGGTGCCAATGACGGTGTAGGTGAGGATGCGCAAACCTTTGATTGAGAAGCTGAGGCAGACTCCATTGCAGCAAGCTTTGTGAAAACCGTAGAATTTTTGATGAATCTGCATGTAGGAGATGAGGTAGAGGGATTAAGCCTCCGTAGTCTCCCCATAAACTATGTGAGGAGATCGTTAAAAGAAATGCAAATTATTGTATTGAAGCAAGAGTAGCAGGAGCGTCAGAAAATAGTGAGCAATAAAAAATGAGAAAAGCAAAAATGTAAAATACAATCAGATAATAATCAGAGTGTTGGAGAACGAGTTCTTTGTAATAGGAGGAAAACTCTCTGTTGTTGATAAAATAAAAAAATAAAAAAGAAACTGCTTGCTTTTGAAAGTAGGTGTTGGTCCACAGAAGAGTTAATAATGAGGAAAAAATAATGAGGCAACTAGGGCGCTCAACTTCAGCACTGCAACAATGATAATTGTAGCAACCGCACTCATGAAGGAGAGAGTGACGGTCGATTTAAATAAAGAAGCGCTTCACACTTGCAGCATTCATGTGACTGGTATCAGCAAGCTCCTGTCATAAAGAGGGTTAAAGTGGGCTATAACATGCTGAAGGGAGCCCACAATATCTCAAGATGCCAAATGATGAGGGAGAATAGATGCGCCACTTCAGCACTGTGAGGCGGGTGACTGCCGCGGCCGCATCATAAAATGGTGGCCGCGTCTGAGGCCGCAGTAGCGGTGCAGAAATACCTGAAGTAGGTCGTTGCTGGTGTGCTGTTTTCACTACCAGATGATCGTCGGGCTGTTCATGGACTGAAAACCGCACTTCAAGAAGAGAACGGGTCGCGGGACCCGCGAAATACAGCCTCCACTTGCGCCGTCGCGCCGGAGCTCACGGAGCAGCCGCCATCTTCCGTGGGCGTCAAGCCACGTCCCGTAAATGATTAAACTTTTAACTCATGTGGCTTACTTTTAGATGGTTGTTTTGTTTACAGTACTTCCTGAAGTATTGAGGTATTGAGAATCCTGAATTAAGTGTGTTATCAGCCAGGGGATGGGTTTGTCTTCTAATCAAGAGGAAAGGGTTATGAATAAATTATGCTGTACACCCTTCAATCATTTCCTATTATGATTGCAGTTGGAATTGCCAACACAGCAGATAAAATCCATGGTCTTAGGTTGAACTTCCCTTTGTAGAGTGTGTCCTGGAGAACTGGTATGCAATGTGCACATACTCTTTTCTTTTGTGCTCAGAATTCCATAAGTGGTTCTGAATTATCTTTGGATAAAATTATTGGCAAATAATTGGCAACTGAGGTAAAACTCTGCTTTCTAGGAATGGAATGTTTCTGGTTCCTCCATAGGGACCAGTAGGATGTGGTTACTGCCCAACAAGGTGGATCATGGTCAAGATGTCAGAAGAAACATCTAAATCCAGAGGTAGTAATGGCTTCTCTGAACCCTAAACAGCTCAGCGAGCAAAGACAAAGAAGGAAGTAAGAACAAAGACTTTGTGCTGTGCTTTTTGAAACTTTTAAAACTGCTCTTTTCCCCTAACCATACCTCTTAAAATGTATCACTTGGTTTCTGTGCAATTTGTACTTTCAAAACTGCAGTTTTCTTCTACTTGTGACTGTTTAATTTTCTCTCCTGGTTATCCCCTATACTGTGCTAAGGCCTCTAGAAGGCTATTCACACCCCCCCCCTTTTTTCCACAAGCTAAAAAAAGGCAACATGCACCCCAGAGACTAACCAGAGTGTGTTTAAGAGACTGATTAATCTCCTTTGTGGTTTAAACTGTGCTTGGAAAGTGTATGCAGAACTCATTTTTAGCTTGAAAAAGTGACTTGTTTAAGTGCCGTAAAAGCAGTATTTTAGGTGGCTTTAGAATTGGGCCTTACCTGCAGGGTTGAACAGGAACTACAAAAAGTGTATTTAGCCTGTCAGTTTCGAAGGAGATTCTGACTTCAGAAGCACCTCCCTGCCCCCTTTACTCCAGTCAGTAGTTAAGGTCACATGCCCCTTGTATATGTTTCTGTCTGGTTGTTGCATCTGTGCTCTGATTGGCTCCTAGGACTAGGGTTTCTATTGGATCTAGGGCTAAGGGTTTGTATTTGTGTTTGGATTAGCTGATAGGGCTAGGTTTCTGATTGGTCCCTAGGGCTACGGTTTCCTTTTTACCTATATTATGGGGTGTGAAAGGGCCATTTCTAGTTGTTTCTAGAGACACACTCCGATGGGTCTTTTAAGCAGCATGAAAATCATTAGTGCAAAGTCAATTTTAAAACACCGCTCCCAGATACATAATGACCAAAAGGACAATTAAGGTTAGTTAAATTTATTACAGAGCCAAAAATAACTGAACACAAACACACCTCAACACGAGGGTATACAAATGCAAGGGAAACAGCATGAAGCCAAATCTACACACTCAACATAAGTAAGCAAAACTAATAACTTGAGAAGGAGGATACAGACAATCAAGAAGCAAGAGTCCAAATTTCCCTGGGTCGAGGGTTGGTGAATGAAGAGCATTTAAATCTATCCCTACTCTAACACTAAGATAACATCCCTACTTTAATGAGTAAGCATTTCTAATCAAGAGGAAAGGTGTCAGTCGTGGAGCCTTCCTAAGAAGTCCCTCCACCGTTGAGCTAGGTCTAGCAGCATAAAGCCACTATTGCAAGAGGAAGAGCTCATTCTGAGATGCTCCCTCTCCCAAGGCAAAGAAGATGTGGAGCTCTATCCCTAATTCCAATAACTAGTTATCCACAGGTAGAATTCCCATAGTGCACCTCTCACACACACTCCACAATTGGTACAGTCATGAGCGTACTTTTTCACTGTGTTCTCCATGTACATCCTCTGCAACAATCTGTCCTTGGTTCTCGTGCCTTCTCCTGTGTGAACAACTTCTTTCCTTTATCGACTCCAAGTCATACAATTGTAACTTCTTCTCTCCTTGCCCAAAAGCTAAAACAAAGGCATTATTTTGCCAAAAGAATGCTTCTCCACCTGCAGCGCAAAACGTGAGAAAGAACAGCTTCCACAGTACACATGAAATTCAGAACATTAATCCTAAAGCGAGAGTTTGTCAGGGGTTGCATTTCGGGCCTACAGCTTTAGCTAACATATGAACGTATCATTTAAACATGAGGGGCCTGAAGTCTAAGTTTAGACCTAAAGTCTAACTTTAATACTACTAAAGTTAGACTTTTGGTCTAAGTTTAGACCTGAAGTCTAAGTTTAGACCTAAAGTCTAACTGTACTACTACTACTAAAGTTAGACTTTTGGTCTAAGTTTAGGCCAAAAGTAACTTTACTACTACTA
Organism: Calotriton arnoldi; assembly: GCA_963921515.1. Lineage (NCBI taxonomy): Eukaryota > Metazoa > Chordata > Amphibia > Caudata > Salamandridae > Calotriton > Calotriton arnoldi. The sequence continues at coordinate 94,505 of CAWUFW010007570.1, forward strand.
AAGTTAGACTTTTGGTCTAAGTTAGACTTTTGGTCTAAACTTAGACCAAAAGTCTAACTTTAGTATTAGTAAAGTTAGACTTTAGGTCTAAACTTAGACTTCAGGTCTAAGTTTACCTTTGTGAATCAGGCCCCTACGAGTTGCATAACTATTTTTCATCTCAACCAGCACATTTACCAAATGATAGAAAGTATTATTATTAAACACATTTAGTACATGAGTAGTGTCAAACTTCAGAACACGGCTTCTCCATGTTAGCGTTTTGTGCTTGTTACATTCATTTCCTACGTTAACTCTTCATACTGCTTGTCAGTAAACTAAAATATGTCCAGTAGATACGTCAACACGGTTTACAATTCTAACAGTGACATTTACACAAGACATAATTATATTCTACATGTGATTATGATGCACCACTACAAATGGGCAAAATGTAGTACGAAATCTCCACTCTGTCAGTTGTTAGAAATAGTGGTCAGTAGTTGGCAGTGGCTTGCATCCTGTTCAAGTAGGGACCCTTCCTTCTAGTCAGGGTAAGGGAGTTACACACCCAAGATAACCCCTGCTCACCCCCTTGGTAGCTTGGAACGAACAGTCAGGCCTATCTCAGAGGCAATGTGTAAAGCATTTGTACATAACTCACAGTAACACAGCGAAAGCACTACAAATGGACACCACACCAGCTTATAAAAATAACCAATCTTTATCTAAACCAAATAAAGACCAAATTGACAAAAATCCAACATACAGAACTCAAGATATCACTTTTAAAAGGTTTAAGCAATTCTGTCCATAGAACCCTATGGATGCCATGATTTTAGCCCAAAGTACCTTTGATGCGTCAAAATCCAAGACGAAAAACAGCTACAGAGGAGGGACGCATCAGAAAACACAGCAATGAGTCGATTCTTGAGTCCCAGGGGAATGGAGGCATCAGTTCTGCTGCACAAGGAGACATATTGCATCTATTCCTTACTGCGAGGAGAAGCGATACGTCAAAATCAAAAGACAGTTCCTTTCTGTGGGGCGATGCAGTGGAAAGGTGAGAAGCGTGGAAATCCAGGTGTGCTGGAGACAATGCGTAGGCACCGGAACAGGTGCTATGTCGATTCTTCCAGCCACGGACAATGATGCATTGATTCCTTCAGCCTCACAGCAGGGCCTGCGTTGGAGTCGGAGCGGGGGTCTCGGACGTCGGGGAGACAGGGTGTTCTAGACTCAGGCTGCAGAGGTTCTTCGGCTCATGAACAGGTGCTGCATCGATTTTTTAGCCGCACCGTGGCATTGCTTTGGTTTTTCAACCGCACGGCAAGCTTGCGGTGGGAAAAATGGCACTGGAAGGGCGATGTGTGGGTTTTGAGTCTTTTAAACAGCTAAACCACCTCCAAGGGCCCATAACTGGAATTGCCACCACTTGGCAGGTCAGAACTCACAGCAGGGGAGTTCAGGGAGGCTGTAGTTGTAGTCTTTGATGGCCCTGAGATTTCATAAGAGGAAGCAAGCACACACAAGCCCTTGAAGAAGCTTCTCAAGCAGGATACAAAAGCAAAGTCCAGTCCTTGCCCTCTCCAAGACAGAAGGAGCAACTGCATGCCAACCCAGCAAAGCAACACAGCAAGGGGCTAGTACTCCTCCTGACAGCTCTCCAGCTCTTCCTCTTTGCAGAGTCTCCTCTAGATACAGAAATGTTACAAAAATGTGGTGTTACAGATCCAATGTCCTTTGACGTAGGCATGCTTCAAAGGAAAGTCTTTGTTGTTCACAAGATCCTGCCTTGCCCTGCCTTGGCTCCAGACCCATGACAGGGGGGTGGAGACAGCACTGTGAGAGGACAGACATAGCCCTATTCAGGTGTCAGTGACAACTCCCACCACTCTAATTCAGGAAGACCCACCAGCCTGGTGATGGGTCATCAGGATATGCATGGCACACCTTAGCTCCCCTTTGAGTGACTTTCTTGAGTGAATGCACAAAAAGCCCCTGTCAAACCGCCAACGTTTAAACCAGACTAGGATTCTGCAGGCAGGCAGAGACACATAATGGTTAAGCAAGAAAATGCACACTTTCTAAAAGTGGCACTTTCAAACACACGATTAAAAAATCAACTTTACTAAAAGATATATTTTCCAATTCTGAGTTCAGGGAGCCCAAACTCTAAATTTCTATCTCTTCCCAATTGAAAGTTACACTTGTAAGATGTTACTAGGCAGCTCCAGTGATAACCTATGGGAGAAATAGCCTTTGCAAAAGTGAAAATCAAAATAAGCAGCATTTCACTATCAGGACATGTAAAACACAATAGCACATGTCCTACCTTTCACATACACTGCACCTTGCCCATGGGGCTTGGGCCTACTTTAGGGGTGCCTTACATGTAGTAAAAGGGAAGGGTAGGAGCCTGGCAAGTGGGTGCACTTGCCAGGTCGACATGGCAGTTTAATACTGCACTGGCATTTCATTTACAGGCCCTGGGTACACACAGTGCACTTTACTAGGGACTTACCAGTATATCAAATATGCCATTCATGGATGACCAATCATGATCACAATTTAAACATAGAGCATATGCATGTTACCACTGATCAGCAGTGGTAAAGTGCCAAGAGACCTGAAGCCAATAAAAAACTGGTCAGAAAAATAGGAGACAGAAAGCAAAAGGTTTGGGGATAACCAGGGCCAACTGGCCGTAGCGGGCACCGGGCATTTCCCCGGTGGGCTGCCAGGGGGGCCGTTTTTGTTACAGGGCCGTTTTTGCAGCATTGCTGCAATATCGACCCCTGTAACAAAATCGGCTGAAACCAGCCCTGGCAAACAGCTCGGTCGCACCCCCAACCCCCTGGGGGGGGGGCCAGCTGAGCACTTTGCCAAGGCCGGTTTTGGTTCCCAGTCCGGCCCTGGGGATAACCCTGCAAAAAGGGCCAGGTCCTACATATGGTCTGGCTTTTTATTGGTTCTTAGGGCTAGAGCTGTGATTGGTTTAAAAGGCCAGGTTTCTCATTGGTCCTATGGCTTAGGGCTAGGGTTCTGATTGGAAAGGGTTAGGGCTAGTTTTTCCATTGGTCAAAGATCACCTGACCTAGGGTTATTTAACCTTAGGGCTCAGGGTGCCTCAGCTCAGGCGTTGAGGCTAAGGGCGGAGAGGACAAGGGCAGTTGCCTGTTTGGGCCTGTTTGGGTAGGGGTGGGCAATAGGTCCAGAAATGCTGACCTTTTTACCATTTACCAGCAACCACCTTAAGCCATCCACATCCACAAACATATTAACACACACTCAGCAAATGCACACTACTCATTCACAACAAACAAAGCCTAGCCACATGTCAATGTCTCAACAACCACTACAAAACCCCACAAAGCACATCAATACACCCTTCTACCCCAACAATGTCACTTTCACTCTCACACAACCACCACACTACCCAATACCACTATGAAATCCACACAACACCAACACAACACAAACCCAATTTATACTTAACCGTAATCCCTACAGACACAGACTTCCTGTACATATAAAACACCAGGTCTACTCTCTACTAACTCCTAAAAGACCCCTTTCCATCACTACCAATGCACTACTCAACACTGTCTCATATCATATCAATCACCAACACCCTCCTCTCCTTTCTACCAAAAACACACAACCAAACAATCCTTACACTCCACTCCCCCATGCATATTACCTCTTCCTGTTACCAAATCTATCTAAACCCTCATAGCCCCTGCCCATCCTCTCTTACACCTCACAGACTCTCTCCTCCAATGCACATCACCAACACCTTTACCAATCAACTTCCACTCACCAATAGTACTTTACATTTAAATCGTTCACTGAAATTCACTACATCAATATATCATCTCACTACTCCACATAAACAAAACATAACACACACCAGCCCATCTAAATTTCACACACACAACTTCATACTATATTACGTCACAAAATAAAAACAAACACCCACTCCCACCCTCATGACTACACAAATAAAACAGATACTAAACCATCTTTACTCCCAAATCCTCTATCTTCACCAACACCTACCACAAACATCTCAACACAACACTCATTCACCCGCCTCTCATCCATTGCACAATTTAGAGCCTTAAAACATGACCCACATGCTCCACCGCTAACCCATACACCTTCCACCCTAAACAGATGCAAATCAAATAAACAACATGCCGCTCTTCACAACTTTGGATTTGCATGTTTATTACACAACAAGGCTAGTCTACAAAAACAATAAAGCTCACCAACTCACTCTCAACCACCATCTCCACAACCTACACATGCAGATCGAAAAAAATGCTGTTGGATCCTGTTGGACAAGGATTATGATATAGAATAACAACATGATGGCTATCTTCATACAGTTAATACCAACACTAATAATGCACATGCTAGAAGTTCAAAGAGTGCTACTCATTCTTCTAGAAAACAGAGTCACACCACCACCAAAACACAATCTCTAGACTGCATAGTAATAAAAGCTCAATCACTCTTTGAAAACAAACACCACATCTATGACCTACTCACTCACACACAACCTGACTCTTCATAACTGAATCATGGTTGGGAGATGACATAGCTCCAGTGTTGCATGAACCCGTTCCTCCAGGCTATCAAACTGTCACGCAAAATCACATAGGCTAAAGAGGAGGTGGAATAACTGTTTTTTGGTTTTTTTTTGTCCTCATTAAAGAAATAAAGTGAGTAGTCGTAACTCGGAACCAAGGCACTCTCCTAAACCCACTGGAGGGGCAGTATGACACTCCCCTATTCCTTCCACCTCCAAGGATTATAGAGACACCAGCCGCACGACACTTAGGGATGTCAAAGGTAGTATCCAGCCCATGGTTTATACCTAAACCATTATCCCAAAAGCTCACTTGCTTCATAATCATAGGACTTATTCTACAAATTAAGAAGTTGTGGCATCCGAAATATCAGTCCAATTATCCCAAACTCCCCAAAATCTAGTTCTCCTCTTTACTTCACAGCCCATATCCAACTTACGAATTCTTTTAACCGAAGACACCCAATTTAACATATTTGGAGCATTAGGTACTATCCAATTCAGACAGATCTCTTTCTTGCCAGTAAGATTAAAACAAATAGTAAAGAGGATTGAAGTTTTGACAATTTAATGATACTACTGTTCTCAGGTAAGAGGCCAAAAATAATTAGCACCAAGCTTACCTGAATTTCTTGGCCCATCACTTCAGAGATAATCTTACCAACTTGGCCCCAGAAGCCCTGGATCCGAGGACATTGCATAAACATATGCACATCATCTGCACTTCTCAGGTTACATTTCACACAAGCCTTTTCTCCACCTCCCATCTTAGAAAGCCTCTTCGGGGTCCAATAGGCTCTGTGGAGTGTGAACAGATGATTTCTCCTTAATGATGCAGCTTTAATCACTCTCCACAAGGTAGCTATAGATACTTGCCATAAGGATGCAATGTTGCTGTGAGGTAGTTCTCTTCTCCAGGGCTCCTCCATAGGCAAAGGTGGCGGATCTCCTTTAATCAAAATCCAGTACCAGTTCGCCACTTCTTTACTCTGACCAATCGGTACTAAAAACCTACTCTCCAATTCTTCATCACTAACTTCATTACCTTCCTGATTAGTAACCCAACGGGATAGCTGATAAAATTTAAATCTTGATAGCCTTTGATTTGTTTGGGAATTGAGCTCATCCCATGACAGAAGGTTTTTATCCGGCAATAATTGTCCCCACTTCTGAAATCCACTTTTCCACAAAGGGGCAGATAATCCATCATTTAAACATAGTGGTGTTCCTGGAGAGTTCCATATGGGGGCAGTAGCACAGTAATATGAAATTTTAAACCGTTTCCTTATCTGAAACCATAAATCACAGGCTGATCTTATCACTTTCAGTTTAATTTTTTTAAAGAATTTGGGATGGCCAAATTTAAAGAGCAACCTGTCGCCCCCTGCGGTATACTATTGGACATGGCTAGAAGGTAGGGCGAAAAATAAATCGAGTCAAGAAGAAGAGATCTTATATTCTTAAAAAGAAAAGCCCAGCTGTACGCCCCAAAATCCGGGCTAGCTATTCCCCCGGCTGCTTTCTCACATCTCAGTTTCTTCCATGCAATCCTCACCCCTTTGTCCGCCCAAAGGAAGCTGTTGATATCTGATTGCAGCTTTTTAAAGAAGTAGAGCTGAATAATAAGGGATAGCATCAAAAATAAATGTCAATTTAGGGAGAATTGACATTTTAACAAGATTGAGCGGCCCAGAATTGACAATGGGAGATTACTCCAAGATTTCAACAAAGCTCCAATCTCTTTCCTTTTAACCTCCAAATTGACATGTACCAAATCATTAATGTTCTGGGTGATTTGAATACCCAAATATCTTATTTGATGGCGAACTAAATGCAAGCTAGATTGCCAATTCCATGTCATAATCTCGGTTTTTTGGGGATTAATTTGATACCCTGAAATCTTCCCAAATTCTATTAGGAGCTGTTCCAATTTTTGCAAAATCTCTGGCGATTCTTTTGTAAAAATCATCAAATCGTCTGCATACAGGGCTAATTTCTTTGACCAACCCCTGTATTCAAAAGGAGCGAAGACATCACTGGACCTAATAAATTGAGCTAATGGTTCTAAATACAGATCAAAAAGGAGAGGGGAGAGGGGGCAACCCTGCCTAGTGCCCCGCTCTAAAGTAATTGATTTGGTTAGATTCCCATTAACTATGATCCTGGCTATAGGAGTTCTATATATGTTCTTAATAGTTTGTAAAATATTCTCTCCTAAGCCAAATGCTTCAGCTATATGATGTAAACATAACCAATTGACACGGTCAAAGGCTTTGGCCGCGTCGAATGCAAAGATGGTAAGTGGTAAGCCATTTGCTGAAGCAATATCAATAGCTCCTACCAGCTCATGGGTTAGATCGTGGAGTTGACGCCCTCTAATAAATCCCTTTTGATCCGAATGAATTAATTTCCCCAATATATTATTCAGTCTTCCAGCTATTATTTGCGCAAAAATTTTATAGTCGCAATTAAGCAGGGAAATGGGTCTATACGACTCACATTTTTTTGTCTTTATTAGGTTTTAAAATCAGAGATACCGCAGCCTCATTCCATGTGCTGGGAATTGCAGAATTAGTTAAAAAATACTATTGAATAATTTCTCTAAGCACGGGGCAAGTGTCTCACTAAGGGCGGAGTAAAACTCATTGGGGATAGCATCTGGACCAGCTGCACTACCTTTTTTCAAGTTTTCCATTGCAATTCTAATTTCAGATAGTGAAAACTTCTTATTAAGCTGTTGTGTCTGATCTTCCGATAATGAATGCAGGGAGACTTTAGCTAGGTAATTTTTAATTTGTGAGTCAGTAACTTCTAGATCTTCAGAATACAAATCTTTAAAAATACTTCAAACTGCTTCTCAACCCCGGCCCTTTCTGAACATAGCTCTCCCGTTTCGAGATTGTATATTTCTTTGATCAAATTTCTAGTTAGATCGACTCGAGATTTCCATGCCAATATCTTCCCACTGGCTTCTCCAAATTCATAATTAGCCAATCTACTAACTTCCCAATGCCTCCTAGTGATGTTATCAAGATAATCAGCCAAGTCTTGTCGTTTAGAAAGTAACTCTATACTTTCCCCCTTCTGCTCTAAACTTCTTTGACCGGGGATTGAATTAAGCTCAGCTCTACGAATTTCTGCTTCTAGTAGCTTGATTTTTTCTTTTTTTTCCTTATAAATTTTTGCCGAAAAACCAATAACTCTGCCTCTAATATACGCCTTATAGGCATCCCATATAACCTCTACAGAGGCCGAGTGATCATTTACTTCAAAAAAGAACAAGGTGTCCACCTTTAATTGTTCAATCACTGACTTCAAAGCTGCAACGCACTTGGCTCAAAACAAATAATCAAGACAAATTTCACCCACACAAACATATCAGAATATACAAGTCAACAATAAGAAGAGCTAAACAAAAGGTACTATTTAGACAGAATTCAAAATGCTAAATACGCAATAAAGAATTTTATAAAATTCTCATAGGAATTCGTAAACCTAAATGCACAGAAGGAACTAATGGCATAACTCAAGATTTTACAAAGAAACTGGCAAATCATTACACAACAAAAGCAGTCATGTAGGACTCCTATTTTAAACAAAGCAAAGCCAACGTCACCAACCCATTTCCAACAATCCCCTCCAAGAGTGGGCCATCTCAGCCTGTGCATTCTATCAAACAACTATCACAAAGTGAATTTATGGATCTGGTCAAAGCAAGCAAGTGAGCCGGCTGCCCTTCTGACTCCTGTCCACCACAAATCTTCAATAACAATGTTCTAACTACCTCTGCTGACACATTAGTAAGAAAAATCATCAAAAATTCATTAACTACAGGAATCATACCAGAAGACTTACAAAAGGCATACATACGCCCATCATTAAAGAATACAAGAGTGGATCTGCATAACCCACACAACTACAGGCCAATTACAAATTAATCTTTCCTGGGCAAACTGATAGAAAGAACAGCATTCACCCAGATGTCATAATTTATTGACGATAACTCCATGCCTTTTGACTTCCAAACAGGATTCTATCCAGGAAGAGGCACAGAATCTGCCCTCATTGCCATCTGGGATGACCTTAATACCACAGTAGACTGGAATGGGGTTCCTGCACTACTTCTCTTGGACCTTTCAGCTGCCTTTAACACCGTTGACCATGACACTCCAATCCAAAGACTACACAAAGCCAGCATAGAGGGGACTGCTCTTGACTGGATCACATCCTACCTTCAAAACAGGACACATGTCATTCATACTCCCCCTTTTTCATCCAAGCCGTACTTCACAAAAGCAGGGGTCCCTTAAGGGTCTATCATCTCACCCATGCTTTTCAACATCTACATAAAATCATTACCTGCAATGATCAATGAATTTCAGCTCACATGCTGTAACTATGCAGATGACACAAAAATACTTCTTAAACTGAAAAGCCACAAACACATTGGAAACTCAAAAATCTTCAGTTGCCTCAGAGCCATTGACCAGTGGATGACAAGGAGCCACCTCAACCTGAATGCTTCCAAAACTGAAACATTAGCATGTGATGTTTAGTAAAATTATAACCCACTCTGGCCCTGGTCTGATGATCTGGGACCACCTCCTAAAGTACCTAAGGAGGTAAGAAACCTTAAAATTGCCATGGACTCTAAATGATCAATGAATGCCTGAGTGGACAAGTAAGAAAGATCATGCTTCATTACCATGAAAACTCTGCAACGTATCTTCCAACACCTAGGATTTCCACACAAGGTCCAAGCTACTATCTCTCTTGGACTGTCTAAAGTTGATTACGCCAATGGCCTATACCACGGATTATCTTTATCAACTATAAAAAAACTTCAACGGATTCAGAACTCTTCCTCTTGACTACTCCTACATGTAAAGCCACAGGCCTACACCTCCCCTGTCTTAAGGGCTCTACATTGGTTACCAGTAGCCAGAAGATCTACCTTCAAGCTGCTTTGTATCACCCACAAAGCAATACATGCAACTGGAGCACTTTTTGTCAGGAATAAAATCACCAAATACATACAACAAGGGAACCTCTGCTCAAGATCTCAAAAGCTGGCTCTTTCCTACATGACCACCAGCCGCGGTCCATGCAGGTAACAACGGTGGGGTGGTGGGCCATGTAAGGGGGGATTTCGAGGGACAATGCAGAGGAAAAATGAAATAAATAATTAATTTTCCCTCTGCATCGTCCCTCGAAATCCCCCCTTACACGTCCCCATCGCCCCACCGCTGTTACCTGCACAGACCGCGGCTGATGACCACCACACTTAAACACAAATGAACAGCTTATGCCTGTACATATAAATAAATATGTATAATATAATTATATGTATGTATTTAGATATGTGCATTTCTTTGTACAAAATGTATACTACTTATGGTTTAAGAATATGTAGATCATTTTTAGGTCTGCTTACCAAATGTATATATTACTTATGGTAAAAAAATCATATATATATATACATACATATATAAATCCAACAAACAGGTTTGCACCATTTGGAAAAAGCCTCACAAGTGGGTGATGAATTCCTTGTTTGAAGGTGCAGCGGGTGGGGGCATGCAAAGGTGCCAAAGTTCTTTACCAGACGCGTTTCGGACTCTTTCTGCACTTCTCTTGTGTCTTTCTGCACCTCTGTTGCTTCTTTCTGTACCCCTCTTCCCTCTGTCTGCACCTCTCGCCTCTTTCTGCACCTCCCTTGCATCTTTCTGCACTTCTCTTGACGTTTTCTGCACTTCTGTTGCTTCTTTCTGCACTTCTCTTTCTTCTTTCTGCACATCTCTTGCTTCTTTCTGCACCCCTCTTGCCTCTTTCTGCACCCATCTTCCCTCTTACCGCACATCTCTTGTCTCTTTGTGCACATCTCTTGCCTCTTTCTGCACTTATGTTGCCTCTTTTTGCACATCTCTTGCTTCTTTCTGCACCCCTCTTGCCTCTTTCTGCACCCATCTTCCCTATTTCTGCACATCTCTTGTCTCTTTGTGCACATCTCTTGCCTCTAACTGCACTTATATTGCCTCTTTCTGCACCTCTCTTGCTTCTTTCTCCACTTCCCTTTCTTCTTTCTGCAGCTCTCTTGCTTCTTTCTGCACCCGTCTTGCCTCTTTCTGCACCCCTCTTCCCTCTTTCTGCACCTCGCTTGCCTCTTTCTGCACTCCTTCCCTGTTTCTGCACCTCTCATGCCTCTTTCTGCACCTCTCTTGCGTCTTGCTTCACTTCTGTTGCCTCTTTCTGCACCTCTTTTGCCTCTTTCTGCAGTTCTCTTCCTCCTTTCTGCACATCTGTTGCTTCTTTCTACACTTCTCTTGCTTCTTTCTGCACCTCTCTGGCTTCTTTCTGCAACCCTCTTACCTCTTTCTGCACCTCTGTTGCTTCTTTCTGCACTTCTTTTGCTTCTTTCTGCTTCTCTCTTGTTATTTCTGCACCCCTCTTTCCTCTTTCTGCACCCTCTTCCCTCTTTCTGCACCTCTCTTGCCTATTTACGCACCTCCATTGCCTCTTTCTGCACTTCTCTTGCCTCTTTCTGCACTTCTGTTGCTTCTTTCTGCACTTCTCTTTCTTATTTCTACACATCTCTTGCTTCTTTCTGCACCCCTCTTGCCTCTTTCTGCACCCATCTTCCCTCTTTCCGCACATCTCTTGTCTCTTTGTGCACATCTCTTGCATCTTTCTGCACTTATGTTGCCTCTTTTTGCACCTCTGTTGCTTCTTTCTCCACATCCCTTGCTTCTTTCTGCAGCTCTCTTGCTTCTTTCTGCACCCATCTTGCCTCTTTCTGCACCACTCTTCCCTCTTTCTGTACCTCTCTTGCCTCTTTATGCACTTCTATTGCCTCTTTCTGCACCTCTGATGCTTCTTTCTGCACTTTTATTTCTTCTTTTGGAACCTCTCTTGCTTCTTTATATACCCCTCTTGCCTCTTTGTGCACCCCCTTCTCTGTTTCTGTACCTCTCTTGCTCTTTCTGCACCTCTCTTGCGTCTTGCTTCACTTCTGATGCCTCTTTCTGCACCTCTCTTGCCTCTCTCTGCAGTTCTCGTCCTCCTTTCTGCACATCTGTTGCTTCTTTCTGCACTTCTCTTGCTTCTTTCTGCACCTCTCTTGCTTCTTTCTGCAACCCTCTTCCCTCTTTCTGCATCTCTGTTGCTTCTGTCTGCACTCCTCTTGCTTCTTTCTGCTTCTCTCTTGCTTATTTCTGCACCCCTCTTTCCTCTTTCTGCACCCTCTTCCCTCTTTCTGCACCTCTGTTGCCTGTTTCTGTACCCCTGTTGCCTCTTTCTGTACTTCTCTTGCCTGTTTCTCGAACCTGTTTTGCTGCTTCCTGCACCTCTATTGGCTCTTTCTGCACCTCACTTTCATTTTTCTGCACCTCTCTTGCTTCTTTCTGCAGCTCTCTTTCTTTTTTCTGCAGCTCTCTTTTTTCTTTCTGCAACTCTCTTGTCTCTTTCATCACTTTTGTTGCTTTTTTCTGTACCTCTCTTGCTTCTTTCTGCACTTCCCTTGGTTCTTTCTTCCTCTTTCTGCATTTCTCTTGCTTGTTTCTGATTTTCTTTTGCTTGTTTCTGAATCTTTCTTCCTCTTTCTGCACTTCTATTGCCTCTTTCTGTGCTTCTCTTGCTTCTTTCTGTACCTTTCTTCCTCTTTCTGCACCTCTCTTGCCTCTTTCTACACCTTTCCTTCTCTTTCTGCACCTCACTAGCTTCTTTCTGCACCACTCTTGGTTCTTTCTGTACTTATCTTGCCTCTTTCTGCACATTTCTAACCCTTTCTGCGCCTGTCTTGTTTTTTTCTGCACTTCTCTTGCCTCTTTCTGTACTTCTCACGCCTCTTTTTGTATTCAAATGGGAAGTGCAAGCTGTCAAAGTTAAAGGTCTGCATCCTCTCGTGACTGAAGGATATGTCTACTTCTACATGCATTCTCATATGTGTTATGCATCTGAAGATGGTAGCTTAAAAAGCGGGTAGCTTCTCCTATAGGTGGTCAAATCTTCTCAGTTCTGCTCTGTCAATCGGGTACTCAGGCAGACATGTCTTATGTATGTAGGTATTATAGAGCCCCATAAATATACTATTGAATACCCATGTGCCCTATATTATGAGCAGAAAGCAATAGATACACCTTCTTGTATACAGATTTACAGAGTATGCTGTTTGAAACACAGATATTCAAGTATTTGTATGTTTATTTTTATGTAACATGTCACTAGGTAAAAGCACCGACACACGCATGGATACCTTCACCAACTTGGTGAGACTTACAACAGTGATATGGTTAGGATTTCTGTTATACATTTGGTAGGCTTAAAATTCTGAGCAGTCGATGAATAGTGAACCTTCAAGAGAAAAGTGAGGTTTAACACATGTTGGGAGAAGGATTAGTGATTAGGCTACTTTGTATGAGTCTGTGGAAAGGAACAGTCGAAGAAGGCCTCTTTCTGCACCTCTGTTGCTTCTTTCTGCACTTCCCTCGCCTCTTTCTGCACCTCTGTTGCTTTTTTCTGCATTTCTATTGCCTCTTTCTGTACTTCTCTTGCCTCTTTCTGCACTTCTGTTGCTTCTTTCTGCACATCTCCTTCTTCTTTCTTCACCTCTCTTGCTTCTTTCTGCACCCTTTTTGCCTCTTTCTGCACTCGTCTTCCCTCTTTCTGCTCCTTTCTTTTCTCTTTGTGTACCTCTCTTGCCTCTTTGTGTACTTCTTTTGCCTCTTTCTGCACCTCTGTTGCTTCTTCCTGCACTTCTCTTGCTTCTTTCTGTACCTCTCTTGCTTCTTTCTGCACCCCTCTTCCTTCTTTCTGCACCCCTCTACCCTCTTTATGCACCTCTCTTGCCTCTTTACGCACCTCTATTGCCTCTTTCTGCACTTTTCTTGCCTCTTTCTGCACTTCTATTGCTTCTGTCTGCACTTTTCTTCCGTCTTTCTGCACTTCTCTTGCTTCTTTCCGTACCTCTTGTGCTTATTTCTGTACTTCTCTTGCTTCTGTCTGTACCTTTCTTCCTCTTTCTGCACTTCTGTTGCCTCTTTCTGCATCTCTGTTGCTTCTTTCTGTACTTATCTTGCCTCTTTCTGCACCCTTCTTGCTTCTTTCTGCACCTCTGTTGCTTCTTTCTGCACTTCTCTTGCTTCTGTCTGCACCTTCTTGCTACTTTCTGCACCCCTCTTGCCTCTTTTTGCGCCCCTCTTCTCTCTTTCTGCACCTGTATGGCCTCTTTCGGTACCTCTCTTTCCTCTTTATGCAGTTCTCTTGCCTCTTTCTGCACCTCTCTTGCCTCTTTCTGTACCTTTCTTCCTCTTTCGGTGCCTTTCTTCCTCTTTCTGCACCTCTCTTGCCTCTTTTTGCCCCTCTCTTGACTCTTTCTGCACCTCAATTGCTTCTTTCTGCACTTCTCTTGCTTCTTTCCGTACCTCTCTTGCCTCTTTCTGCACTTCTCTTGCCTCTTTCTGCACCTCTCTTCCCTCTTTCTGCACCTCTGTTGCTTCATTATGCACCTCTTTTGTTTCTTTCTGCACCTCACTTGCTTCTTTCTGCTCCCCTTTTGCCTTTTTCTCCACCCCTCTTCCCTCTTTCTGCACCTCCCTTGCCTCTTTTGGCACCTCTCTTGCATCTTTCTGCACTTCTCTTGTGTCTTTCTGCACCTCTGTTGCTTCTTTCTGCACTTCTATTGCCTCTTTCTGCACCCCTCTTGCCTCTTTCTGCACCTCTCTTGCTTCTTTCTGCACTTCTCTTGCCTCTTTCTGCACCTCTCTTGCCTCTTTCTGCACCTCTCGTACTTCTTTCTACACCCCTCTTGCCTCTTTCTGCACCCCTGTTCCCTCTTTCTATACCTGCCTTGCCTCTTTCTGCACCTCTCTTGCCTCTTTCTGCACCTCTCTTGCCTCTTTCTGCAGTTCTCTTGCCTCTTTCTGCACCTCTCTTGCTTCTTTCTGCACTTCTCGTGCTTTTTTCTGCACCTCTCTTGCTTCTTTCTGCACCCCTCTTGCCTCTTTATGCACCCCTCTTCTGTCTTTCTGCACCTCTCTTGCCTCTTTCTGTACTTCTTTTGCCTCTTTCTGCACCTCTGTTGCTTCTTCCTGCACTTCTCTTGCTTCTTTCTGTACCTCTCTTGCTTCTTTCTGCACACCTCTTCCTTCTTTCTGCACCCCTCTTCCCTCTTTCTGCACCTCTCTTGCCTCTTTACGCACCTCTATTGCCTCTTTCTACACTTTTCTTGCCTCTTTCTGCACTTCTCTTGCTTCTGTCTGCACTTCTCTTCCGTCTTTCTGCACTTCTCTTGCTTCTTTCTGTACCTCTTGTGCTTATTTCTGCACTTCTCTTGCTTCTGTCTGTACCTTTCTTCCTCTTTCTGCACTTCTCTTGCCTCTTTCTGCATCTCTGTGGCTTCTTTCTGCACTTCTCTTTTTTTTTTTTTTTTTTTGTCCTCATACATGGCATTCGGCGTGTGGCTAAGGCTATGTGCATATTGATTGGCGAGACCCGCACTTTGCCTCTGCCCTGGAAGCCAAGGCCTTGTTAAACTATGCGTCTGGAGCTATATTCGATCTGACTACCCTCCAGCCAGGTTTAGTATGCCTTAATCATTGGACTTCACTTTGTCATCTCCTCTTTATACATTTTCCAATTAATGAGTCCCCCTTACATGGCTTCTTCTGAAAGCATCTCCCTAATTGGTCTCCACATTTTAATCCGTCTAGTTAAACCTTTGGCACAATCTAACCTACAAATATTTTTAACATATAAAATCCATTCTCTTAATGACGGTGCTGACTGTATTATCCATTTCGTGCAAATTTCTCTACGTGCCATAATTATCAAAGCAAATAATAAGTGTGCTTGAGGTATGTTCGCTAAATAATTTTCATTACCTCTGTACATTATCCCAAAAATAACAAGTTCAAGGCTTACCTGGACTTTGATTCCTAGTGTTTTGGAGACAAACTCACCCACCTCACACCAGAAGGTCTGGATTACCGGACATCTCCATAACATGTGCACGTCGTCCGCATTTTCCAGTCCACACTTAGGACAATATCTTCTCGTGCCTCCTCCCATTTTGGCCAACTTTTTGGGGACCAGTAAGCTCTATATAGAGTAAAAGATGATTTCTTCTTAAAGGAGCAGGTCTGATATTTGACCAAAGTGCTGCATATGATACTTGCCATAAGGTGTGAATATCTGCGTCTGGTATGTCCGTTCTCCAAATCTCCTCTGGTGCAGGTAGCTTGCTGTCCTCCACTTCCACTAGCATCCAGTACCACTTGGATACTTCCTTTTGAATACTTGATCTTTCATGAATTCTCCCTCCCATTCTAAGTCTGAGCTGAACTGCTTTTCGTTCTGAACCCAGCTTGACAATTGAAAGTATTTAAGTCTTGCTAAAGTGTACTTTGTTTTTGAGGCAAGTGTATCCCAAGCAATGAGAGAGTCTCCTTCAATTAAGTCTCCCCAAGTTGTCAAGCCCGCCCTCAATAATGGGAGGGCTAGGATGTCCAAAAGACATTCTGGGGTACCTGGAGAGTTTCTGCACTTCTCTTGCCCCTTTCTGCACCCTCTTGCTTCTTTCTGCACTTCTCTTGCTTCTTTCTGCACCTCTCTTGCTTCTTTCTGCACCCCTCTTGCCTCTTTCTGCGCCCCTCTTCTCTCTTTCTGCACCTGTCTGGCCTCTTTTGGTACCTCTTTTTCCTCTTTATGCAGTTCTCTTGCCTCTTTCTGCACCTCTCTTGCCTCTTTCTGCACCTTTATTCCTCTTTCTGTGCCTTTCTTCCTCTTTCTGCACCTCTCTTGCCTCTTTTTGCCCCTCTCTTGACTATTTCTGCACCTCAAGTGCTTCTTTCTGCACTTCTCTTGCTTCTTTCTGTACCTCTCTT
The DNA here is from genome assembly GCA_963921515.1 of Calotriton arnoldi. Classification (NCBI taxonomy): domain Eukaryota; kingdom Metazoa; phylum Chordata; class Amphibia; order Caudata; family Salamandridae; genus Calotriton; species Calotriton arnoldi. The sequence continues at coordinate 110,960 of CAWUFW010007570.1, forward strand.
GCCTCTTTCTGCACTTCCCTTGCCTCTTTCTGCACCTCTCTTCCCTCTTTCTGCACCTCTGTTGCTTCGTTATGCACCTCTTTTGTTTCTTTCTGCACCTCACTTGCTTCTTTCTGCTCCCCTTTTGCCTCTTTCTCCACCCCTCTTCCCTCTTTCTGCACCTCCCTTGCCTCTTTTGGCTCCTCTCTTGCCTCTTTCTGCACTTCTCTTGTGTCTTTCTGCACCTCTGTTGCTTCTTTCTGTACTTCTCTTGCTTCTTTCTGCACCCTTCTTGCCTCTTAATGCACCTCTGTTGCTTCTTTCTGAACTTCTCTTTCTTCTTTCTGCACCTCTTTTGCTTCTTTCTGCACCCGTCTTGCCTCTTTCTGTACCCCTCGCCCTCATTCTGTTATGTTATGTTATGTTATTTGCATTTGTAGAGCGCACGGTTACCCTGGGGTGTCCTGGCGCTAGCACTGATTGCTGGGGGGAAAAGAATGTATGCTACTGCGCAAAGAGCCAGGTCTTTAACCCTTTCCTAAAGGAAAGGAGATCTGGGGCACTCCTGAGATGGAAGGGAAGCTCGTTCCAAGCTCTGGAGGCACAGTTAATAAAACTCCTCCCTCCCCAGTTGACTCTTTTAAATGGGGGACTTGAACATATTTGGCTCCAGAGGAACGTAGCGATCTTCCCGGGACATACCAGAGGAATTTACGCCTAAGGAAGTCGGGTCCGGCTCCATTGATGGCCTTAAACACTGTACAGAGTGCCTTGAAGCGAACTCTTTGTTTCACCGGGAGCCAGTGAAGTTGCCTTAGCTCCTTTCTCATGGAAACAAATTTAGGAGTTCCTGACAGCACTCTTGCCGCTGCATTTTGGGCTAGTTGTAGCCGATTAATGTGCTGCTTTTGAGCGTTGAGATAAAGGCCATTGCAGTAATCCAAACGCGACATTATAAGAGCCGTAATCACTGTCTTGAGGCTATTTTCGGACAGGAAGAACTTAATCTTCCTTATAATCCTCAAGACTAGAAAGCAGGCTGAGGTCACCATGCTTATTTGGTCACTCATGGTGAGCTTATTGTCCAGCAGTACCCCCAGGTTTTTTGCTTTCCTTGTGGGGGGGACATACACCAAGATCTTCTGGCCACCAGTCCGGTGTCCACACACATGGATTGTTGCCAAACTTTATGACCTCGGTCTTGGTGGAGTTCAGTTTTAGGCAATTAGATGCCATCTAGTGCGAGATGGCACCCATACAGTCATGGAAATGTGCCCCAGTTTCCGTTTCCCTTCCTTCCATCAATGATAGTACTATTTGAGTGTCATCAGCGTATGAGGTGAGTTGGAAGGCAAATGATCTGATGACACCATCCAGGGGTGCCACATAGATATTGAAAAGTGTCGGGCTTAGACACGAGCCCTGTGGCACCCCGCTTGGAAGGGAGAAGGGTTTGGAGCTGTTACCATCCAGATCCACAGTTTGTGACCTGTCGGTTAAAAAAGACTGCAACAGTTTCCAAGCTAGCCCTTCTACTCCTATATCTGATAAACAGTCCATCAACACTTCGTGGTGGACCATGTCGAATGCCGCCGACAGGTCTAGCAAAATCAGCACAGCATTGCCACCCCCATCCAAGGCCTCTCTAATTTCCTCCGTGGATTTAAGTAATGCGGACTCCGTGTTATGCTCTGCTCTGAACCCGTATTGGGAAGGATCAAGAGAGTTGTTCAGCTGCAGAAATGCGCTCAGTTGGATATTCATGGCTTTTTCCAGAATTTTGGCCGGGAAAGGGAGCCGTGAGATGGGCCTGTAGCTGTTTGGATCTTTTGGATCCAGGGTCTGTTTTTTCAACAGTGGGAGAACAGAGGCCTTTTTCCAGGATTTGGGGAAGATGCCAGACCCCAGAATAGCATTCAGCAGAGGTGTGAGTGCTGTTCCAATATTTTCGGGAATTTGCTTTAAAATCCGTACTGGACAAGGATCTGTGGGGGCTCCAGACCAAATAGAATTCAGGAGTTTGATCGTTTCTGGGGTCTCAAGGGATTTAAATTGTGCTAACACCAGAGGGGGGCAGGGGCAATTCAGACTATCCAAAAACTGGCGATCATGTGCCCTGTTGTCTGCTTGTGAAAACGAGGAAAAAATGATTTCTACTTTTTTTTTTAAAGAATTCTGCTAACTCGTCACAGAGTTCAGAGTTATTCTGACTCTTAGAGACATTCGGGGTGGCCAGTTTTTTGAGGGTTTTGAAAAGTTCCTTCGAGTTTGATTTGGCCAGTGCTATTTGTGTGTTGAAGAACTTTTTTTTGGCTTCTGACAATAGTTGTTTATAGATGATAATGCTAAGCTTGTACTTTTCCTTGTCCGCCTCTGTGTACTTTTTGCGCCATGCCCGTTCCAATTGCTTACAGGCCAATTTTTGGGCCCGGAGTTCCTCAGAGTACCAGGGTGCTGAAGGTTGAGCCCGTTTGGGGATCCACTTTTTTTCCGGGGCTAGAAGGTTGCAGGTTTTACCTAACCATTGGGTGTAAGCTAATGTGGCCTCATCCACTCCCGAGGGGAGAGGGCTCATTGGGTGCCTCAGGGTGTCTCCAAATTTCTCAATATCCACACTTCCCCAGACCCTGCATACAATCTCCTGGGTTAGCTTGGAACAGGCCGGAAGTTCCCCGTGTCTACTTAGTTCAAATTGTATGGCATAGTGATCGGACCAGGAGAGAGGGAGAACTGAGGTGTAAACCAGATCATTATTATTAGAAAAAATTCCGTCCAGGGTGTGGCCTTTTTCATGGGTAGGGGCCATCACCAGTTGCTTGAGATCCCCCGCCGCCATAATTTGCTCCAAGCGAGCAGTATCTGGGTCATGAGGGGCCTCTAGATAGAAGTTAAAATCTCCCAGCATCGTATAGGAGTCTAGGCAAAGCCCTTCCTCCAGTAGGGAGCCAACTGAGTCCAAAAACCCGTTTTTAGGGTCGGGAGGACGGTAGAGCAATATACCTTTGAAAGTTCTGAAATGCACCGAATGAAAGCTGAAAGCTAAGGCCTCACAGGAAGAGTTGGAGGCAGTGTGAAACGTGGGTTTTAATGAGTCATGATAAATAATTGCCAACCCCCCCCTTTTTTGTGTGGCCTGTCAAGAGTGTAACAGTTAAAACTCGGAGGTGTAGCCTTCACTAGATCAGGTCCTGAGGCACTATCTGTCCAAGACTCCGTGACAAAAGCCAATTTTGTATCTAGTTCCTCCAATAGAAGCGCGCATTCTGCGCTGTGTTTTGTTAGTGATCTGGCATTAAAAAGAATACATTTTAAAGATCCAGCCTCAACTATGTTAGCCTTTTTATCTGATCTGACAACTGGGCCTATACCTGGTAGGTCTAGGACATGGGGAAGATAAAGCCGGCAGCTAGGGCAAGTGCTTACCATATCGTTAGCATCAGCCTTTATCAAGATAGGAGTGCATCTACGTGTCCCAATGCCAGGATTCAGCCTGCATAGCTCATCTTTGGAATAGCTCAATCTGTCTATGGAAAAAGGGCAAGGGGGACTGGCCCTGAGCCCGGCCCGAGCGCGGATGGGCGCAGACGGGCTTGCCTTAAGCACGCCAGAGGCGCGTCCGCTGTGTGTCCGCGTCAGCATGTGGCCTAAATAGCCTATCGTCCGAACACTAGACCGCTAACCATAAAGATGGTGGCTCACCGGTTTGGTCCTCCTCCCTCCCCTTCTTTCCCCCTGTGCAAATCAGCAAATTTTAGCAGCAGTCAAGTGCAGGCAAGTGAACACAATAATAATAAAATGCGTTTCTAAAGTGCGTTTTAAAATTGTGCAAAGTTGCAGGTAGCAGCAAGTTTTTAGTAGCAGGCAGGTGAGCACAGGTAAAATACGTTTAAGAATACAATTTAAAAGCAGTCTTCTAACAATCACTGGTCATCTCCTGGCGAGCATGCACACAGCTCTGCCCAGGCAACCAGCGCTGCGCGTCCGCATGTGGCCTAAATAGCCTATTGTCCCAACACTAGACTGCTAACCATAAAGATGGCGGCCCGCCGGTTTGGTCCTCCTCCCTCCCCTTCTTTCCCCCTGTGCAAATCAGCAAATTTTAGCAGCAGTCAAGTGCAGACAAGTGAACACAATAATAATAAAATGCGTTTCTAAAGTGCGTTTTAAAATTGTGCAAAGTCGCAGGTAGCAGCACGTTTTTAGTAGCAGGCAGGTGAGCACAGGTAAAATACATTTAAGAATACAATTTAAAAGCAGTCTTCTAACAATCACTGGTCATCTCCTGGCGAGCATTGCACACAGCTCTGCCCAGGCAACCAGCGCTGTGCCTTTCTTGCCTCTTTCTGCACTTCTCTTGCCTCTTTCTGCACCCCTCTTGCCTCTTTCTGCAGCTCTGTTGCCTCTTTCTGCACCTCTCTTGCTTCTTTCTGCACTTCTCTTGCCTCTTTCTGCACCTCTCTTGCCTCTTTATGCACCTCTCGTACTTCTTTCTACACCCCTCTTGCCTCTTTCTGCACCCCTGTTCCCTCTTTCTATACCTGCCTTGCATCTTTCTGCACCTCTCTTGCCTCTTTCTGCACCTCTCTTGCCTCTTTCTGCACCTCTCTTGCCTCTTTCTGCAGTTCTCTTGCCTCTTTCTGCACCTCTCTTGCTTCTTTCTGCACTTCTCGTGCTTTTTTCTGCACCCCTCTTCTGTCTTTCTGCAGCTCTCTTGCCTCTTTCTGTACTTCTTTTGCCTCTTTCCGCACCTCTGTTGCTTCTTCCTGCACTTCTATTGCTTCTTTCTGTACCTCTCTTGCTTCTTTCTGCACCCCTCTTCCTTCTTTCTGCACCCCTCTTCTCTCTTTCTGCACCTCTCTTGCCTCTTTACGCACCTCTATTGCCTCTTTCTGCACTTTTCTTGCCTCTTTCTGCACTTCTCTTGCTTCTGTCTGCACTTCTCTTATGTCTTTCTGCAGTTCTCTTGCTTCTTTCTGTACTTCTTGTGCTTATTTCTGCACTTCTCTTGCTTCTGTCTGTACCTTTCTTCCTCTTTCTGCACTTCTCTTGCCTCTTTCTGCATCTCTGTTGCTTCTTTCTGCACTTCTCTTGCCTCTTTCTGCACCCCTCTTTCTTCTTTCTGCACCTCTGTTGCTTCTTTCTGCACTTCTCTTGCTTCTTTCTGCACCTCTCTTGCTTCTTTCTGCACCTCTCTTGCCTCTTTCTGCGCCCCTCTTCTCTCTTTCTGCACCTGTCTGGCCTCTTTTGGTTCCTCTCTTTCCTCTTTATGCAGTTCTCTTGCCTCTTTCTGCACCTCTCTTGCCACTTTCTGCACCTTTATTCCTCTTTCTGTGCCTTTATTCCTCTTTCTGCACCTCTCTTGCCTCTTTTTGCCCCTCTCTTGACTCTTTCTGCACCTCAATTGCTTCTTTCTGCACTTCTCTTGCTTCTTTCCGCTTCTCTCTTGTTTATTTCTGCACCCCTCTTTCCTCTTTCTGCACCCTCTTCCCTCTTTCTGCACCTCTGTTGCCTGTTTCTGTACCCCTGTTGCCTCTTTCTGTACTTCTCTTGCCTGTTTCTGCACCTGTCTTGCCTCTTTCTGCACCTCTATTGCCTCTTTCTGCCCCTCACTTTCATTTTTCTGCACCTCTCTTGCTTCTCTCTGCAACTCTCTTTCTTTTTTCTGCAGCTCTCTTTTTTCTTTCTGCAACTCTCTTGTCTCTTTCATCACTTTTCTTGCTTTTTCTGTACCTCTCTTGCTTCTTTCTGTACTTCCCTTGGTTCTTTCTTACTCTTTCTGCATTTCTCTTGCTTCTTTCTGATTTTCTTTTGCTTGTTTCTGAATCTTTCTTCCTCTTTCTGTACTTCTATTGCCTCTTTCTGTGCTTCTCTTGCTTCATTCTGTACCTTTCTTCCTCTTTCTGCACCTCTCTTGCCTCTTTCTACACCTTTCCTTCTCTTTCTGCACCTCACTAGCTTCTTTCTGCACCACTCTTGGTTCTTTCTGTACTTATCTTGCCTCTTTCTGCACATTTCTAACTCTTTCTGCGCCTGTCTTGTTTTTTTCTGCACTTCTCTTGCCTCTTTCTGTACTTCTCACGCCTCTTTTTGTATTCAAATGGGAAGTGCAAGCTGTCAAAGTTAAAGGTCTGCGTCCTCTCGTGACTGAAGGATATGTCTACTTCTACATGCATTCTCACATGTGTTATGCATCTGAAGATGGTATCTTAAAAAGCGGGTAGCTTCTCCTATAGGTGGTCAAATTTTCTCAGTTCTGCTCTGTCAATCGGGTACTCAGGCAGACATGTCTTATGTATGTAGGTATTATAGAGCCCTCAAATATACTATTGAATACCCATGTGCCCTATATTATGAGCAGAAAGCAATAGATACACCTTCTTGTACACAGATTTACAGAGTATGCTGTTTGAAACACAGATATTCAAGTATTTGTATGTTTATTTTTATGTAACATGTCACTAGGTAAAAGCACCGACACACGCATGGATACCTTCACCAACTTGGTGAGATTTACAACAGTGATATGGTTAGGATTGCTGTTATACATTTGGTAGGCTTAAAATTCTGAGCAGTCGATGAATAGTGAACCTTCAAGAGAAAAGTGAGGTTTAACACATGTTGGGAGAAGGATTAGTGATTAGGCTACTTTGTATGAGTCTGTGGAAAGAAACAGTCGAAGAAGGCCTCTTTCTGCACCTCTGTTGCTTCTTTATGTACTTCTCTTGCCTCTTTCTGCACTTCTGTTGCTTCTTTCTGCACATCTCCTTCTTCTTTCTGCACCTCTCTTGCTTCATTCTGCACCCTTTTTGCCTCTTTCTGCACTCGTCTTCCCTCTTTCTGCTCCTTTATTTTCTCTTTGTGTACCTCTCTTGCCTCTTTCTGTACTTCTTTTGCCTCTTTCTGCACCTCTGTTGCTTCTTCCTGCACTTCTCTTGCTTCTTTCTGTACCTCTCTTGCTTCTTTCTGCACCCCTCTTCCTTCTTTCTGCACCCCTCTTCCCTCTTTATGCACCTCTCTTGCCTCTTTACGCACCTCTATTGCCTCTTTCTGCACTTTTCTTGCCTCTTTCTGCACTTCTATTGCTTCTGTCTGCACTTTTCTTCAGTCTTTCTGCACTTCTCTTGCTTCTTTCTGTACCTCTTGTGCTTATTTCTGCACTTCTCTTGCTTCTGTCTGTACCTTTCTTCCTCTTTCTGCACTTCTGTTGCCTCTTTCTGCATCTCTGTTGCTTCTTTCTGTACTTATCTTGCCTCTTTCTGCACCCCTCTTGCTTCTTTCTGCACCTCTGTTCCTTCTTTATGCACTTCTCTTGCTTCTTTCTGCACCTCTCTTGCTACTTTCTGCACCCCTCTTGCCTCTTTTTGCGCCCCTCTTCTCTCTTTCTGCACCTGTCTGGCCTCTTTCGGTACCTCTCTTTCCTCTTTCTGCAGTTCTCTTGCCTCTTTCTGCACCTCTCTTGCCTCTTTCTGTACCTTTCTTCCTCTTTCGGTGCCTTTCTTCCTCTTTCTGCACCTCTCTTGTCTCTTTTTGCCCCTCTCTTGACTCTTTCTGCACCTCAATTGCTTCTTTCTGCACTTCTCTTGCTTCTTTCCGTACCTCTCTTGCCTCTTTCTGCACTTCTCTTGCCTCTTTCTGCACCTCTCTTCCCTCTTTCTGCACCTCCGTTGCTTCGTTATGCACCTCTTTTGTTTCTTTCTGCACCTCACTTGCTTCTTTCTGCTCCCCTTTTGCCTCTTTCTCCACCCCTCTTCCCTCTTTCTGCACCTCCCTTGCCTCTTTTGGCACCTCTCTTGCCTCTTTCTGCACTTCTCTTGTGTCTTTCTGCACCTCTGTTGCTTCTTTCTGTACTTCTCTTGCTTCTTTCTGCACCCTTCTTGCATCTTAATGCACCTCTGTTGCTTCTTTCTGAACTTCTCTTTCTTCTTTCTGCAACTCTCTTGCTTCTTTCTGCACCCGTCTTCCCTCTTTCTGTACCCCTCTGCCTCATTCTACACCTTTCTTGCCTCTTTCTGCACTTCTCTTGCTTCTTTCTGCACCCCTCTTGCCTCTTTCTGCACCTCTCTTGCTTCTTTCTGCACTTCTCTTGCCTCTTTCTGCACCTCTCTTGCCTCTTTCTGCACCTCTCGTACTTCTTTCTACACCCCTCTTGCCTCTTTCTGCACCCCTGTTCCCTCTTTCTATACCTGCCTTGCCTCTTTCTGCACCTCTCTTGCCTCTTTCTGCACCTCTCTTGCCTCTTTCTGCAGTTCTCTTGCCTCTTTCTGCACCTCTCTTGCTTCTTTCTGCACCCCTCTTGCCTCTTTATGCACCCCTCTTCTGTCTTTCTGCACCTCTCTTGCCTCTTTCTGTACTTCTTTTGCCTCTTTCTGCACCTCTGTTGCCTCTTTCTACACTTTTCTTGCCTCTTTCTGTACTTCTCTTGCTTCTGTCTGCACTTCTCTTCCGTCTTTCTGCACTTCTCTTGCTTCTTTCTGTACCTCTTGTGCTTATTTCTGCACTTCTCTTGCTTCTGTCTGTACCTTTCTTCCTCTTTCTGCACTTCTCTTGCCTCTTTTAGCATCTCTGTTGCTTCTTTCTGCACTTCTCTTGCCCCTTTCTGCACCCCTCTTGCTTCTTTCTGCACTTCTCTTGCTTCTTTCTGCACCTCCCTTGCTTCTTTCTGCACCCCTCTTGCCTCTTTCTGCGCCCCTCTTCTCTCTTTCTGCACCTGTCTGGCCTCTTTCGGTACCTCTCTTTCCTCTTTATGCAGTTCTCTTGCCTCTTTCTGCACCTCTCTTGCCTCTTTTTGCCCCTCTCTTGACTCTTTCTGCACCTCAATTGCTTCTTTCTGCTCCCCTTTTGCCTCTTTCTCCACCCCTCTTCCCTCTTTCTGCACCTCCCTTGCCTCTTTTGGCTCCTCTCTTGCCTCTTTCTGCACTTCTCTTGTGTCTTTCTGCACCTCAGTTGCTTCTTTCTGTACTTCTCTTGCTTCTTTCTGCACCCTTTTTGCCTCTTAATGCACCTCTGTTGCTTCTTTCTGAACTTCTCTTTCTTCTTTCTGCACCTCTCTTGCTTCTTTCTGCACCCATCTTGCCTCTTTCTGTACCCCTCTCCCTCAATCTGTTATGTTATGTTATGTTATTTGCATTTGTAGAGCGCACGGTTACCCTGGGGTGTCCTGGCGCTAGCACTGATTGCTGGGGGGAAAAGAATGTATGCTACTGCGCAAAGAGCCAGGTCTTTAACCCTTTCCTAAAGGAAAGGAGATCTGGGGCACTCCTGAGATGGAAGGGAAGCTCGCTCCAAGCTCTGGAGGCACAGTTAATAAAACTCCTCCCTCCCCAGTTGACTCTTTTAAATGGGGGGACTTGAACATATTTGGCTCCAGAGGAGCGTAGCGATCTTCCCGGGACATACCAGAGGAATTTACGCCTAAGAAAGTCGGGTCCGGCTCCATTGATGGCCTTAAACACTGTACAGAGTGCCTTGAAGTGAACTCTTTGTTTCACCGGGAGCCAGTGAAGTTGCCTTAGCTCCTTTCTCATGGAAAAAAATTTAGGAGTTCCTGACAGCACTCTTGCCGCTGCATTTTGGGCTGGTTGTAGCCGATTAATGTGCTGCTTTTGAGCATTGAGATAAAGGCCATTGCAGTAATCCAAACGCGACATTATAAGAGCCGTAATCACTGTCTTGAGGCTATTTTCGGACAGGAAGAACTTAATCTTCCTTATAATCCTCAAGACTAGAAAGCAGGCTGAGGTCACCATGCTTATTTGGTCTCTCATGGTGAGCTTATTGTCCAGCAGTACCCCCAGGTTTTTGCTTTCCTTGTGGGGGGACATACACCAAGATCTTCTGGCCACCAGTCCGGTGTCCACACACATGGATTGTTGCCAAACTTTATGACCTCGGTCTTGGTGGTGTTCAGTTTTAGGCAATTAGATGCCATCCAGTGCGAGATGGCCCCAGACAGTCATGGAAACGTGCCCCAGTTTCCGTTTCCCTTCCTTCCATCAATGATAGTACTATTTGAGTGTCATCAGCGTATGAGGTGAGTTGGAAGCCAAATGATCTGATGACACCAGCCAGGGGTGTCACATAGATATTGAAAAGTGTCGGGCTTAGACACAAGCCCTGTGGCACCCCGCATGGAAGGGAGAAGGGTTTGGAGCTGTTACCATCCAGATCCACAGTTTGTGACCTGTCGGTTAAAAAAGACTGCAACAGTTTCCAAGCTAGCCCTTCTACTCCTATATCTGATAAACAGTCCATCAACACTTCGTGGTGGACCATGTCAAATGCCGCCGACAGGTCTAGCAAAATCAGCACGGCATTGCCACCCCCATCCAAGGCCTCTCTAATTTCCTCCGTGGATTTGAGTAATGCGGACTCCGTGTTATGCTCTGCTCTGAACCCGTATTAGGAAGGATCAAGAGAGTTGTTCAGCTGCAGAAATGCGCTCAGTTGGATATTCATGGCTTTTCCAGAATTTTGGCCGGGAAAGGGAGCCATGAGATGGGCCTGTAGCTGTTAGGATCTTTTGGATCCAGGGTCTGTTTTTTCAACAGTGGGAGAACAGAAGCCTTTTTCCAGGATTTGGGGAAGATGCCAGACCCCAGAATAGCATTCAGCAGGGGTGTGAGTGCTGTTCCAATATTTTCGGGAATTTGCTTTAATATCCGTACTGGACAAATAGAATTCAGGAGTTTGATCGTTTCTGGTGTCTCAAGGGATTTAAATTGTGCTAACACCAGAGGGGGGCAGGGGCAATTCAGACTATCCAAAAACTGGCGATCATGTGCCCTGTTGTCTGCTTGTGAAAACGAGGAAAAATGATTTCTACTTTTTTTTTTAAAGAATTCTGCTAACTCGTCACAGAGTTCAGAGTTATTCTGACTCTTAGAGACATTCGGGGTGGCCAGTTTTTTGAGGGTTTTGAAAAGTTCCTTCGAGTTTGATTTGGCCAGTGCTATTTGTGTGTCGAAGAACTTTTTTTTGGCTTCTGACAATAGTTGTTTATAGATGATAATGCTAAGCTTGTACTTTTCCTTGTCCGCCTCTATGTACTTTTTGCGCCATGCCCGTTCCAATTGCTTACAGGCCAATTTTTGGGCGCGGAGTTCCTCAGAGTACCAGAGTGCTGAAGGTTGAGCCCGTTTGGGGATCCACTTTTTTTCCGGGGCTAGAAGGTTGCAGGTTTTACCTAACCATTGGGTGTAAGCTAATGTGTCTCTCATCCACTCCCGAGGGGAGAGGGCGCATTGAGTGCCTCAGGGTATCTCCAAATTTCTCAATATCCACACTTCCCCAGACCCTGCAAACAATCTCCTGGGTTAGCTTGGAACAGGCCGGAAGTTCCCTGTGTCTACTTAGTTCAAATTGTATGGCATAGTGATCGGACCAGGAGAGAGGGAGAACTGAGGTGTAAACCAGATCATTATTATTAGAAAAAATTCCGTCCAAGGTGTGGCCTTTTTCATGGGTAGGGGCCATCACCAGTTGCTTGAGATCCCCCGCCGCCATAATTTGCTCCAAGCGAGCAGTATCTGGGTCATGAGGGGCCTCTAGATAGAAGTTAAAATCTCCCAGCATTGTATAGGAGTCTAGGCAAAGCCCTTCCTCCAGTAGGGAGCCAACTGAGTCCAAAAACCCGTTTTTAGGGCCGGCAGGACGGTAGAGCAATATACCTTTGAAAGTTCTGTAATGCACCGAATGAAAGCTGAAAGCTAAGGCCTCACAGGAAGAGTTGGAGGCAGTGTGAAACGTGGGTTTTAATGAGTCATGATAAATAATTGCCAACCCGCCCCTTTTTTGTGTGGCCTGTCAAGAGTGTAACAGTTAAAACCCGGAGGTGTTGCCTTCACTAGATCAGGTCCTGAGGCACTATCTGTCCAAGGCTCCATGACAAAAGCCAATTTTGTATCTAGTTCCTCCAATAGAAGCGCGCATTCTGCGCTGTGTTTTGTTAGTGATCTGTCATTAAAAAGAATACATTTTAAAGATCCAGCCTCAACTATGTTAGCCTTTTTGGCTGATCTGACAACTGGGCCTATACCTGGTAGGTCTAGGACATGGGGAAGATAAAGCCGGCAGCTAGGGCAAGTGCTTACCATATCGTTAGCATCAGCCTTTATCAAGATAGGAGTGCATCTACGTGTCCCAATGCCAGGATTCAGCCTGCATAGCTCATCTTTGGGATAGCTCAATCTGTCTATGGAAAAAGGGCAAGGGGGACTGGCCCTGAGCCTGGCCTGAGCGCGGACGGGCGCAGACGGGCTTGCCTTAAGCGCGCCTTCGGCGCACCAGCGGCGCGCCCGCTGCGCGCGTCCGCTGCGTGTCCGCGTCAGCATGTGGCCTAAATAGCCTATCGTCCGAACACTAGACCGCTAACCATAAAGATGGCGGCTCGCCGGTTTGGTCCTCCTCCCTCCCCTTCTTTCCCCCTGTGCAAATCAGCAAATTTTAGCAGCAGTCAAGTGCAGGCAAGTGAACACAATAATAATAAAATGCGTTTCTAAAGTGCGTTTTAAAATTGTGCAAAGTCGCAGGTAGCAGCAAGTTTTTAGTAGCAGGCAGGTGAGCACAGGTAAAATACGTTTAAGAATATAATTTAAAAGCAGTCTTCTAACAATCACCGGTCATCTCCTGGTGAGCATGCACACAGCTCTGCCCAGGCAACCAGCGCTGCGCGTCCGCGTCAGCATGTGGCCTAAATAGCCTATTGTCCGAACACTAGACTGCTAACCATAAAGATGGCGGCCCGCCGGTTTGGTCCTCCTCCCTCCCCTTCTTTCCCCCTGTGCAAATCAGCAAATTTTTGCAGCAGTCAAGTGCAGACAAGTGAACACAATAATAATAAACTGCGTTTCTAAAGTGCGTTTTAAAATTGTGCAAAGTCGCAGGTAGCAGCAAGTTTTTAGTAGCAGGCAGGTGAGCACAGGTAAAATACGTTTAAGAATACAATTTAAAAGCAGTCTTCTAACAATCACTGGTCATCTCCTGGCGAGCATTGCACACAGCTCTGCCCAGGCAACCAGCGCTGTGCCTTTCTTGCCTCTTTCTGCTCCTCTCTTGCATGTTTCTGCACCTCTCTTGCCTCTTTCTGCAGTTCTGTCTGCCTCTTTCTGTACCTCTGTTTCTTCTTTCTGCACTTCTCTTGCCTCTTTCTGCACCCCTCTTGCCTCTTTCTGTAACTCTGGTGGTTCTTTCTGCACTTCTTTCTACACCTCTCTTGCTTCTTTCTGCACCTCTCTTGCTTCTTTCTGTACCTGCTCTTGCCTCTTTCTGCACTTCTCTTGCCTCTTTCTGCACCTCTCTTGCCTCTTTCTGCACTTCTCGTTGCCTCTTTCTGCACCTCTCTTGCATGTTTCTGTCCCTCTCTTGCCTCTTTCTGCAGTTCTCTTGTCCCTTTCTGCCCCTGTCTTGCCTCTTTACTGTACCTATTCGCCCCTCTTTTGCACCGCACCCTCTTCTTTCTGCACCTCATTTCCCTCTTTCTGTACTTCTCTTGCTTCGTTCTGCACTTCTCTTGCCTCTTTCTGCACCTCGCTTGCCTTCTTTCTGCACCTCACTCTCTTCTTTCTGCACCTGGCTTGCCTCTTTCTGCACCTCACTTCTTCTCTCTGCACCTCACTTGCCTCTTTCTGCACCTCTCTTGCCTCTTTCTGCACCTCTGTTGCTTCTTTCTGTACTTCTCTTGCCTCTTTCTGCACCTCTGTTGCCTTTTTCTGCACCTCTCTTGCCTCTTTCTGTACTTATCTTACCTGTTTCTGCACCTGTCTTTCCTCTTTCTGCACCTCTCTTGCCTTTTTCTGCACCTCACTTGCCTCTTTCTGCACCTCTCTTGCTTCATTTTGCACCTCTTTGCTTCTTTCTGCACCTCTCTTGTTTCTTTCTGCACCTCTCTTGCTTCTTTCTGCACGTCTCTTGGTTCTTTCTGTACCTTTCTTACTCTTTCTGCATTTCACTTGCCGCTTTCTGCTTTTCTCTTGCTTGTTTGTGCATCTTTCTTCCTCTTTATGCACTTCTGTTGCCTCTTACTCTGCTTCTGTCGCTTCTATCTGCACCTTACTTCTTCTTTCTGCACCTCTCTTGCCTCTTTTTGCCCTCTCTTGACTCTTTCTGCACCTCAATTGCTTCTTTCTGCACTTCTCTTGCTTCTTTCCGCTTCTCTCTTGTTTATTTCTGCACCCCTCTTTCCTCTTTCTGCACCCTCTTCCCTCTTTCTGCACCTCTGTTGCCTGTTTCTGTACCCCTGTTGCCTCTTTCTGTACTTCTCTTGCCTGTTTCTGCACCTGTCTTGCCTCTTTCTGCACCTCTATTGCCTCTTTCTGCCCCTCACTTTCATTTTTCTGCACCTCTCTTGCTTCTCTCTGCAACTCTCTTTCTTTTTTCTGCAGCTCTCTTTTTCTTTCTGCAACTCTTTTGTCTCTTTCATCACTTTTCTTGCTTTTTCTGTACCTCTCTTGCTTCTTTCTGCACTTCCCTTGGTTCTTTCTTACTCTTTCTGCATTTCTCTTGCTTCTTTCTGATTTTCTTTTGCTTGTTTCTGAATCTTTCTTCCTCTTTCTGTACTTCTATTGCCTCTTTCTGTGCTTCTCTTGCTTTTTTCTGTACCTTTCTTCCTCTTTCTGTACCTCTCTTGCCTCTTTCTACACCTTTCCTTCTCTTTCTGCACCTCACTAGCTTCTTTCTGCACCACTCTTGGTTCTTTCTGTACTTATCTTGCCTCTTTCTGCACATTTCTAACTCTTTCTGCGCCTGTCTTGTTTTTTTCTGCACTTCTCTTGCCTCTTTCTGTACTTCTCACGCCTCTTTTTGCATTCAAATGGGAAGTGCAAGCTGTCAAAGTTAAAGGTCTGCGTCCTCTCATGACTGAAGGATATGTCTACTTGTACATGCATTCTCACATGTGTTATGCATCTGAAGATGGTAGCTTAAAAAGCGGTAGCTTCTCCTATAGGTGGTCAAATCTTCTCAGTTCTGCTCTGTCATTCGGGTACTCAGGCAGACATGTCTTATGTATGTAGGTGTTATAGAGCCCCTCAAATATACTATTGAATACCCATGTGCCCTATATTATGAGCAGAAAGCAATAGATACACCTTCTTGTACACAGATTTACAGAGTATGCTGTTTGAAACACAGATATTCAAGTATTTGTATGTTTATTTTTATGTAACATGTCACTAGGTAAAAGCACCGATACACGCATGGGTACCTTCACCAACTTGGTGAGACTTACAACAGTGATATGGTTAGGATTGCTGTTATACATTTGGTAGGCTTAAAATTCTGAGCAGTCGATGAATAGTGAACCTTCGAGAGAAAAGAGAGGTTTAACACATGTTGGGAGAAGGATTAGTGATTAGGCTACTTTGTATGAGTCTGTGGAAAGGAACAGTCGAAGTAGGCCTCTTTCTGCACCTCTGTTGCTTCTTTCTACACTTCCCTCGCCTCTTTCTGCACCTCTGTTGCTTTTTTCTGCATTTCTATTGCCTCTTTCTGTACTTCTCTTGCCTCTTTCTGCACTTCTGTTGCTTCTTTCTGCACATCTCTTTCTTCTTTCTGCACCTCTCTTGCTTCTTTCTGCACCGTTTTTGCCTCTTTCTGCACTCGTCTTCCCTCTTTCTGCTCCTTTCTTTTCTCTTTGTGTACCTCTCTTGCCTCTTTCTATACTTCTTTTGCCTCTTTCTGCACCTCTGTTGCTTCTTCCTGCACTTCTCTTGCCTCTTTACGCACCTCTATTGCCTCTTTCTGCACTTTTCTTCGGTCTTTCTGCACTTCTCTTGCTTCTTTCTGTACCTCTTGTGCTTATTTCTGTACTTCTCTTGCTTCTGTCTGTACCTTTCTTCCTATTTCTGCACTTCTGTTGACTCTTTCTGCATCTCTGTTGCTTCTTTCTGCACTTCTCTTGCCTCTTTCTGCACCCCTCTTGCTTCTTTCTGCACCTCTGTTGCTTCTTTCTGCACCTCTGTTGCTTCTTTCTGCACTTCTCTTGCTTCTTTCAGCACCTCTCTTGCCTCTTTCTGCACTTCTCTTGTGTCTTTCTGCACCTCTGTTGCTTCTTTCTGTACTTCTCTTGCTTCTTTATGCACCATTCTTGCCTCTTAATGCACCTCTGTTGCTTCTTTCTGAACTTCTCTTTCTTCTTTCTGCACCTTTCTTGCCTCTTTCTGCATTTCTCTTGCCTCTTTCTGCACCCCTCTTGCCTCTTTCTGCAGCTCTGTTGCCTCTTTCTGCACCTCTCTTGCTTCTTTCTGCACTTGTCTTGCCTCTTTCTGCACCTCTCTTGCCTCTTTCTGCACCTCTTGTACTTCTTTCTACACCCCTCTTGCCTCTTTCTGCACCCCTGTTCCCTCTTTCTATACCTGCTTTGCCTCTTTCTGCACCACTCTTGCCTCTTTCTGCAACTCTCTTGCCTCTTTCTGCAGTTCTCTTGCCTCTTTCTGCACCTCTCTTGCTTCTTTCTGCACTTCTCGTGCTTTTTTCTGCCCCTCTCTTGCTTCTTTCTGCACCCCTCTTGCCTCTTTATGCACCCCTCTTCTGTCTTTCTGCACCTCTCTTGCCTTTTTCTGTACATCTTTTGCCTCTTTCTGCACCTCTGTTGCTTCTTCCTGCACTTCTCTTGCTTCTTTCTGTACCTCTCTTGCTTCTTTCTGCACCTCTCTTGCTTCTTTCTGCACCCCTCTTCCCTCTTTCTGCACCTCTCTTGCATCTTTACGCACCTCTATTGCCTCTTTCTGCACTTTTCTTGCCTCTTTCTGCACTTCTCTTGCTTCTGTCTGCACTTCTCTTCCGTCTTTCTGCACTTCTCTTGCTTCTTTCTGTACCTCTTGTGCTTATTTCTGCACTTCTCTTGCTTCTGTCTGTACCTTTGTTCCTCTTTCTGCACTTCTCTTACCTCTTTCTGCATCTCTGTTGCTTCTTTCTGCACTTCTCGTACCCTTTCTGCACCCCTCTTGCTTCTTTCTGCACCTCTGTTGCTTCTTTCTGTACTTCTCTTGCTTCTTTCTGCACCTCCCTTGCTTCTTTCTGCACCTCTCTTGCCTCTTTCTGTGCCCCTCTTCTCTCTTTCTGCACCTAACTGGCCTCTTTCGGTACCTCTCTTTCCTCTTTATGCAGTTCTCTTGCCTGTTTCTGCATCTCTCTTGCCTCTTTCTGTACCTTTCTTCCTCTTTCTGTGCCTTTCTTCCTCTTTCTGCACCTCTCTTGCCTCTCTCTTGACTCTTTCTGCACCTCAATTGCTTCTTTCTGAACTTCTCTTGCTTCTTTATGTACCTCTCTTGCCTATTTCTGCACTTCTCTTGCCTCTTTCTGCACCTCTCTTCCTTCTTTCTGCACCTCTGTTGCTTCGTTATGCACCTCTTTTGTTTCTTTCTGCACCTCACTTGCTTCTTTCTGCTCCCTTTTGCCTCTTTCTCCACCCCTCTTCCCTCTTTCTGCACCTCTCTTGCCTCTTTCGGCACCTCTCTTGCCTCTTTCTGCACTTATCTTGTGTCTTTCTGCACCTCTGTTGCTTCTTTCTGTACTTCTCTTGCTTCTTTCTGCACCCTTCTTGCCTCTTAATGCACCTCTGTTGCTTCTTTCTGAACTTCTCTTTCTTCTTTCTGCACCTCTCTTGCTTCTTTCTGCACCTGTCTTGCCTCTTTCTGTACCCCTCTCCCTCATTCTGCTACTTTCTTGTCTCTTTCTGCACTTCTCTTGCCTCCTTCTGCACCCCTCTTGCCTCTTTCATCACCTCTCTTGCCTCTTTCTGCACCTCTCGTACTTCTTTCTACATCCCTCTTGCCTCTTTCTGCACCCCTGTTCCCTCTTTCTATACCTGCCTTGCCTCTTTCTGCACCTCTCTTGCCTCTTTATGCACCTCTCTTGCTTCTTTCTGCAGTTCTCTTGCCTCTTTCTGCACTTCTCGTGCTTTTTTATGCACCTTTCTTGCTTCTTTCTGCACCCCTCTTGCCTCTTTATGCACCCCTCTTCTGTCTTTCTGCACCTCTCTTGCCTCTTTCTGTACTTCTTTTGCCTCTTTCTGCACCTCTGTTGCTTCTTCCTGCACTTCTATTGCTTCTTTCTGTACCTCTCTTGCTTCTTTCTACACCCCTCTTCCTTCTTTCTGCACCCCTCTTCCCTCTTTCTGCACCTTTCTTGCCTCTTTACCACCTCTATTGCCTCTTTCTGCACTTTTCTTGCCTCTTTCTGCACTTCTCTTGCTTCTGTCTGCACTTCTCTTCCGTCTTTCTGCACTTCTCTTGCTTCTTTCTGTACATCTTGTGCTTATTTCTACACTTCTCTTGCTTCTCTCTGTACCTTTCTTCCTCTTTCTGCACTTCTCTTGCCTCTTTCTGCATCTCTGTTGCTTCTCTCTGCACTTCTCTTGCCTCTTTCGGCACCCCTCTTGCTTCTTTCTGCACCTCTGTTGCTTCTTTCTGCACTTCACTTGCTTCTTTCTGCACCTCTCTTGCTTCTTTCTGCACCCCTCTTGCCTCTTTCTGCTCCCTTCCCTTTTTCTGCACCCTGGCCTCTTGCGGTACCTCTCTTGCCTCTTTGTGCAGTTCTCTTGCCTCTTTCTGCACCTCTCTTGCCTCTTTCTGCACCTTTCTTCCTCTTTCTGTGCCTTTCTTCCTCTTTCTGCACCTCTCTTGCCTCTTTTTGCCCCTCTCTTGACTCTTTCTGCACCTCAATTGCTTCTTTCTGCACTTCTCTTGCTTCTTTCCGCTTCTCTCTTGCTTATTTCTGCACCCCTCTTTCCTCTTTCTGCACCCTCTTCCCTCTTTCTGCACCTCTGTTGCCTGTTTCTGTACCCCTGTTGCCTCTTTCTGTACTTCTCTTGCCTGTTTCTGTACCTCTCTTGCCTCTTTCTGCACCTCTATTGCCTCTTTCTGCACCTCACTTTCATTTTTCTACACCTCTCTTGCTTCTTTCTGCAACTCTCTTTCTTTTTTCTGCAGCTCTCTTTTTTCTTTCTGCAACTCTCTTGTCTCTTTAATCACTTTTCTTGCTTTTTATGTACCTCTCTTGCTTCTTTCTGCACTTCCCTTGGTTCTTTCTTACTCCCTCTGTATTTCTCTTGCTTCTTTCTGATTTTCTTTTGCTTGTTTCTGAATCTTTCTTCCTCTTTCTGCACTTCTATTGCCTCTTTCTGTGCTTCTCTTGCTTCTTTCTGTACCTTTCTTCCTCTTTCTGCACCTCTCTTGCCTCTTTCTATACTTTTCCTTCTCTTTCTGCACCTCACTAGCTTCTTTCTGTACCACTCCTGGTTCTTTCTGCACTTATCTTGCCACTTTGTGTACTTCTCTTGCATCTTTCTGCACTTCTCTTGCCTCTTTCTGCACATTTCTAACTCTTTCTGCGCCTGTCTTGTTTTTTTCTGCACTTCTCTTGTCTCTTTTTGTACTCCTCACGCCTCTTTTTGTACTCAAATGGGACGTGCAAGCTGTCAAAGTGAAAGGTCTGCGTCCTCTCGTGACTGAAGGATATGTCTACTTGTACATGCATTCTCACATGTGTTATGCATCTGAAGATGGTAGCTTAAAAAGCGGGTAGCTTCTCCTATAGGTGGTCAAATCTTCTCAGTTCTGCTCTGTCATTCAGTTACTCAGGCAGACATGTCTTTTGTATGTAGGAGTTATAGACCCCCTCAAATATACTATTGAATACCCATGTGCCCTATATTATGAGCAGAAAGAAATAGATACACCTTCTTGTACACAGATTTACAGAGTATGCTGTTTGAAACATAGGTATTCAAGTATTTGTATGTTTATTTTTATTTAACATGTCACTAGGTAAAAGCACCGACACACGCATGGATACCTTCACCAACTTGGTGAGACTTACAACAGTGATATGGTTAGGATTGCTGTTATACATTTGGTAGGCTGAACTTTCTGAGCAGTCGATGAATAGTGAACCTTCAAGAGAAAAGTGAGGTTTAACACATGTTGGGAGAAGGATTAGTGATTAGGCTACTTTTTATGAGTCTGTGGAAAGGTACAGTCAAAGTAGGCCTGTTTCTGCACCTCTGTTGTTTCTTTCTGCACTTCTCTCGCCTCTTTCTGCACCTCTGTTGCTTTTTTCTGCATTTCTATTACCTCTTTCTGTACTTCTCTTGCCTCTTTCTGCACTTCTGTTGCTTCTTTCTGTACATCTCTTTCTTCTTTCTGCACCTCTCTTGCTTCTTTCTGCACCCTTTTTGCCTCTTTCTGCACTCGTCTTCCCTGTTTCTGCTTCTTTCTTTTCTCTTTGTGTACCTCTCTTGCCTCTTTCTGTACTTCTTTTGCCTCTTTCTGCACCTCTGTTGCTTCTTCCTGCACTTCTCTTGCTTCTTTCTGTATCTCACTTGCTTCTTTCTGCACCCATCTTCCTTCTTTCTGCACCCCACTTCCCTCTTTCTGTACCTTTCTTGCCTCTTTACGCACCTCTATTGCCTCTTTCTGCACCTTTCTTGCCTCTTTCTGCACTTCTCTTGCTTCTTCCTGCACTTCTCTTGCTTCTTTCTGTATCTCACTTGCTTCTTTCTGCACCCATCTTCCTTCTTTCTGCACCCCTCTTCCCTCTTTCTGCACCTCTCTTGCCTCTTTTCGCACCTCTATTGCCTCTTTCTGCACCTTTCTTGCCTCTTTCTGCACTTCTCTTGCTTCTTTCTGTACCTCTTGTGCTTCTTTCTGCACCTGTCTGGCCTCTTTCGGTACCGCTCTTTCCTCTTTCTACACTTCTCTTGCCTCTTTCTGCACTCCTCTTGCCTCTTTCTACATCTCTGTTGGTTCTTTCTGCATTTCTCTTGCTTCTTTCTGCACCTCTCTTGCTTCATTCTGTACCCCTCTTTCCTCTTTATGCACCCCTCTTCTGTCTTTCTTTACCTCTCTTGCTTCTTTCTGCACCCCTGTTCCCTCTTTCTGCTCCTCTCTTGCATGTTTCTGCATCTCTCTTGCCTCTTTCTGCAGTTCTTCTGCCTCTTTCTGTACCTCTGTTTCTTCTTTCTGCACTTCTCTTGCCTCTTTCTGCACCCCTCTTGCCTCTTTCTGTAACTCTGGTGGTTCTTTCTGCACTTCATTTGCTTCTTTCTGCACCTCTCTTGCTTCTTTCTGTACCTCTCTTGCTTCTTTCTGCACCCCTCTTGCCTCTTTCTGCACTTTCTTCCCTCTTTCTGCACCTCTCTTGCCTCTTTCTGTACCACTGTTCCCTCTTTCTGCACCTCTCTTGCATGTTTCTGTCCCTCTCTTGCCTCTTTCTGCAGTTCTCTTGTCCCTTTCTGCCCCTGTCTTGCCTTTTACTGTACCTATTCGCCCCTCTTTTTGCACCGCACCCTCTTCTTTCTGCACCTCATTTCCCTCTTTCTGTACTTCTCTAGCTTCGTTCTGCACTTCTCTTGCCTCTTTCTGCACCTCGCTTGCCTCTTTCTGCACCTCACTCTCTTCTTTCTGCACCTGGCTTGCCTCTTTCTGCACCTCACTTCTTCTCTCTGCACCTCACTTGCCTCTTTCTGCACCTCTCTTGCCTCTTTCTGCACCTCTGTTGCTTCTTTCTGTACTTCTCTTGCCTCTTTCTGCACCTCTGTTGCCTTTTTCTGCACCTCTCTTGCCTCTTTCTGTACTTATCTTACCTGTTTCTGCACCTGTCTTTCCTCTTTCTGCACCTCTCTTGCCTTTTTCTGCACCTCACTTGCCTCTTTCTGCACCTCTCTTGCTTCATTTTGCACCTCTTGCTTTTTTCTGCACCTCTCTTGTTTCTTTCTGCACCTCTCTTGCTTCTTTCTGCACGTCTCTTGGTTCTTTCTGTACCTTTCTTACTCTTTCTGCATTTCACTTGCCGCTTTCTGCTTTTCTCTTGCTTGTTTGTGCATCTTTCTTCCTCTTTATGCATTTCTGTTGCCTCTTACTCTGCTTCTGTCGCTTCTATCTGCACCTTACTTCTTCTTTCTGCACCTCTCTTGCCTCTTTCTACAGCTTTCTTCCTCTTTCTGCACCTCTCTAGCTTCTTTCTGTACCTCTCTTGGTTCTTTCTGCACTTCTACTTAGAAATTAGCATTTAAAAAAACATTAGAAATTCACTGAAAAACCAGCGGTTTCAGAGACATTATAGTTAGTAATTAACATTTAAAAAACCTTAGAAATTCACTGAAAAAAACAGAGGTTTCAGAAACGTTATAGTTAGGAATTTGCATTTTTAAAAACCTTAGAAAATCATAGAAAAAATCCAAAGGTTACAGGGATGCTACAGTTAGGGTGAGCTAACTATAACTCGCGCCCGCAATGCACTGCTAGTGACATCACATTTTACATCACTCATGACAATGGTCAGTGACATCACTGATGACATCACTGATGACATCTCAAATGACATCACTGATCACATCACTGATGACATCATCCACATAATCACTGATGCACCTACTCACACCCCAATATAACCTTTGATACACCACTCCAAATTTCAGACTACCATTCTTGAAACCATCGACACACCAATACCAGTATGTACATACCCACTCACTAACTGATAGGTCTACATACACATCCACTCACTCACCCATACAGGCACTCATATAGCCAGTCACTTACCAACACAGCCGCTGAGATATCCACTCATATACCCATACAGCCACTCATACACCATCAGTCACCCATAGAGCTACTCACACACCTACTCACTCACCCAAACACTCAATCACACAGCCACCTACTCACTCATACAGAAACACACACACACTCACTACTCATATAGATACTAACAAATACTTACTCTCCATACAGTCGCTGACACAAACACGCACTCACACATACAGCCACTCTCACAATCACTCACTCACACATGCAGTCACTTATATACTCCAACACTCACATATACTGCCTTTCACATATGCCGTTACTCACCCATATACCACTGAGACATCCATTCACTCACCGACACAGCCATATGCATACGCACTCACCCATACAGTCCCTCACAGATGCACTCATGAACCCATACACCCAGGGATTCACCCACTCATGCATCCATGCAGGGAGTCACACACACCCCAAACCACCCAAACAGACACTAAAGGCACCCATACAGGTACTCAGATAACTAATCAATAACCCATATAGACACTCATGTATCTACTCACTAACCCATGCAGCCACTTACACACCAACTCACAGACTGATACACACATTCACACAGATTAGTCACTCACCCATACATTCACTAAGACACGTTTAATCACTCACTTATACAATCAGTCACGTATGCACTAAATCATCCATACAGACACTCATACACCCACTCATTCTTCAATATACCTTGATGTATATATATATTATCTACTGGCAGTCGCCAGTAGATAGTTATAGTTAGGACCTATTTTCCATAGGAAATCCGCAACATTCTATTTGCAATAACGTTGGTGCCGGTTGACGAATCTTCGCGAAAGCTTCCAACTTGTTGGGGCGCTCCGGTCCGCTCCTATCCTGAAAGTCTCGGGGTGATTCGTCAAGCGGGGGCCGAGAAAAAAGGGGGTCCCAAAACGCGTTTTCCCCATTCATTTTTCCATAGGAACCTTTAGTCGCAGCTACAGCCCGAACTGCTGAACGGAATTACACCAAATTTGGCAAAGAGGTAGCCCTTGGTTCAGTGTCGTGCCTTTTGCTTAAATGGTGTGAATCCGTTCAGTAGTTCCTGAGAAAATCAAGAGTAAAGTCACATATATATCTATGGCCGAGTAGGGTCCGCGTACCCTCCCGATCACGAGCTGCATGCTAATTGGCTGTCAACACTTCAAATCAGGAAGTGTTGGCAGCCATTTTGTCCCTCGGTAGAACCGAGGGACAGAAACAAGTGCGCAAAGCGCAAAAGGGGACAGGGTAGAAACACCCTGACCCCCTAGGTCTGCTCAGGGGTCCCACAAGGACCCCTGGGCAGAAAAAGCATTTTTTAAATTGGCGGGATGCGCTTAGGGTGCGCGGATCCCGCCGAGGAAAAAAAAGAAACAAGTGCGCAAACGCACAAAGGGGGCAGGGTAGAAACACCCTGACCCCCTAGGTCTGCTCAGGGGTCCCACAAGGACCCCTGGGCAGAAAAAGCATTTTTTAAGAAAAAAAATTGGCTGGATGCGCGGAAAAAAAAAAAATCAAAGCGCGGTCTCCCGTGCTTCGATGCTATTTTGCCCCCGGGTGGGCCAAGTCCCTGGGGCATGCGGGGGGTGGGTTTATATTTAATTTTGGGGGGCCTTGAAGGCCCCCCAAGCCCCAGGGACTGCCACCCCCCGGGGCTTTAAAAAATAATGGTGCGGGAGGGCTCTTGGCCCTCCCGCAGCCCCGGGGACCGCCACCCCCGGGCTTCTTTTTAAAAATTACCTGTGTGGGGGCTCGAGCCCCCCACATGCCCCGAGGACCACCACCTCCCGGGGCTTTGTCGATGGAGGGAGGGGGGCCGCGCGGCCCCCCTCCTGGAGCCTGTAAGGGCCCTGGGGACCGCCACCCCCAGGGCCGGCTCCTGCAGTGTCCCGGGGTGCCTACCCTGGGACACTGTAGTTTGCTATGACAGGACGGGAGCCGCTGTCATAGCAAACTGCTTTGGATATTGAGGCGAGAGCAGGAAACCTGCTCTCGCTTCCAATATCCAAAGCAAGTAGCTTTCCACATGGGGAGCTGCATGTTAGCAGCTCCCCATGTGGAAAGCAATGCCGGCTCCCGCAGGAGGCGGGGAGCCGGCAGGGTCCGTGGGGGAGTTGGGGTCCCCCACGGACCCCAAAGGAGAGGGCCAGCCCCGGGGGATGGGGTCCCCGGGGCAAGTAGTGGCCCAGGAGGGGGCCACGCGGCCCCCCTCCCCAAAAATAATAAAAACAAATTAAAAAAAATTAAAAATAAAGGCCTGCCCCGGGGGATGGGGTCCCCGGGGCAAAAGGAGGCCTGAGGAGGAGGGCCACGCAGCCCCTCCATAAAAATGTATTTAAAAGTGTGGCCATGCCCGGGGGATGGGGTCCCCGGGGCCGGATTCGGCCACGGGAGGGGGGCCACGCGGCCCCCTTCCTGTAGATTTAAAAAAAAAAAAAAAAAAAGGGGTAAGGCCCTGGGGGATGAGGTCCCCAGGGCCCAAAAATAGGAAAAGGAAGGGGGCCACACAGCCCCCTTGGGAAAAAAACAAACGATCGGGCCGTAGGCCTCGCCCCTTCCTTTACCACTCTGCAAACGCACCCCCTGGTGCGTTTGCAGATGGGGAACGAATTCCCCTTAAATACTGGGGGTCCCTGGGGGCCAACTAGCCCACCAGGAACCTCCAGTATGCGCCAGGGGGCTGCGTTGCAGAGAGGTGTACAGAGGCCACACCCCTTTACACCTCTCTGCAACGCAGCTCTGTGGCACTTTTTGGAGGTACATGGTGGGCTACTTGGACTCCAGGGACCCTCAGGATTCAAGGGGACTTAATCCCCCAACTTAAAATGCGCCACGGGGCTCGTTTGCACAGTGGTGACGGGAGGGGGCGGGGCTTCAGTTGACATGTGTGCAAACAGGCCCCGTTGCGTGTTTTAAGATGCGGAATTAAATCCTCTTCAATCCTGAGGGTCCCTGGGGGCCAACTAGCCCACCAGGTACCTCCAGTAAGCGCCACGGAGCTGCGTTGCAGAGTGTTGTAAAAGGGGCGTGGCCTCTGAACACCTCTCTGCAATGCAGCTCTCTGGCGCATACTGGAGGTACCTGGTGGGCTAGTTGGCCCCTAGGGACCCTCGGGATTGAGGAGGAATTAATTCTCCAACTTAAAACGCGCCACAGGGCGTGTTTGCAGACATGTATCCTCAGGCCCCACCCCCTTTATTCACCATTGTGCAAATATTCCTCTAAAATCAGCCGAACTACGAATTCCGATTTACTCACCTGTTATCAGGAGAGACCTCAGTGCTGCATCTTTGAACCCAGTACTGATCCTGAAAAGTAATTTTAACCGTACTTACCAGTAACTTGAATTTCCTTCCATGGGATATCATTGCCTGCTTTTTGCTGAAAAATTTGTGTCGATTTTTGAAACTTACAAATATTCCTCTAAAATCAGCAGAACTACGAATTCCGATTTACTCACCTATTATCAGGAGAGACCTCAGTGCTGCATCTTTGCGCCCAGTACCGATCCTGAAAAGTAATTCTAACCGTACTTACCAGTAACTTGAATTTCCTTCCATAGGCTAACATTGACTGGTTTCACTTTGGAAATTCTTCTAAGTGTGGAGTTTTGGAACTTTATAATATTCCTCTAAAATCAGCCAAACTACGAATTCCGATTTACTCACCTGTTATCAGGAGAGAACCCAGTGCTGCATCTTTTAGCCCAGCACTGACCCTGAAAAGTAATTCTAACCGTACTTACCAGTAACTTGAATTTCCTTCCATAGGAATCCATTGTCTGGTTTTCAGCAGAAAAGTTTCAAAGTGTCGATTTTCACAAACTAGAAATATTCCTTAAAAATCGCATGTGTGGCTTAAACGCATTCTTTCAACTGTTTACAGGAGATGCACCAGTGCTGGATCCAGGATCCACCACTGAGTAAGAAAAAGTAACGATAACACTACTTACCTGCTAAGTGAATTTCCTCCCATAGGATAACATTGGTGATTCTATGTGATAAAGTTTCTAAGTGTCAACTTTTAAAATACAATAATATTCCTTAAAAATCACTACTGTAACCAAAACGCTTTTACTCAACTGTTTACAGGAGATGTCCCAGGACTGAATCTAGGATCCAGTCCTGTGGTTAGAAAAGTAATCCATAAAGTAACTAATAGCATTTAACTAGAAATTCACATTGAGCTCAATGTTGCATTGTGTTCGAAATTGTGTTGCCCATTGCAACAACTGTAACTACTGTACTTAAAAGTCTATTGCCTATTTGCAAAGTATTTAAACTAAAGTAATTCATTCTGAGAAAGTATATTTTGTAATGTAATGTATAATGTAATTACAATGTAATTTAAAAAATAAAATATCTAAAAATAAATAGTTTAAAAAAATGTTGTAAATCAGTATCAAAAAAATATATATAACAATTAAAACATTTAAAAATTGTCATTTACAAAACCTTTGAAATTCACTGAAAAAACCATAGGTTTCAGACACGTTATAGTTAGGAATTAGCATTTAAAAAACCTTTGAAATTCACTGAAAAAACCATAGGTTTTAGGGACGTTATAGTTAGAAATTAGCATTTAAAAAACCTTAGAAATTCACTGAAAAAACCATAGGTTTTAGGGACAGTTATAGTTAGTTGGACATTGCACTCGTACAAAACCCGTGAAATTCCCCCGTTATAGTTAGTTCAGGTAACTATAACTCGCGCCCCCGCAATGCACTGCTGATGACGTCACATATTACATCACTCATGACATGGTCAGTGACATCACTGATGACATCTCAAATGACATCACTGATGACATCACTGATGACATCATCCATAAGATAATTTAATGCATCTTCTCACACCCTAATATAACTTTTGATACACCCACTGTAAATTACAGACTGCCATTGTCAAAACCATAGACACTCCAACACCAATTACTATATACACACTCATTGATTCTTAGGTCTACACACACACATCTACTCACTCACCCGTACAATCACTCATACTTATAGTCACTCAGTACAGGACTATTATATGCACTCATACACCTATATAAACACTCACACACCGCCACTCATCCATAGAGGTACTCACACACCTAATCAGTCATGCAAAAAACTTAAGCACACACCCATTTACTCACCTATACAGTTATACACACACCAGCTCACTTACTCATACAAATACTAGCACATTCTTACGCTCTTATACAATCTCTGATACAAGCACACACTCATCCATACAGTCACTATCACAATCACACACTCTCGCTTATAGCTATTTATATACTCCAACACACATATATACTGCCTTTCACATATGTAGTTACTCACACATGTACCACTGGGACATACATTCACTCACTAACACACTCTTACACACACTTACCCACCCATACAGTCTATCACAGATGCACTCTTGAAACCATCCACCCAGTGAATCACCCACTCACACATCTATGCACAGAGTCGCACACACCCCACCCACACAAACACTCAGGCACACATACAGATACTCAGACAACCAATCAATAACTCATATAGACACTCATGTAGCTATTCACAAACCCATGCAGCCACTTACACAGCAACAGACAGACGGATACAGACATTCACCCAGTTTAGTCACTAACCCATGCATTCAGTAAGATACGTTTAATCACTCACTTATAGAGTTAGTCACGCACCTACTAAATCATCCATTCAGACACTTATACACCCACTCATTCTTCAATACGCCTTTCCCTATATATATTAAACATATTTAAACTTTACAGAAACACACAGTCGCTGGATGATGTCATCTGTGATGTCATTTGAGATGTCATCAGTGATGTCATCAGTGATGTCACTGACCATGTCATGAGTGATGTAATATGTGACGTCATCAGCAGTGCATTGCGGGGCGCAAGTTATAGTTACCTGAACTAACTATAACGGGGAATTTCACGGGTTTTGTACGAGTGCAATGTCCAACTAACTATAACTGTCCCTAAAACCTATGGTTTTTTCAGTGAATATATATATCCTCCTATCCGAACATGGCAGGGCACCAACCCGACAACGAGTCAAGAAAGTAATTCCCCCATGGGTAACTTCACAAACCAACTTTCAATCATTCATACCAAGGACCAACCAATATCACTAAAAAATAAAATCTAAAATATATATATATAACAGCTACTTATTTCTATAGAAAATTTGTTGTGCATTGATTAAAAACACTATACATGGAATGTTATAATAATCCAAGCATATTTAACATTTAAAAAATTACAGTGATCATTCCATAAACGAATACAAGGACAATCAAAAAGATAATAAAAACATTTATTAAAAGCATTCATTGACACAACATTAATACATAACGGGAGAGTATTTTAGACAATAAACGTGCTTCTCATTGGGGATGTGTTACACGCAGATGGTCTGTCCCCGATGAGAAGCACGTCTGAGAGGCTACTGTTGTGTCAATGAATGTTTTTAATGAATGTTTTTATTATCTTTTTGATTGTCCTTGTATTTGTTTATGGAATTGTCATTGTGATTTTTTAAATGTTAGATATGCTTGGATTATTATAACATTCCATGTATAGTGTTTGTAATCAATGCACAACAAATTTTCTATAGAAGTAAATAGCTGTTTATATATATATATTTTAGATTTTATTTTTTGGTGATAGTGGTTGGTCCTTGGTATGAATGATTGAAAGTAGGTATATATATATATATATATATATATATACCTCAAATTCTTCTTTGCTTGTCGCAATACTCGTTCGATCTCTTTGTTTCTTCATTCAGAAATGATTTTACAAATGATTGAATTTTGTTTAACTAACAATTTTTTTATCTTCGATGATGTCATCTATCAGCAGTCACAGGGCACGGCCATGGGCACCTGCTTCGCCCCCAGCTATGCTAATTTATTCATGGGCTGGTGGGAGGAGCAGGTGTCTGAGACATTGATGGAATTTGAGAACTGTGTCCTGTGGCTGCGATACATCGATGATATCTTTTTCATTTGGAATGGGGATGAGGAGTCTGCCAGAAATTTTGTCAGGAAACTCAATGCTAATATGTATAATCTAATTAACTGAGCACATCAGTAAAACTTTTATTGAGTTTTTGGATGTGCAGATTGAGATAGAAGATCACAAGTTACAAACTAGACTGTTCAGAAAAACTACTGCAGGGAACAGTTTACTCAGTGCCACTAGTTCTCATCCCCGTAGTCTCATTTTCAGTATCCCCTATGGGGAGCTATTGCGTGCAAAACGCAATTGCAGTACGGAACTCAACTATGAGAATGAAAAGAAGATTATGTGTAATCGCTTTAAAGAACGAGGCTATAATCAGAAAACTATAGCTGAAGCAAGTGATGGGTTGATCTGGTTACTAGAAATGAGCTTTTGCATCCAATTAGGAATGAGGAGGATTCAGAGAATTTGAGATTCATTACTACCTTCTCTAATCAAGCACATGAGGTGCGGCAGATTCTAGACAAAGACTGGCATGTCTTACTGACAGATGAGAGTTTGAAGAAAAATCTTAAAGATAATCCACATATTACATTCAAAAGATGTCGCTCTCTTCGCAATGAATTGAGCTGTAGCCTAGTGACTACGGATACAAAGGTTAAGAGTGGTGGTCGCCCAGGATTCCGATGTTGCAGGAATTGCAAGGCGTGCAGTCATAGTGTGGACTGTACTAAACTCAGTCTTCCGAACTCTAAGAGAGAGTTTGTGATCAAAAAATCGCTAACATGTAACACTATGTACTGTGTTTATGCTCTGATCTGTCCCTGTAGTAAGATCTATATAGGCAGCACCATTCATTGTGCGAGAAAAAGAGTATTGGAACATGTTCGTGCTATACGGCATAATAATAAGCAGTACCCTGTAGCACGTCGTTTTTTTGATTTCCACTCTCAAGATGAGAAACTATTAAAAATGGTTGTTATTGACACAGTGTTTAACAGTGTTAGAGGTGGGAATCGTGAGCTCTCTCTTAGGAAAATGGAATCGAGATACATCATTGACCTTGACACGATGGCCCCGGTTGGTTTAAATTCAAGTGAAGAGTTGGCTGTTCATTTGTATAATTAGTGAACTAGTTGTTATTGATCTGGTTCTTTGATTGACAATGATTTTAACATAGTTTTAATAATTTCACTTTTTGTTTCTAGTAGGTTGGGCACTTTTTTCTTTACTGTGACACGCCAGCAATATACTGGTTCAGCATGTATAGAGAATCTACGGGCTTAAATTTTGGATCACATGCCCACTTGGGCAGGATTGTACACAGATTGGTTCTCGCAAATAATGGGATGCTATGATTAACTATGTTGGTTATTATCTTGCGATGGTTATCATCACTGAATTAGCCCACTTGGGCAGGAGTGTTCATGTATTAGTCTTTATACATAGTGTGATCAATGATGGAGGTTATCCGATACAATAAAAGTGTGATAGCCATGATTACTGTATTAGCCATATTTTGATATAAAATTTAATATCTTGAAATATGTTTTGATTTTAGCAAGATTCATGAATTACCTTCAGTATTTGCATTCATTTGAGTTCTACATGCTAACACTTATGTGGGATATTTTATCATGAACTGGTAGTAATATGAATTGCATCTATCTTTTACTTTGTCAAAATGGCTGCCACAGTTTCCACGTTTGAATATACTGCATTTGGGTGAAGTCCTTTGTTTATTTTCTTTCAACACTGTTTATATTGAAAAGTGTAAGTGCTGACGATAAACGTGAGCAAGGCGTAAGCTGAAACACGTCGTTTGTTTTGGAGCCATTAAAAAACTTTATTGAGCATACTTGAGTCGTCCGAGCTTTTCTTGCGACAAGCAAAGAAGAATTTGAGGTATTTGTGGGGTTTCCGGTAACCCGTGCTCGGACCGCCCGCCTGGACAGCCTCTAAACGCCTACCGGGATTACTGTGTTATATAACACATATACACATATATATATATATATATATATATATATATATTTATTACCTACTGGCGGTCGCCAGTAGGTAGTTATAGTTAGAACCTAGTTTCCATAGGAAAAGCAATTTTTGTTTTGCCAATAACTTTGGCGCCGTTTGACAAATCTTCACAAAATTTTCAAAACTATTTGTTCATTCAGGTCAGCTCCTGTCCTGCAAATTCGGGAGGCGAGAATAACAGGGGGTCCCAAAACACGTTTTCTCCATGTTAATTTCCGTAGGAAAGTTTAGACACGGCTACAGCCCGAACTGGTGAACGGAATTACACCAAATTTGGCAGAGAGATAGCTCTTGGCCCAGAGAGCACGCTTTTGTTTAAATGGTGTAAATCCGTTCAGTTAGTTTTTGAGATATTTAAAGATTTACAGATATTGATATTTGAAAATTGAGAGATCTGATTGGCTGAGCGCTCCTGAGCACGAGGTTGCCTCTGATTGGCTGTGAACACTTCAAACTAGGAAGTCTTGGCAGCCATTTTGTGACTCGGTTGAAACGAGTAGGGGGAAAAGGAAGAAAAAAAGTAGGGTAGGGTAGGAACACTGTGACCTGAGGAGGTGTCAGAGGGAGTCAGAACGTAAAGAAACATTTTTATATGCTTTCGGCGGGGTTTGCGTAGGGACTGGAAATGATGGCGGAAAAAAGAAAGAGGAAGCGTGGTGTCGAGTGCTTCATTTAATTGAGGCACCGGGTGGGTAGTTCCCGGGAGCAATGGTTAGTTATGATGCAGGTTTACTTCTGTCATGGGGAGCGACACTTTCTTGGAGCAAATATAATGATATGGGGGGAGGGGGGTACGCATCTTCCCTCCCCCTCCGCTCCGAGGAGCAGCACGTGTTTGGAGGTATATGTAAAATTTAAGTGTGGAGGAGTGAAGCTTCCCCACACTGTCCCGGGGGGCACTACTTCTTTGGGCATTTATGAATTAAAATGCGTGGTCTGTTGCGGACTGCTGGCCCCGGGGAGTAGGATGTTGCAGGCTTTAAATTGGATGGAGGAGCATCGTCCAATTCCCCTTGAGGAGCTTTCCGTGGCCCTGGGTATCACCATCTCCGAGGGCCGGTTTCAACAATGACCCGTGGTGCGTAACTCATGGACATTGTGGTTTGCTATGGCAAGGCAGGAATCTATGCAGAGTTCTGGCTCTGTGATAGCAAACTTTTGCTTCGCTTGATGGAAGCGAGAGGAGGAAATTTGGTGTTGGTTTAAAATGGTCCGGGTGAGGTGGAGTAACGAAACTTGAGGGGGCCCTTCTGCAAGGTAGGTGGAGGGGCTCTCCTTTCACGGTGAAAGCCCGGGGACGCAGAACCAAGTAGGTTAGCACACGGGGCAGGACCCTTGATGAAAGTTGACTAGAGGGCTACCCCTCTCACTGCGATTCCCTGAGATGAGTTACCTCTCCCAAAAAGGGAATGAGTAAAAAGGAAACCATAAAGCACAAGATAAGTTTATCTTCTGTTCATATGAAGGAGCAGCTATCTGCCCTTCCTTCACAAAAATAGGAGTAGCTTGGTACTGTCCCTCTGCTCTTTCCAGGGAGGGAATATATTTTTGTTGCCCTGAAGAAAGCCCAGGACCATTTTTTGGCCACTTATTGGGCTGAAACATGTTGGCACTAGGGTCATAGGACCACAAACATCCAATTGACCCTTTACATGCTTTTTATATTTTAATATCCCCGACAGTTCCAAGAATAAAGGGACACTGGGAACAGCCTGAGGATTTTTAATCTTTAAGACTCCCTGGCCATATCTTTGAAGAG
Organism: Calotriton arnoldi; assembly: GCA_963921515.1. Taxonomy (NCBI): domain Eukaryota; kingdom Metazoa; phylum Chordata; class Amphibia; order Caudata; family Salamandridae; genus Calotriton; species Calotriton arnoldi. Next base: position 144,284 of record CAWUFW010007570.1, read on the forward strand.
CTCCCTGAAAAATGGTTGAGCCCACCCTGACCTTTAGGAGTCAGGGTGACCCGATGATGAAGCATGACACCACTAGGGTGTGTGAGGCTAATATAAACAAAAGGAATTATTTCCTTCCCCACAATCTATTGGGTAACAACTAGGATGCTTCATAGAACACCTTCCCATACCTAACTGGGGTTAGTTAATGTTATTTGTATAATTGTGGGGTACTTATTGTGACTTAGTATTTACCACGGGAGGATGTACGCCCACTAGAGATTTCCTCTCTGTCCTTACGACGCGGGAGAAGTTCATCTCCTCTTAGGGGCCGAATCCGATTCGGGCCGGAAAACGTACCGACCGACTCGGAGCCGGAATTCATTCCGACCGACACGTACCGGTGCAGCCCGACCCGCAAAGTACGATGAGAAGCGCGCAAAACCCGACGGACTCGTACGGAACACTAGCCGAACGACCGAGCCGTGCGGAAAACAGCAATCCGTCCGGAAAAACACGCGAATCGAACCGACCGACACGCACCCAGAACAATACCGAACGAAACGTACCCGCGAACTCCTACCCGCCAAGTACGATGCAACGTGTGGATAACACGACCGAGTCGCACGGAGGACAAGCCGTACGACCGACACGCATACAAAACTGCGAGCCGAAGCAACCCAAAACACCGCGAACGACGCGTACGCAGCATAGAAAACAGCACAAACACAGCGAGAACGACTCGGAGAAGCTCGTACGAGACAACTGCAGGGTCCGACACGGTCACAAGAACGTCTCCTACATGCACAAAAAGTACAAAGGGAAAATACACAAAAAAAGGCCAAACAAGCAATTACAAAGCCAATAAATACTGGGGGGCAGGGAACAAAGACACACCCACAACTCCACCCATATAAAGGACACAAATCCCTACCATGATCCTTTGCAAATTCAAATTACCTGCCAGCACTCAACAGACAGCAACCACACACCCACAGCTCATCCATCACACAAGCCACACACCATCAGCACCTCAACAAATAACACCCTCACATACACCCAGCACACCCTCACCTGCACACCAACACACACATCACTCACCATCACCACCCATCACCATGCCCCCAAAGAAGAATCATAAGTTCCTAGATAGTGAATTGGAAGTCCTGGTAGATGAGATCCTCAGGGTAGAGCCACAGCTGTTTGGTACACTGGTCCAACAGACACCCATGTCGCAGAAAACCAAGATGTGGGAGAGGATCGTCAACAGGGTGAACGCACAATCACCATGTGTAGGAAGGTGGAATCTGACTATATGGTTGCCCCCACTTTTTTCCTGGTGTTTTGCTGGTTTATGACTTAGTTGGACTGGGATCCTGCTATTCAGGGCCCCAGTCTATCTGCTTCCTCTATAGAATGGTTTCCCTGTGCCTTAGGCACATCTCTGATTGGAATCTGGAGTGCCCTTATAAGTCCCTAGTATATGGTATACTATGTACCCAGGGCATAGGTACCTCAGAGGCCTACCAGGGGCTGCAGCATGTATTGTGCCACCCCTGGAAGGCCATCCAAACTGACACCACAGGTCTGCTACTGCAGCCTGGGTAAGGTGGTGCATGCACCCCTTACTGTGATATAGGCTACCTATATCACTATATACATACACACATATAAACCTATAAGTCACTCCTATGGCAGGCCTTATCAATCCTGAAGGCAGAGTGCGTGGTTCCTATGTGAGAGGGTGCCCCTGCATGAGCAGGGCCCCTCTGCAGCATTCGGAGACCCTTCTCTGATGCTGTTTGTAGTGCAGCCTGACCATATACTCTTAAGCGCATTATAACCTCGCGTTAAATGCTAACTTTGGGATGGCTGCACGGAAACAGGTCGTGTTTGGTGTCAAACATCTTGGAATACTACTTCCCCGTCAGTTCTGGTGGCGGGGGTAGCATTCCACCCTTCTAGAGGGAAAGACATGTACACACCGGTATGCCCGGTACTGACTTTCCAGAGCCCTGGCATCACAAAATGGATGCCGCTGCCACAGACACGAGTCTGGCCTCCTGCTGCTGACCAAAACTCCGGCAGGGGAGACCTGGACAATAGGTTTCCTGTCCCAGGGAGGTGTGACCACCTCCCCAGACAGGATAGTGGGTATTGGGGCTTCCCCGAGGCTGCCCTGAGTTCCCAGTAAAGCTGAGGCCCGTAGCTGTCGTGGGTAACGTGGAACCGTGACCCCTGGACACCGATCGCATTTGCAAGTGCATCCTCTTCTGGGTCTCCCACGAAGTCGTGCTTTGGGCTCCGAGTAGCCCCAGCCTCCAGCCCCAACTGCACCGAAGACCACTGGCCTCCACTCCACGAGTGTCCTGTGAGCCAGCTCCACGTGCACCATCTTGAGGATCCTTCGCGGTCGCTAGTCCGTTGGCTAGTAGGCCCTCACGAAGGCCAATCTTTTTTTGCTTGGGCTCCCTGGTTGCTCCAGGTGTGCCCTGACTTATCCTCGCTGGGTGAGTCTCCCAGACCTTGCTGGTCTGCAACATCGTCCTTCTTCTATTTCCACAAGACTTGCCGTTGCCAAGGCTTGTTGGGTCCAATCCGGTCGCCGACACCCCTGCAATCGACAAACGTCGTGGGACAGCTCGAATCCAGCTCTTGGTTGTCGTCGACGCCTCCTGGACCTCGTGGCTGAAGAGTCAAGATGACCGTCAACCTACTTGAAGCACTCGACATCGGTGGGCATCTGCTCATCGCCTTCCTGGTCACTGGCTAGTGACCCAGACTCTGTCCCCTCTGCTTTCAGGTTCTTCAGATCTTCGATCCACCTTTGGATCCACCCGAACACTTTCGACTTGGCCGCCAGCAGCACTTTGCAGCAGATCGCCATTGAAAGCGACGATGAAACCCGACCCCGAAAGACACCTATGCACCCGGCTTCCCTGGGTGAGGTAACTCGAGTACTCCGGTGCTCCCGTGGGTATTGACACTAGAACAGCCTAGTTCTCAAAGGGTTTGCTCCAAGTCCTCCTCTAAGTGTCCCTTTTCTTTTAAATTCTAATCGCGACTTTCCCCATAGAAGTTAACGGTGGTTTGCGGTTGTGTTCATACACCGCACACGTCCCCCGTGGGTCCCCTGTGTCACTGCCTTGGGTGGTTCCTTGTGGTCCAAGCACTTCTACAGGCTCTAGGCCTTGTGTCTAGCTCAGTCGTGGTTCTTATACCACTTTATTGGTATATGGTTTGGTACGCCCCTGGGGCTCAAACGTGTATTTGTGCTATTACTGTAGATAACTAACTCGTAACGTATGTATTTCGAACTCTAGCCTCATAAAGAGACTAGAGGGGTGTGTTTAGTAATAAATACATATATTTTGAATATATACCTGGTGTGGTCCTCTTTCATTTGGTCACTCAAGAGATTATAGACTGGTAAAACAAGCTGCTTTACATTCCTTCAAGACTTAGCCTGAAGGCTGCTCTCCATAGCTACCACTAGGATAGCTTTCAATAAAGGTTGTCTTTAACCTATCTCCAATAAGGGGTTGTTTGGACTGGTGCAAGGTGCCCACTATAATTAGTGGACAGCATATGCCAGGCCAACTTCTCACACCATGTTTGCGCACAAAGGTAGACATCCAGAACAGGTGGTATGACGTGCGCAGGAGGGTCAGGGAGCTGTTGAAGAAGGACTACCTCTTGAGCCAATACACCGGCAGTGGCCCTCCTGCCAAACCAGTATACCTCAGGCCCTGGGAGGAGAAGGTGCGGGCCATCCTACCACCAGTGAGCGTATATGGACTAGAAAACATCCCAGAGCCTGGTGAGTACACAACAAATGTACACAATATTGTGCGACAATACACACACATCACTGTCAAGGGGAGGGTCAAACCATGCACCCTTAGCAAATACACAGCAACCAGAACAGAATCATCCCAAAATGTGTATGTCAGTCAGATAAACACAACACATGTCATCTCATAGTGATATGTAACTGTGTCATCACATGTACAAACACAACTACAACTACAGCTAGGCAGTGGCACAAATATAACTAACAAACACATCCAGACATGTAGCCACCACTACAACACCACCTCACAGTGAAGCCCACTGAAAGGAAGGAATTCTGTGTATGCTGGGCAAGTCAGTGTAGCCAATAGCATCATGGGAGTCGTAGTCACAGATATTGCCCACCCTCACAATGCGCATATCAACACCACCATGAACCATGCTCACATCACAGGGAGTGGAAAACAACTGACAAGATGGCTGACACTGGCTACTGCTGTGGGGAGCACAAGGTCCTGCTGGCAACTGTGCACCAACCAACAGCAGGACACCACTGACTGACATCCTGAAAGACAACTTGCACTCCCTGCAACGGAAGCACGTTCCATGGTGGAAAATCTGGCTGGGTGGGAAGGAGGACTCACAGCACTGACCATAGTTACCAGCAGCTCCACTCACACCCACCCCTAACACAAACTCCACATAACTCACCTAGGAGAATGCATTGCCTCACACTCTAATCAAATATCCCACAAAGAACCACAACCCTGGGTCATGCAGTGTGAAGCACAGGGACACACATGTGACTTGCAGCAAAACTAACCCCAGGAAAACACTGTCAGCCATCTTGTCAGCACAGGCACACAACCCCACAGGGAAGCAGAATCAAAAGGAAGGAAGCATGGGCATGCTGGGAAGTGGGGTGGAGGCAATAGCATGATGGGAGTGGTAGTCAAAGCCCAACATCCCCCCCCCACATGGCCCAGCAAGCTCACACCCAAGCATGCACACCTCACAGGGAGTCAAAAGCCACTTCAAAGATGGCTGACACTGGTGCTCAGTTGTGGGGAGCACATGGCCCTGCTGGGAACTGGGCACCAAGCAACAGCAGGACACCACTGTCAGCCATCTTGCCATTGCTCTCACACTCACACACAGTGAAGTCCACCCAAAAGCAAGTAAGTAAGGGCATGCTGGGAAGTGGGGTGGAGGCAATAGCATGATGGGAGTGGCAGTCACAGCCCAACATCCCCCAACCACATGGCCCAGCAAGCTCACACCCAAGCATGCACACCTCACAGGGAGTCAAAAGCCACTTCAAAGATAGCTGACACTGGTGCTCAGTTGTGGGGAGCACATGGCCCTACTGGGAACTGGGCACCAAGCAACAGCAGGACACCACTGTCAGCCATCTTGCCATTGCTCTCACACTCACACATAGTGAAGTCCACCCAAAAGCAAGTAAGTATGGGCATGCTGGGAAGTGGGGTGGAGGCAATAGCATGATGGGAGTGGCAGTCACAGACCAACATCCCCCACCCACATGGCCCAGCAAGCTCACACCCAAGCATGCACACCTCACAGGGAGTCAAAGGCCACTTCAAAGATGGCTGACACTGGTGCTCAGTTGTGGAGAGCACCTGGCCCTGCTGGGAACTGGGCACCAAGCAACAGCAGGACACCACTGTCAGCCATCTTGCCATTGCTCTCACACTCACACACAGTGAAGTCCACCCAAAAGCAAGTAAGTATGGGCATGCTGGGAAGTGGGGTGGAGGCAATAGCATGATGGGAGTGGCAGTCACAGACCAACAGGACTATTGCTCATTAGCAAAGACCAGGCTCAGAGAAGCTCAGAAAATGTATTACATTGCTATTAGTAAGGCCAAGGGTCTCTATTATGCTGACCGGATAGAGTCAGCCAATAGTAACTCTAGGGAAATATTCTCTATTGTACAGAGCTTTATGGTGCCGAGGGCTGAGACAACAAGGTTCCCTGCCTCTAACACTTGGTGTGAAAAACTCTCTAAATTTTTTAGTGATAAGAATTGTAAAATACAGACAACATTTAGAGGTCTAAGCCCACCTCAGGCGGGACTGGTGCCCCTGGCTGCTCCTTCTGAGCCGTCATTCTTACTGGAGGCTTTTACACCTATTGATCTATCTGATTCACTTAAAATTCTGAAAGCTTTGAAATCTGGCTCTCCGTCGGATCCTTGTAAGGCGAGACTCATGGCCTCTGTGGCAGAAATAATTAATCTAGAAGTTAATACGCTCATTAGACTCTCCTTTCAGGAGGCGCTTGTCCCAACAGCGTGGAAGCAAGCTAAGATCCTGCCACTCCTTAAGAAACCTTCACTAAACCCTCAAGATCCAGGGAGCTATCGCCCCATCTCCCTTCTTCCCACTGTATCTAAAATCTGTGAGAAAGCAGTTAATAAACAGCTTACTGATTTCATTGAAGGCTCAGGTTTACTCCATCCAGCTCAATCGGGTTTCAGAGCTGCATATAGCACTGAGTCGGCCCTGGTTGAAATATCAGAAGCTATCCGAGATTGTCTGGATGCCGGTGGAAGTGCTGCCTTGATATTGTTGGATTTATCGGCAGCATTCGATACTGTTCCCCACTCGTTGCTTTTGTCTCGTTTGATAGAAATAGGTGTCACGGGATCAGCCTGGAGGTGGCTAAAATCCTTTCTTGAGGGGCGTACGGAACAGATCTGGATCCCTCCATTCTCTTCCTCGCCTCAAGGTGTTACCACAGGAGTGCCGCAAGGGTCCTCTTTGAGTCCCCTTCTTTTTAACATCTACGTCACTCCTCCGGTACAATTAGCGGAGGAGCTAGGAGCCAAAATCGTGGCGTACGCCGATGACACTCAACTTTTGTTTACCTGGGATAAATCGGAGTGTGATACTCTGAGGGTTAAGAACTGTCTGACAGCTGTCTTTCAGTGGCTCTCAGCGGCACAGCTTAAATGCAATGAAGAAAAGTCGGAGATTCTTCTCTATGGCAACCTTCCCACATGGTTCAGAGATACTCTCTGGCCGGCCGGATTTCCGCTACCATCCTCTTCTGGTCAACCCGTCAAGAATCTGGGTGTGTGGTTTGACGAGAATTTGTCTTTCTCGCATCATATCAAAAAATTGGCCGGGAGCTGCTTTGGGATATTGAAGTCACTCAGGAAATTTTTCCCCTTGCTCCCTAGGGCTGCAAGGGAAACAGTGACCAGGGCGCTGATTTTGTCCCGCCTTGACTATGCCAATGCCTTGTACATCGACCTACCAGAGTATTCCCTCAATAAGCTGCAGGTCGTCCAGAATGCAGCAGCCAGGCTTTTATTTAACATTTCCATCAGAAGCAGCGTCAGACAACATCTGCGCACTCTGCACTGGCTGCCGGTCACTAAGCGCGTTAAGGTCAAGGCCCTTGTGGTTGCCCATCGTGCTCTCCACGGATTAGGGCCAGCTTACCTAAGGAAGCGCTTTGAGTTCTATACCCCTACCAGAGATCTGAAGTCAGCATCTCAGCACCTTGCCCGGGTACCTCGTGTCCACCGTCAAAGAGTGGGGGGCAGATCTCTGGCATTTCGGGCGGCCACTGCCTGGAATTTGTTGCCCTACTCGTTGCGTAACACCCATGATCTTAGTCTTTTAAAAAAACAGCTCAAAACATTTCTGTTTTAATCTGCAATTTTCTTCTTAGCTGCACCTCAAGGCTCGCGCCGGGACACTCCTTGGAGTATCTGAGCGCGTTACAAACTTCACTAACATAACATAACATAACATCCCCCACCCACATGGCCCAGCAAGCTCACACCCAAGCATGCACACCTCACAGGGAGTCAAAAGCCACTTCAAAGATGGCTGACACTGGTGCTCTGTTGTGGGGAGCACAAGGCCATGCTGGGAACTGGCCACCAACCAACAGCAGGACACCACTGTCAGCCATCTTGCCATTGCTCTCACACTCACACACAGTGAAGTCCACCCAAAAGCAAGTAAGTATGGGCATGCTGGGAAGTGGGGTGGAGGCAATAGCATGATGGGAGTGGTAGTCACAGATATTGGTCACCCCCACAACTGTCCCATCAACACCACCCTGAACCATGTGCACATCACAGGGAGTGGAAAACAACTGACAAGATGGCTGACACTGGCTACTGCTGTGGGGAGCACAAGGCCCTGCTGGCAACTGTGCACCAACCAACAGCAGGACACCACTGACTGACATCCTGAAAGACAACTTGCACTCCCTGCAATGGAAGCACGTTCCATGGTGGGATATCTGGCTGGGTGGGAAGGAGGACTCACAGCCCTGACCATAGTCACCAGCAGCGTTTCTCACACACACCCCTAACACAAACTCCACATAACTCACCTGGGAGAATGCATTGCCTCACACTCCAATCAAATATCCCACAAAGAACCACAACCCTGGGTCATGCTGAGTGAAGCACAGGGACACACATGGGACTTGTAGCAAAACTAACCCCAGGATGACACTGTCAGCCATCTTGTCAGCACAGGCACACAACCCCACAGGGAAGCAGAGTCAAAAGGAAGGAAGCATGGGCATGCTGGGAAGGGGGTGGAGGCAATAGCATGATGGGAGTGGTAGTCACAGCTCAACATCCCCCACCCACATGGCCCAGCAAGCTCACACTCAAGCATGCACACCCCACAGAGAGTGGAAAGCCCCATCAAAGATGTCTGACACTGGTGCTCTGTTGTGGGGAGCACAAGGCCATGCTGGGAACTGGCCACCAACCAACAGCAGGACACCACTGTCAGCCATCTTGCCATTGCTCTCACACTCACACACAGTGAAGTCCACCCAAAAGCAAGTAACTATGGGCATGCTGGGAAGTGGGGTGGAGGCAATAGCATGATGGGAGTGGTAGTCACAGATATTGGTCACCCCCACAACTGTCCCATCAACACCACCCTGAACCATGCGCACATCACAGGGCATGGAAAACAACTGACAAGATGGCTGACACTGGCTACAGCTGTGGGGAGCACAAGGCCCTGCTGGCAACTGTGCACCAACCAACAGCAGGACACCACTGACTGACATCCTGAAAGACAACTTGCACTCCCTGCAATGGAAGCACGTTCCATGGTGGAATATCTGGCTGGGTGGGAAGGAGGGCCAGATGTCAACCAAATACAACCAATGCATTCACATAGAAATGCCCAAATAATGCAGGACAATGTGCTACACCAATATCAACCTCTGACTGTGACAACTTAGGACAATGCAATGTACAGGCCCGCATCCAGAGGCACAGTCACAACTGTCAGGTGTGTCAACCATTGATGCCTGCAGAAACATAACATACATTGTGTGTGTCTCCCAAAAACAGGTGATGATGGGGACACAGCAGCAGACGCTGAGGAGTCCCCGTCCCAGGCTCAAGAGGATACGGAGCTCACTGGTGTGGAACAGCCTCTGCCATCCTCGGATGAAGAAGACCTACCTGGCACCTCCGGAGCAAGTCATCATGCAGCACCAGCAGGACCACCAGCTGCACCCCCTGCACCCACCCCTCCAACGACTGTCAACACACATACCACCCCTGCCGACATGGACAGACCAAGAAGCACCACCACCACCAGCACAGGGACCCTGTACCAACATGGGGCCATGGACACCAACACCACCAACAACCCCCAAGTGGGCCCAGGGTCACCTGTGTGTGCCACCTCAGGTACTGCACGTGTCGCCAGGGGTGGTGGGAGGGGTGGGAGACATAGGTCGCTGATCGCAGAGGGGTCTGGACTGCATGATGACCCACAACTGGCACGCATAGCCGATGCGTACCAGTCCAGCACCGGAGAGCTCAGCTAGGTAGTGGGGCTCCTCAGGGACATTAAACAGCAGCAGGCTGCCCATCATGCCCGCTTGGACTCACACATGTCCCGCGTGGAGTCCAAGTGGGACACACTGCAAGAGATGACGGCGGTGCATAGGGACATATTACAATGCCTCCGCCAGATGAGCAGCAACCAGTCAACACCTCCCTGTGTGCCCACAACATCTGGTGCTGAAACAACTGCAACTGCCACAGGGAGGGAGGATGACTCTGGCGGAGAGTCCCCTGCACCGCAGCAGCCTGCACTTGAGGGTCCCCCCAAAGAAGAGGGGTCGTCCGAGGAGGGGCAACTGAGAGGCCGATGGCCATGTGCAACCCCCAGGAAGCCAAAACCTGTTCTGGATGATCACCTTTGTGCGCAAACTGTTCACCCTGTTGACTGCAACACAACTCCCCCACATGACATGGGGAGTACAAGTTGGACCAATGTCTCAGATGACTGTGGACTTGATACAGGACATTTCTGCTACCAGGACTTCCAATTCATCTAGGAACTTTGGATTGCAATCAAAATGTACAGCACTCACCATCCTGTGCACTATTCACACACATGTATGACAATAAACACACTAATACACCATACCTGCCTCTGTCGTGATTCCAACGTGGTTTCTGTCATGGAGATGATGACCAGCGAAATTACACTGTGCATGCTAACTGCTACAGCAAGTACAACACAGGCATGTGAGTCATGGCAACGTGACACATATGAGGGAGACACACCACCAGGGCTACACAACAAATACACACCTAGGCCATCTGACTCATTGCCTACACTGATGTTGCCAGGAAATACGGTGCAATGCACAGACACAACACCTATTCTCACTCTTTGTCAACTAGCCCACTGGTGCAGTAAGCAAATGTCAGTCAAATGTGTGACCACAGACAACGCACATCACAAAGTGAAGCACAGGTTTATTACACATTTGCAACATGTTGTAACCACTACAGATGCAAGGTAATCCCACCTGGCAGCGGGCACACAGTCAACAAGTGTAGAAGGAAGGAAGTCCATGGGTGTGGCGCACATCACCTGTAGGGACACGACAGCTACCACCCTGGAAGTCGAATCACGGTGTTGGGGATCACAGTTGACCAAACGACTCTGAAAGTACCCTGTGAAGGACAGAAATGACAGACAGTCAAAAGCACTGAAGAACAGGACAGAACTGCAATACTCATGCCCAATACATGTCACAAGATACCCACCCAGAACCAAGTTACCATGTCAACACTGTTGGGGAGTACAGACTACCTGTAAGGACACATCGCTACACGTATACAGTCATGTAGCCCATGGACACACTCAAACAGCACCAGAGCACCACCAACACATGTCATGCAAACTCACATAATTGACATGACATCTCTGGATACTCACATTCAGCTGAAGAAGTTGGTGATGAGCTGTGTGCGGACATCACCATCACCATCACCATCATCATCACTGGCATCGTGGTCCAGGCCAGGATCCTCCACAGGTGGCGGATGTTGGTCATCGTCATCCAGGATGAGAGGCAACTCCTTCCGCACTGCCAGGTTGTGTAGCATGCAGCAGACGATGACAATCTTGCACACCTTTGCTGGGGCATATGGGAGGGCCCCTCCTGTCTTGTCCAGGCAGCGGAAGCGGCTCTTCAGGAGACCAAATGTCGCTCAATCACTCTCCTTGTCCGACCATGTGCCTCATTGTAGCGCATCTGGGCTGGTGTCACAGGGTTCCTGAGGGGCGTCAGCAACCACGGCATGTTGGGGTATCCGGAGTCACCTACATACAGACAATTGCACATTAGCTGAGTTGGAAAAGAGGGTGGAACACTACATTGCAGAACACACACAATGGTACAAAGTCAGTACACACCAACAAGCCAGGCACGCTGGTTCCGCATCTGTGACATCATCCTCGGGATGCGACTACTCCTCATCACGTAGGCATCGTGTGCAGAACCGGGGAAACGGGCACACACGTGTGAGATGCTCATATCTGCAAGACAGACCATGAGTGCATTGACCGAGTGGTAGTGTTTGCGGTTCCTGTAAGCCTGCTCTTGGGCCTGTGGTGGTACCAAAGCCACATGTGTCCCATCAATGGAGCCAATGACATGCGGCATCCTCCCCAGGGCATAGAAGTCACTCTTCACGTCAGTGAGTTGTTGGAGTCTAGGGAAATAGATGTACTGGTTCAGGTATATCAACATAGCCTCCAAAACATCGCAGAGCACACGGCTGAACATGGTCTGTGACATCCCACCAGCAGTCGCCACAGTGTGTTGAAAGGTACCGCTGGCAAAGAAGTGTAGGGCTGCCATCACCTTCACCTTGGGGGTCAGCGCTGTAGGGTATGTCCGGCCAGCTTGCAAATGTGGGGCCAACCGCACCGTCAATACCTCAATCAGCGGCCTGGTGAAGCGGTACCGTCGGATGCAGTCCCGTTCCACCATGGTTGCAAGGTCAGGGAATGGTCTATGGACAGCTGGTGCCCTGCAGTGCATAGGTGAAGAAAGAAAGATTGTCAGTCACCCCACATATGTGGCATTGAACACACTCAATATCACATGATACATCATTATGAGGCACAAGTACATGATGTGTGCAGTTCCGTAAGGACATGTATGGCACATACATGGCCAACATCTAACATTACAGTTCAACAAGTGGCATCAATAAGTCCCAGGTTGTGCCATGGGATATCATAAGGCTGTGTCACAGTTCCCATCTCCTGCTGTCACGTTCCAAACACACCCCACAGTGACATTTGAGGACAGATGTGCCCCAGGCATCACAGCTCAACGACAGGTAGATTCCCAGGGACCCTGTATTGTCACATGGACACTGGCATGACATGGTGTATCATGAATACACCACAGCAAAACAACCATGACCCCCACAGGTAGTGGTCCCTGTTGCCTCGGAAGGACAGACATGGACGTCTGTGACACACACACACACAACATCAAAGTCCATGCACAAACAACGTGGATGTGGAGACTGTCTCCCATTGTGCACATGAAATCAGAGACATTGTAAACACAACATGCACACAGACTGTGGAGGACCATCACTATTGTGCCAATGGGTCACCCTGGGATAAACATACCGTCCCACATGGGACTCAGGGGGTATGTGACATGACATACACATACACCACCGTGAAATGTGACCATGCCACATGCTCAGATATGAACAGTTGCACATCACAGTGGTCATGTACACGAAACACCAAGGATTCTGTCCCCATGAACACGTGCACAGCCTGGGAGTGGCTGCCCCCAAGTGACACCCACAGACCAACATGTTCACCCCCATACACGGAATAGGTAATGCAGCCTTACATGCCTTAGGATACAGTTTGGACAGGCTGTGGTGTTGTAGGTGTGCCCCTCAGTCCCTGGGAAGTATATGTGGCTGGCATATGTTCACCTGTGACAGGCATGGTGACATATGCCAGTGACTTGTACAGGGACGCATTGGACAGCAATGGACCGATCGGTGCGCACACATTGGCCATTGCATTCAATGTGTGCTGGTACGCGTTGTATCCTGGGTACGCATTGGACAGCAATGGACCGATCGGTGCGCACACATTGGCCATTGCATTCAATGTGTGCTGGTACGCGTTGTATTCGCAATACGTGTTGGACAGCAATGGACCGGATCGGTGCGCACACATTGGCCATTGCATTCAATGTGTGCTGGTACGCGTTGTATTCGCAATACGCTGTTGGACAGCAATGGACCGATCGGTGCGCACACTATTGGCCATTGCATTCAATGTGTGCGGGTACAGCGTTGTATCCTGGGTACGCGTTGAACAGCAATGGACCGATCGGTGCACACACATTGGCCATTGCATTCAATGGTGCTGGTACGCGTTGTATTCGCAATACGCGTTGGACAGCAATGGATCGATCGGTGCGCACACATTGGCCATTGCATTCAATGTGTGCTGGTACGCGTTGTATTCGCAATACGCGTTGCACAGCAATGGACCGATCGGTGCGCACTCATTGGCCATTGCATTTAATGTGTGCTGGTACGCGTTGTATTCGCAATACGCGTTGGAAAGCAATGGACCGATCGGTGCGCACACATTGGCCATTGCATTCAATGTGTGCGGGTACGCGTTGTATCCTGGGTACGCGTTGAACAGCAATGGACCAATCGGTGCGCACACATTGGCCATTGCATTCAATGTGTGCTGGTACGAGTTGTATTCGCAATACGCGTTGGACAGCAATGGACCGATCGGTGCGCACACATTGGCCATTGCATTCAATGTGTGCTGGTATGCGTTGTATTCGCAATACGCGTTGGACAGCAATGGACCGATCGGTGCGCACACATTGGCCATTGCATTCAATGTGTGCTGGTACGCGTTGTATTCGCAATACGCGTTGGATAGCAATGGACCAATCGGTGCGCACACATTGGCCATTGCATTCAATGTGTGCGGGTACGCGTTGTATCCTGGGTACGCGTTGAACAGCAATGGACCGATCGGTAAGTAAGTCCGTTTTTACCGGTTTTATCGGTGTGCCCGGCCGGCCCATTGCATTCAATGTGTGCGGGTACGCGTTGTATCCTGGGTACGCGTTGAACAGCAATGGACCGATCGGTGTGCCCGGCCGGCTCATTGCATTCAATGTGGCGGGTACGCGTTGTATCCTGGGTACGCGTTGAACAGCAATGGACCGATCGGTGTGCCCGGCCGGCCCATTGCATTCAATGTGTGCGGGTACGCCGTTGTATCCTGGGTACGCGTTGAACAGCAATGGACCGATCGTGTGCCCGGCCGGCCCATTGCATTCAATGTGTGCGGGTACGCGTTGCATCCTGGGTACGCGTTGAACAGCAATGGACCGATCGGTGTGCCCGGCCGGCCCATTGCATTCAATGTGTGCGGGTACGCGTTGCATCCTGGGTACGCGTTGAACAGCAATGGACCGATCGGTGTGCCCGGCCGGCCCATTGCATTCAATGTGTGCGTGGTACGCGTTGTATCCTGGGTACGCGTTGAACAGCAATGGACCGATCGGTGCGCACCCATTGGCTATGGCCTGGCCTGGCAACGGACGCGTTTTCAAATTTTGAACGAGTCTGATGGTGTAAATTCAGTTGGTCACCCACAACAATGTTGCAAATTCATGGGTGTCATGAAGTTGAACTTTTGAAGGATGCTGTGGGCGTGTGTAAGTGGTGCAATTCCATGGATTGGCCAGATTCAGAAGATGCAAACGACTTGGACCTATCACTTTGGACACATGGGACAGTATCTGCCTCTGCAGCACACATATAATGCTGGCTGTTCCCCTGAGAGCTCACTTGCCTGCACTACATGCTCCAGGACGACATCTGCCACCACCACTGCTGCTGTATCTGCACCCTCTGGACCCTGCAATGGCACGTACTGTGGAGAGAGCCCCAGCCTTCAGCACTGAGGAGAACCAGGCCCTGCTGGACAGCCTCCTTCCACAGTACAGCAAGCAGTATGGGAAAGCAGGGGAGCAGGTGAGTGTTCTGTCCACTGCCTTTCTAAATGTGCATGTTGTCTGACTAGCAAGGCTAACAGTCTGCACGCCACTGGCTAGCAGGCTCACTGAGTAGTTGTTACCCCCATAGTGTGTAGTTACATGCACTGAACAGGTATAGTGCAGTGACAGTGCATTTAAACAAGGTTTTACTTCCCAGGCAATGATACCATGTAGTAACTGCTGGCATACTGTCCATGGCCATCGTTGCACTGCCTGTGTACATCATGTGCCCCTGTGATTGAGAAATGTATATCCAACTGTGTAATGCACGGATATGTTGCATGTGTAGTAATGGCATTCTCACTTTGTCATCCTCACAGGTTGATGCCCACCAGAAGCAGCAGATATGGCTGACCATCGTCCGGGCAGTGAGATCCGTGGGGGTCTACAAGCGCCGGATCCGCAACTGCCAGAAGAGGTGGCAGGACCTTCGGGGCTGGACCCGGAGGATCGCACGGGTCCAGCTGAAGCTGTCGCCTCCTCGCAGGAGGGGCGGACACCGGACCCTGACCCCCCACATGCTCAGGATCCTGGTGGTGGTCTTCCCTGATCTGGATGGGCAGCTGAAGGCCAGAGAGCAGCAAGGAGGGGGTGAGTCCATGACTGCATTGTGAACTTTGTCTGCCATGCTATGTGCCCTCCTCTGGCCTGGTTAAACTTCCACAGTACATCAGTCATGTGGTCCAGGACCCATGTCCCTCTATTGTGCACTGCCCACTCCTCATCTGATACCCAGGTGTGGCCCTTACAGTCAGGGAATTGTGTCACTTGGGTACTGTGTCCTTGCAGTTTGCTTGACTCAAGGTGGGGGACAGCATCTGTTTCCCTAACTCTGTGGTGAGCATCATGGGTGGGTCCATTGCTTACACAATGCCTGTGTTCTGCCATGTAATCTGCGTGTTACTTTGATATGTGGTCCAATTGCTGAGCTGATCCACCACATGTGCCTAGGGTATCTGGCACACACCCATGCTGCGGGTGGGAACAATGTTTGGGCCCCAGGAGTGTGTATATTACGTGTGTCACACATACTTAGCCAGCTGCCTACTGTCCAGGGCTCATCCCTCATTCATGTGGGGCAGGACAGTCATGCCTACTCCAGGCCATACAATACACTCTGTACTCCCACTCCCGTGTATCAGCTGACACGTTGTGCTCAGTGATATGTCCCCTCAGGTGTCTGCCTCTGTGTCAGTGTGCTGTGGCTTCGTTGTCAGGACTGCTCGGGTGTTTCTCGGTTGGGGCTCAGCATGCCACCGGAGATGTGACCATAGGAGACGATACTTGTGTGACACATAGATGTTTGATCACCTGACAGTGCAGACTGGGGTATGCGAATGTGAAGTTCAGGCAGCTGTTTCCCATTCACAGCAGATTGTGAGGTGCTCAGGTTCAGAGGGTTGTGTTACAGGTCTCCCATATGTCCAATCGGTATGACCTGGACAGATAAGGGTTCAGATGATGTGGTGTGTGGGGGATGTACATGTGCACTTGTTCAGCTCCAGGACTTGCATTCCCCATGACCTACTATTGTGACACAGTGCAGAGTGTTGTTGTCTGGCTGCCCTGCCCATGTGACTGGAGACAGCGATGTATGACTTAGCAGGCATGCCTGTGCCATGGCATGTGACTTCCTATGAGTGATCCTGCAGGGGAGTGACATGTGCTACATGCACAACATTGTGGCAATGGCTATCAGGACATGGGTGCATCATGGTGTCTGTCGCTGGTATGCATCACATGCATTTCCTATTTGACTCTGGGCATCCCTTTCATCCAGACACCTGTACTGACTCAGTGGCAAGAGTTGTGATGTGTGCATGTTCACATGCTTCACCGTGTTCTCTGCACTGTCCAACTACTGTGTAGGTGGTGCATGTGTCCACACTGGGGTATTGCCATCCAACAGACACCAGACAGATGGGTGCAAGGCCAGGTGGGATGTGAGTGCCATGGTTGACCATCAGACTGACAATTGGCTTCTCCTGTTCTGTTTGGGCACTTTTAGCAATGTTCAACTAAGGATGCCAGGGCTTGCTCTGTAATGTGCTGTACTTACTGTGGTGTGTGCGTTCGGTGCAGGTGACTGATGTCTGTCTGTTTCCCAATTGATTGCAGATACATCCACGGCCACAGGAGGGGACAGCTCCACGGACCAGGAGGAGCCGCAGAGCCAGACTGGGTCAGCAGCCGAGGAGTGGTCGGAGGGACCCAGTGGCACGGAGGGCGAGGGGAGCCACACCGAGGAGTCCTCAGCACCATCCACCTCAGCTGAGGACCACAGCAGCTCGGAGGATGACTCCCTTATGAAGGCGGGTGTCAGCAGCCACCACACCCCACCTAGTGTTGCTGTCCCCGGCACCACCACCACCACCACCGCCCTCCCATCGGCTCCCATTCCCGAGGTGCGTGGAGGCTCCCATGTTCGGGAGCGTGTCTCCTTCGGGCCAGGCACCACACCCCTGCCCATGTGTCCCCTGCTGCCCTGAGTGAGGAGTCTGTGTACCTCCTTCGCCAGCTCCATGTAGGGCAGACAGCGATGCTGAGTGTCCTCCATGCACACACCACTCTGTTGACTCAGCTGGTGTCGTTCATGGAGGGCATCTCATCGGGCATGTCTGCCCTACAGAGGGGCAATAGGTCCATGGACTCCTCCCTGATGGCAGCAGTGTCCCTCCTCTGACAGTCCCTCACCCCTCCTGCCTCTGCCCCATCCACACTCCCCAGCACCTTACCTGTCCCAAGCACACACACACCGGCACAGGCACACACCAGCACAGACACGAGCAGCACACAGACACACACGCCACGAACAAGACCCACACGCACGCACAGTCAGGGGACTGAAACCACACTCACAGGGGATGGGGCCCAGGCACACACACACGCATCCACGAGCACTGCGCAGTCCTCAGTTGCCTCTCCCTCCAAAGCCCCCTCCCTTGCCTCACCTGCAACCCCAAAGACACAGCGGCTCTTCCTCAGTGACCTCGGCCTCTTCCCCTCCGATCCAGCTGATACAGCATTCAGGGGGAAGAGGAAGCCCACCCACACGGAGCGGAGTGCCCCTCGCCCCCGGACACCCTCCCCCAGGCGCAGACCGACTGATGCCCCCACCCGCAAGTCCCCCCGGACCCGGAAGAGCAAGACCCCGCCGCCGCCCTGCAGCTCAGGCACCAAGTCTCCTTCCTCCATCCCTCAGGCCCCCACTCCACAGGTGCCCCCACCACACCCTGCCCCAGGTTCCCCCACCCACAGATACACCATCCCCAAAAGGATCAGGCCTTCTCCCCCTGCCACTTGCTCTTCCGGCCCCACACCTCCCACTGCGCTTGTCTGTGCCACTGGTGTGGTGAGGGTGTCCTCCCCCTCTGTCCTGCCCACCTTACCTGATCCCCATTCTCCTCCCCTGGAGGTAGGCACTGCAGTGGAGTCCACTACCACCCTGTCTGACTTGGGCACTGCAGTGGGGAACCTGTCCACTACATCTGCTAGTGCTTTTGCTTCTGATGTACATGATGTTGATGATGCTAACCATGCCCTTGCTGCAGTGATGGTGATATTTGGTCTCATGAAAATGAAGTGTTACTGTGCAGGAACCCATGTGGTCCAGGGGGACTGTGTCCTATCCTGTGGTGTATCCATGTCATCCTTAGCAGCATCTGAGGGTGTCATGTTTTCAATATTTGGCAATGGGATTTCCTACTTACATTAGCAATGTCACATCTGTGGCTTCCACCCCTGCACATCTGTTGTGCTTGCCATTGTTCAATTAGTCTACTTCCCTGACCGTGTGGCCATCTCCACTGGACATGCAGGTTTGGGCATCAATGGGGAAGGACTCATCTGTGTTGTCAGTGCAACTTGCTATACATGTGTGTTGGATCTGTGCTGATGATTTAGTTGACACTCCCATGACCAGGCTGATGTGACGGGAGCCTTCATTTGGTGCTAATTGTTGACTGTGTGACCAAGTGTTCTGCTGACATGATGGAGCCCTACTGAGGCGACATATGGCACAGCTTTCCTCACACAGGAGTGGAGTCCCCTCATGGCAGTGTGTACTCCTGTGACATCGCCTGTGCCCAAGGTGTGTGTTGTATGAGCATGTCTGTGTGTTCACTTCCATTTTGCTGTGCATGCTGGGATCCCTAGTGATGTTCCTGTTTGTGATGCTTGCTGAGTCGACCTATGTTCCCCCAAAGTCTTCTCCCTGGGTTCTCTGTGATGTGGGTGCATGGCACATTACTGGTCATCAGGGTGTCACCCATAGGTGTGTTTACTGTCAGGGCTGAGTTTGTGGGCAGACGCTGATGGGTCACAGTCAGGATTCCCTTGGCACTTGTTGTTTACACCTGTCATGTGATTTCCGGTTTGTGTTAGCTTTCATTGGTTGTGACACGTTGTGTGTGTGACTACTGGCACTCCTCAGGGTCAGGGCTGCAATGTTGGTAGTTGTCTATGTGTGTTCTTTGTGGGTGACCTTGGCTTCTTCATTGGTGTGGGACTGTGGCTGGGATCCCATTGGTTGGTGTGGTATTGCCGTCATGTCCATGTACAGCGTAGTGTGCAGTGTGTCAGACATTCAGGAGTCTTGTTGAGTGGCCATGTGTGATGTGTTTCTGCACCTTGGTTCCCACCACCCCCCCTGGGATTGTCATGGGTGCATGTGCAATGTCACCAGTGCATGTGAGCTTCACTGATGCACATTGTTGGAGGTCGAGGTGTGTGGTGTTGAGTGTGTACAGATGAGAGTTGTTGCCCGGCTAGACCCCTGCCTCCATGTTGGCCTTGGCTTACTGGCCGTGCTGATTGATTTGGGCTTGTGTAGGTGTGATGGTAGTTTGTTGCTCAGGACACATGACTGTGGTTCACAGTGTGAACGACATCTAGCTTTGTCATCACAGTGGGATTGTAATGCAGCCCACGGTCACCACATTGTGGGGGCCCTGGGGGTAGTGCTGTGGTGTCTCTGTGTCTTGCTGTGTCAGTTGCTGTTCCTACATGCTTGTGTTACATGTGTGATTTGTGCTCCCTCTCATCTGACAATGCCTGTTTGCCCACATAGGGGATTTGGATCCATGAGTTACCTTTGTGTGGCACTGTATGCACATCTGTGTAATTGGTATTCAGGCCTCCTCATGTGTTGTGTGGTTGCCTGGCGACACTGGCACCTCCCCCCCTCACCTGTTGTGTTTGATGTGCAGTGTGGGTCTGCCTGTTTGTGTTTGTGCATCTGCACCACTGCATTGGCATATCTTTAGTGTGCCATTGGCTGTACGTTGTTTGGTGGGTTTCCCCTGCTGTCCCTGGGACTCCTAGGTCATCAGTCAGCACAATGATATTGTTTGTGTGTCCCATTGCTGCCATGGTATGGTATCTGTTCACCTCACATCTACAGTCTCCACAGGGTATCTGCATTTGTGTGTCCATTGGTGCAAATATGTGGGTCTGCATTCTGATGGTCACTTCTGTCATTGTGTCATTGATGAATGTTGACAGTGTCAGCCCCCATGGGTGATGTTTATCTGCACATGGCCAAAGGTATGTCTTATTTGCACTGCACTGTTTGCCTCCCCCAATCTATGTTGCTATGGGACAAAAGCACTACTTTGCCACTGATGTGTTTGTTGTTCTGTGACCAGGAATCATCCATGCAGTTTGGCAGTTGCAGCTTTTTCTTTGTCAACACTTACATTTTGGTCACTGTGATGATGGGGGTTTGGACCCCATTGCCACAATGTTCAAAATGTGCTTCAGCTATGGACCCCACACTTACATTTTGGTCACTGTGATGATGGGGGTTTGGACCCCATTGCCACAATGTTCAAGATGTGCTTCAGCTATGGACCCCACACTTACATTTTGGTCACTGTGATGATGGGGGTTTGGACCCCATTGCCACAATGGTCATGGCCTGCTTGCATTGATGGGGGCCACACACATTTATGTGTGGCACATGTGATAGGGGGTCACATTGTATGTTCAAAGTCATGTTCAGTGTTGTAGGCATTTGACACAGTCTACACACGCTTGTCATGGTGTTGGGGGATGTCTTTATGTTGCATTCTTTATGTTGGTGTGTGCTTGTTGTGTCATGTATTAGCCATCCTGTGAGTGGGGGTGTTGTTGGTGGTAGGCATCCAGCCCCCCCTGGGTAAGGTTGGTAGTAGAGGTAGGCATCTGGCACCCCCTGGGTAGAGGTGGTAGTAGTGGTAGGCATCTGGCACCCCCTGGGTAGAGGTGGTAGTAGTGGTAGGCATCTGGCACCCCCTGGGTAAGGGTGGTAGTAGAGGTAGGCATCTGGCACCCCTGGGTAGAGGTGGTAGTAGTGGTAGGCATCCAGCCCCCATGGGTAGAGGTGGTAGTAGTGGTAGGCATCTGGCACCCCTGGGTAAGGGTGGTAGTAGTGGTAGGCATCTGGCACCCCTGGGTAAGGGTGGTAGTAGTGGTAGGCATCTGGCACCCCTGGGTAGAGGTGGTAGTAGTGGTAGGCATCTGTCACCCCTGGGTAAGGGTGGTAGTAGTGACAGGCATCCAGCCCCCCATGGGTAGAGGTGGTAGTAGTGGTAAGCATCTGGCACCCCCTAGGTAAGGGTGGTAGTAGTGACAGGCATCCAGCCCCCCATGGGTAGAGGTGGTAGTAGTGGTAGGCATCTGGCACCCCCTGGGTAGAGGTGGTAGTAGTGACAGGCATCCAGCCACCCATGGGTAGAGGTGGTAGTAGTGATAGACATCTGGCACCACCTGGGTAAGGGTGGTAGTAGTGACAGGCATCCAGCCCCCATGGGTAGAGGTGGTAGGTAGTGGTAGGCATCTGGCACCCCCTGGGTATTGGTGGAAGTAGTGGTAGGCATCTGGCACCCCTGGGTAAGGGTGGTAGTAGTGGTAGGCATCTGGCACCCCTGGGTAGAGGTGGTAGTAGTGGTAGGCATCTGGCACCCCTGGGTAGAGGTGGTAGTTGTGGTAGGCATCCAGCCCCCATGGGTAGAGGTGGTAGTAGTGGTAGGCATCTGGCACCCCTGGGTAAGGGTGGTAGTAGTGGTAGGCATCTGGCACCCCTGGGTAGAGGTGGTAGTAGTGGTAGGCATCTGGCACCCCTGGGTAAGGGTGGTAGTAGTGACAGGCATCCAGCCCCCATGGGTAGAGGTGGTAGTAGTGGTAGGCATCTGGCACCCCTGGGTAGAGGTGGTAGTAGTGACAGGCATCCAGCCCCCATGGGTAGAGGTGGTAGTAGTGGTAGGCATCTGGCACCCCTGGGTAAGGGTGGTAGTAGTGACAGGCATCCAGCCCCCCTGGGTAGAGTGGTAGTAGTGGTAGGCATCTGGCACCCCCTGGGTAAGGGTGGTAGTAGAGGTAGGCATCTGGCACCCCTGGGTAGAGGTGGTAGTAGTGGTAGGCATCTGGCATCCCCTGGGTAGAGGTGGTAGTAGTGGTAGGCATTTGGCACCCCTGGGTAGAGGTGGTAGTAGTGGTAGGCATCTGGCACCCCTGGGTAAGGGTGGTAGTAGTGACAGGCATCCAGCCCCCCATGGGTAGAGGTGGTAGTAGTGGTAGGCATCTGGCACCCCTGGGTAAGGGTGGTAGTAGTGACAGGCATCCAGCCCCCATGGGTAGAGGTGGTAGTAGTGGTAGGCATCTGGCACCCCTGGGTAGAGGTGGTAGTAGTGACAGGCATCCAGCTCCCCATGGGTAGAGGTGGTAGTAGTGGTAGGCATCTGGCACCCCTGGGTAAGGGTGGTAGTAGTGACAGGCATCCAGCCCCCCTGGGTAGAGGTGGTAGTAGTGGTAGGCATCTGGCACCCCTGGGTAGAGGTGGTAGTAGTGGTAGGCATCTGGCACCCCCTGGGTAGAGGTGGTAGTAGTGGTAGGCATCTGGCACCCCTGGGTAGAGGTGGTAGTAATGGTAGGCATCTGGCACCCCCTGGGTAAGGGTGGTAGTAGTGACAGGCATCCCGCCCCCATGGGTAGAGGTGGTAGTAGTAGTAGGCATCTGGCACCCCTGGGTAAGGGTGGTAGTAGTGACAGGCATCCAGCCCCCCATGCGTAGAGGTGGTAGTAGTGGTAGGCATCTGGCACCCCCTGGGTGAGGGTGGTAGTAGTGGTAGGCATCTGGCACCCCCTGGGTAAGGGTGGTAGTAGAGGTAGGCATCTGGCACCCCCTGGGTAGAGGTGGTAGTAGTGGTAGGCATCCAGCCCCCATGGGTAGAGGTGGTAGTAGTGGTAGGCATCTGGCACCCCCTGGGTAAGGGTGGTAGTAGTGGTAGGCATCTGGCACCCCTGGGTAAGGGTGGTAGTAGTGGTAGGCATCTGGCACCCCTGGGTAGAGGTGGTAGTAGTGGTAGGCATCTGGCACCCCTGGGTAAGGGTGGTAGTAGTGACAGGCATCCAGCTCCCCATGGGTAGAGGTGGTGGTAGTGGTAGGCATCTGGCACCCCCTGGGTAAGGGTGGTAGTAGTGACAGGCATCCAGCCCCCCATGGGTAGAGGTGGTAGTAGTGGTAGGCATCTGGCACCCCTGGGTAGAGGTGGTAGTAGTGACAGGCATCCAGCCACCCATGGGTAGAGGTGGTAGTAGTGGTAGGCATCTGGCACCCCTGGGTAAGGGTGGTAGTAGTGACAGGCATCCAGCCTCCCATGGGTAGAGGTGGTAGTAGTGGTAGGCATCTGGCACCCCTGGGTAGAGGTGGAAGCAGTGGTAGGCATCTGGCACCCCTGGGTAAGGGTGGTAGTAGTGGTAGGCATCTGGCACCCCCTGGGTAGAGGTGGAAGTAGTGGTAGGCATCTGGCACCCCTGGGTAAGGGTGGTAGTAGTGGTAGGCATCTGGCACCCCCTGGGTAGAGGTGGTAGTAGTGGTAGGCATCTGGCACCCCTGGGTAGAGGTGGTAGTAGTGGTAGGCATCCAGCCCCCCATGGGTAGAGGTGGTAGTAGTGGTAGGCATCTGGCACCCCCTGGGTAAGGGTGGTAGTAGTGGTAGGCATCTGGCACCCCCTGGGTAAGGATGGTAGTAGTGGTAGGCATCTGGCACCCCTGGGTAGAGGTGGTAGTAGTGGTAGGCATCTGGCACCCCTGGGTAAGGGTGGTAGTAGTGACAGGCATCCAGCCCCCCATGGGTAGAGGTGTTAGTAGTGGTAGGCATCTGGCACCCCTGGGTAAAGGTGGTAGTAGTGACAGGCACCCAGCCCCCATGGGTAGAGGTGGTAGTAGTGGTAGGCATCTGGCACCCCCTGGGTAAGGGTGGTAGTAGTGACAGGCATCCAGCCCCCCTGGGTAGAGGTGGTAGTAGTGGTAGGCATCTGGCACCCCTGGGTAAGGGTGGTAGTAGAGGTAGGCATCTGGCACCCCCTGGGTAGAGGTGGTAGTAGTGGTAGGCATCTGGCACCCCCTGGGTAGAGGTGGTAGTAGTGGTAGGGCATCTGGCACCCCTGGGTAGAGGTGGTAGTAGTGGTAGGCATCTGGCACCCCTGGGTAAGGGTGGTAGTAGTGACAGGCATCCAACCCCCCATGGGTAGAGGTGGTAGTAGTGGTAGGCATCTGGCACCCCCTGGGTAAGGGTGGTAGTAGTGACAGGCATCCAGCCCCCATGGGTAGAGGTGGTAGTAGTGGTAGGCATCTGGCACCCCCTGGGTAGAGGTGGTAGTAGTGACAGGCATCCAGCCCCCATGGGTAGCGGTGGTAGTAGTGGTAGGCATCTGGCACCCCCTGGGTAAGGGTGGTAGTAGTGACAGGCATCCAGCCCCCCTGGGTAGAGGTGGTAGTAGTGGTAGGCATCTGTCACCCCTGGGTAGAGGTGGTAGTAGTGGTAGGCATCTGGCACCCCTGGGTAGAGGTGGTAGTAGTGGTAGGCATCTGGCACCCCTGGGTAAGTGTGGTATTAGTGACAGGCATCCAGCCCCCCATGGGTAGAGGTGGTGGTAGTGGTAGGCATCTGGCACCCCTGGGTAAGGGTGGTAGTAGTGACAGGCATCCAGCCCCCATGGGTAGAGGTGGTAGTAGTGGTAGGCATCTGGCACCCCTGGGTAGAGGTGGTAGTAGTGGTAGGCATCTGGCACCCCTGGGTAAGGGTGGTAGTAGTGACAGGCATCCAGCCCCCCATGGGTAGAGGTGGTAGTAGTCGTAGGCATCCAGCCCCCCATGGGTAGAGGTGGTAGTAGTGGTAGGCATCTGGCACCCCTGGGTAAGGGTGGTAGTAGTGACAGGCATCCAGCCCCCCATGGGTAGAGGTGGTAGTAGTGGTAGGCATCTGGCACCCCTGGGTAGGGGTGGTAGTAGTGGTAGGCATCTGGCACCCCCTGGGTAGAGGTGGTAGTAGTGGTAGGCATCTGGCACCCCCTGGGTAGAGGTGGTAGTAGTGGTAGGCATCTGGCACCCCCTGGGTAGGGGTGGTAGTGGTGGTGGGCATCCAGGCCCCTATGTGTATATGTGGCATTGCTGATGGCCATCCCGCCCCTATGGTGCTGCTGGTGCTGGTGTGAGTAATTTCTGCATCCCTCTGTGTGTGTGTGATGTGTCGGGTATGTGTAGTTTATTTTTGTGGTTGGTGTCTGACTTACCTTCTGCGCCGTACGCGTCCGTGCCTGTTCCGGTAGTAGATGTAGAATATTTGTAGGATCGGCACGATGGGATTCATGGTTGGTTCGTCTCGTTCGTCTTTCTCGTTGCTTCGCCTCGTCCTCGTCGCTGGCGTGTTCGTCTCGTAGCCGTGGATCGTGTTGTGGCGCGAATCGGAGCTTATGTGCGCCTCTCCCGGATGCTTTGACGTGCCGTGCGTAGCGACGGGTTCGGCGCGTACGGGAAGCGCATCGTACTTGTCCGGCCGGACGGGGCTGCATTTTGGCTTCCGTGCGACTCGATTCTGCGTTTACGGATCCGGCTCGGTCGGGGAACAGGACCTGAATTGGGTGAGTATGACTGGGTCGGAATCTATGCTGTTGTGCGCATCGTACTTGCTCGTTCGGAATAATGTGCGGATCGGTCGGGAAACAGGCATTCGCATGGCTTTTTTCCCGACCGAATGGTGTTAGGTGTGCCTCCGACCGAGATCGGAATCGGCCCCTCAGTGTCATAGTTTTTTTCAAACCATTTAATGTCCACATTTTGTAAACCTAGGTCTTTGTCAATACGTCTGTGTTCAGCATACCTTTTGCACCAGAAAACATAGCTGTGTCCTACGATCCATACTAGCATTTTGAAGGTGTGGCTGGAAGGAATCAAAAGATGTCTGTAGCTCTTGTAGTCCTTTGGTAGAATGAGGGATATGTTGAAAGGTGGAGAAGAAGCTTTTTTTTGGAGGAAACAACAACTGATTGGGTGGTGAAGAACATTGTGTACTGAAAGTAGGGTGCATGTTAGTTTGGTGAGAAAGTATGCTTCTGATTGGTTAATAAAAAATGTTTGAAACGTACACTACTACATAGGATACGATCACACGTGTTAGGAAGCAAGATGGCGGCCGCGTGAGTCGGCCGTAGCTGGCTCCCGAAGGTGGCAGTCTCAATCTGAATTGCGGACGATGTGGCGATAGATATGCAAAACCCCCAACAAGTCATTAGATCCCTGGAACCCGCTAGGATCTTACCTTGGGTCGCAGTCTTGGTGGAGCAGGCAGAGCGACTGATCTTTGGTTGCAGGTGTCTTGAGCGGGCGCTCGTTGCTGCATCTAGACGATACGACGTGGATAATTCATTGGCCGTGATGGGGCCGAGACCGGGCACGAGAGGGAAAGGAGCTCTCCAGCAAGCGGGCGCCCAAGCATCCCCTCAGATGAACACGACGGAGGTAGAGGCGGCTCCAGCGGCGGGGTAGGTTGGACGGAGGCAAAAGGTCCGGACTGAGAATCTCCTGGACGGGAAGGGGAGGGGTGCAGCTCCCCAGCCCCAGCTACAGCGGGCCGGCACTTCTGTATTGGATATGCTCAGAGGAGCTGGGAACAGCTCTACCGCACTGGACACGGAACAGCGGATCCAGACTCCGGGACAAGGAAGCGGTCAGTGCTCTTCACAGACCGGTAAGTCTCTGACGGGTTTAGGGGTACCGGAGGGCCCCACGGAGGCGGAGTTACTTGGTGGGCGAGTGACTGGAAAGCCGGTAGAACAGGAGCAAGGGTCCCAGGAAGCTCCCATTGTGGGACATTTACAGCTCACACAGCAGACACTGCAGGAAGAGGAAGAGGGGAGAAATCCAATACAGAACACAGAGTTGCAGTTAGGAGTGCAGAATGATAGTGGGGCTGATGGAGGCAGTGGGGCAGGTACAGGATCTGCCGGGCAAGAACAATCAGGCTGGCAGGAGTCAGTTCAAAATAATCAAGTGCAAGAGCAAGCTGATCGAATCGTGAAGGAGAAGAATCCAGGAGCAAAGAAAAAGGGTACCAATAAGGTGCAAAATGTGTCAGTAGCGGGTCGAGGGAAGAATCCTTCTAAAATAAGTAGCCAAAATCCAGGGGGGAACGCAAGAAACCTCAAGACCCCACATGCTAGGAGCGAACGGGAAATGGACTCAGAGACTAATGACATTGATTTCTTCTCAATGTCAGATGCCACATGGTCAGATGAAGGGTCTGGAACAGGGTCTAATTCTGAGCAGAGTGAGACGGATAGTGTACCTGATACCTGTGGCACAGACTCAATCGCTACAGCCAGGAAGAATTCAAGAGCAGGAAGGATAGATAAACAAAAGCAAAGGGAACTGAGGTGGGATTACTCTATGGGGAGTCAACTGACTGGGAGTACCACTAAAACTTCTGGCGATGACCAACCCTCAATACCCCCTACATTGGAGTCTATTTTGCAATGTGTTATGGCGCATCGAGAGGAATCCAGACAAGAAAGTAGACGATCACAGGCAGCAGCGCGTAAATTACAGGGAGCAGTTAGGAAAATCACTAAAACCTGTAATACCATCAGTGACCGGATGGCGGATTTGGAGACTAGAACAACCTCCCTGGAAATGGACATTGCAGGTTCTAAAGGTCAGGTGGAAGCCCATGAAAACCAACTAGTAGACATCCAATGGAAACTAGACGAGAGTGAAAATCGTCAGAGACGAAATAATTTACGTTTTCTGGGAATCCCTGAAGGGAAAGAGGGGTCTGACCCACGAATGTACATGGTACAACTTTTGCAAAAATAATTTCCGGAAATGGAAGGCTGGGACTGGTCCCATGAAATTCAAAGGGCACATCGAGTCCCATTTACTATCCGTCAACCAGTTAGCTCAAACACTAAGCCCCGGGCGTTTCTGGTGTATTTTGGAAATTTTTTACTGAGAGAAATAGTGTTCGGAAAATCTAGACCAGAAGCCCAATGTGCTGCGGAAGGATTTTCATTTTTTACAAGACCATATTTTTGTCATTTTACAGTCAAGCGCTGCTGGCGCCTGCGTCAAATGATCAAACCCTCCAGGAGAAAGGGGCACAAGCCTTCCTTTTAAATCCAGCACGGCTGAAAGTGATTTGGAATGAGCGTACTAAATGTTTTACTTCAGAAATTAAGGCCAAAGAGTGCCTAAATGCAGGAGGGGTATGACTCCGAGACTTTGACTTTGACTTAATGATGACCTGGCGTCAAAAAGGTCTCAGCTAGAATAATGAATGGTTGTCTTACTCCTTAACACTTCATTACAGGATTTTTCCTGGATTTGGAATCTAGGGGATTTAATTAGAATAAGAAGGTTTGATGGCTTCACTTGGGGGTGTGAGAATACAAAGTCACCAATACGGAAAATATATGCCACCATTAGGGAGAATCACCATTCATCCAACACAGACCGAGATAGGTCTGTTGCTTCACAGTTCGGGGTGGGGGGTAGGGAATCGGTGGGGGGGCGTGCTTAAGTGGGAGTGGGGGAGGGAAGCCTGGGGGGAAGGGGGGAGAAAACTCAGGAAGGCAGTAAACCAGTGTAACTTAAGAAGTAAGACAGGAAGGACTAGGAGGAAATGGTACAACAATCAAGTCGGGTGTTTCAAGAACCCTTGGGATGGGTAGACTGTCTATTTGTTCTATAAATATTGGGGGCCTAAATGACAGGGGAAAGAGAGATAGGGCAAATCAGATATTACGTACCTTGGGGGCGGATATCATTTGCCAACAAGAAACACACATTCCATGGCAAAAGAGAGGGCTTAATGTGATCCAAGGATTCACGCAGGTGATCTGCTCATCTCAGTCCACCACGACTAGAGGTGTCTCAATTCATGTTTCCAATCGAATGCCACAAGTCGAACGCACATTATCTGACAAATGGGGCCGGTGGGCTATCGCTTTAATAGCAAGGGGACTAACACTCTGTACGATCTACGGGTCAAATTTTGATGACCCTGATTTACTGAAAGAGCTTGAGCTAGAATTAGCTTCTTGGCCATCCCCCCTTGTCATCTGCGGAGATTTTAATATCCATTTGGATGAAGATAAGCCATTTATGAAAAAATATCAAGGTAGGAAGCCACAGGTATTTAAGGCAGTAGAAGCCATGGTGGCAAGTCATGGGTTAGTTGATATGTGGTCTCTTAGAAAGCCTGGGGATGTAGGATACACATATTATTCGTGCCCCCATAAAAAATATGTTAGATTGGACTATTTTTATATTTCCGCCTCTCTTATAGAGAGTACTAATATCAGGAAATTACCTAAAGTATTGTCGGATCATAATCCCTTAATGTTGGAAATACCGATACAGGGATTCGATCGGTTAACCACTAAATGGACATTAGACAGGAAATTACTGGTTACCGAAGGGTTCATAGAACATATCAGGGGATGGACCCGACAGTACTTTGAAATAAATAGGTATAGCACGTCGAGAGAAATGGTATGGGATGCTTTTAAGGCGGGGTTAAGGGGGGAGATCGTTAGTTTTGTAGGTTTCCGTAGGAGGCAGAAGAGGATAGAAATGCAACAATTAATGGAAGAGCTGTCCAAATGCGAGGAAGAGCATACAGTAGCTATCGCGCAAAAACAAGAGGAGCGAATAACCCAATTGGGACTTGAAGCTTTAAGGATTAAGGCTAAAATGAACGTTTTTTTTAGTAAATCCGTGGCCGAAATATATCAAACTCATGCTCAAGATATTTATGAGTACGGTGAGGCCACGGGAAAATATCTGGCACTACGTCTTAGACAAAGGGCAGCGGCAAATAATATCGCGAGGCTCAAAGGTAAGAACGGGATCGTGGTACTGAACCTCAAGAAGTTCTTAAAATCTTTGCAGAGTTCTATAGGGAGCTGTATCGATCCAGGCATAATATACCGAAGGCGACACAGCTGGAAACTGAGGCAAACTCCCCTTATCATGCAGGAACTAGAGGAAGACATGAAAATAGGGAAGTTAAAGATGCTCTTCAAGGGATGGCTTCAGGAAAGGCAGCTGGTCCGGATGGTATCCCTATGGAAATCTTTAAGGTTTTACAGATGGAGCTTGCCCCCCTTCTTTTGGACCTGTTTATCGCTGTTCAGCAGAAGGGAGTCCCACCTCAGTCTTGGCAAGAGACTAATATCGTCCTCTTTTTAAAGAAAGGGAAAATGGCAGATGACCCGTCTTCATATAGACCAATAACCCTCATAAATGCCGATGAAAAGTTATATTCCAAAATTATCGCGTGTAGACTGGCTAGAATTATTACCCCTTTGGTAAGTCCGTGGCAGCATGGCTTAGACCAGGGAGAGGGACCACGGATCACATTCGCCGGGCAATATCATTGTTTGATATAGCGGAAGCTTCAGGGGAGCAGATGTCCCTTATTTTGCTCGATGCACAAAAAGCTTTCGATCAGGTTGAATGGGCATACCTTTGGGACAATCTTCAAAATAAGGGTTTCGGTCCACACATATTAACAGCTATAAAAGCTATATATATACAATCCTCTGCAAGGATTCAATTGATGGGTAGGGAAACAGAAAAGATTCCGATAGCTCGTGGAACAAGACAGGGCTGCCCTTGCTCCCCAATCCTCTTTGCATTATATATCGACCCCTTTATAAATTAAATCATACAAGATCGAGATATCACACCTTTTGTGGTCAGGGGGTTTAAAACCAAGGTGTTAGCATATGCGGACGATATAGCTGTCATCACGTCTGACCCAATAGGTGCAGTAGCAAGGATTGAAGAGTTGGCCTTAGAATTTGGCAGAGAGTCTGGGTATGGTTTGAATACAGACAAGACCAGGATAGTGTGCACCAAAAATACGGTTTGTCAGGATCCACGTAAGACTGAGGCCGCTACCTACCTCGAGATAGAAATTTCAGCTGAGGTCGGTTCCATCTGGGATATCAATGCTTCTCTTATAGAGAAGATAGGTAGAGATCTAAGGAGAGTAGATAACTTACATTTATTTATTATAGAAAGAAGTAATGTGATAAAAATGACGATGTTCCCTAAGGTCTTTTACTTACTTCGATGTATCCCACTGGAACCAGCAAATACTTTTTTAAAGAATATAAATGGGATGTTTTCACAATTTATATGGAACTATAGAAAGATCAGGAGATCCATGACATATATGACAGTTCCTAACCTTCTATATTATTATTGGGCCATAATGTTGCAGCAAATAGGTATATTGTTCAAATATAAGGTAGAAACAACCCTGCGAGGGCAGGATGAAACCCCTCCATCTATCTTCGAATTGGCCATTGGTGGTGCAGCACCAGGGATCCTTTTGAGACAGCTGGAGGGGAGCTATTTAAAAAAAACACGGTTTAAACCTCTTAGAGCGGCCTGGAATGTTTGGCACAAAGTGTGTAAACATTTAGAAATCCCAAAGATACATATCTTTGTGGCGGTCACCAATCTTTCCTGCTCCATTATACGATGTAATGGGAAAAAGATGGGAACAGGCAGGAATCAATAGTATAGGAGACATGCTCGATATGAATGGGGTCATTTCATTTACAGAACTCCAGGAGAGATATGGGGTGGAATCTAGATCTCTTTTTAAATATGCCCAAATTAGGGAGACAATCAGACCTGTAGTGCTACAGGTTATAAATAAGGGCAGAATACAGCTGTTAGAGCGTCTGGTTTATAAACAGACGACTATTAAGGATCTATATTCCATCATGCTTGAGGCCAATGTGGATGACATACCTAGAATTGAAACCACATGGGCAGACAAACTGGGGAACTCGGATGTTGACCTAAGTAGATCACTTTTGTTGTCTAAGACGGTGTTTTTATCAGCTAATCTAAAAGCACAACACTTTAAAACAGACTTCAGTTTATATTTTACACCGGCAAAACTATTCGCCTGGGGGAAATGGGAAAATGACCACTGTCCAAGGTGCGCAAAAGGTCCCGCAGATATGGTGCACATGTTTTCGGAGTGTACCAACCTTAATGAATTAAAACAGGGGGTCGAAACATTTTTGTTTTAAACTATTTCACGGACAGTCCCATTATCTCCAACTTTGATGTTATTAGGCTGTGATGAAACTTTACAGATGGAACCATCACAAGTATGTTTTTGTTTTATGGTAACTGCAATACTCCGTATAATGATTGCAACAAAATGGAAGGATGTGGATCCCCCATCATATCAAGCTTGGTATGCCAGATTGTTTTATGTATTTAATTTTGAGATGGGGTTATATAAATGTAAAGGCCAGACAACAGAATAGGTAGATTCTCCTGTACCTTGTATTATATGTTTGAACGTCTTCGATAATTATTGTATTTTTTTTGGTTTATTGTATTTTATTCTTTCCTGAGAATTAATAAATAAAAAAATAAAAAAGGATACGATCACATGTGCGGAGCGCAACCACACCTGCTACTTGCATTTGGAAGGTACTCTTCTGAACTTAAAAAAATGGTGATCTTGTGACCTGCAGGTGCTGTTGAATGTTCCAGAAACTGTTAGGATGAAGTATGGTGAACTTATGACCTGCACGTGGCGTTGAATGTTCCAGAAACTGTTAGGATGAAGTATGGTGAACTTATGACCTGCACGTGGCGTTGAATGTTGCAGAAACTGTTGGGATGAAAGCTGTTGAACTTGTGACCTGCAGTCTTCCGTTGAATGTTGCAGAAACGGTTGGTATGGAAATTGGCAAAAAGGTGATTGGTGAAGCAGTAGAAATAACTGTGGTATTAAAATATGAAATGCAAAATTAATTACAACTGGTAAGCTATTAAAGTTAATTATTCAAAATAAGTAGTATGTCTAGAAGAAGTGTGTTCTTTAAAATTTGCAGTAGTATTATTAGAAATAAGCTTCTAAATTGTTGTAAGGGTTTGGGGCTGTATGGCAATGCAGCAGTGTGGGGGAGTGTCCAATCCACAAAATAAGAGAACCTGTTGGGGGCATTTTAGAAGAAAGTTAGAGAGTGTTAATATGAGTAACCAATAAGAATGTGTTTTGCAATTTGAAATAATTAAGGCAGGATTGTGATTTGTTATGTACATGTATTTATGTGAGAAAAGAGAGGGAAATTTTGCCATTATTGGTTCTATTCTTGACGAGAGTTTAGAATTACATTTATTGTCTGAGAAAGAAAATATTGCATGCGTTTGTGAAATTCGAAATCTGCATACCAACTACAGAGGTGAATTACAAATTAATAAGGTGTGTTATATATTGTATAGTAGTGGTTGAGTGTTTGAGACGATATTTGTAAGTTTGAAAAAAAATATTTTGGGTAAATAACATAGTATTAGTGAAGTGTGCTGTTTCACATTTTTTACAGAATGTGCTTAGAGTGTGAGTAGTTGCTGAACAAGTACCCATATATATTTAGGAGTTTTACAGGAAGAAGTGTAGTTTGTCATGTTTAAAGGAGTATATGGTTTTGAAAGTGAGGTACAGGGTTAATTTACGTTCGAAAATGAATTCGGGCAATATAAAGAAATTGTAGTACATTTGCACGTTGTTACTTGTGGAAAAAAAGTGGGGGGGTTAGAAGAGGCATGTTTTATTAACTTGAGGGAAATAAACAAAAAAAAAGAAATGTTGCGTGCAGACGTTGGGCTCGGTTTTTTGACACTGGTGAGCTATATTTGTATATAAGTGTAGGCAACTGTGACAGTCCCTGGCCGTGCAGATTGTGCAGATATTAGAAGGCTGGTAGATGGAGAGATTAAGAATGATACATTCCTTTCTATATGTATTTTTACACGTGTTATGCATCGGAAGATTAGATAACTATATAACAGTGGTATACATCTATTTGTATGTTTCTTTTAAGTATGTGCTACTAGGAAAAGATACAGCTCCATGTACGCATGCTTTCATTGATATGGTGACACTGTCAACTGTGATAGGAAAAATGTTTGTGCTTTGCATTTGGATAGAGTGAAGACTGTAGTAGTTGGTGAGTAGTGAAGAATGAAAAGACAGATGAGGTGAAATACATGGTGGTAAAGGGATTAGTGATTATGGTACTTCGTATGAGTGTTTGGGAAGGTATTGTTGAAGTGCGCTGTAAATATTTAAGTATTTTCGTGAAATGAGGAATGCAGTCTCTTATGGTGAAAGGTCTGCATGGTGGTGCGAGTTAGGTACAGGGTTGAATTAATATTGAAAATGGGCCCGGTGAATGTAAGAGAAATAGGAATGTTTGTAGATTGTGCCTTGTCGGAAAATACAAGTGGTGGGGAAAAGGGGGGCGCTTCTTTATGAGAGATATGTTTTATGAATGTGTGAGAGATAAAAAAGAAATGGAAATGTTCCGAGCATATTTTATGTACGAATTTGTTCACACTGGTGAAGTACATGTGAATATAAATGGAGGGAATTGTCAGGGTCTCTCCCTGTGCTGAATTTGTTTTTATTAGAGGTGCGGCAAATCAAGAGTTTGGTAATGATACATCCGTTGACCCCCTCTCCCCCAGTCTTTGCTCCCGCTCTCTAACGGTTTGTCTCCCGTTGTTTGTAAAAGGAACGTAAGAGAGGCCCATGTACCCTGAGAAATAGCACTTAGACGTTGATTGGCTTGTTGGTGGCATCTGTGCAGTGCACAGAAAGTTGCAATTGGTTTCAGTGGTAAATGAGTGCAGTGTGTGATGTTGCAAAGGTTACGTGGTCTTGTGTCTAAGGTACAGGGATGAATTGAGGTCTAAAATGCGCCGGGGTAATGTACAAGAAATGGCGTTCTGCAGATTGAAGCTTGTGGGAAAATACTGTGTGGGGGGGCTTTAACACGGACATGCTTTAGTAACTTCAGTGAGATGCAAAAAATGAAATGTTGTTTGCACACTTCGTGCATTGGTTTGTGGACATTTGTAAAGCACACGTGAATATAAGTTAAGGTGTTGTCAAGCTTCCTGCTCGTGCTCAACCTGCGTACATCACAGGGGCAGCAGATCGAGAGACTGGGAATGACACGTCCCTTGAGGGCCCCCCCTCCTTCTTCCCGCTCTCTGACCGTTCTTGTCCCATCGTTTGTTAGAGGAAGGTAACAGAGGCCCATGTACCATGAAAAATGAAACTGTTCTTTGCTTTTCAGAAAATTATTCTGTTTGGATCACAAATTCAAGATGGCAAGAAAAGATGAAAAGAGAAGGAAACAAAAAAAAGAGATCTACATAAAGAAAAAGAAACAAAAGGTGTCAAAAACAAATGAGAGTGTTACTAAGGATAAAGTTTGTTTAGGTAAAACCACTAAACAGTATCTTAAAAAAGTTGTGGAGAAATTATATGAGAAGAATAGGAATGAAAGGACAAAGAAGAGTTTTTCAACTAATGAGAAGGAGAATGACACTTCAAATGGAAAAAAAGAAAACAAAAAATAAGGAAAAAACACAAGTTACACGAAGACAAAAACAATTTCAAGAGATTCGACAACGACTTTTCGAAGTAGAGTAATTCAGAATTTATTGAAAGACTGTAAAAGTAAAAAAAAGATTACTAGCTTACAAACAAAAGCAGCGGATTGTAATTGTAGTAGATTCTGCTTTTAACTTGATACGAAAATAATTTATATTAATTCTAAAAAGGATGAAATCTTTAAATAAAACAATGAAGTTTCTGAAAGACAAAAGAAAAAGGCTTGTTAATAGAAGTAACTTTTGTAAAACTTTCAGTGGTGAGTGGAAACACACTTCTACTAGTGAGCCTTTCTTTAATGAAGAAAGCTACTTTCAAGACAACAATTTGCCATTTGCAGTTGATACTGGAAGTCGCTGTTATGAAGTTCGGAATGGTTGTCCCATTGCAAAAGAAGAAATAGTTGTGAGTGCAGAAGAATTAATAGCTCAAGAAGTGCAAGGGAAATGCACACAAGCTCCTGTATATAAGTGGGATTGTAGCAGTATTTGCAGTATTCGACAGGAATCTATTGACATAATGCGAAATGTTTTACGACAATATGCACAGAAAAGTGTTAAACAGAAGATTAGGTTGTTACAAGGGCTAGATCCATGTAATGTAAGAAAATATACTAAGAAGCACAGTCATTCTCTGGCTTGTCTTTCGAGAAAAGTGTGTAAAAGTACTTTTCATCACTTAAGAATGTTAGCAGTACACCACTCAGGAATGCGTAAGTGTGTAAGGAAAGTGTACTATGTAAAGACTCCTGCATTATGTTTAAGTGAACTGAACACAGCTCTTTTACATAGTTGTTTATCAGATGTAGAAAAAATGTGTGATGAAATTAAATTTCGTTTTTTTGGTTCAGAACAGCAGTGTGTAGAAACTGAGAGCTTGACAACTGCAGATGTTGAAGAACATGGGAAAGAGATTAGCATTGATCAGTTTGAAGAAGAAATTACAAAGTTTAAGACAGTGTGTTCTCAAAAACCAAACTATGTTTGTATTTGTTGTCGACGTACTCATTATAAAAGTCAAACTAGGAATGTTAATTTGTAATTAAAAAGTGAAAAGGAGAACAATGATAGGTGGCAGCAATTTGGAGGTTACTTGTTCGTGGAAGGTCGATTTGAGTTACTGATCAACGTATTTGTAAATATTGCTACAAAAAATTAGAAGAGAACAAAATGCCAGCTAGAGGAATACATAACAACTTAGAATTAGTACCTATTCCAGAGGAACTGGCAGATTTGAATACATATGAGTCAGTTCTTATTCAATCTGTTCACCCATTTCAAGCTATAATTCGCATGGAGCCTAAAACAGGTAAACTGCCACCAACAGACTTACAAAGAGGTCTGAAAGGAAGAGTTGTGTACTTACCTTTAGATTTTAAGAAAATATTGAAACTGTTGGTGGAGATAGAGAGGAAAATGAGGCAGTAGTTATTCTAGTAAATGGTGTACCAACAAAGAGTTGGAAAATATGGCAAGAGTTTGTAGATGTTAATAAACTTCAAAAGGCTACGTTATATCTTGTACAGAACAATATTTTTTATAAAAATGTAAATGTTGATGAAGAGGTAATAAGTTTAGAAGATGAATCAGAAATTTCAAGTGGTCAAATAGAGAAAGTGGACAAGTCAAGGAGTGAAGAGATTTATGAACATTATACAATATGTCCTCTACATTCAAAAGAAGTAATAGGAAACAGCATTGAGTTATTTCAAATGAAAAAAGCAAAGGGAACTTCAATGAGTGTATGGGAGAAAAGCCTAAAAGCTCGTTGTTTTCCACAGCTGTTCCCTACTGGACAAGTTGGACGATTTGATGAGCGACCTGTACGGATTCCAGCTTCAGAATATCGCTGAAGAAGATTATACTCTGCAGATCCTAGATTTCGACAGTGCATTGCATATATATTTCACCTTTTGTTTGAAAGTGATTTGTCTTCTCTTTCGTATGCAGTGAACCACATACTTAAAACGGGAGTTCATCAATCACTTGTTTCAGCCAAAGAATTCATGGACAAAGTTGACCATACAGATGAAAATTTAGAAGCACAGTTAATTTGATGGCATGTCAACGTTGAACCAATGAGTATTGGTTTCGTCGTCATGGTGAACTTAAGTGTATGTTAAGAAACTTAGGTACACCAACATGGTTTGTAACACTTAGCTGTGTGGAGTATGCATGGGAAGATTTACTTGAATTTCTACGAGAAGCAAATTCCAATATCAAAAATATTGAAATCAAGACACCTGGAGAACTGTGTTCATTGGATCCTGTAAATGTCTGCAGGTATTTTAATCATAGGTTTCAAGTTATGATGTCTTTTATCTGGAATAAAAATAATTGTCCTCTTGGACAAGTTATTGATTTTTTTGGGCGAAAAGAGTGTCAAGCGAGAGGTGCTCCACATATACACATGCTATTATGGATAAAGAATGCTCCGAAATTTGGAACGGATACTGATGAAATAGTACTGTCTTTCATCGAACAGTATGCTACGTGTGAGATTCCAAGAGAAGGAGGAGAAAAAGCTTGAGACAACAAGTTGTGCGTTTCCAGAGTCACCGTTGTGGAAAGTATTGTCGACGAAACTACAAGTCTAAAGGAAAATGTTATACCAAGTGTCGGTTTGGATTCCCACGTCCAGTAATTTCTAAAGGCAGAGTAAATTCTTTTATGTCTGCTGTGAGGCACACAATAACTCGGAAATCGCCGAAGAATACGTACAACTTAAAAAGAACAGAACAGTCAAAGTATATTAATGACTACAATCCAGTGTTTTTGAAAATGTGTAATGCAAACATGGACATTCAATATGTTGCAGATAACTCAATCACAGTTGCACGCTATGTTACATCATATATAACGAAATCAGAAAAGACAGAGATGAAAGAAATGTGGGAAGAAATTTCACAAGAGAAGAGCCTTAGCAAAAAATTATACAGCTTTAGCTTGAAAATGCTTTCCCACAGAGAAATTGGATCCTATGAATGTTCGGATCGCTTGTGCTCTTCTAGTTTATATTCAAAGTTACGTGGAATCATTTGGGTAAGTTTAGGTCTTGCCTACACATGAAATAGAGTGTTGAAAACATTAGAAGAAATTCAATATTTAGCAGAGAATGATCCGGAAAGTACAGAAATTCTTAAAACTAATATGTTGGATACATACAATCCTAAAAGGACTCCACATCTGGAAGAGCTTTGTTTGTATGAAATACTTCAACATTACAGCTTTAAAAGAAATGTTACACAGAATTTAAAACAAGGAAAATATGCAGTAATTGGATGTGACGGTTGTTTAGTGAAACATGCCAAAGGAAATCTCATTAATCATAGAAAACTCAGTTGCGAAACTCCAGATAAGAGAGAATTTTTTATTTAGCACTTTTGCAACTGTTCAAGCCATGGCGTAGCGAAACTGAATTACTTGGACATTTTGACTGCTATGAAGATTCTTTTAATGCATGCAAAGATAACATTGCATGTACAATTTTTCCTACATATCAACAAATGTTAAATGATGAAATTGAACAAGAAAAGACTATTACAGCTGAAATAGCT
Organism: Calotriton arnoldi; assembly: GCA_963921515.1. Lineage (NCBI taxonomy): Eukaryota > Metazoa > Chordata > Amphibia > Caudata > Salamandridae > Calotriton > Calotriton arnoldi. The sequence continues at coordinate 183,783 of CAWUFW010007570.1, forward strand.
AACGACAGTTCTCAAGATAGTCAAAGTTCTGGTACAGCTAGTCAAGATCCACTGGGACAACCAATTATCAAAAATTAAGCAGCAATAGCCATGTATGAAGTAGAAATTGCAATGCAACAAGCACAACAAGAGAATACTACGTTGGAAAACTTAGAAGAACAGCTAAATGTTGAACAGAAAGAAATATATGTACAAGTGACAGAACAGATACAACATGGTTTGATGCATGAAAAAAGGAATGTATATGTTCATCATTTAAACCTATTCTTATGTACATCAGTGGTCAAGCTGGAACAGGTAAAAGTTTTTTAATCAAAGTGTTGACTAGTTATCTCCAAAAAACTACAGATTCACATTTATCTTGCGTTGTAACAGCTCCAACTGGATTAGCAGCGCACAATATTAAAGGAATTACTTTACATAGACTACTTATGTTACCAGTTGAACATGATAATAAATTAGAATATCAGAAGTTGTCTGGAGATGCTTCTTATGAGTGTCAAGAGTGCTGAAGAAAATGAAACTTCTCATCATAGATGAGGTGAGCATGGTCTCAAACTTAATGTTTGCTTTTGTACACTTGAGAATGCAACAGGTTTTAAAAACAGATTACGATGTTCTGTTTGGAGGCAAACATGTAATTGTATTTGGAGATCTACTACAACTAACTCCTGTAAAAGGACAACCAGTTTTAAAACAGTTGTGCATGAAGACACTAGGAAATGTTTGGGAAGTATTGGAAATGTGAATATATGGTTACATTTTGAATATAAAGAACTTATAAAGAATATGCGACAAGCAACTGATGAAGATTATGGAAATATTCTGAAAGATATAAGAATTGGTGTCCTAAGCAAACATGGTAAACAAGCTTTAGAAAGTCGGTTACTAAGGAACTTGTTTACAACTGAAAATACAGCAGCTGAAGTAATGTATAAGAAAATTGGAGAAAAGAAGTCTATAGTTTGCCTAATGCCTACACTGCAAGAGTGTTGTACATTTAACCAAGAGCTTCTAAAATTGGGAAAAACAGGAAATAGCTCAGTTTCAAGCTATTGATAAAATAGAGCATCAGGGAGTGACCATTCTTCTTTCAGAGAAACTACAGACTAAGGGGCCGATACCGATTCAGGCCGGAAATCTCCCCGACCGAGCCGGACCCGGAGAGATTTCCGACCGAATCGGACCCTAGCAGTCCGATCGAACAAGTACGATGCGTTCGCATGCAATCGGACTCGATTCGGTCAGACTCCCATTGAAGTCAATGGGAGCCGGTCGTACAACGCGTACGCGGGCTCCCATTGACTCAATGGGTGCAAGGCGAACAAGGGCGCCCCCTACAGCGGGTACGCGTCAAAGCGACTCGCGCCATACACGCACAGGTAGGGGGGACCCATTGGTCCCCCCTGTGTGCGACTCGCGCAGCAAAGCGTACAGGGGGGTCCGACACAGACCCCCAAAGTCCGGCACCGACTGCTTTTTGGAGCCGGACTGCGCGAGTCGGTCGGACTGCTCGAGGCGCGCATCGTACTTACCCGGCCGGTGAACGTCTCCATTGTGCGGTGCGAGTCGTGTCCGTGCGAGTCGGTCGGTGCGGTTGGGTCCCGCGAACGAGTCGGTCGGCGATTTCGCGAGCGCTCGCATCGTACTCGCTCGCCCGGACGCACGTCCGAATCGGTTGGGGACGAGGGCTCCGAATCGGATCCGGTAAAGCCGAATCCGATTCGGTGACCTACCGGCTGAGATCGGAATCGACCCCTAAATTGGACTCTTTGGAAAAGTGTGTATCTAAAACTGCTGGCTAAGAAAAAAGTTTAGATGTATGTATAAACTGTCGGGTAATTTTGCTGCGTAATTTAAATGTAGAAGGAGGTTTAGTAAATGGAGCAATGGGGAAAGTTGTTGATTTTGTAAAATATCAGAACAGAGATGGAATAGAATTCCTGAAAATAAAATTTGATCAGATTACAGAGGTAAAACAGATTGGGCGTTGTGCTGTACGTTTTTGCTTGTAAAAGACTTGTATGCTCGCAGAAAACAGTTTCCTTTGTCTTTAGCATATGCAGTAACTATTCATAAATCTCAAGGTTTAAGTGTAGACAGTGCTTTGGTAAATATTGGAAGTACTGTGTTCAAAGAGGGGATGGCATATGTTGCATTATCTCGAGTTAGAACATTGTCTGGTTTGTATTTGATTGATTTCGATGACAACAAGATTAGTGCTGATGTAAATTGTGTAAGAGAATATAATCGTTTAAGAAGACTTCATGCACCAAATTTAGGTGAATATCCCATTTATGAGAAATGTGTTATGTGTTCTAAACGAAAATATGTTAATGAATCAAGTGCGGTTGAAAAGCATAAAAAAATCGAACAGAAAGGAGAAGGTGTAAAGAAACAGAAAATGGAAAGTGTTGATGACGTTGTGAGATACCAATTGGAAAATAGTTCAGTTATCAACTGCTATGGTAATGTTATTCTGAATGTTGTATTTCACCTAGAAGATCTTCATAATGAAATTATGGGAAATCAGGAAAAAGATTATGTTCTGCACTTTATGATGTATTTCACCAATTGACAACTGACAGAAGTAAAATGCATACTGTTTGTGGTATTCGGCAACTCTTGGATATATGTACTGGTTCTTTGACGTTCAGTCTTAATATACAACAAGATGCACAAGAATTTCTGATGGTTATGCTTGGAGTATTAGAAGATGAAGGAATAGATATTGAAAACTTATTTGGACTAAGTTACAAATGGGATCATAAATGTGAACAGTGTTCATTTAGTTCAAGCAGTGTAGTGGACACAGAACGATTCATATACTTAACAATACCTGACTGCAAATCTGTAGCTTTTAGCAAATTAGTAAAAGCAGCAAACCATGATATGAAATGTTCTCAGTGTAAATCAGAGATGTTATCTACATTACGCATAGAAAGATATGGAAAATATCTGATTTTAATGCTACAATGTTGTAGAGCAAATGGAAGAAAACTGGAAACCAGAATAAAAAAATTTGTTGCCAGTCAAATCTCTATTTCTGGAAGAACCTTTACAACAGTGGCTATTGTTTTCCATGCTGGACCTACTATGACATGTGGACACTATACTGTTTATTTAAAGTGTAATAAAGGATGGACACATTGCAATGATGCACACTTGGAAATAAAACCCAGATTGCCTTACAAATTACCAAATTCATATTTGATATTTTTGAAGCCTAAGTTTTGAATACATCATTCGACCTATTGGGAAGATGTAAATATGCTTTAACGAACTCATATTGGATATATTATAAACCAAACTTTTGAATACATTATTCAGCCTAGTGGGAAAATGTAAAGAGAAAGTACAGAGCACTGGGAACAATTACTAATTATAACTACTGTTGGGACTATTATTTGTGGTTATTGGTATTGCATTTGGAAAAATTGCGTTGCAATGAAATAGTTTACATATTTGTTCTGTATATTTTAGGAGATGTAAAATCGTGTACATTTTGAAAATGTTGTTGAGTTAAATAAAAGATATTCACTGAAAAAACCACAGGTTTCAGGGATGTTATAGCTAGTTGGACATTTCACTTGTACAAAACCAGAGAAATTCGTCCGTTATAGTTAGTTGAGCTAACTATAACTCGCGCCCCCGCAATGCACTGCTGATGATGACGCATATTACATCATTCATGACATGGTCAGTGACATCACTGATTACATCACTGATTACATCACTGATTACATCATCCACGTGATAATCTGATGCACCTCCTCACACCCTAATATAACCTTTGATACACCCACTCTAAAATCCAGAGTACCATTTTTGAAACCATAGACACACCAATACCAGTTACTACATACCCACGCACTGATTCCTAGGTCTTTACACGTCCACTCATTCACCCATACAGTTACTCATACATGCAGTCACTCATCAATACAGCACTATCATATGCACTCATACACCTATACAGACACTCACACACCACCACTCACCCATAGAGTTACTCACACACCTAGTCAGTCATGCAAAGAATCAATCACACTCCCATTATCTCACCTATACAGTAATACACACACCACTTCACTTATTCATACAGATACTAACACATACTTACTCTCTTCTACAATCACTGACACAAGCACACACTCATCCATACAGCTACTCTCACAATCACTCACTCTCACATATAGTCATTTATATACTCCAACACTCACATATACTGCCTTTCACATACGTAGTTACTTACACATGTACCACTGAGACATCCATTCACTCACCAACACACCCATACACACACTCTCCCATGCATACAGCCCTTCACAGATGTACTCTTGAACCCATACACCCAGTGAATCACCTACTCACACATCTATGCACAGAGTCACACACCCCCACCCACCCACAGAGACACTCAGGCACCCATACAGATACTCAGACAACCAATCAATAACCCATATATACACTCATGTAGCTACTCACCAACCCATGCAGCCGCTTACACACCAACTGACAGACTAATACAGAAATTCACACAGTTTAGTCACTAACCCATGCATTCAGTAAGACACAATTAATCACTCACTTATACAGTCAGTCACGCACCTACTAAATCATTCATTCAGGCACTCATAGACCCACTCATTCATCAATACACCTTGGCATATATATATATAAAACATATTTAAACTTTACAGAAACACGCAGTCACTGGATGATGTCATCAGTGATGTCATTTGAGATGTCATCAGTGATGTCACTGACCATGTCATGAATGATGTAATATGTGACGTCATCAGCAGTGCATTGCGGGGGCGCGAGTTATAGTTAGCTCAACTACCTATAACGGCCGAATTTTTCTGGTTTTGTATGAGTGAAATGTCCAACTAACTATAACGTCCCTGAAACCTATGTTTTTTTCAGTAAATTTCTATGGTTGTTTAAAGGCTAATTTCTAACTATAACGTCCCTGAAACCTATGGTTTTTTCAGTGAATTTCTATGGTTTTTTAAAGGATAATTTCTAACTATAACATCCCTGAAACGTATGGTTTTTTCAGTGAATATATATATATATATATATACATATTATCTACTGGCGGTCGCCAGTAGATAGTTATAGTTAGGACCAAGTTTCCATAGGAAAAGCGTTTTTTCTTTTCCCAATAACTTGGCGCCGGATGACGAATCTTCGCGAAATTTTCAAAACTAGTGGGGCACTCCGGTCAGCTCCTATCCTGAAAGTTTCGGGATGATTCGTCAAGCGGGGGCCGAGAAAAAAGGGGGGTCCCAAAACGCGTTTTCCCCATGTTATTTCCCATAGGAAACTTTAGACACGGCTACAGCCCGAACTGCTGAACGGAATTACACCAAATTTGGCAAAAAGGTAGCCCTTGGTTCAGAAAGCGCCCTTTTTTAGGTCTCGCCTACGCAGCGCGCATGCGCTGCATAGGAAAAAGACCTTTTGAAATCGATTCGCTTTTCGCCATAAAAACGTGCACGCGTTGCATTGCTTTGAATGGCAACGCATGCACGTTTGGCGATTCCCTTGCGGGAGCGAGCTTTCAAACCATCTGTTAATTACAAACAGATGGTTCCTGCTCGCTCCTGCAAGGGAAACAGGCGCAGGCCCCCTCCTCTCTCCCTTCCCCCTGCTGCCTCTCGTCAAACTTGTTTTTGAGCACGAGGCGCGCGCGCTTGTTTTTTACTTTTAGCGCGAGGCGCGCGCGCTTGTTTTTAAATGCACCCCCCTCTGAATCACATTGATGGATAAATCTATCTGTATTAATTCTTTACAGCACACAGTACCCTCGTTCACGATAACACCGTATCTCCCCGATTTAAACAACGCATTAGGAGTATTACCGATGGTGATTTATAAACCCTCTGACTGGTAGTTTCCGGTACCGTGGTCTTTTACAGCAGGGTCATTTCTCGTGATGTCCACGGTTATTGCTATCTTTCAAAGGGAGGCGTCACGCAGGACAGGGGCAAAATGGCAGGCCCGCCTCCTCGCAGGGAGGAGTTAAGGGAGGGGACACGCAAGGCATTCCCCCGTCGCCCTTTCCATACACTATTTTTAGTCTGTGACATTCAGAGAGATGCAGCCGGCCCCGTCTCCTCGTCGCATGCCGAGAGACGTAGCGCTGCCAGGGGCTCAGGGCAATAAAGGGGGCCAGGAGCCTGATAACCAGGGAATGCGGCTGCTGGGGACCGCTCAAGTTAGCTCCAGGATAGCCCTGAGGACCGCTGGGTGCAATTCTGCAGTGCGAATTTCCCGAACATAGGGGCTATCGAGTTCCTGTATAAGGAACCAGTGAAACGGGGCAGCAGCGAAACCGGACACATAGTTCAAAGCACCGGGTCTTTACAATTAGATATGCATTGTAATGAATACAGAAGCAAAGGGTGGAGGCGCTCACCTGGTGTGCCCTCTTCGTGCAACCCACCAATGCACTCCCTGCCGCACTTATGCACGCCAGATGGCACCCTGCCTCTCAGCGAATCTGAGCCCTCCTTGGCCCTGCCCTCACTAACCTTCCTCGTCACCCGCCTAGAACAACTCTTGCAAGGCAGTAAGACACAGCTTCGTTTTTCGGGGAGCAGGATACGTTTACAGCTGTACTGCTTCACAGAACTTTGTGCATCACGAGCTTTAAATGACACATGCTGTGATTTATAAAAGTATTTTTTTCAACGGGTGCAATGAATTTCAACAGTCTGTTAAACGCATTTACTTACACTTGTGTGACCCTTCCAAGTTTGCAGCTTGCTTATGTGCAGGGCCACTGGAATTATGCAATTGTGCAGCCGTAGCGATTTTAGATTTTTCGCGTTTGACAAAAACCATCTGCCACATAATCTACAGTTTTAACAAAAATATTTCTTTGTTTCCAACTCAAACGGTTCAAAAGTTATTAAGAATATTGCGGCGCGTGTTGCCGCACAGTGGAAGGCGATTTGCAAAGTTTGGTCAACTTTCTGTTGCTTATGGCTATATTTAGGTGTTAAACTGGTACTAATGAGGTGCAACCAAATGCTCATCCAGTGTTTCCAAGTTTAAAAATAACAAAATAATTATCTAATACTATTACAAACTGTGACGCATTATAGTGCATAATTTGACTTTTCTTGCCGCATAATTAACTCAACCCTGCTACATAATCTGGCCCTCTCCTGCAGCATAATTTCCAGGGTGCCAAGTTGATTACACAAGCCAAGTGCTGCTTATGGATATCGCTGCTCTCCATTTCCTCTGTCTTCTCCCTTTCTCCCTCTTGCACTCCTTTGTTCTTCACACTCCTCCTACCTCCTATCATTCAACTACATAGCTCACACTTTCTCTCTGCCTTCCTGAATAGAGTTCTCCATCTCTTTCTCCATACTACACCCCTTCTTCTTCATATTAGGCCTGGGCAGTAAATTCCGTTCCGCTCGCGGAATTTGCAGAATTTGGGTAATTTCGCGTTCCGCGGAGAACGCGAAATTGCCAAAAATTCCACGATCCGCGACTTTGCGGAGTTTTTTGCTTGTTCGCGCTTTCAAAATGCGTGTTCGCAAGATATTTCTCCCCGAGCACGCAAACAGCGGGCGGAACAAGCAATTCCGTGTGTTCGCGGAACTTTTGCGTGCTCGCGGAGATTTTTTACCGTTTCGCGGAGCTTTGCGTAGCGCGACTACGCAAATTCCGCCCACCTCTGCTTCATATATCCTTCTTCCGTGTGTCTGTATTTCCATCGTTTTTTCATTGCTGGCTTTTTTCCTTTTCTCTACTGCACAATCTGTCCTTCTAATTTCTATCGCTTTCTTTATGCTTCCTCTTTGTATCATGTTGACCTTTTTTCTTACCCTATTTCACCTTTCTTCTCTATCACATCTCTAGCACTTAGTCTCTTTATTTCACCTTTTGACCGCTATCCTTTCTCCTGTATTGACTATACTGCCTTTTCTTGCCTGCTTTCTCCCATTTGCTTTTCTCCCACCAGACCACTGGGGGCATCAACACGATGAAGGAAGTGTTCAAGGACTACAAGGAGGTTGGCATCCGGGTGCTTCTAGCTCAGTGCAACGCTTCTGTCTTGGAGTCACTGCGCCGTGGAGAGTACTTCAGCAAAGTGGAGGACAATCGGTCCTTCCACAGTTTAAGGCAGGCAGTGAGTTTTGCCCTTAAGGAGCATCAAAAGAGTGATTACCTCATTTAGCAAGGAGAATGCTAGCTCTGTCCATAATGTGCTGCACGGCTAAACACTTATGCGGTCCCAAAGGCGAGACCTATTGGCTATGCCAATGCTTGTTTTAAATGGTGTAAATCCGTTCAGTAGTTCCTGAGAAATTCAAAAAATAGAGGTCAAAAAATCAATTTCCCATAGGAAACTTTAGACACGGTTACAGCCAAAACTGCTGAACTGAATTACACCAAATTTGGCAAAAAGGTAGTGCTTGGTTCAGAAAGCGCCCTTTTTTTAAATGGTGTAAATCCCTTCAATAGTTTTCGAGATATTAAAGGAAAAAAATCTTTATATATCTGGGCAGGACCTAACTAAACAAGCACAAGCTTGGCTCTAATTGGCTGCCAACACTTCAATCCAGGAAGTGTTGGCAGCCATCTTGGTGCAATGCTTTTTAGCTCTCGCCTAGCGACGCAGCGCATGCGCTGCCCACTACACAAACACCACTGCACTGCCCTAAACCCTAAAACACTACCCCAGCACGACCCCCTACACTGCACGAACACCACTGCACTGCCCTAAACCCTAAAACACTACCCCAGCACGACCCCCTACACTGCCTGAACACCACTGCACTGCCCTAAACCCTAAAACACTACCCCCAGCACGACCCCCTACACTGCCCGAACACCACTGCACTGCCCTAAACCCTGAAACACCACCCCCAGCACGACTCCCTACACTGCTGAACACCACTGCACTGCCCTAAACCCTGAAACACCACCCCCAGCACGACCCCCTACACTGCCCGAACACCACTGCACTGCCCTAAACCCTGAAACACTACCCCCAGCAAGACCCCCTACACTGCCCGAATACCACTGCACTGCCCTAAACGCTGAAACATCACCCCCAGCAAGACCCCCTACACTGCCTGAACACCACTGCCCTAAACCCTGAAACACCACCCCCAGCAAGACCCCCTACACTGCCCGAACACCACTGCACTGCCCTAAACCCTGAAACACCACCCCCAGCACGACCCGCTATACTGCCCGAACACCACTGCACTGCCCTAAACCCTGAAACACTAGCCCCAGCACGACCCCCTACACTGCCCGAACACCACTGCACTGCCCTAAACCCTGAAACACCAGCCCCAGCACGACCCCGTACACTGCCCGAACACCACTGCACTGCCCTAAACTCTGAACCACCAGCCCCAGCACGACCCCCTACACTGCCCGAACACCACTGCACTGCCCTAAACCCTGAACCACCAGCCCCAGCACGACCCCCTACACTGCTCGAACACCACTGCACTGCCCTAAATCCTGAAACACCACCACCAGCACGACCCCCTACACTGCCCGAACACCACTGCACTGCCCTAAACCCTGAAACACCACCACCAGCACGACCCCCTACACTGCCCGAACACCACTGCACTGCCCTAAACCCTGAAACACCACCCGCAGCACGACCCCCTACACTGCCCGAACACCACTGCACTGCCCTAAACCCTGAAACACCACCCCCAGCAAGACCCCCTACACTGCTCGAACACCACTGCACTGCCCTAAACCCTGAAACATCACCCCCAGCAAGACCCCCTACACTGCCCGAACACCACTGCCCTAAACCCTGAAACACCACCCCCAGCAAGTCCCCTACACTGCCTGAACACCACTGCCCTAAACCCTGAAACACCACCCCCAGCAAGACCCCCTACACTGCCCGAACACCACTGCACTGCCCTAAACCCTGAAACACCACCCCCTGCACGACCCCCCCAACCCTGAAACACCACCCCCTGCACGACCCCGTACACTGCCCGAACACCACTGCACTGCCCTAAACCCTGAAACACCACCCCCAGCACGACCCCCTACACTGCCCGAACACCACTGCACTGCCCTAAACCCTAAACACCACCCCCAGCATGACCCCCTACACTTCCCGAACACCACTGCTCTGCCCTAAACCCTGAAACACCACCCCAGCACGTCCCCCTACACTGCCCGAACACCACTTCACTGCCCCAAACCCTGAAACACCACCCCCAGCACGTCCCCCTACACTGCCTGAACACCACTGCACTGCCCAAAACCCTGAAACACCACCCCCAGCACGACCCCCTACACTGCCCGAACACCACTGCACTGCCCAAAACCCTGAAACACCACCCCCAGCACGACCCCCTACACTGCCCGAACACCACTGCACTGCCCTGCCCTAAACCCTGAAACACTACCCCCAGCACGACCCCCTACACTGCCCGAACACCACTGCACTGCCCAAAACCCTGAAACACCAGCCCCAGCACGACCCCTACACTGCCCGAACACTACTGCACTGCCCTAAACCCTGAAACACCAGCCCCAGCACGACACTCTACACTGCCCGAACACCACTGCACTGCCCTAAACCCTGAAACACCAGCCCCAGCACGACCCCCTACACTGCCCGAACACCACTGCACTTCCCTACACCCTGAAACACCAGCCCCAGCACGACCCCCTACACTGCCCGAACACCACTGAACTGCCCTAAACCCTGAAACACCAGCCCCAGCACGAACCCCTACACTGCCCGAACACCACTGCACTGCCCTAAACCCTGAAACACCAGCCCCAGCACGACCCCCTACACTGCCCGAACACCACTGCACTGCCCTAAACCCTGAAACACCACCCCCAGCACGACCCCCTACACTGCCCGAACACCACTACACTGCCCTAAACCCTGAAACACCAGCCCCAGCACGACCCCCTACACTGCCCAAACACCACTGCACTGCCCTAAACCCTGAAACACCAGCCCCAGCATGACCCCCTACACTGCACGAACACCACTGCACTGCCCTAAACCCTGAAACACCACCCCCAGCACGACCCCCTACACTGCCCGAACACCACTGCACTGCCCTAAACCCTGAAACACCACCCCCGCACGACCCCCTACACTGCCCGAACACCACTGCACTGCCCTAAACCCTAAATCACTCCCCCCAGCACGAACCCCTACACTACCTGAATACCACTGCACTACCCTAAACCCTAAAACACTCCCCCCAGCAGGACCCCCTACACTACCCGAACACCACTGCACTACCCTAAACCCTAAAACACTCCCCCAGCACAACCCCCTACACTACGCGAACACCACTGCACTGCCCTAAACCCTAAAACACTCCCCCCAGCACGACCCCCTACACTACCCGAACACCACTGCACTGCCCTAAACCCTAAAACACTCCCCCAGCACGACCCCCTACACTACCTGAACACCACTGCACTGCCCTAAACCCTAAAACACTCCCCCCAGCACGAACCCCTACACTACCCAAAACACCACTACACTGCCCTAAACCCTAAAACACTCCCCCCAGCAGGACCCCCTACACTACCCAAACACCACTGCACTGCCCTAAACACTAAAACACTCCCCCCAGCACGACCCCCTACACTACCCAAACACCACTGCACTGCCCTAAACCCTAAAACACTCCCCCCAGCATGACCCCCTACACTACCCAAACACTACTGCACTGCCCTAAACCCTAAAACACTACCCCCAGCACGACCCCCTACACTACCCAAACACCAATGCACTACCCTAAACCCTAAAACACTACCCCAGCACGACCCCCTACACTACCCAAACACCACTGCACTACCCTAAACCCTAAAACACTACCCCCCGCACGACCCCCTACACTACCCAAACACTACTGCACTACCCTAAACCCTAAAACACTACCCCCCGCACGACCCCTATACTACCCAAACACCACTGCACTACCCTAAACCCTAAAACACGACCCACCGCACGACCTCCTACACTACCCAAAGACCACTGCACTACCCTAAACCCTAAAACACGACCCCCTACACTACACAAACACGCTGCACTACCCTAAACCCTAAAACACTACCCCCAGCATGACCCCCTACACTACACAAACACCACTGCACTACCCTAAACCCTAAAACACTACCCCCAGCATGACCCCTACACTACCCAAACACCACTGCACTACCCTAAACCCTAAAACACTACCCCCAGCAGTACCCCCTACACTACCCACACACCACTGCACTACCCTAAACCCTAAAACACTACCCCCAGCAGTACCCCCTACACTACCCAAACACCATTGCACTACCCTAAACCCTAAAACATCACCCCCAGCAAGACCCCTACACTGCCTGAACACCACTTCCCTAAACCCTGAAACACCACCCCCAGCAAGACCCCCTACACTGCCCGAACACCACTGCACTGCCCTATACCCTGAAACACCACCCCCAGCACGACCCCCTATACTGCCCGAACACCACTGCACTACCCTAAACCCTAAAACACTCCCCCAGCAGGACCCCCTACACTACCCAAACACCACTGCACTACCCTAAACCCTAAAACACTCCCCCCAGCACAACCCCCTACACTACCCGAACACCACTGCACTGCCCTAAACCCTAAAACACTCCCCCTAGCACGAACCCCTACACTACCCAAAACACCACTACACTGCCCTAAACCCTAAAACACTCCCCCCAGCAGGACCCCCTACACTACCCAAACACCACTGCACTGCCCTAAACCGTAAAACACTCCCCCAGCACGACCCCCTACACTACCCAAACACCACTGCACTGCCCTAAACCCTAAAACACTACCCCCAGCACGACCCCCTACACTACCCAAACACTACTGCACTGCCCTAAACCCTAAAACACTACCTCCAGCACGACCCCCTACACTACCCAAACACCAATGCACTACCCTAAACCCTAAAACACTACCCCAGCACGACCCCCTACACTACCCAAACACCACTGCACTACCCTAAACCCTAAAACACTACCCCCAGCATGACCCCTACACTACCCAAACACCACTGCACTACCCTAAACCCTAAAACACTACCCCCAGCAGTACCCCCTACACTACCCAAACACCACTGCACTACCCTAAACCCTAAAACACTACCCCCAGCAGTACCCCCTACACTACCCAAACACCATTGCACTACCCTAAACCCTAAAACATCACCCCCAGCAAGACCCCCTACACTGCCTGAACACCACTTCCCTAAACCCTGAAACACCACCCCCAGCAAGACCCCCTACACTGCCCGAACACCACTGCACTGCCCTATACCCTGAAACACCACCCCCAGCACGACCCCCTATACTGCCCGAACACCACTGCACTGCCCTAAACCCTGAAACACCAGCCCCAGCACGACCCCGTACACTGCCCAAACACCACTGCACTGCCCTAAACTCTGAACCACCAGCCCCAGCACGACCCCCTACACTGCCCGAACACCACTGCACTGCCTTAAACCCTGAACCACCAGCCCCAGCACGACCCGCTACAATGCCCGAACACCACTGCACTGCCCTAAACCCTGAAACACCACCCCCAGCACAACCCCCTACACTGCCCGAACACCACTGCACTGCCCTAAACCCTGAAACACCACCCCCAGCAAGACCCCCTACACTGCTCGAACACCACTGCACTGCCCTAAACCCTGAAACATCACCCCCAGCAAGACCCCCTACACTGCTCGAACACCACTGCACTGCCCTAAACCCTGAAACATCACCCCCAGCAAGACCCCCTACACTGCCCGAACACCACTGCCCTAAACCCTGAAACACCACCCCCAGCAAGACCCCCTACACTGCCTGAACACCACTGCTGCCCTAAACCCTGAAACACCACCCCCAGCAAGACCCCCTACACTGCCCGAACACCACTGCACTGATCCCTGAAACACCACCCCTGCACGACCCCCCAACCCTGAAACACCACCCCCTGCATGACCCCCTACACTGCCCGAACACCACTGCACTGCCCTAAACCCTGAAACACCACCCCCAGCAAGACCCCCTACCCTGCCCGAACACCACTGCACTGCCCTAAACCCTGAAACACCACCCCCAGCAAGACCCCCTACACTGCTCGAACACCACTGCACTGCCCTAAACCCTGAAACATCACCCCCAGCAAGACCCCCTACACTGCCCGAACACCACTGCCCTAAACCCTGAAACACCACCCCCAGCAAGACCCCCTACACTGCCTGAACACCACTGCCCTAAACCCTGAAACACCACCCCCAGCAAGACCCCCTACACTGCCCGAACACCACTGCACTGCCCTAATCCCTGAAACACCACCCCCTGCACGACCCCCCCAACCCTGAAACACCACCCCCTGCACGACCCCCTACACTGCCCGAACACCACTGCACTGCCCTAAACCCTGAAACACCACCCCCAGCACGACCCCCTACACTGCCCGAACCCCACTGCACTGCCCTAAACCCTGAAACACCAGCCCCAGCACGACCCCCTACACTGCCCGAACACCACTGCACTGCCCTAAACCCTGAAACACCACCCCCTGCACGACCCCCTACACTGCCCGAACACCACTGCACTGCCCTAAACCCTGAAACACCACCCCCCGCACGACCCCCTATACTGCCCGAACACCACTGCACTGCCCTAAACCCTAAATCACTCCCCCCAGCACGAACCCCTACACTACCTGAATACCACTGCACTACCCTAAACCCTAAAACACTCCCCCCAGCAGGACCCCCTACACTACCCGAACACCACTGCACTACCCTAAACCCTAAAACACTACCCCCACCACAACCCCCTACACTACCCGAACACCACTGCACTGCCCTAAATCCTAAAACACTACCCCCAGCACGACCCCCTACACTACCCGAACACCACTGCACTGCCCTAAACCCTAAAACACTACCCCCAGCACGACACCCTACACTACCTGAACACCACTGCACTGCCCTAAACCCTAAAACACTACCCCCAGCACGAACCCCTACACTACCCAAAACACCACTGCACTGCCCTAAACCCTAAAACACTACCCCCAGCAGGACCCCCTACACTACCCAAACACCACTGCACTGCCCTAAACCCTAAAACACTACCCCCAGCACGACCCCCTACACTACCCAAACATCACTGCACTGCCCTAAACCCTAAAACACTCCCCCAGCACGACCCCCTACACTACCCGAACACTACTGCACTGCCCTAAACCCTGAAACACCACCCCCAGCACGACCCCCTACACTGCACAAACACCACTGCACTACCCTAAACCCTGAAACACCACCCCAGCATGACCCCCTACACTACCCAAACACCACTGCTCTACCCTAAACCCTAAAACAGTACCCCCAGCACGACCCCCTACACTACACAAACACCACTGCACTACCCTAAACCCTAAAACACTACCCCCAGCACAACCCCCTACACTACCCAAACACCACTGCACTACCCTAAACCCTAAAACACCACCCCCGCACGACCCCCTACACTGCCCAAACACCACTGCACTGCCCTAAACCCTAAAACACCACCCCAGCACGACCCCTACACTACCCAAACACCACTGCACTACCCTAAACCCTAAAACACTACCCCCAGCACGACCCCCTACACTACCCAAACACCACTGCACTACCCTAAACCCTAAAACACTACCCCCACTACACCCTACACTGCCCAAACACCACTGCACTACCCTAAACCCTAAAACACTACCCCCAGCATGACCCCCTACACTACCCAAACACCACTGCACTACCCTAAACCCTAAAACACTACCCCCAGCACGTACCCCCTACACTACCCAAACACCACTGCACTACCCTAAACCCTAAAACACTACCCCCAGCAATGACCCCCTACACTACCCAAACACCACTGCACTACCCTAAACCCTAAAACATCACCCCCAGCAAGACCCCCTACACTGCCTGAACACCACTGCACTGCCCTAAACCCTGAAACACCACCCCCAGCAAGACCCCCTACACTGCCCGAACACCACTGCACTGCCCTAAACCCTGAAACACCACCCCCAGCACGACCCCCTACACTGCCCGAACACCACTGCACTGCCCTAAGCCCTGAAACACTAGCCCCAGCACGACCCCCTACACTGCCCGAACACCACTGTACTGCCCTAAACCCTGAAACACCAGCCCCAGCACGACCCCGTACACTGCCCGAACACCACTGCACTGCCCTAAACTCTGAACCACCAGCCCCAGCACGACCCCCTACACTGCCCGAACACCACTGCACTGCCCTAAACCCTGAAACACCAGCCCCAGCACGACCCCCTACACTGCCCGAACACCACTGCACTGCCCTAAACCCTGAAACACCACCCCCAGCACGACTCCCTACACTGCCCGAACACCACTGCACTGCCCTAAACCCTGAAATACCACCCCCAGCACGACCCCCTACACTGCCCGAACACCACTGCACTGCCCTAAACCCTGAAACACCACCCCCAGCACGACCCCCTACACTGCCCGAACACCACTGCACTGCCCTAAACCCTGAAACACCACCCCCAGCACGACCCCCTACACTGCCCGAACACCACTGCACTGCCCTAAACCCTGAAACATCACCCCCAGCAAGACCCCCTACACTGCCCGAACACCACTGCCCTAAACCCTGAAACACCACCCCCAGCAAGACCCCCTACACTGCCCGAACACCACTGCACTGCCCTAATCCCTGAAACACCACCCCCAGCAAGACCCCCTACACTGCCCGAACACCACTGCACTGATCCCTGAAACACCACCCCCTGCACGACCCCCAACCCTGAAACACCACTCCCTGCACGACCCCCTACACTGCCCGAACACCACTGCACTGCCCTAAACCCTGAAACACCACCCCCAGCACGACCCCCTACACTGCCCGAACACCACTGCACTGCCCTAAACCCTGAAACACCACACCCAGCACGACCCCATACACTGCCCGAACACCACTGCTCTGCCCTAAACCCTAAAACACCACCCCCAGCATGACCCCCTACACTTCCCGAACACCACTGCTCTGCCCTAAACCCTGAAACACCACCCCAGCACGTCCCCCTACACTGCCCGAACACCACTTCACTGCCCCAAACCCTGAAACACCACCCCCAGCACGACCCCCTACACTGCCCGAACACCACTGCACTGCCCTAAACCCTGAAACACCACCCCCAGCACGACCCCCTACACTGCCCGAACACCACTGCACTGCCTGCCTAAACCCTGAAACACTACCCCCAGCACGACCCCCTACACTGCCCGAACACCACTGCACTGCCCTAAACCCTGAAACACCAGCCCCAGCACGACCCCCTACACTGCCCGAACACCACTGCACTGCCCTAAACCCTGAAACACCAGCCCCAGCATGACCCCCTACATCTGCCCGAACACCACTGCACTGCCCTAAACCCTGAAACACCAGCCCCAGCACGACCCCCTACACTGCCCGAACACCACTGCACTGCCCTAAACCCTGAAACACCAGCCCCAGCACGACCCCCTACACTGCCCGAACACCACTGCACTGCCCTAAACCCTGAAACACCAGCCCCAGCACGAACCCCTACACTGCCCGAACACCACTGCACTGCCCTAAACCCTGAAACACCAGCCCCAGCACGAACCCCTACACTGCCCGAACACCACTGCACTGCCCTAAACCCTGAAACACCAGCCCCAGCACGACCCCCTACACTGCCCGAACACCACTGCACTGCCCTAAACCCTGAAACACCACCCCCAGCACGACCCCCTACACTGCCCGAACACCACTGCACTGCCCTAAACCCTGAAACACCACCCCCAGCAAGACCCCCTACACTGCCCGAACACCACTGCACTGCCCTAAACCCTAAATCACTACCCCCAGCATGAACCCCTACACTACCTGAACACCACTGCACTACCCTAAACCCTAAAACACTACCCCCAGCAGGACCCCCTACACTACCCGAACACCACTGCACTACCCTAAACCCTAAAACACTACCCCCAGCACAACCCCCTACACTACCCGAACACCACTGCACTGCCCTAAACCCTAAAACACTACCCCCAGCACGACCCCCTACACTACCCGAACACCACTGCACTGCCCTAAACCCTAAAACACTCCCCCAGCACGACCCCCTACACTACCTGAACACCACTGCACTGCCCTAAACCCTAAAACACTCCCCTAGCACGAACCCCTACACTACCCAAAACACCACTGCACTGCCCTAAACCCTAAAACACTCCCCCAGCAGGACCCCCTACACTACCCAAACACCACTGCACTGCCCTAAACCCTAAAACACTACCCCCAGCACGACCCCCTACACTACCCAAACACCACTGCACTGCCCTAAACCCTAAAACACTACCCCCAGCACGACCCCCTACACTACCCAAACACCACTGCACTGCCCTAAACCCTAAAACACTACCTCCAGCACGACCCCCTACACTACCCAAACACCAATGCACTACCCTAAACCCTAAAACACTACCCCAGCACGACCCCCTACACTACCCAAACACCACTGCACTACCCTAAACCCTAAAACACTACCCCCCGCACGACCCCCTACACTACCCAAACACCACTGCACTACCCTAAACCCTAAAACACTACCCCCCGCACGACCCCCTACACTACCCAAACACCACTGCACTACCCTAAACCCTAAAACACGACCCACCGCACGACCCCCTACACTACCCAAAGACCACTGCACTACCCTAAACCCTAAAACACTACCCCCAGCACGACCCCCTACACTACACAAACACCACTGCACTACCCTAAACCCTAAAACACTACCCCCTACACTACACAAACACCACTGCACTACCCTAAACCCTAAAACACTACCCCCAGCATGACCCCTACACTACCCAAACACCACTGCACTACCCTAAACCCTAAAACACTACCCCCAGCAGTACCCCCTACACTACCCAAACACCACTGCACTACCCTAAACCCTAAAACACTACCCCCAGCAGTACCCCCTACACTACCCAAACACCATTGCACTACCCTAAACCCTAAAACACTACCCCCAGCAGTACCCCCTACACTACCCAAACACCACTGCACTACCCTAAACCCTAAACCACTACCCCCAGCACGACCCCCTACACTACCCAAACACCACTGCACTACCCTAAACCCTAAAACACTACCCCCAGCACGACCCCCTACACTACCCAAACACCACTGCACTACCCTAAACCCTAAAACACTCCACCCAGCACGACTCCCTACACTACCCAAACACCACTGCACTACACTAAACCCTAAATCTACCCCCAGCATGACCCCCTACACTACCCAAACAACACTGCACTACCCTAAACCCTAAATCTACCCTCAGCATGACCCCCTACACTACCCAAACACCACTGCACTACCCTAAACCCTAAAACACTACCCCCAGCACGACCCCCTACACTGCACCAACACCACTGCACTACCCTAAACCCTAAAACACTACCCCAGCTTGACCCCCTACACTACCCAAACACCACTGCACTACCCTAAACCCTAAAACACTACCCCCAGCACGACCCCCTACACTACACAAACACCACTGCACTGCCCTAAACCCTAAAACACTACCCCCAGCACGACCCCCTACACTACACAAACACCACTGCACTACCCTAAACCCTAAATCTACCCCAAGCATGACCCCCTACACTACACAAACATCACTGCACTACCCTAAACCCTAAAACACTACCACCAGCATGACCCCCTACACTACACAAACACCACTGCACTACCCTAAACCCTAAAACACTACCCCCAGCACGACCCCCTACACTACCCAAACACCACTGCACTACCCTAAACCCTAGAAAAGTAACCACCACCCCATGCCCAATCCCCCTTACCTCTCACTCCTCGTGGTTCCTCTCTCCTCGTGGTTCCTGCTTCATGTCGTCTCTGAGGGGCGGTGCACGTCGTTGTGAGGAAACAGAACAGCCTCTGTTTCCTTACAACGACGTGGATCGTCTACATTTTTTTAGAACTCATGGTCATTTACCATACATACCTTTACAACAAAATTTGTTGTAAAGGCATGCGTGGTAAATGACCATGCGTTCTAAAAAAATGCGTAGTAATGACTTTGCGATGTACAACGCATGCGTGGTAATGCATGCGTTGTAATGGTATCGCGAAGTAAAAAAGTCATTGTAACGGCTGTTTACTGATCGAAGCTGGCCCCTGTTCTTCAGTGAGTCGTTTATTTGATAAATTAGGAGGAAGGAATGTGTTTTTTTTACCGAAAAGTGCATTCCCGGCTGTTGTATTGTGAAAGTGTCCGCGTGGCCTGGTTTCACTTCCGGTGAGAGAGTGGAAGAGTCTGTTTGGATCTAAAGGGGTTCTGCTGTTGGACGGGGCCGGCGCGACACGTCATCAGAAAACACAGCTAATGGAAAGCGTTGTCCCCGAAGTGTGGAGCAGTGCCATGAGAGGTCAACGAGTGTGCGTCCCACCGCAGTATGACCGTACCGCGTGACCCATGTGCCGCCTCCAGTGTACGGAAGGCAGAAGCGGCATCCATCGCAGGTCCTCTTGAAGACCGTTGTAGCACTAATTCTACATTTTGGAACTAGGGCATTTTAACCTTGTTGTTCCTGCCAGATACAAAGAGAAGATCCTGTGTTATTCAGTGCCCTCGTTACCTTTTCTGTGGGTAGTGGTGCTTGTCACTTCGCTGCCCCGCCGGTGCACACGACTGGGCTCCCCACCTCGTGTGCCATCTGCAGGGCCTCTGCCCTCGGATCACTGGTTTCGGTTTCTGGAGTGGCAACATAAACAGTTGCTCCCAAAGGACTAGCCTGAACACTTAGGTGAATATCCCCTGCGCCAGCATTCCGCGGAAATTCTTTCCTAGCTCTCCCACGTCGACGACGATGTCATAATAGCACGGCTCCGCTCGCGACACCGTATGACGTCATAGGAGCCATAAGAGGACCTCGTCGGCGTGCTGACGTCAGTTCCACCCATTTTTTCCGTGCCACCGAGGTAAACAGGTGGACCGACACATTTTCACATGTATACATAGTATACTAAATATATATATATATATATATACAAATGCATAACCAATAAAGGCATAAAGAAATAGCAACAGATCAAGCATTTCTCACTATTAAAACATAAGCATGATTAAGACAAAAAACATTCATGCCAAACAGTAAAAGCATCTTTTTGGTAGAAACAGGTGGACAACGGGGAGGCGGGTGGGACAGTGAGGAATCCACAGGCAGATACTGTATCCACCAGAAAAAGCGTTACCAAAGGTAAGTAAGTTGCTCTTCTGATGGATACTTCTGCCTGTTGATTCCTCACCTTTTGAATAGAATCCTCAAGCCGTACCTCACCCGGAGGAGGGTGCCCACCTGACAAGACCAAAAAATCTTGCAAAACAGATCGAGCAAAATGGCCATCCCTCCTAACCTCCGAATCCAATAATAATCGAAAAAATTTTAGTCGAAATTATATTGAAAATAATACTTTAAAAATACTTTTATTAATAAATTTAGACAAACACTAAAAGGAAAACTTTTATTTATAATTAATTTAAAGATATTTCATACTTTACAAATTACGCCGAAGTCGCGACCCCAGCGCGACTTTTCAAAATGGCTACCGGAATGCGCGTAGCCATCGTGTAGGGTTCGCGAAGGGTGCGCGACTTCTGTATAATATTTTTTTTTAAAAAGAATGAATATAGTTTTCCTAACTAAAAATTATTCACAATTTTTTAAATATATATATATGTATATATATATATATATATATATATATATATATATATATATATATATATATATATATATATATAAAATAAAAAAAACATAGGATTGAGGTACATTAGATTTACAAATTTTCATTTAAAAAACCTTTGAAATTCACTGGAAAAACCATAGGTTTCAGGCACGTTATAGTTAGAAATTAGCATTTAAAAAACCAAAGAAATTCACTGAAAAAACCATAGGTTTCAGGCACGTTATAGTTAGAAATTAGCATTTAAAAAACCATAGAAATTAACTGAAAAAACCATAGGTTTCAGGAACGTTATAATTAGTTGGACATTTCACTCGTACAAAACCATAGAAATTCCGGCGTTATAGTTAGTTCAGCTAACTATAACTCGCGCCCCGCAATGCACTGCTGATGACGTCACATATTACATCATTCATGACATGGTCAGTGACATCACTGATGACATCACTGATGACATCTCAAATGACATCACTGATGACATCACTGATGACATCATCCACGTGAAAATCTGATGCACCTCCTCACACCTGAATATAACCTTTGATACACCCACTCTAAAATACAGACTACCATTTTCGAAAAAATAGACACATCAACACCAGTTACTAAATACGCACTGACTGATTCCTAGGTCTATACACACATATACTCATTCACCCATACAGTCACTCATACATGCAGTCACTCATCAATACAACACTATCATATGCACTCATACACCTAAACAGACACTCACACACCACCACTCACCCATAGAGTTACTCACACACCTAGTCAGTCATGCAAAGAATCAATCATACTTACATTTACTCACCTATACAGTTATACAGACACAACCTCACTTATTCATACAGATACTAACACATAATTACTCTCTTATAGAATCACTGATACAAATACACACTCATCCATGCAGCCACTCTCACAATTACTGACTCTCACATATAGTTATTTATATACACCATCACTCACATATACTGCCTTTTACATATGTAGTTACTTGCACATGTATCACTGAGACATCCATTCACTCACCAACACACCCATACACACACTCACCCACCCATACAGCTGTTTCCACATGCACTCTTGAACCCATACACCCAGTGAATCAACCACTCACACATCTATGCACAGAGTCACACACCTCCCACCCACCCACACACACACTCAGGCAGCCATACAAATACTCAGGCAAGCAATCAATAACCCATATAGACACTCATGCAGCTACTCACCACCCATGCAGCAGCTTACACAACAACAGACAGACTGATACAGACTTTCACACAGTTTAGTCACTAACCCATGCATTCAGTAAGACACATTTAATCACTCACTTATACAGTCAGTCACGTACCTACTAAATCCTCCATACAGACACTTATACACCCACTCATTCCTTAATACAGCTTGGCATATATAGAAAACAAAATTAAACTTTACAGAAACACACAGTCACTGGATGATGTCATCAGTGATGTCATTTGAGATGTCATCAGTGATGTCATCAGTGATGTCACTGACCATGTCATGAATGATGTAATATGTGACGTCATCAGCAGTGCATTGCGGGGGCGTGGGTTATAGTTAGCTGAACTAACTATAACGCCGGAATTTCTATGGTTTTGTACGAGTGAAATGTCCAACTAACTATAACGTTCCTGAAACCTATGGTTTTTTCAGTTAATTTCTATGGTTTTTTAAATGCTAATTTCTAACTATAACGTGCCTGAAACCTATGGTTTTTTCAGTGAATATATATATATTCACTGAAAAAAACATAGGTGTCAGGATACGTTATAGTTAGAAATTAGCTTTTAAAAATCCTTAGAAATTCACTGAAAAAACCACAGGTTTCAGGGACGTTATAGTTAGTTGGACATTTCACTCATACAAAACCAGAGAAATTCGGCAGTTATAGTCAGTTGAGCTAACTATAACTCGCGCCCCTGCAATGCACTGCTGATGACCTCACATATTACATCATTCATGACATGCTCAGTGACATCACTGATGACATCTCAAATGACATCACTGATGACATCACTGATGACATCATCCAGTGACTGTGTGTTTCTGTAAAGTTTAAATATGTTTTATATATATAAATGCCAAGGTGTATTGAAGAATGAGTGGGTGTATGAGTGTCTGAATGGATGATTTAGTAGGTGCGTGACTGACTGCATAAGTGAGTGATTGAACGTGTCTTACTGAATGCATGGGTTAGTGACTAAACTGTGTGAATATCTGTATCAGTCTGTTAGTTGGTGTGTAAGCGGCTGCATGGATTGGTGAGTAGCTACATGAGTGTCTATATGGGTTATTGATTGGTTGTCTGAGTATCTGTATGGGTGCCTGAGTGTCTCTGTGGGTGGGTGGGGGATGTGTGACTCTGTGCGTAGATGTGTGAGTAGGTGATTCACTGGGTGTATGGGTTCAAGAGTGCATCTGTGAAGGGCTGTATGGGTGGGTGAGTGTGTGTATGGGTGTGTTGGTGAGTGAATGGATGTCTCAGTGGTACATGTGTGAGTAACTACATGTGTGAAAGCAAGTATATGTGAGTGTTGGAGTATATAAATGACTATATGTGAGAGTGAGTGATTGTGAGAGTGGCTGTATGGATGAGTGTGTGCTTATATCAGTCATTGTATAAGAGAGTAAGTATATGTTAGTATCTGTATGAATAAGTGAAGTGGTGTGTGTATAACTGTATAGGTGAGTAAATGGGAGTGTGATTGATTCTTTGCATGACTGACTAGGTGTTTGAGTAACTCTATGGGTGAGTGGTGGTGTGTGAGTGTCTGTATAGGTGTATGAGGGCATATTATTGTGCTGTATTGATGAGTGACTGCATGTATGAGTAACTGTATCGGTGAATGAGTGGACGTGTGTGTAGACCTAGGAATCAGTGAATGGGTGTGTAGTAACTGGTATTGGTGTGTCTATGGTTTCAAAAATGGTACTCTGCATTTTAGAGTGGGTGTATCAAAGGTTATATTAGGGTGTGAGGAGGTGCATCAGATTATCACGTGGATGATGTCATCAGTGATGTCATCAGTGATGTCATTTGAGATGTCATCAGTGATGTCATCAGTGATGTCACTGACCATGTCAGGAATGATGTAATATGTGACGTCATCAGCAGTGCATTTTGAGGCGCAGAGTTATAGTTAGCTCAACTAACTATAGCGGCCGAATTTCTCTGGTTTTGTACAAGTGAAATGTCCAACTAACTATAACGTCCCTGAAACCTATGGTTTTTTCAGTGAATTTCTATGGTTTTTTAAAGGCTAATTTCTAACTATAACGTCCCTGAAACCTATGTTTTTTTCAGTAAATTTCAAAGGTTTTTTAAATGATAATTTCTAACTATGACGTCCCTGAAACCTGTTTTTTTCAGTAAATTTCAAAGGTTTTTAAATGATAATTTCTAACTATAACGTCCCTGAAACCTATGTTTTTTTCAGTGAATTTCTAAGGTTTTTCAAATGCTAATTTCTAACTATGCCTAACTATGCCTACAGAGGTAGGACATGTGAAGAAAGAGGAAGAAAGGTGCAGAAAGAAGCAAGAAATATGCAGAAAGAACCAACAGAGGTGCAGAAAGAGGCCTTGTTTCAAAGTCATCCTGTGCCCCCAACTTTTTACTGACTGGTACTGGTGGTAACTGACTCTGACTAGCCAGGCCCGGAGCCAGTGCTATGCTGAAAGACACTTAGAATACAGTGAAAACACCTACATACACTAGGGTACACTATGGGTTGGGGTATCCCTGTGATTGGCATGACCCTCCCCTGTAAGGCCCTAGTACATAATAGGGCAGGGGGATTAAAAGTACCTCTAACTCAGAGCTGCAGAAAGAGGCAAGAGAGGTGCATAAACAGGCAGGAAAGGTGCAGAAACAGGGAACAGGGGTGCAGAAAGAGGCAAGTGAGGTACAGAAAGAAGTAAGAACAGTGCAGAAAGAACCAACAGAGGTGCAAAAAGAGGCAAGAAGAGTGAAGAAAAAGGTAGGCGGGGTGCACAAAGAGGCAAGAGTGTTACAGAAAGAGGCAGGAGGGGTGCTGAAAGAAGGAAGAGAAGTGCAGAAAGAGGCAAGAGAATTGCTGAAAGTAGCAACAGAGGTGTAGAAAGAAGCAAGAGAAGTGCAGAAAGAGGCAAGTGAGGTGCAGCAAAAAGCAAGAGCAGTGCAGAAAGAACCAACAGAGGTGCTGAAACAGGCATAAAGGGTGCAGAAAGAGCAAGAGAAATGCAGAAAGAGGCAACAGAGGTACAGAAAGAGGCAAGAGAGGTACAGACACAGGCAGGAAAGGTACAGAAACAGGGAACAGGGGTACAGAAAGAGGCAAGAGAGGTGCAGAAACAGAAAAGAGGGGTACAGAAAGAGGCAAGAGATCTGCAGAAAAAAAGCAACAGAGGTGCTGAAAGAGGCAAGTGAGGTGCAAAAACAGACAGGAAAGGTACAGAAACAGGGAACAGGGGTGCAGAAAGAGGCAACAGAGGTGCAGAAAGAGAAAATAGGGGTGCAGAAAGGGGCAAGAGCTCTGCATAAAAAAGCAACAGAGGTGCTGAAAGACACAAGTGAGGTGCAGAAAGAGGCAAGAGATCTGCAGAAAAAACCAACAGAGGTGCTGAAAGAGGAAAGTGAGGTGCAGAAAGAAGCAAGAGAGGTGCAGAAAGAGGCAATAGAAGTGCAGAAACAAGCAACAGAGGTGCAGAAAGAGGCAAGTGAGGTGCAGAAAGAGGCAAGAGATCTGCAGAAAAAAGCAACAGAGGTGCTGAAAGAGGCAATTGAGGTGCAGAAAGAAGCAAGAGAGGTGCAGAAAGAAGTAACAGAGGTGCAGAAAGAGGCAAAAAGGGTGCAGAAAGACGTAAGATGGATACAGACAAAGGCAAGAGAGGTGCAGAAAGAGGGAAGAAGGATGCAGAAACAAGCAAGAGGGGTACAGAAAATGCAAATGAGGTGCAGAAAGAGGCAACAGACGTGCAGAAAGAGGGAAGAGAGTTGCAGAAAGTAGAAGAGATTTGCAGAAAGAGGCAAGAGAAGTGGAGAAAAAGAAAGAAATGTGCAGAAAGAAGCAACAGAAATGCAGAAAGAGGCAAGAAAGGCGCAGAAGGAAGCAAGAGTGGCTTGCACACCATTAGTACCAATTTAACACCCACATTTAGCAATAAGTAACAGGTGACCATTCTAGGTTTGCAAAGGGCCTTCCACCACGCTGTAACACAACGTACATTCACTCCACTCCAAAAAACATTAGTAAAAATCTTTTACATTTACAACACCAATAGCTCTAACTCTCGCAAATGCGAAACCTAATACATTGCAAATGCTTCTTTAACTACTAGTCGCATTTGCAGAGTGGTGGAGAAAGGAGGCTGGGCCTCTGACCAGCGCTCAGGAATTTCGATGCGAAGGACTTACAGGAGTTACCAGGAGGGCTTCTTGGCCCCTAAAGTCCCTCAGGAGTAAAGTGGACTTCATACCCCAACCCATATTGTGCCAGGAGGTGCATTTGCAGAGTGCTGGAGAAAGGGGGCGTGGCCTCCAAAGACCTCTTAGCAATACCACTGTGTGGGACTTACTGGAGGTAATAGGAGGGGTAGTTGGCCCCCAAGGACAACCTTAGGGGTCAACTACCCCTCCTATTACCTCCAGTAAGTCCCATACAGCAGCAATGGTAAGTTCTCAAAACATGCCATGCCCCCTTTGCCCACCAGTCTCCAAACGTCATTTGAGATGCCATCAGGGATGTCATCAGTGATGTCACTGACCATTTCATGAATGATGTAATATGTGATGTCATCAGCAGTGCATTGCGGGGGCGCGAGTTATAGTTAGCTGAACTAACTATAACAGTGGAATTTCTATGGTTTTGTACGAGTGAAATGTCCAGCTAACTATAACGTCCCTGAAACCTATGCTTTTTTCAGTGAATTTCAAAGGTTTTTTAAATGCTAATTTCTAACTATAACGTCCCTGAAACGTATGGTTTTTTCAGTGAATTTCAAACGTTTTTTAAGTGCTAATTTCTAATTATAATGTTCATTAAACCTATGGTTTTTTCAGTGATTTTAAATTATCATTCCATTCTCAACCTAGTGAAAACAGCTGATATCGCCAGTTTTCCAACAATAGCTCCCACAAAAAAATTCGCCACAAATGAGAGCGACAACTAACGCTAATAATATGCAGAGTAGGCGTTCCCGTGCAAAAATAACACGAAAACACCACTTCCCGATATTTTCAACGAGCAGCCAAATCTGGGGTGCGATCCAAAAACAGGCGATAAGCTGCGTTAGCAGTAGGAATTTAACATCTGCCTTTTACTGGTGTAAAGCAGGACGACTACCTACAGTGTGAAAGGGAGCCCAGCCCAGAACCACATCTGAAGACCAACACATGTCATAGAGCTACTGACCATGCATCTCCGACACCCAAGAAGGCCACAACACCCACTGCCATCACCCTCAGGACCTCCCCCCCGGACCACCCCCCTCCCTACTACCACCGAGGCAGCGCAGAACAGGACAGCAGACCTTCCAAAAACGGCATGGTCCCTCAGCCACACAATAGCTGAATCTTGGGAGATGTGGCAACCAAGTATGTGTGAAGGACGCAAGTCACCCATCAATAAAAATGCACACAATACCAAGTGTAGCGGTGATGTGGTGGACAGACCTCACTATGCAGAGCACAAACCTCTCCATGTGGACATATACTGCTGGTGCTTGTAGTGTTGTGGACAATAGACGCAACCATGTTACCTCAGGCAGTGGGGAAGATCTCGGTCATGTAGCTGTGTTGTCCCCCTGGAAGCGGAAGCGGAGTGGGCTGGTCCAACGTACGCCACTCCAGCATAGGAGTATGAATAAATAGGCTGGGGCTCTGGGCGTGGTTCACTTGTGGGAAGGTCAAAGCGTCTGCCAGGGCGGCAACCCTCACCCTGCCACGAGGCCTCCGCCGTGACTGCCGGCCTCCTCGACACAGGCCCCCTGCGAACCCAGCAGCAGAGCACCACAGACTTTTGTCTGTACAGACTACTGCCTTCGATCTACACTGCGGACAGCAGGGCTTACAATTCAGATCGAGTCGCGATTGCAGATGACGCAGTCCAGTAGGCAAGAGACATTGATCCCAGTGCGGCCCGCCCGGACCACGCATCATCGCAGGCTCCACACACGCTGGTTGCTTCAGGTGCCACTAACTCAGTGCACCACAAGTCAACGCCACGTGGCTGTGGGCCCTTGCTGACCGCTGCCTCTGGCCTACACTGCGGTCATCAGGGCTCACATTTAAAATTGACTCTTGATTCATTAATTGCAGAGTCCAGTAGGCAACTAAGTATTACGTCCCTAAAACCTACATAATATCCTTTTAGTATCCTTGCTTCAAGAACTTGTTTTATATCAGTTATAGCTTTAGTACAATGACCAAATTCATCTTGCAAGTCCAAAGGAACACTGAATGGCAGTCTACACTGCGGACAGCAGAACTCACAATTTGAATTCAGTCTTGATTTATTAATTGCAGACAGAATTGTACTCTATGTCCTTGAATTTTGTCAATAGGAAGTGACAAAAAGCATTCTTTGATGTCTGTGCTGACTACTGCCTTCGATCTACACTGCAGTCAGCAGGGCTCACAATTCAGATCGAGTCGCGATTGCAGATGACGCAGTCCAGTAGGCAAGAGACATTGCATCATCACTGGCTGCGCACATGCTGAGCACCACACCTACCACTAACTCTATGCAGCTCAAGTCAACGCCACGTGGCTGTGGAGTCTTCCTGACCACTGCCTCCGGCCTACACTGCGGTCAGCAGGGTTCACAATTCAGATCGAGTCGCGATTGCAGATGACGCAGTCCAGTAGGCAACAGACATTGTATGATCGCTGGCTGCGCACCTGATGAGCGCCACACCTACCACTAACTCTTTGCAGCTCAAGTCAACGCCACATGGCTCTGGGATCTTCCTGACCACTGCCTCCGGCCTACACTGCAGTCAGCAGGGCTCCCAGTTCAGATCCAGTCGCAATTGCAGATGACGCAGTCCAGTAGGCAAGAGACATTGCATCATCGCTGGCTGCGCACACGCTGAGCGCCACACCTACCACTAACTGTATGCAGTTCAAGTCAACGCCACGTGGCTGTAGGCCCTTCCTGACCGCTGCCTCCGGCCTACACTGTGCTCAGCAGGGCTCACAATTCAAATTCAGTCTTCATTCATTAATTTCAGAGTCCAGTAGGCAACTAACTATAACGTCTCTGAAACCTACATATTTCGACAGTGTATTCCATAAATGTTTCATCTTTTGTTCCATACACCTACACTGCGGTTAGCAGAGCTCACAATTTAAATTGAGACATGATTTATTTATTGCAGAGAGAATTGTACTCTATGTCCTCGAATTTTGTAAACAGGAAGTGACTAAAAGCATTCTTCGATGTCTGTGCTGACTACTGCCTTCGATCTACACTGCGGATAGCAGGGCTCACAATTCACATCGAGTCGCGATTGCAGATGACTCAGTCCAGTAGGCAACAGACATTTCTCCCAGTGCGGCTCGCCCGCACCACACATCATCGCTGGCTGCGCACACGCTGAATGCTTCTGATGCCCCTATCTCAGTGCAGCACAACTCATGGACCCTTTATGATACAATGTTTTGTGTATAATTTCACATCTGCTGCCCCTACCTCAGTGTACCACAAGTCATGGATCCTTTACGATACAATCTTGTGTGTATTATTTCACATCTGTTGTCCCTACCTTAGTGCAGGACAAATCATTGACCCTTTATGATTGAATCTGTGTGTCTGATCCAATGATTACTGTTGTACTTGTTGACAGCACCAACCATTCCCAGAGGGCTGGCTTACACTCACCCCACACGCATCCAGCACAGACGTCACTGGACATGTGACCCTGGTAATAAAAATGAGTCGAGCGCACGTGCCCGTACCCAGTTCCACTATCTATCTGTGTCCGTGTGTTCATTATGTATGCAAGATGCCGCCCCTGGGCCCTACCACATTACATTGTGCTGTGGACAGCGTATGCAACCATGTTACCTCTGGCAGTGGGGAAAACTTCGGTTATGTAACTTTCTCTTGGTCATTGTACAAGTACGTACGTAGAGACTGGATCATTAGAGTACTGCAAGGAGAGTGTATAGTGAATTTATAAGTGCTTGGGGATTGGCGGAGTAATTGTATAAGTACATATGTTGGCGCAGTCTAACCCCGAACACAAGCTTGGCTCTAATTGGCTGCCCTCCATGTGCCAAAAAATGAAACTTGAACTTTGCATGGCCCTGTATTGCTACAGCTGCAACACTCCACTGAATGTGCAATAAACATTCATATCCACACAGATGTGTCATGTCCACCATCTTTCATGTGTGGAACTATGGATGAATGTAGGGTCAGTGATTCCCCGTACCTTCCATGTTGGCCATGTTGTGGGACTTGGCTCACAGAGTGACACATTGGTGCTTGCGACCCGGGTGACGTCAGCACTACAACAGGGACACCCGCATCAGTTGATTCCTCATACAGCCCAGGACGGAGGCACGCCCATAGCTCCGGAGTCATTCTTCACAGCCTCACGCAGGACTGGCATACGCCAGGCCAGCCCATTCCGCTTACGCTTACAGGGAAGGACAACAATGCTACATGGCCCAGATTTTCATTGCAGTGATCTGCTGGTCACACCCTAGTTGTCAGTACGCCACAGCCACTCCCTCACGACTAGTATACACCCACACCACACCCATCCAGCACAGGCGTCACAGGACACGTGACCCTGCCAATAAAAAAGACCGGGCGCACGTGCTCGACGCCATTTCAGAGTTGCTCGCACCGGATGCACTGCGGCCGGCACAGGCACACCGGGATGGTGACTTTTGGTCCACTGAGGTACGGGTACCGTAACTGCTGAGCGGGTGTGCAGCCTGCAGTGATGGCCCGTTCCGGCGGTCTGGACAGCTCAGGTTTTGTGTGCCCTGCTGGACCGCAGTGTAGGCCTGAGCCATCAGACACCGCAGGCCTACCGCCACGTGGCGTTGCCTCGCTGGTCACAGAGTTAGTGGCAGCGCAAGGGCTGAGCGGGTGTGCAGCCTGCGATGAAAAGCCCGGTGCACTGGTATGTCCTCTGCCATGGCAAAATCAAGACCCAGCACCAAATGTGAGACCTGGTGGCCTGTGGAGCGGGGCTGCATGATATGCAAGGTGCCGTGTCCGTGGGCCCCGGGCTTGGGGCTTGCAGCGGCACGTGGTCGGCCCTCTTTTCTACACGCAGGTTGCGAAAGGTGAGCAGAGAGGCTTGTTAGCGCAGCGGCGGGCAGTCACCTCCGGGCAGTGGGAGTGGTTGGGGTGCAGCAGCCTGGATGCACAAAGGCGGGACAGAGAATTAGGCGTGTGCAATTGTATGTACTCTGCCATTACTGATTCCATACTACGTTTCAGATGAGTAAGCTTGAGGGCTCCACTATGTCCCGGCACGTGGTTGGAGACACACCGGTGACGGAAAGGTAAGCTGTGAGGGTTTTGTCCACAGTGTGGGCACTCCCTGTCCCTCTCCATCTCTTCCTTTCTCTCACTCACACTCTTTCTCTCTCTCTTCCTCTCTCTCTCACGCTATCTCTTCCTCTCTCTCACACTGTTTTTTTCTTTCTCTCTCTCTACCTCTCTCTCTCTCTCTCTCTCTCTCACTCTTCCTCTGTTTCTCTCTTCCTCTTTCTCACACTGCTTCTCTCTTCCTCTCTCTCACTGTTTCTCTCTCTCTCTTCCTCTCTTCCTCTCTCACTCTTTCTCTCTTTCTCTCTGTCTACCTCTCACTCTTTCTTTCTTTCTCTCTCTCTTCCTCTCTCTCACTCTTTCTCTCTCTCTCTCCTTTGATGGACGCATGACGCACAATCTTATCTTGCTTTTTGTCTAGCAGGCTGTGATTCACAGATTGACGACCCCCCCGACACGGACCTCCCGCCACGAGGCGATGACTTAAGTTCCACTGAGTTAGTGCCACCAGAGCTGAGCACGTGTGCAGCCTGCGATGATGCGTGGCCATCCTGCAATTAACACCCACTTTGAATTGTGAGCTCGGCTTGACCGCGTGTATGCAACGCCTGAGGAGGTTGCTTCAGCACGTGGTGGACCCTCTTAGACACACGCCAGTGGCGGAAGGTGAGCAGAGAGGCCTGTTTCTGCAGCAGTGAGCAGTCACCTCTGGGCGGTGGGAGTGGATAGTGTGCAGCACCCTGGGTGCACAAGAGCGGGCAGACACCTCCGAGCAGTGGGAGTGGATGGGGTGCAGCAGCCTCGGTGCACAGGAGCGGGCAGACACCTCTAGGCAGTGGGAGTGGATGGGATGCAGCAGGCTGGGTGCGCAGGAACGGGCAGTCACCTCTGGGCAGTGGGACTGGATGGGGTGCACCAGCCTGGGTGAACAGCAGCGGGCAGACACCTCTGGGCAGTGGGAGTGGATGGTGTACAGCAGCCTGGGTGCGCAGAGGTGGGCAGACACCTCTGGGCGGCGGGAGTCGATGGGGTGCAGCAGCCTGGGTGCGCAGGGGCGAAACAGAGGATTAGGCGTGTGCAGTTGTATGTACTCTGCCATTACTGATTCTATACTATGTTTCAGATGACTAAACTTGAAGACTGCACTATGTCCCGGCACATGGTTGGAGGCACACCGATGGCAGAAAGGTGAGCTGTGAGGATTTTCTCCACAGTGTCAACACTCACTCTCCCTCTCCATCTCTTCCTTTCTGTCACTCACACTCTTTCTCTCTCTATCACTCTCTATCCCTTCCTTCCTTTCTCTCTCTCACACTCTTTCTCTCTTTCTATGTCTCTTCCTCTCTCTCTCATTCTTTCTTTCTCTCTCTCTTCCTCTCTGTCTCACTCTTTCTCTCTCTCTCTACCTCTCTCTCACACTGTTTCTCTCTTTCTCTCTCTCTTCCTTGTATCTCACTCTTTCTCTCTTTTTCTCTCTCTTCCTCTCTTCCTCTCTCTCTCACTCTTTCTCTCTTACTCTGTCTGCCTCTCTGTCTCACTCTTTCTTTCTCTCTCTCTTCCTCTCTCTCACTCTTTCTCTCTTTCTCTCTCTCCTTTCATGGACGCATGACGCACAATCTTATCTTTCTTTTTGTCTTGCAGGCTGTGATTCACAAATTGTCGAGGGATGACACGCCATACCTGTACCTAATTTTATTTTGTTGTTTTGTTTATATATGTAAATCCATAGATGACTGAGATTCTTATTTGCCCAACCTCACATGCATCTTCTTTACTATAATTGTGCGACATCAGCCAATTTGTTACGTTCCAGATTTCCTAAGGTTGCTGTCACATTTGTTTGTGTGGGGGGGACGTGAGGGGGGGATGGCGGACAAGGGGCTGGTGGCGGGGGGTGTCGGAGCAGTGTTGGGTGTCCGAGCTGCATGATCGTTGGCTCCATTGCATCTGTTGTCATTCACGTGTGGCTCTGGGCTGTGCTCCCTTTCATATTGCAGGTTGTAGTCCGACTTTACACCAGCTCAGAGCAGGTGTAAACTTTCTGCTACTAACGCACCTTCTCGCCTGTTTTGTACTCTCTTGGATGATCTTGCTGGTGGTTGAGACACTTGCGAAGTGATGTGTTCGCTGCTTTTTGCACGGGAACGCCTACTCTACATCTCATTAGCAATATTTTCCGGAGTCATCCGTGACGATGCTTTTTGAGGCTGCTATTGCTGGTAAACTGGTGATATGGGCTGTTTGCTCCAGCTTGTGAATGGTGCATTAAATTTATCACCATTTTGGTTGCGATAAAGTGCCGTTAACTCAGCGATATGTCCTTGAGAATATACCCCTCGGTGTTTGAAAGACTTAAGAAGTACTCGAGTGCCGCGCTGAGAGCCGCGCACCCATCGCTTTCACAAGTTTGCTATGACAGGGTGGGAGAGAGCGAGGGAGAGAGACGGAGTGAGATAGCACCAGCAGCGCAAGGCCGCATGGGCACCTGGCTCCACATGCCAACATGTGTGTGTGCATCGCCATCCGTGCACAGGCAATTCCCCCACAATGCAGCCCACACACATAGCAATCACAGAACATCAGCAATGAAGGCCATGTGGTACAAAACTCCCCTCATACGGGTTCTGTGTCTGGTGTGTGTGGCGGGGTGATGGCTGCATGGCTGTGTGCCCCTGACACATCAGAATGCGTAGGTGATGGGGCTGCATCAGATGTCGTCCAGCACCTATGCAAAAACAATGTCTGGCTCACAGAGGCGGAGCTTGCCAAAGGGATACACTCCCGTTGCACATGCGACAGTCAGTTCTTCCCTGTGTTGGGACGAGGCTCATTGTGGCACATGAGTGGACAATCTTTACAACACACCTCACAGTTAGACACCAGTGGAGTGGCATAGGCTTTATTGGCATGTGCGTGTGAGTACGGACGAGGCAACGGCCACAACAGGCACGGACATGCTTAAGACACTTACACACAGCATGGGTACATGTCGAGGGGCAGATGATGTTGGGGCTGAAATGGACAAGATTTATCACATATGGCAACACTCACAGCCCACCTTGCCTTGCTCCCCAACAACTTAGATTTCCTAAGAACACCCAAATGCAAAGCCTCGCAGTACCACATCAGCCTTGACTGACATTGAAATCTACCTCTCAGTGTAAAAAATGAGACCACAAAGAGTGCACATAACATTTCTTCTTTTTTGTGTGGAGGATATGCCACAGCTCTGAGCAATGATTTGAATGTGTGTGCAACGTTGTGGGACATGGGTTGCTGTTTTCGTGGGTGTCAAGGCCATCCCATGCGGGGGTACCACAGGCAGGGGCTTCTATGTGTGGGCTGTGGATAAGTCGGATGGTTTATTTGGCGTCTGCACAGTGCCCCGTGTGAGGGGGCACAACTCACTGTATGTGGGGTCTGCATAGTGCTCTGCCTCCGGGGTGTGGCAATTTTCTGCTCTGCCGACAGTGATCAGGTGTGAGGGTCCGACAGGTTCACATGTCGTGCTACATCGCCATGTGTGTGCTCTCACCGAGCAGTGTGTCCGAATTGGCAAAGTTCCCAAACGACGCTGTGTTGCTCGGACCATGGACCTGAATCACCTTGGACAGGTGTGTGTGCACACGCGTTATTCCACGCACATGCATCCAGAGCTCGACCGAAAGGAGACTTGTCCTCTGTTTTGGTGGGATATGTGAGCAATCCCCACTGTGCAACAAGTTGTTGGGCCATGTGCTGTGGGTGGCAATAGGATGTGGCTGCAGGTACGTAGTTACTCATCCATGAATGCCCGTGCAGCTTCATGTGCAATGTGTTCCAATAGTACATCGTTGTCGTGTTCAAGGTACACCAGGGTGAGCCAATCCATTAGGTGGTCCGGGCAGGTGTGCTCAGCCCACGCCGTCTCACCGATCCGCAACACAGCCCAATAGGGGAGCGCCTCGATGTGGTCACTGCACACGAGAAATTGTGCCATCTCCCATGCACAACTACCAATACATACGCAGTATGTCAAGGCATCCCATGCACGGCTGTCTCGGTAACACTCCTGTTCATGATCCAACATGGGGCGCAAACACAAGTCATAGTCCAATTCATCAACAGTTGTGTTGGATAGGCAGACATCCATGGGACACTCGAATGTGCATGTTCGGCAGTGGAACCAGGGCTAGACGCAGGTGACGTGGGCAATGCGGAAGCTGAGCCTGTAACTGATCCACATTCCATCTCTGTTAAGTTAATAACACATTAATTTTCTACAGTCACCCCTTCTCCACTATTTCCAGACTGAGCATAATTTCCAAATGTGCCACATTCTGTTTATCTCGCCGGAATAGATATACAAATTGAAATTAACGCTACATCGAATTTTCAAAACCATACAGGGCCATATTCACAAGAATGGCGATAACATTATCGCCGCTTTAGCGGCAGGAAACTGCTGCTAAAGCGGCGATAATGTTATCGCTGGTCTTGAGAATATGGCCCACAGTCTTTTACAGATGACAACTTACACTTTTTCTTTGTGAACAACTCCTAAACATATATAAAGTACTTGTTTAACAACTAGTTACACATTATGCATATTTTAGAACCAATAAAATACCAGACTTTACTAACACTATGTTATTTAGAAATAAAAAATAGTTTCAAAGTTAAAAATATCGTCTCAAATACTTAACCACTACTACAAAACACATAACACACCTTCTTAATTTCTAATTTACCTTCGTAGTTGGTATGCAGATTTCAAATGTCACAAACGCATGCAATTGTTTTCTTGTCACACAGTACATGTAATGCTCCGCTTTCATCAAGAATGGAACCAGTAATGGCACAATTTCCCTGTTGCTCCACACATAAATACATGTAAAGAACAAATCAGAATAGTTCCTTATTTTTTTTAATTGCAAAACCTCTCTTTATTGGTTATTTTTGAACTTTTCATATAAACAGTTTTTTTAAGGACACATACAGGTGAAAAGTTCAAGGTATTGTATCAACACTTTCTAGAACATTCTAAGACACGTGCAGGTTAAAAGTTCAAATTTTTTTTGCAACATTTTCTCCAACATTTAACGGCACGTGGAGGTCAAAAGTTCACCATTCTTTCAAGTTTGAACTGCACCTTCCAAATACAATTAGCAGGTGTGGTTGAGCTGAGCAAATTTCATCCTATAATATGTACTCCACGTATAAACTGCTTTTTTATTAACCAATCACAAAGATGCTTTTCATCAAAACTAATATACACCCTACTTTTTAGGACACAATACATTTCATCTCCCAATCGGTTAGCGTATTGTATGTAAAAAAAAAAGTAGTTCCCCATGTTTAAACATATCTCTTATTTTACGAATGGACTGCATGAGCTACAGACATTTATCCATATCTTCTAGCCATACCTTCAAAATGCTAGTGTGGATTGTAGGACATAGCTATGTTTTCTGATGCAAGAGGTATGCAGAACAGAGACGTATTGACTTAGACCTAGGTTTACAAAATGTGCACATTAAATGGTTTGCACAGAGAGGATTGAAGTGGCACCAATTGCTCCCTTTGGTTAAAACCTGTTTGCATCTCCAACACCCTGATCTCATGATTGTGCACTG
Source organism: Calotriton arnoldi (assembly GCA_963921515.1). NCBI lineage: Eukaryota > Metazoa > Chordata > Amphibia > Caudata > Salamandridae > Calotriton > Calotriton arnoldi. The sequence continues at coordinate 221,803 of CAWUFW010007570.1, forward strand.
TGGTGGTAACGACCTAGGCACATTGACTGGGGTAGGTTTGAAAATGCTTATGAAAGACACCTTTGGACAATTGATGTTACTTTTGCCTCAAACTGTCTTTGTATATTCCAATATATGCCAGAGACAGAAGTGGAAATGGTCAAACCAATTTTGTCATAAGATTGAAAAATCTAGGAAGAATGTCAACAACGCTGTGTCTGCATACCTCAGAGACCATAGAATGGGGTCGATTTACAACAACAACATACGTTTTGATATGGCTGATATCTACAGAAGTGATGGAGTACACTTCACAGATGAGGGAAACCGAGTTTTCCTGATTAACCTGAAGCTGTGCATTCACACTTACATGTAGCTCCAACTAATAAACACAAGGGCTCTATTTAGAGCCGCCTTATATTCCCAATTTCAGCTCGCAGAGTGTCAGCTGCGGTCCGGCTAGCAGAGGGACACCTGCGGTCCGTCGGGCAGGCTCGCAGAGGAAGAGCTGCGGCCCGTGGGCTCAGCTCGCAGAGGGAGACCTACGAGCCGTTGGCTTGCAAAAGCACAGCACCGTACTGGCTCCCAGAGGGAGAGCTGTGGCCTGACTCGCAGAGGGAGACCAACGGGCCAACAGGCCTGCTAGCAGACACAGAGCTATCAGTTAACGGGCTGGCTGCGAGGCCCTCCGAGCTGCAACCCGACGGGCTAACTCGCAGAGGGAGAGTAACGGGCCGACGGGCCTGCTAGCACAGACACAGCTACGAGCTAACGAGGTGGCTCACAGAGGTAGAGCTGCGGGCCCGACGGCTCGCAGACACAGAGCTGCGAGCCGACGGACTGGCTTCTAAAGGCATAGCCGCGAGCTGATGATGTGGGGAGAGGGAGCGTAAAAGGAGTATCTCGCACAGACAGACCTGCGGGATATTTTCAGTATTGCCTCGCAGATGTAGAATTACGAATCCGATGCCTTTTAGAGGGAGAGATGCGAGCTGACGGACTGAGTCACAAAATGGCTCACAGCTCGCAGTCGCAGAGCTGCGAGCCGACGGACTGGCTTCTAAAGGCATAGCCGCGAGCTGGTGATGTGGGGAGAGGGACCGTGAAAGGGGTGTCTCGCACAGACAGAGCTGCGGTATATTTTTAGTGTTGCCTCGCAGAGGTAGAACTACGGACCTGATGCCTTGTAGAGGGAGAGTTGTGAGCTGACGGACTGAATCACAAAATGGCTGCCAACACTTCCTAGTTTCAACAGTTCGCAGCCAATGAGCCGCAAGCTCGTGCTCATAACGCTTCAGCCAATCAGATGTCAGAATTCTTAAATATCGATATCTGGAAAATGTGATATTTCTCTAAAACTACTCAATGGATTTACCCGATTTAAACAAAAGCGTGCTTTCTGGACCAAGACCTTTCTCTGTGCCAAATTTGGCGTAATTCCGTTCCGCAGTTTGACCTGTAGCCTTGTCTAAAGTTTCCTTTGGAAATTGCATGGAGAAAACACGTTTTGGGACCCCCCTTTTTTCTTAGCCCCCCCTTGACGAATCCCCCCAAACTTTTAGGATAGGAGCTGACCTGAAAAGAGGAACTTTTTGGAAAGTTTCGTAAAGATTTGTCAAACGACGCCAAAGTTAAAAAGCACATCAAAAAATGCTTTTCCTATGGAAACGTGGTCCTAACTATAACTACCTACTGGAGACCGCCAGTAGGTAATATATATATATGGAACAATACTATCCCATACAAATCCCTTACTCTTGGAAACAGATGGGCACTGACTCCAAGTTGCTGGTGCTAATCCTTTATTGCTGCTAGCTAACAGTCATGACGCTTTTCAGTCACCACACGTGACCTTGATCACATGTGTATATATATATATGTATATGTATATATATATCAGCACATAGTCCCGTAGTAACTGCAACCAGCAAGGAACACACAGGCACAGACCACAGCAGCAGATGAAATCAGGAGTTTATTTCAAGCCAAGAATGGTCCACATAACGCGTTTCGGCCGCCGACCTGTGGCCTTGATCACATAACAGCGCTACGTGCAAGTAGCAGCTTAAATAGGCAGGTAAGTGCTAATGTTGCAATATGTTGTAAAACATACAAGGTGCAAGTGCTTTACGGTAATACATTAGAATTTGTGACGGTGACAGTGCAAAAATATACTTTACTGTAATTTATGACAGTTTTGATGCAGTGACTGTGTGAAAAACTGGTTTACTGTAATGCCAGGTGCAGCAAAACAATGCTAGCTGCTTCAATGCCCTTAGAAATGGTAGAGTTAGTCGGATTAACCTCAGAACTGAGGAAACCGGGAGAAATGAAGACAGACTCTCAAAGGCGACGTGAAGCGGAAAAGAAAAGAAAATGGTGAGAAGTAAGATTAAAATTTTGAAAGAATAAGACATGCATTCCTCGCTGATTTATGCAGCACGCAGTGAAATGACCAAGTGAGATGCAAGTGCCATCCCATGGTAGTACAGGGCATGTGCCCCACTGTCTGCATAATACGAGGTCATAACGAGCTAGACGTTTATCACAACAATGCTGAAACACACAGAGGGACAAAAGATAATGTATGCAGCAAAACGAATGAAAAATGAAGGAAAGTGGCAGAAACAAAATGATGATTGCAACACATCCTACTAGGTATATAAATACATACCGAAAACAATATTAAAAAATGAAACACAAGAAGGGCATCGGCCACGGAGAGTCATAAGACTAAAGACCGTAGTGCAAAACTCTAAATACATAATGTAATAAACCATAAAAAGGAAAAGAAATATATAGATAAATATCACCACAGGACTGCTGTGTGGTATCTGGAGGAGCACGTCACAAGGAGAAAAGTAAAGCTCCATGTACGTGGATGTGTTCTGTCTGTACAACCAGGAAATGCCTCATAAGTTACCATTAAAGGTGGTGAGTGAGTTGGTGATGAGTGGTGCAACATAGTATAATGTGACAATTATGTGTAATGCGACGTCTAAGAAAATATATATATATACCAAATGATAAAGTCAAGAGACAAGGTTCAATACTGAACTATGCTCAGAAACCCAGCCGGATTTCCAGAAAAATAATATTTCTATAGAGAAAACGATATAACTATGTACAAACACTGACCGCATAATGCGCAAAAATACTAACTCCATAGTGGAGGAAACAGTCAAAGCGCAGACGCGTGAACGTGCAAAAGGCAAGAAGAAAGACAGAAAGTAGGCAATCAGCAGAACTGAAAAAGAGAAACTGATACATCATGAGAGGTTGCAGCAAGATGCAGCAAATGATACAGTGAAGATAAGATGGTCATGATGTGAGAGCAAACAGCAGGGAGCGAGAAATCAGTAAGTCATAGGAGCAATAGGCAACATAAGGAAGTGATATCATTAGTAACAAAGCAAACCAAAGTAACTGCGTGATGCAAAGACAACTCAGAGGTAATTGTATAAATCCTCACTACTGTTGAGCCCATAAGGGGCCTTAGTATCAAGCTCTAGAATGTAGCGGGTTTCAAGTTGCCTCAGTTTCTTTTCGCGGTTACCACCGCATCTCAGTACTGGTACACTGTCAATCACAAAGTATTGAAGGTGATCAAGGTTGTTGTTGTGTGCCTCTCTGAAGTGCCTAGCCACAGGGTAACTTGGGTCATTATTGACGATTGCCCTAAGATGTTGTAAGATCCTTACATGTACTTGGAGCTTGGTGCTGCCTACATACATAAGATTGCAGCTACATTGGAGAATGTATACTGCGAAGTCAGTCCTACAGGTGTACTTATATTGCAAAATGATGGGCTTATTGCAGAATTTGGCAGTTACTTGGGTGGTGTTTACGCCAAACCTACAAGCTCTACATGAGTTACACTTGCGGAAGCCCTTGACATCAGAGAGCCAGTTAGATTTATTCATGACCTCAGGGCTGCTTTGAAATATTTTGATATATATATATATATTAATTACCTTCTGGCAGTCGCCAGTAGGTAGTTATAGTTAGGACCTAGTTTCCATAGGAAAAGCGTTTTTTGATTTGCCAATATCTTTCGCGCCGTTTGACGAATCTTCACAAAAGTTTTAAAACTAATGGGGCACTCCGGTCAGCTCCTGCCTTAAAAGTTTCAGGGTGATTCGTAAAGCGGGGGCTGAGAAAAAAGGGGGGTCCCAAAACACATTTTCTCCATGTTAATGTCAATAGGAACTTTTGTTGCGGCTACAGCCCGAACTGCTGAACGGAATTATACCAAATTTGGCAGAGAGGTAGCTCTTGGTCCAGAGTGCACTCTTTGCTTTAAATGGTGTAAATCCGTTCAGTAGTTCCTGAGAAATAAAAAAAAATATATCGAACCCTCTCGAGCATGAGCTTGACTCCGAGTCACAAGAAAACATTAAAAAAAAAGATAAAAAACAAGAAAAGGGGGCAGGGTAGAAACACCCTGACCCCCTAGGCCTGCTCAGGGGGTCCCACAGGGACCCCAGGCTAAAAAAAAGCATATTTTTTTGAATTTTCGGCTGGATTCGCGCTGGCTGCATGAATCCAGCGGACATTTTTTTTAAATGAAGCGCGGGCTCCCGTGCTTTGTTTTCCTTAAGCCCCCGGGTGGGCCAGGTCCCAGGGGCAATCAAAATTTATGTAGCAGGGGCCCGCGGGGGCCCTTGCAGCCCCCGGGGCCACCACCTCCCCGGGGCTTTGCTCATTATGTGCAGGGGGCACGCACCGGGGCATCTGTAATTATGTGCGGGGGGCCTCATGGGCCCCCCCAAGCCCCGGGAACCGCCACCTCCCTGGGGCTTAAATATAAATAAAGAAAGTGTGGGGAGGCTCCTGCCCCTCCCCCACACTGCCCCGGGGACCACCACGTCCCCGGGGCATCAGCGATTATGTGTGGGGGCCTCGCAGGCCCCCCAAATCCCTGGGACTGCCACCTCCCCGGGGCTTAACTATAAATAAAGAAAGTGTGGGGGGGCTCCTGCCCCCTGCCACACTGCCCCGGGGACCACCACCTCCCCGGGGCACTAATTAGGATAATGCGGGGGTCCGTTGCACACCCCCGGCCCTGGGGACCACCACCTCCCCTGGGCTATTTTCATGAAAGGAGGGGGGATGCGCGGCCCCCCTCCTGGAGCCCTCCTTGGCCCTGGGGACCGCCAGGCCCCAGGGCCGGCTCCAGCAATGTCCCAGGGTGCCCATCCCCAGGACATTGCAATTTGCAATGACAGGTGGGTGCCATTCTCCCGCCCTGTCATTGCAAACTTCTGCTTCGATTCCTGGAAGCGAGAGCAGGAAACCTGCTATCGCTTCCAGGAAGCGAAGCAGTATTGCTTTTGTACAAGGGGAGCTGCATGTCAGCAGCTTCCCTTGTCCAAAAGCAATGCCAGCTCCCGCAGGATGCGGGGAGCCGGCTAGGACCATGGGGGCATTGAGGCTACCCCCGCGGTCCCCAACGTAAGGCCAGGCCCTGGGGTCCCTGGGGCCATAAATGGCCTCAGGAGGGGGGCAACGCGGCGCCCCTCCAAAATAAAAAAATAAAAAAAGGCTGGCCAGGCCCCGGGGAATGGGGTCCCTGGGGCCATAATTGGCCTCAGGAGGGGAGCCACGCCGCCCCCTCCCATCAAAAAATATTTTGAAAAAAAATAAACGAGGCCAGGCCCCGGGGAATGGGGTCCCGGGGCCAAAAGTGGCCCAGGGAAGGGGGGCCACGCAGCCCCCCTCCCGTAATAAATTAAAAAAAATATATAAATGAGGCCCCCCCTACAAAATAAATAAAAATCAAAGCTGGCAAGGCCCTGGGGGATGGGGTCCCAGGGGCCATAAGTGGCCCAAGGAAGGGGGGGCCACGTGGCCCCCCTCCCATCAAAAAATATTTAAAAAAAAAATAAACGAGGCCAGGCCCCAGGGAATGGGGTCCCCGGGGCCAAAAGTGGCCCAGGGAAGGGGGGCCACGTGGCCCCCCTCCCGTAATAATTTTTTTTTTTTAATTTAAAAATGGGTCACGCCTTGGGGGATGGGGTCCCCAGGGCCCACAAAATATTAAGAGAAGGGTGGCCACACAACCCCCCTTCTAACAAAAAAAGAAAAAAAAGAAAAGCCGGCATCTCGCCAGAAGCCCCGCCCCCTCCCTGCACCACTCTGCAAATGTGCCTCCTGGCACATTCTAAGTTGTGTGATTAAATCCCCTTGAATTCTGAGGGTCCCTGGGGGCCAACTAGCCCACCAGGTACTTCCAGTAAGCCCCACACAGTGGGATTGCTGAGAGGTGACTCGAGGCAACGTCCCTTTTTATACCACTCTGCAAATGTGCCTCCTGGCGCACTGCTGGTGGGACGATGAGGTCCACATGTGTCCTGAGGATCACAGGACTAAAGTGGACTTCATCCCCCGAGCAGCAGTGCGCCTGGAGGCGCATTTGCAGAGTGGTGTGAAAAGGGGGCATGGCCTCAGACCACTCTCAGCAATCCAGCTGTGTGGGGCTTACTAGAGGTTCCTGGTGGGCTAGTTGGCCCCCAGGGACTCTCAGGATTCAAGAGGACTTAATCCACCAACCAAGAACGCACTAGGAGGCGCGTTTGCAGAGTGGTGGAGAAAGGGGGCATGGCCTGTGTCCACCTGTCAGCAATCCCACTATCTGGGGCATACTGGAGGTATCAGGTAGGCTTGTTGGCCCCTAAGGACCCCCAGCAATGAAGGGGACTTTAATCCTCATCCAAGAGTGCGCCGGGGAGCGTGTTTGCAGAGTGGTGGAGAAAGGGGGGGGCGTGGCCTCCGAAGACCTCTTAGCAATCCCACTGTGTGGGACTTACTGGAGGTAATAGGACGGGTAGTTGGCCCTTTCGCACAATTATACATTTTCTGCATTAGCCACATAACCCATCATCTGCTGCCTAATCTGCAGATTTGTACAAAAAAAGCCTTGTTTCTAGCTCAAACGGCTCAAACATTACCAAAAATGCAGCGACAAGTGTTACAGCGTGGTGGAAGGTCCTTTGCGCACCTAGAATGGTCACCTCTTACTTATTGCTGAATGTGGGTGTTAAATTGATCCTAACGGTGTGCAAGCCACTCTTGCTTCTTTCTGCACCTCTCTTGCCTCTATCTGCATTTCTGTTCAATCTTTCTGCACCTTTCTTTCTTTTTCTGCACTTCTCTTGCCTCTTTTTGCAAATGTCTTCTACTTTCGGCACCTCTTTTGCCTCTTTCTGCACCTCTGTTGAATCTTTCTGCACCTCACTTGCTTCTTTTTGCACCACTCTTGCCTCTTTCTGTACCTCTCTTGCCTCTTTCGGCACCCCTGTTCCCTCTTTCCGCACCCCTCCTGCCTCTTTCTGCACCTCTGTTCCTTCTCTCTGCACCTCGCTTGTTTATTTCTGTATCCCTCTTGCCTCTTTCTCACCCCTCTTCCCCCTTTCTGCATCTCTGTTGCTTCTTTCTGCACTTCTCTTGTCTCTTTCTCCACCCCTCTTCCCTCTTTCTGCACCTCTGATGCTTCTTTCTGCACCTCTGTTGCTTCTTTCTGCACTTCTCTTGCTTGTATCTCCACCCCTCGTGCTTCTTTCACAGCCCTCTTCCCGCACCCCCTTGCCACTTTCTGCACCTCTGTTCCTTCTTTCTGCACTTCTTTTGTTTCTTTCTGCACCTCTCACTTCTTTCTGCACCCCTTTTGCCTCTTTCTGCACCCCTCTTACCTCTTTCTGCACCCCTCTTGACTCTTTCTGCACCTCTTTTCCTTCTTTCTGCACCTCTGTTCTTTCTTTCTGCACTTCTTTTGTTTCTTTCTGCACATATCTTGCTTCTTTCTGCACACCACGTGCGTCTTTCTGCACCCCTCTTCCCTCTTTTTGCACCCCTCTTGCCTCTTTCTGCAACTCTGTTGCTTTTTTCTGCACCCCTCTAGCTTCTTTCTGCACTCCTTGTGTCTTTTTCACACCACTCTTTCCTCTTTGTGCACCCCTCTTGCCTCTTTCTGCACCTCTGTTCCTTCTTTCTGTACTTCTTTTGTTTCTTTCTGCACCTCTTGCTTCTTTCTGCACCCCTTTTGCCTCTTTCTGCACCCCTCTTGCCTCTTTCTGCACCTCTGTTCCTTCTTTCTGCACTTCTTTTGTTTCTTTCTGCAGCTCTCTTGCTTCTTTCTGCACCCCCTTGCCTCTTTCTCCACCCCTCTTCCCTCTTTCTTCACCCCTGTTGCCTCTTTCTGCACCTCTGTTCCTTCTTTCTGCACTTCTTTTGTTTCTTTCTGCACATCTCTTGCTTCTTTATGTACCCCTCGTGCCTCTTTCTGTACCCATCTTCCCTCTTTTTGCACCCCTCTTGCCTTTTTCTCCACCTCTGTTCCTTCTTTCTGCACTTCTTTTGTTTCTTTCTGCACCTCTCTTGTTTCTTTCTGGATCCCTCTTGCCTCTTTCTCCACCCCACTACCTCCTTTCAGGCATCTCTGTTGCTTCTTTATGCACTTCTTTTGCTTCTTTCTGCACCTCTCTTGCTTCTTTCTGCACCCCTAATGCCTCTTCTGCACCCCTCTTCCCTCTTTTTGCACCCCTCATGCCTCTTTCTGCACCTCTGTTCCTTCTTTCTGCACTTCTTTTCTTTCTTTCTTTCTGCAGTTCCCTTGCTTCTGTCTGTACCCCCTTGCCTCTTTCTCCACCCCTCTTCCCTCTTTCTTCACCCCTGTTGCCTATTCCTGCACCTTTGATCCTTCTTTCTGCTCTTCTTTAGTTTCTTCCTGCACATCTATTGCTTCTTTCTGCACCCCTCATGCCTCTCTCTGCACCCCTTTTCCTTCTTTTTGCACCCCTCTTGCCTCTTTCTGCACCACTGTTGCTTCTTTCTGCACTACTCTTGCTTCATTCTGCACCTCTTTGCTTCTTTCTGTACCACTCGTGCTTCTTTCTGCACCCCTCGTCCCTCTTTCTGCACCCCTCTTGCCTCTTTCTGCACCTCTGTTCCTTCTTTCTGCTCTTCTTTTGTTTCTTTCTGCACCTCTCTGGCTTCTTTCTGCACACCTCTTGCCACTTTCTCCATGCCTGTTCCTCCTTTTTACATCTCTGTTGCTTCTTTCTGCACTTTTCTTGCCTCTTTCTCTACCCCTCATCCCTCTTTCTGCACCTCTGTTGATTCTTTCTGCACTTCTCTTGCTTCTTTCTGCTCTTCTTTTGTGTCTTTCTGCACCTCCCTTGCTTTTTTCTGCACCCCTCTTGCTTCTTTCTCCACCCCTCATCCCTCTTTCACCTCTGTTGCTTCTTTCTACACTTCTCTTGCTTCTTTCTGCACCTCTGTCCCTTCTTTCTGCAACCCATGTGCCTCTTTCTGCACCCCTCTTCCCTCTTTCTGAACCCCTCTTGCCTCTTTCTGCACCTCTGTTCCTTCTTTCTGTACTTCTTTTGATTCTTTCAGCACCTCTCGCTTATTTCTGCACTCTTTTTGCCTCTTTTTGCACCCCTCTTGCCTCTTTCTGCACCTCTGTTCCTTCTTTCTGCACTTCTTTTGTTTCTTTCTGCAGCTCTCTTGCTTCTGTCTGTACCCCCTTGCCTCTTTCTGAACCCCTCTTCCCTCTTTCTTCACCCCTGTTGCCTATTTCTGCATCTGTGTTCCTTCTTTCCGCTCTTCTTTTGTTTCTTTCTGCACATCTATTGCTTCTTTCTGTGCCACTCGTGCTTCTTTCTGCACCCCTCTTCCCTCTTTTTGCACCCCTTTTGCCTCTTTCTGCACCTCTGTTCCTTCTTTCTGCTCTTCTTTTGTTTCTTCCTGCACCTCTCTTGCTTCTTTCTGTACCCCTCTTGCCACTTTCTCCATGCCTGTTCCTCCTTTTTACATCTCTGTTGCTTCTTTCTGCACTTCTCTTGCCTCTTTCTCCACCCCTCATCCCTCTTTCTGCACCTCTGTTGATTCTTTCCGCACTTCCCTTGCTACTTTCTGTACCTCTGTCCCTTCTTTCTTCAACCCTTGTGCTTCTTTCTGTACCCCTCTTCCCTCTTTCTGCACACCTCTTGCCTCTTTCTGCACCTCTTTTCCTTCTTTCTGCACTTCTTTTGTTTCTTTCTGCAGCTCTCTTGCTTCTTTCTGTACCCCTCTTGCTTCTTTCTGCACTCCTCGTGCCTCTTTCACACCCCTCTTCCCTCTTTCTGCACCCCCTTGCCTCTTTCTGCACCTCTCTTCCTTATTTCTGCACTTCTTTTGTTTCTTTCTGCACCTCTCTTGTTTCTTTTTGTATCCCTCTTGCCTCTTTCTCCACTCCACATCCCCCTTTCTGCATCGCTGTTGCTTCTTTCTGCACCACTCTTGCTTCTTTCTGCACCCCTTGTGCCTCTTTCTGTACCCCTCTTCCCTCTTTCTGTACTCCTCTTGCATCTTTCTACACCTCTGTTGCTTCTTTCTGCACTTCTTTTGTTTCTTTCTGCACCCCTCTTGCCTCTTTCTGCACCTCTGTTCCTTCTTTCTGTACTTCTTTTGTTTCTTTCTACACCTCTCGCTTCTTTCGGCACCCCTTTTGCCTCTTTCTGCACCCCTCTTGCCTCTTTCTGCACCTCTGTTCCTTCTTTCTGCATTTCTTTTGTTTCTTTCTGCAGCTCTCTTGCTTCTTTCTGCACCCTCTTGCTTCTTTCTCCACCCCTCATCCCTCTTTCTGCACCTCTGTTGCTTCTTTCAGCACTTCTCTTGCTTCTTTCTGCACCTCTGTCCCTTCTTTCTGCAATTCTTTTGTTTCTTTCTGCACATCTCTTGCTTCTTTGTGCATCCCTCTTGCTTCTTTCTACACTCCTCGTGACTCTTTCACACCCTTCTTCCCTCTTTCTCCACCCCTCTTGCCTCTTTCTGCACCTCTGTTCCTTATTTCTGCACTTCTTGTTTCTTTCTGCACCTCTCTAGTTTCTTTCTGCACCCCTCTTGCCACTTTCTCCACCCTTGTTCCCCATTTTTGCATCTCTGTTCCTTCTTTCTGCACTTCTCTTGCCTCTTTCTCCACCCATCATCCCTCTTTCTGCACCCCTCTTGCCTCTTTCTGCACCTCTCTCCCTTCTTTCTGTACTTCTTTTGTTTCTTTCTGCACCTCTCACTTCTTTCTGCACCCCTTTTGCCTCTTTCTGCACCCCTCTTGCCTCTTTCTGCACCTCTGTTCCTTCTTTCTGCACTGCTTTTGTTTCTTTCTGCAGCTCTCTTGCTTCTTTCTGCACCCCCTTCCCTCTTTCTCCACCCCTCTTCCCTCTTTCTTCACCCCTGTTGCTTATTTCTGCACCTCTGTTCCTTCTTTCTGCTCTTCTTTTGTTTCTTTCTGCACATCTCTTGCTTCTTTTTGCACCCCTCATGCCTCTTTCTGCACCCCTCTTCCCTCTTTTTGCACCCCTCTTGATTCTTTCTGCACCTCTGTTGATTCTTTCTGAACTTCTCTTGCTTCTTTCTGCACCTCTTTGCTTCTTTCTGCACCACTCGCACTTCTTTCTGCACTCCTCTTCCCTCTTTCTGCACCCCTCTTGCCTCTTTCTGGACCTCTGTTCCTTCTTTCTGCTCTTCTTTTGTTTCTTTCTGCACCTCTCTTGCTTCTTTCTGCACCCCTCTTGCCACTTTCTCCACCCCTGTTCCTCCTTTTTACATCTCTGTTGATTCTTTCTGCACTTCTCTTGCCTCTTTCTCTACCCCTCGTCCCTCTTTCTGCACCTCTGTTGCTTCTTTCTGCATTTCTCTTGCTTCTTTCTGCTCCTTTGTCCCTTCTTTCAGCAACCCTTGTGCATCTTTCTGCACCCCTCTTCCCTCTTTCTGCACCACTCTAGCCTCTTTCTGCACCTCTGTTCCTTCTTTCTGCACATATTTTGTTTCTTTCTGCAACTCTCTTGCTTCTTTCTGCACCCCTCTTGCTTCTTTCTGCACCCCTTGTGCCTCTTTCACATCCATCTTCCCTCTTTTTGCACCCCTCTTGCCTCTTTCTGCACCTCTGTTCCTTATTTCTGCACTTCTTTTGTTTCTTTATGCATCTCACTTGTTTCTTTCTCTATCCCTCTTGCCTCTTTCTCCACCCCACTTCCCCCTTTCTGCATCTCTGTTGCTTCTTTATGCACTTCTCTTGCTTCTTTCTGCACCTCTTTGCTTCTTTCTGCAACACTCGTGCTACTTTCTGCACCCCTTCCCTTTTTCTGCACCCCTCTTGCCTCTTTCGGCACCTCTGTTCCTTCTTTCTGCTCTTCTTTTGTTTCTTTCTGCACGTCTCTTGCCTCTTTCTGCACCCCTTTTGCCACTTTCTCCACCCCTGTTCCCCCTTTTTGCATCTCTGTTGCTTCTTTCTGCACTTCTCTTGCCTCTTTCTCCACCCTTCAGCCCTCTTTCTGCACCTCCGTTGTTTCTTTCTGAACTTCTCTTGCTTCTTTCTGCACCTCTGTCCCTTCTTTCTTCAATCCTTTTTGCCTCCTTCTACACCCCTCTTCCCTCTTTCTGTATCCCTCTTGCCTCTTTCTGCACCTCTGTTCCTTCTTTCTGCACTTCTTTTGTTTCTTTCTGCAACCCTCTTGCTTCTTTCTGCACTTCTTGTGCCTCTTTCACACCCCTCTTCCCTCTTTCTGCACCCCCTTGCCTCTTTCTGCACCTCTCTTCCTTATTTCTGCACTTCTTTTGTTTCTTTCTGCACCTCTCTTGTTTCTTTTTGTATCCCTCTTGCCTCTTTCTCCACTCCGCATCCCCCTTTCTGCATCTCTGTTGCTTCTTTATGCACCTCTCTTGCTTCTTTCTGCACCCCTCGTGCCTCTTTCTGTGCCCCTCTTCCCTCTTTCTGTACTCCTCTTGCATCTTTCTGCACCTCTGTTGCTTCTTTCTGTACTTCTTTTGTTTCTTTCTGCACCCCTCTTGCCTCTTTCTGCACCTCTGTTCCTTCTTTCTGTACTTCTTTTGTTTCTTTCTGCACCTCTCGCTTCTTTCTGCACCCCTTTTGCCTCTTTCTGCACCCCTCTTGCCTCTTTCTGCACCTCTGTTCCTTCTTTCTGCATTTCTTTTGTTTCATTCTGCAGCTCTCTTGCTTCTTTCTGCACCCCTCTTGCTTCTTTCTCCACCCCTCATCCCTCTTTCTGCACCTCTGTTGCTTCTTTCTGCACTTCTCTTGCTTCTTTCTGCACCTCTGTCCCTTCTTTCTGCACTTCTTTTGTTTCTTTCTGCAACTCTCTTGCTTCTTTCTGTACCCCTCTTGCTTCTTTCTGCACCCCTCGTGCCTCTTTCACACCCTTCTTCCCTCTTTCTACACCCCTCTTGCCTCTTTCTGCACCTCTGTTCCTTATTTCTGCACTTCTTGCTTCTTCCTGCACCTCTCTTGTTTCTTTCTGCACCCCTCTTGCCACTTTCTCCACCCCTGTTCCCCATTTTTGCATCTCTGTTGCTTCTTTCTGCACTTCTCTTGCCTCTTTCTCCAACCATCATCCCTCTTTCTGCCCCCCTCTTGCCTCTTTCTGCACCTCTCTTCCTTCTTTCTGTACTTCTTTTGTTTCTTTCTGCACCTCTCGCTTCTTTCTGTACCCCTTTTGCCTCTTTCTGCACCCCTCTTGCCTCTTTCTGCACCTCTGTTCCTTCTTTCTGCACTTCTCTAGCCTCTTTCTCCAACCATCATCCCTTTTTCTGCCCCCCTCTTGCCTCTTTCTGCACCTCTCTTCCTTCTTTCTGTACTTCTTTTGTTTCTTTCTGCACCTCTCGCTTCTTTCTGTACCCCTTTTGCCTCTTTCTGCACCCCTCTTGCCTCTTTCTGCACCTCTGTTGCTTCTTTCTGCACTTCTCTTGTTTCTTTCTGCAGCTCTTTTGCTTCTTTCTGCACCCCCTTCCCTCTTTCTCCACCCCACTTCCCTCTTTCTTCACCCCTGTTGCCTCTTTCTGCACCTCTGTTCCTTCGTTCTGCTCTTCTTTTGTTTCTTTCTGCACATCTCTTGCTTCTTTTTGCACCCCTCGTGCCTCTTTCTGCACCCCTCTTCCCTCTTTTTGCACCCCACCTCTGTTGCTTCTTTCTGAACTTCTCTTTCTTCTTTCTGCACCTCTTTGCTTCTTTCTGCACCACTCACACTTCTTTCTGCACTCCTCTTCCCTCTTTCTGCACCCCTCTTGCCTCTTTCTGGACCTCTGTTCCTTCTTTCTGCTCTTCTTTTGTTTCTTTCTGCACCTCTCTTGCTTCTTTCTGCACCCCTCTTGCCACTTTCTCCACCCCTGTTCCTCCTTTTTACATCTCTGTTGCTTCTTTCTGCACATCTCTTGCCTCTTTCTCCACCCCTCATCCCTCTTTCTGCACCTCTGTTGCTTCTTTCTGCATTTCTCTTGATTCTTTCTGCACCTTTGTCTCTTCTTTCTGCAACCCTTGTGCATCTTTCTGCACCCCTCTTCCCTCTTTCTGCACCACTCTTGCCTCTTTCTGCACCTCTGTTCCCTCTTTCTGCACTTCTCTTGCTACTTTCTGCACCTCTGTCCCTTCTTTCTGCAACCCTTGTGCCTCTTTCTGTACCCCTCTTCCCTCTTTCTGCACACCTCTTGCCTCTTTCTGCACCTCTGTTCCTTCTTTCTGCACTTCTTTTGTTTCTTTCTGCAGCTCTCTTGCTTCTTTCTGTACTCCTCGTGCCTCTTTCACACACCTCTTCCCTCTTTCTGCACCCCCTTGCCTCTTTCTGCAACTCTCTTCTTTATTTCTGCACTTCTTTTATTTCTTTCTGCACATCTCTTGCTTCTTTTTGCACCCTTCGTGCCTCTTTCTGCATCCCTCTTCCCTCTATTTGCACCCCTCTTGATTTTTTCTGCACTTCTGTTGCTTCTTTCTTAACTTCTCTTGCTTCTTTCTGCACCTCTTTGCTTCTTTCTGCACCACTCGCACTTCTTTCTGCACTCCTCTTCCCTCTTTCTGCACCCCTCTTGCCTCTTTCTGGACCTCTGTTCCTTCTTTCTGCTCTTCTTTTGTTTCTTTCTGCACCTCTCTTGCTTCTTTCTGCACCCCTCTTGCCACTTTCTCCACCCCTGTCCCTCCTTTTTAGGTCGAGCTTCGAGTAGCGCGCAAGCGCTGCTAGGTGAGACTTTATGTTAGGGGGTTTCAAAAGCTGACCAGACGCTCGTGCGTCATGGCCTTTTTCCTGCGGTTACGTGCGCAGGGCTGACATCTGTTTCCCATTATCGTGCCCAGACGCGGGCGCGATAATTGGAAACACATGCCGGCCGTGCGGGGAAAAGGCCATGACGCACGAGCGTCTGGTCAGCTTTGAAAGCCCAGGCTGCCGCGCTCGCTCGCCCCCGCTGCCGAAGTCTCTGCTGTCCAGAGCTTCACTTGTTTATGTTTAGCACGTGTTGTTTAATGTATGACATGCGTTTTTCACCTTGATATACGCTTAAGTACGCTTAGCACGCTTAGGTACACTTTGGAGCATACCTGTAATATAGCACGTCAGCATTTAAAAAGGGGAGGGATTTGCTTGGGTGGTAGATATTATGTGTTACTGACTTTTTATCTGTATTTTTGTAAATGCCTCAGGGGCTTTCACGTTGGTATTTTGTGTGTTTAATTTGCTCTTGCACTTAATGCCATGTACAATGTTTGCCGCATACACATTACGTTTTGTATTGGCGAATGTGCGATTACTGTTGCCTTTTTTTGACAGCGATCTCCAATACTCGTGTTTCTACTCAGGTACTTAAACAAAAGGTAGGCATTTTCCAAATGCGTATTTTTCATTGGCGTATGAGAACGTTAGCATACGGGCTAAAGGTAAGCTTTTTAAATTTATCAGTAGGTTAACTTTTCTTAATGTGTTTTGTGTTTTAAAATAATTGTAATTAATAGGGCGCACTTAAGGGTCCGTATTTTGATAGCGAATGTGCGCTTACTGTTTTTCTTTTTTTTTTACAGCGTTTTAGAACATTTGCGTACCTGCAGAGAACCATAAACAAAGGTAGGCTTTTTCTGTTTATTCTGAATTACGTATATAGAATGTTATACAAACAAGCATTTTATGTATGGGGGAGGTTACTGCCTAGGTGTTGCCTTTGTGTGCTTTGACTTAATGTGTGTTTTGCAAAATGTGGTTGGTCTTATATAACTGCCGGACACTTTGACGGTTGTTTTTTTAAGTTCACATTTATGTTTCTAAATATTAAGGTGCAGTTAGGGGTCCATACTACCTGTGTTACTATGTGGCGGGTGATTCCCTAATATTCGGGTGTACTTAGAGGCGCATAAACATTACGTTTTCTATTGGCGAATGTGCGATTACTGTTGCTTGTTTTTTTACAACAATCTAGAACATTCGTGTAGCTCCTGAGGTACATAAACAAAAGGTAGGCAATTTCAGAAGGTGTATATTTCATTAACGTACCACAATGGCAGCATACGGACTAAAGGTAGGCTTTAATTTAGTTTATTTGTAAATAAAGTTTATTGAATGTGTTTTGAATTTGCGAAATATTGTTACTAACAATAGGGTGCAATTACGGACGCATAAAGATTACCTATTTTATTAGCGAATGTGCATTTACTGTTTGATTTTTTTACAGCGCTCTAGAACATTCGCGTAGCTGCAGAGATATATCAACAAAGGTAGGCCTTTTTTCTTTATCAGTGAATTACGTTTATATAGTGTGGTAAAAACAAGCATTTTATGTATTGGTGGGGTTTCTGCTAAGGTGTTGTCTGCGTGTGCTTTCAATTGATGTGGTTTCGTAAAATGTTGTTGCTTTTATATAATTGTGGTACACTTAGAGGGCTGTTTTTAAGTTAACATTTATTTTTTGTAGTATTAATGTGCAGTTAGGGACACATACTACCTCTGTTACTATATGGCATGTTGGCGCATACTTGGTTAATACGGAATCAAGCGTAAGCAGAGGCCTGGAAGTATGGGGAATGAGGGTAGGCGTTTTTTTCCTTATTTGTTTTGTTATCGTTGTACATTTTGCTTTATTAAGTATTATAGCTAACTGTTGTGTATGCTCTGTGTTTTTGCAAAATTCATTTATTGTAACTACTTTTATTTTTCGATGCATACAGATTATGCTTCGGACTTGCGAATGTGCACATCTCTTCCAATTGTACTTTTTCAAATGTTTGTAGGGCATTAATGTTGGTATTTGGCGGCTTTCACTGATATTACAGTTATAGCCACGTATAAATTGTGTTTTTGAGAGTATGGGTTATTACCGTACCGTACTTAATCATGCTTTTTAAAAAATTCCTGTATTTGAATAGACTTTACTTTACGGCACGTTGTTGTTATAGTTTTTTTTTAAATGCGCTAATATGCGCATAGCAGTGTAACTTATTTTTCCACCTGCGATAAACATTAGCATGGTTTGGAGGTGTAGACATTAAAAGTAGGCTTTTATATTATGCGTTTGCAAATGGGTTATGCTTACTTGATAATTTTTTTAGTTTCGGCATTCCTAGGATTTGGTATAAACAAGCATTTAAAAGTTGGAGGGGGGAAAGCTTATTGGTGTGGTGGGCGTACGAATACTACGTGGAAATGCTTGTCAACAAAATTACTTGATTTGCAATTTTTTGCATTATATATGTATGTGGGGCACGTAACATTGTACGTTAATGTAGCACTTTACTGTTCTGAACATTATGTTGCAGCTTGGGGTACCTATTAGCTGTGTTTTTATGTAGCGGGTTTGTGCTTACTTGTGGGCTTTTATTAACCAGCACAAACATATAGGACAGGGAGGCAAGCCTTTCATTTGCTTGCTTTTAATTAACAGAAATGTGGCTGAGTGACAGCTGCTAGCTGCTCTTTTCCCCTTGTCGTGCCGCTACATTTCCGAAGCTAAACATCTATTCACAGAGGGGGTGGGGGCGCCTTAGGAGAAAGATGATTAGATTGAGTTCAAAGTAACCAGAGCTCATTACAACCATTTTACAAACCACACACCACAAGGTGAACAGTGCTGGTAGGCCATACTGCGAGCAGCCTCTCTCGCACACCGCGTTTTGAATGTACTGTGTATTGCAATTCCATATATGTAGTGCTTATTATCCCAGTCAAGGCGCTTTTTTGAAGAAAAGAAGTTTGCTCTTACACTGAATAAAACATTTAATAAACATAATTACTTTCTTTTAGAAAAGCAAGAAGGTGTTCTTATGCTGGTTGACATTTATGCCCCACATCTAGGTGCAAGCTACACAGATATGTGGCGAAGAGTGCAATGTGGATGAGGCAATTAGGTGAGACCGGATCGCAACGATGCTGGCCACCACGTCAACGTCACTAGATTCGTGCTTGACACTAATACCTCATCGGGAAGTGCTATATAAAACCAACTTTGGTCACTGAAAAAACATGGCGACATGGACACAATACCAGGTCCGCGTTCAAAGGCAGTCTAAAACAAACATCTCGCACTCCTGCAAGTGACACCCGCAGATATTATAATCATAATAGTAATGGTACTTTAGGCACGAATGTTGTCAAGAATACATCACAGAAACGGTTACTGTACAAGTCAACCAAATGCACACTTTTGACGCTTTTACTTTTCACTGCCCTCATGTTGGAGCCCCGTCAGCCCTCCATATGTCCTGGGTAAATGGATAAAGGTTGCTCCAGTAACAGGAGCATAGCCCAGCACCCCAGGCCCGCTTGCATGAACACACCCTTAGCATTTGTAGTAAAGTACTCACGGCAGGCCAGGCTACTGTAAAACACTCCACTACCCTCAAAGTCAGCCTGCAGAGAAATGTTTTATGAATGTAAAATCATTTTCGTGAGATCCTGGTACGCCCCTCTAGGCGCTAACTTTCCCGCAATGCATGGTATTGTTCTTAGAGGTACCAACGCCGGTCACTAACTTCACGCCCAGTGGGTGGTGCACCTCCCCCAGTTTCTTGACGACGGATGACCCTAGATTTAATGTAGCAGGAGAAGAGGTGAGCCTGTGAACAGGAAGCGTAGCACTACGTCATAATCAAAGAGAAAGAAATAGGCAGTGGAGTCCGAACTTGGCACATACACATCCATTACAAATTGGGGTATGCCACACTGCCTATTCAACTAGGGTACATCCACCCATGAACTGTGTCACAGATAATTTATTTATTTTTGCAGTTTTATATTGCACGGACAAGACCCTTGGGTATCGGAGCGCTCCACGTAGATTTGGGATCATAAAACTGATTTACAGGTAAACTGCAGTTTCTCCTCATGGTTCATAATGGTGGCTTAAAAGAGAGAACTACAAGTAACAAGCATTGGCATAGCCAATAGGTCACGCCTTTGGGACCTTATAAGTGTTTAGCCATGCAACAGTTGATGTTGTTGCACCAAGGATATTGTGCTGCATAACTAAATACTTATAAGGTCCCAAAAGCGAGACCTATTGGCTATGCCAATGCTTGTTACATCTCTGTTGCTTCTTTCTGCACTCCTCATGCCTCTTTCACACCCCTCTTCCCTCTTTCTGCACCCCCTTGCCTCTTTCTGAACCTCTCTTCCTTATTTCTGCACTTCTTTTGTTTCTTTCTGCACCTCTCTTGTTTCTTTCTGTATCCCTCTTGCCTCTTTCTCCACCCCACATCCCCCTTTCTGCATCTCTGATGCTTCTTTATGCACTTCTCTTGCTTCTTTCTGCACCTCTCTTGCTTCTTTCTGCACCCCTCGTGCCTCTTTCTGCACCCCTCTTCCCTCTTTCTGCACTCCTCTTGCATCTTTCTGCACCTCTGTTGGTTCTTTCTGCACTTCTTTTGTTTCTTTCTGCACCCCTCTTGCCTCTTTCTGCACCTCTGTTCCTTCTTTCTGCACTTCTTTTGTTTTTTTCTGCATCTCTCGCTTCTTTTTGCACCCTTTTGCCTCTTTCTGACCCCTCTTGCCACTTTCTGCACCTCTATTCCTTCTTTCTGCACTTCTTTTGTTTCTTTCTGCAGCTCTCTTGCTTCTTTCTGCACCCCCTTGTCTCTTTCTCCACCCCTCTTCCCTCTTTCTTCACCCCTGTTGCCTATTTCTGCACCTCTGTTCCTTATTTCTGCACCTCTTTTGTTTCTTTCTGCACATCTCTTGCTTCTTTCTGCACCCCTCGTGCCTTTTTCTGCACCCCTCTTCCCTCTTTTTGTACCCCTCTTCCCTCTTTCTGCACCCCTCTTGCCTCTTTCTGCACCTCTGTTCCTTATCTCTGTACTTCTTTTTCTTTCTGTACCCATCTTGCCTCTTTCTGCACCCCTCTTGCCTCTTTCTGCACTTCTTTTGTTTCTTTCTGCAACTATCTTGCTTCTTTCTCCACCCCTCTTGCTTCTTTCTGCACCCCTCGTGCCTCTTTCACAACCCCCTTCTCTCTTTCTGCACCCCTCTTGCCTCTTTCTGCACCTATGTTCCTTATTTCTGTACTTCTTTTGTTTCTTTCTGCACCTCTTTGCTTCTTTCTGCACCACTCGTGCATCTTTCTGCAATCCTTGTGCCTCTTCTGCACCCCTCTTCCCTCTTTCTGCACCCCTCTTGCCTCTTTTTGTGCGTCTGTTCCTTCTTTCTGCACTTCTTTTGTTTCTTTCTGCACCTCTCTTGCTTCTTTCTGCACCCTTCTTCTCCCTTTCTGCATCTCTGTTGCTTCTTTCTGCACTTCTCTTGTCTCTTTCTTCACCCCTCTTCCCTCTTTGTGTACCTTTCTTGCTTCTTTCTGCACCTCTCTTCCTTCTTTCTGCACCCTTCCTGCCTCTTTCACACCCCTCTTCCCGCACCCCTCTTGCCTCTTTCTGCACCTCTGTTCCTTCTTTCTGCACTTCTTTTGTTTCTTTCTGCACCTCTCACTTCTTTCTGCACCCCTTTGCCTCTTTCTGCACCCCACTTCCTTCTTTCTGCACACCTCTTCCCTCTTTCTGTACCTCTGTTCCTTCTTTCTGCACTTCTTCTGTTTCTTTCTGCAGCTCGCTTGCTTCTTTCTGCACCCCTTGCCTCTTTCTCCACCCATCCACCCTCTTTCTGCACCCCTGTTGCCTCTTTCTGCACCTCTGTTCTTTCTTTCTGCACTTCTTTTGTTTCTTTCTGCACATCTCTTGCTTCTTTCTGCACCCCACATGCCTCTTTCTGTACCCCTCTTGCCTCTTTCTGCACCTCTGTTCCTTTTTCTTGCACTTCTTTTGTTTCTTTCTGCAACTCTCTAGCTTCTTTCTGCACCCCTCTTGCCTTTTTCTGCACCCCTCTTCCCTCTTTTTGTACCCCTCTTCCCTCTTTCTGCACCCCTCTTGCCTCTTTCTGCACCTCTGTTCCTTATCTCTGCACTTCTTTTTTCTTTCTGTACCCATCTTGCCTCTTTCTGCACCCCTCTTGCCTCTTTCTGCACTTCTTTTGTTTCTTTCTGCAACTATCTTGCTTCTTTCTGCACCCCTCTTGCTTCTTTCTGCACCCCTCTTGCTTCTTTCTGCACCCCTCGTGCCTCTTTCACAACCCCCTTCTCTCTTTCTGCACCCCTCTTGCCTCTTTCTGCACCTATGTTCCTTATTTCTGTACTTCTTTTGTTTCTTTCTGCACCTCTTTGCTTCTTTCTGCACCACTCGTGCGTCTTTCTGCAATCCTTGTGCCTCTTCTGCACCCCTCTTCCCTCTTTCTGCACCCCTCTTGCCTCTTTTTGTGCCTCTGTTCCTTCTTTCTGCACTTCTTTTGTTTCTTTCTGCACCTCTCTTGCTTCTTTCTGCACCCTTCTTCTCCCTTTCTGCATCTCTGTTGCTTCTTTCTGCACTTCTCTTGTCTCTTTCTTCACCCCTCTTCCCTCTTTGTGTACCTTTCTTGCTTCTTTCTGCACCTCTATTCCTTCTTTCTGCACCCTTCCTGCCTCTTTCACACCCCTCTTCCCGCACCCCTCTTGCCTCTTTCTGCACCTCTGTTCCTTCTTTCTGCACTTCTTTTGTTTCTTTCTGCACCTCTCACTTCTTTCTGCACCCCTTTTGCCTCTTTCTGCACCCCACTTCCTTCTTTCTGCACACCTCTTCCCTCTTTCTGTACCTCTGTTCCTTCTTTCTGCACTTCTTCTGTTTCTTTCTGCAGCTCGCTTGCTTCTTTCTGCACCCCTTGCCTCTTTCTGCACCTCTGTTCTTTCTTTCTGCACTTCTTTTGTTTCTTTCTGCACATCTCTTGCTTCTTTCTGCACCCCACATGCCTCTTTCTGTACCCCTCTTGCCTCTTTCTGCACCTCTGTTCCTTTTTCTTGCACTTCTTTTGTTTCTTTCTGCAACTCTCTAGCTTCTTTCTGCACCCCTCTTGCTTCTTTCTGTACCCTTCGTGCCTCTTTCACACCCATCCACCCTCTTTCTGCACCCCTGTTGCCTCTTTCTGCACCTCTGTTCTTTCTTTCTGCACTTCTTTTGTTTCTTTCTGCACATCTCTTGCTTCTTTCTGCACCCCACATGCCTCTTTCTGTACCCCTCTTGCCTCTTTCTGCACCTCTGTTCCTTTTTCTTGCACTTCTTTTGTTTCTTTCTGCAACTCTCTAGCTTCTTTCTGCACCCCTCTTGCTTCTTTCTGTACCCTTCGTGCCTCTTTCACACCCCTCTTCCCTCTTTCTGCACCACTCTTGCCTCTCTCTGCACCTCTGTTCCTTATTTCTGCACTTGTTTTGTTTCTTTCTGCACCTCTCTTGTTTCTTTCTGTATCCCTCTTGCCTCTTTCTCTACCCCACTTTCCCTTTCTGCATCTCTGTTGCTTCTTTATGCACTTCTCTTGCTTCTTTCTGCACCTCTCTTTCTTCTTTCTGCACCCCTCGAGCCTCTTCTGCACCCCTCTTCCCTCTTTCTGCACTCCTCTTGCATCTTTCTGCACCTCTGTTGCTTCTTTCTGCAATTCTTTTGCTTCTTTCTGTCCCCCTCTTGCCTCTTTCTGAACCTCTCTTCCTTCTTTCTTAACTTCTTTTGTTTCTTTCTGTACTCTCTTGCTTCTTTCTGTACCCCTTTTGCCTCTTTCTGCACCCCTCTTGCCTCTTTCTGCACCTCTTTTCCTTCTTTCTGCACGTCTTTTGTTTCTTTCTGCAGCTCTCTTGCATCTTTCTGCACCCCTTGCCACTTTCTCCACCCCTCTTCCCTCTTTCTTCACCCCTGTTGCCTATTTCTGCACCTCTGTTCCTTCTTTCTGTACTTCTTTTGTTTCTAGCTGCACATCTCTTGCTTCTGTCTGCACACCTCTCACCACTTTGTATGTTTATTTTTAGGTAACATGTCACTCGGTAAAAGCAGAGACATGCATGCATACCTTCACAAACTTGGTCGGACTTACAACAGTGATATGATTAGGATTGCTGTTTTATATTTGGTAGGTAAGCCTATCATTCTGAGCAGTCGATTAATAGTGAACCTTCAAGAGAAAAGTGAGGTTTAAGACATCTTGGGAGAAGGATTAGTGATAAGGTTACTTTGTATGAGTCTGTTGTAAGGTACAGTCAAAGTAGGCCTCTTTCTGCACCTCTCTTGCTTCTTTCTGCACCTTTCTTCCTCTTTCTGGACTTCTGTTGCCTCTTTCTGCACTTCTCTTGCTTCTTTCTGCGCCTTTCTTCATCTTTCTGCACATGTCCTACCTATGCAGGCATATTTAGAAATTAGCGTATAAAAAACCTTAGAAATTCACTGAAAAAAACAGAGTTTTCAGGGACATTATAGTTCGAAACTAGCATTTAAAAAACCTTTGAAATTAGCTGAAAAAACCATAGGTTTCAGGGACGTTATAGTTAGAAATTAGCATTTAAAAACCTTAGAAATTCACTGAAAAAAACCACAGGTTTCAGGGACGTTATAGTTAGTTGGACATTTCACGCGTACAAAACCAGAGAAATTCGGCCATTATAGTTAGTTGAGCTAACTATAACTCTCGCCCCCGCAATGCACTGCTGATGACGTCACATATTACATCACTCATGACATGGTCAGTGACATCACTGATGACATCACTGATTACATCTCAAATGACATCACTGATGACATCATCCACTTAATATCTGACGCACCTCCTTACACCCTAATATTACCTTTCATACACCCACTCTAAAATACAGACTACCATTCTTGAAACCATAGACACACCAATACCAGTTAGTACATACCCACTCACTGATTCATAGGTCTACACACATCCACTCACTCACCCATACAGTCACTCATACACGCAGTCACTCATCTATACAGCCTCTGATATATGCACTCATACACTCATACAGACACTCACATACTGCCACTGATCCACAGAGATACTCACACACTTAGTCAGTCACCCAAAGAATCAATCACACTCCCATTTACTCACCAATACAGTTATACACACACCACCTCACTTATTCATACAGATACTAATACATACTTACTCTCTTATATAATCACTGACACAAGCACACAATCATCCATACAGCCACTTTCACAATCACTCACTCTCACATATAGTCACTTATATACTCCAACATTCACATATACTGCCTTTCACATATATAATTACTCACAGATATACCACTGAGACATCCACTCACTCACCCATACAGCCCCTCGCAGACGCACTCATGAACCCATACACCCACTGAATCACCCACTCACACATCCATGGAGGGAGTCACACACACCCCCACCCATCCACTCACTCAGGCACCCATACAGGTAATCAGACAACCAATCATTAACCCATATAGACACTCATGTAGCTTTTCACCAACCCATGCAGCCACTTACACACCAACTGACAGACTGCTACAGACATTCACACCGATTAGTCATTCACCCATGCATTCACTAAGACACGTTTAATCACCCACTTAAACAGTCAGTCACGCACCCACTAAATCATCCATTTAGACACTCATACACCTACTCATTCTTCAATACACCTTTGCGTACCTATAATTAACATTCTTAAACTTTTAAAAATCACCACGTCTCTGGATGATATCATCAGTGATGTCATCAGTGATGTCATTTGAGATGTCATCAGTGATGTCATCAGTGATGTCACTGACCATGTAATGAGTGATGTAATATGTGACGTCATAAGCAGTGCATTGCGGGGGCGAGCGTTATAGTTAGCTCAACTAACTATAACGGCCGAATTTCTCTGGTTTTGTATGAGTGAAATGTCCAACTAACTATAACGTCCCTGAAACCTGTGTTTTTCAGTGAATTTCTAAGGTTTTTAAATGCTAATTTCAAACTATAACGTCCCTGAAACCTATGGTTTTTTCAGTGAATATATATATATTCACTGAAAAAACCATAGGTTTCAGGCACGTTATAGTTAGAAATTAGCATTTAAAAACCTTTGATATTCACTGAAAAACCATAGGTTTTAGGGACAGTTGTAGTTAGTTGGACATTGCACTCGTACAAAACCCGTGAAATTCCCCGTTATAGTTAGTTCAGCTAACTATAACTCGCGCCCCCGCAATGCACTGCTGATGACGTCACATATTACATCACTCATGACATGGTCAGTGACATCACTGATGACATCACTGATGACATCTCAAATGACATCACTGATGACATCACTGATGACATCATCCAGTGACTGTGTGTTTCTGTAAAGTTTAAATATGTTTAATATATATAGGGAAAGGCGTATTGAAGAGTGAGTGGGTGTATAAGTGTCTGAATGGATGATTTAGTAGGTGCATGACTAACTGTATAAGTGAGTGATTAAACTTATCTTACTGAATGCATGGGTTAGTGACTAAACTGGGTGAATGTCTGTATCCGTCTGTCTGTTGCTGTGTAAGTGGCTGCATGGGTTTGTGAATAACTACATGAGTGTCTATATGAGTTATTGATTGGTTGTCTGAGTATCTGTATGGGTGCCTGAGTGTTTGTGTGGGTGGGGTGCGTGCGACTCTGTACATAGATGTGTGAGTGGGTGATTCACTGGGTGCATGATTTGAAGAGTGCGTCTGTGATGGACTGCTTGGGTGGGTGAGTGTGTGTATGGGTGTGTTAGTGAGTGAATGTATATCTCAGTGGTACATGTGCGAGTAACTACATATGTAAAAGGAAGTATATATATGTGTTAGAGTATTTAAAAGGCTATACGTGAGAGTGTGTGATTGTGAGAGTGGCTGTATGGATGCGTGTGTGCTTGTATCAGTTATTGTATAAGAGCGTAAGAATGTGCTAGTATTTGTATGAGTAAGTGAGCTGGTGTGTGTATAACTGTATAGGTGAGTAAATGGGTGTGTGATTAAATTTTTGCATGACTGACTAGGTGTGTGAGTACCTCTATGGATGAGTGGCGGTGTGTCAGTGTTTATATAGGTGTATGAGTGCATATGATAGTCCTGTACTGAGTGACCGTAAGTATGAGTGACTGTACGGGTGAGTGAGTGGATGTGTGTGTGTAGACCTAAGAATCAGTGAGTGGGTATGTAGTTATTGGTGTTGGAGTGTCTTTGGTTTTGAGAATGGCAGTCTGTAATTTAGAGTGGGTGTATCAAAAGTTATATTAGGGTGTGAGAAGATGCATGAAATTATCACATGGTTGATGTCATCAGTGATGTCATTTGAGATGTCATCAGTGATGTCATCAGTGATGTCACTGACCATGTCATGAGTGATGTAATATGTGACGTCATCAGCAGTGCATTGCGGGGGCGCGAGTTATAGTTAGCTGAACTAACTATAACGGGGAATTTCACGGGTTTTGTACGAGTGCAATGTCCAAGTAACTATAACTGTCCCTAAAACCTATGGTTTTTTCAGTGAATTTCAAGGTTTTTAAATGCTAATTTCTAACTATAACGTGCCTGAAACCTATGGTTTTTTCAGTGAATTTCAAAGGTTTTTAAATGCTAATTTCTAACTATAACATGTCTGAAACCTATGGTTTTTTCAGTGAATTTCAAAGGTTTTTTAAATGCTAATTCCTAACTATAACATGTCTGAAACCTATGGTTTTTTTCAGTGAATTTCAAAGGTTTTGTAAATGCCAATTTTTTAATGTATTAATTGTTATTTTTATTTTTTTCATACTGATTTACTACATTTTTTTAAACTATTTATTTTTAGATATTTTATTTTTTAAATTACATTGTAATTACATTATACATTACATTACAAAATATACTTTCTCAGAATGAATTAATTTACTTTAAATACTTTGCAAATAGGCAATAGACTTTTAAGTACAGTAGTTACAGTTGTTGCAATGGGCAACACAATTTCAAACACAATGCAACATTGAGCTCAATGTGAATTTCTAGCTAAATGCAATTAGTTACTTTATGGATTACTTTTCTAACCACAGGACTGGATCCTAGATTCAGTCCTGGGACATCTCCTGTAAACAGTTGAGTAAAAGCGTTTTGGTTACAGTAGTGATTTTTAAGGAATATTATTGTATTTTAAAAGTTGACACTTAGAAACTTTTTCACATAGAATCACCAATGTTATCCTATGGGAGGAAATTCACTTAGCAGGTAAGTAGTGTTATCGTGACTTTTTCTTACTCAGTGTTGGATCCTGGATCCAGCACTGGTGCATCTCCTGTAAACAGTTGAAAGAATGCGTTTAAGTCATACAGGCGATTTTTAAGGAATATTTGTAGTTTGTGAAAATCGACACTTTGAAACTTTTCTGCTGAAAACCAGACAATGGATTCCTATGGAAGGAAATACAAGTTACTGGTAAGTACGGTTAAAATTACTTTTCAGGGTCAGTGCTGGGCTAAAAGATGCAGCACTGGGTTCTCTCCTGATAACAGGTGAGTAAATCGGAATTCGTATTTTGGCTGATTTTAGAGGAATATTTGTATGTTTCAAAAATCGACACTTAGAAACTTTTTCAGCAAAAAGCAGGCAATGATATCCTATGGAAGGAAATTCAAGTTACTGGTAAGTACGGTTAAAATTACTTTTCAGGATCAGTACTGGGCTGAAAGATGCAGCACTGAGGTCTCTCCTGATAACAGGTGAGTAAATCGGAATTCGTATTTCGGCTGATTTTAGAGGAATATTTGTATGTTTCAAAAATCGACACTTAGAAACTTTTTCAGCAAAAAGCAGGCAATGATATCCTATGGAAGGAAATTCAAGTTACTGGTAAGTACGGTTAAAATTACTTTTCAGGATCAGTACTGGACTGAAAGATGCAGCACTGAGGTCTCTCCTGATAACAGGTGAGTAAATCGGAATTCGTATTTTGGCTGATTTTAGAGGAATATTTGTATGTTTCAAAAATCGACACTTAGAAACTTTTTCAGCAAAAAGCAGGCAATGATATCCTATGGAAGGAAATTCAAGTTACTGGTAAGTATGGTTAAAATTACTTTTCAGGATCAGTACTGGGCTGAAAGATGCAGCACTGAGGTCTCTCCTGATAACAGGTGAGTAAATCGGAATCGTATTTCGGCTGATTTTAGAGGAATATTTGTATGTTTCAAAAATCGACACTTAGAAACTTTTTCAGCAAAAAGCAGGCAATGATATCCTATGGAAGGAAATTCAAGTTACTGGTAAGTACGGTAAAAATTACTTTTCAGGATCAGTACTGGGCTGAAAGATGCAGCACTGAGGTCTCTCCTGATAACAGGTGAGTAAATCGGAATTCGTATTTCGGCTGATTTTAGCGGAATATTTGCACAATGGTGAAGGGAGGGGCGGGGCCTGAGGTGACATCTGTGCAAACGCGCCTGTGGCGCTTTTAAGTTGGAGATTAAGTCCCCTTTAATCATGAGGGTCCCTGGGGGCCAACTAGCCCACCAGGAACCTCCAGTATGCGCCAGAGGCTGCGTTGCAGAGACGTGTACAGAGGCCACACCCCTTTACACCTCTCTGCAAGGCAGCTCTGTGGCGCTTTTGGAAGTACATGGTGGGCTAGTTGGACTCCAGGGACCCTCAGGATTCAAGGGGACTTAATCCCCCATCTTAAAACACGCCACGGGGCCTGTTTGCACACATGTCACCTGAAGCCCCGCCCCCTCCCTTCACCACTGTGCAAACGCGCCCCGTGGCGCGTTTTAAGTCGGGGATTAACTCCCCTTGAATCCTGAGGGTCCCTGGGGGCCAACTAGCCCAACAGGTATATCCAAAGCGCCACAGAGCTGCCTTGCAGAGAGGTGTAAAAGGGCGTGGCCTCTTTACACCTCTCTGCAACGCAGCCCCTGGCGCATACTGGAGGTTCCTGGTGGGCTAGTTGGCCCCAGGGACCCCCAGTGTTGAAGGGGAATTACTTCCCCATCTGCAAACGCGCCAGGGGCGCGTTTGCAGAGTGGTGAAGGAAGGGCGGGGCCTGCGGCCCGATCGTTTTTTTCCTGAAGGGGGGCTGTGTGGCCCCCTTCCTTTTTCCTATTTTTGGGCCCTGGGGACCCCATCCCCCAGGGCCTTATCCCCTTTTTTTTATTTTTTTAAATTATACGGGAAGGGGGCCGCGTGGCCCCCTCCCTGGCCGAATCCTACCCCGGGGACCCCATCCCCCGGGGCATGGCCTACTTTTTCATTAATTTTAAGGAGGGGGCTGCGTGGCCCCCCTCCTCAGGCCTCCTTTTGCCCCGGGGACCCCATCCCCCGGGGCAGGCCTTTTATTTTTTTATTTTTAAAAAATATATATTTCTGGGGAGGGGTCCGCGTGGCCCCCTCCCGAGCCACTACTTGCCCCGGGGACCCCATCCCCCGGGGCCTGGCCTCTGGTTGGGGACTGTGGGGGTCCCCAAACCCCCACAGTCCCACCGGCTCCCCGCCTCCTGCGCGAGCCGGCGTTGCCTTTCCACATGGGGAGCAGCTAACATGCTGCTCCCCATGTGGAAAGCTAATTGTCTTTGGATATTGGAAGCGAGAGCAGGTTTCCCTGCTCTCTCTTCCAATATCCAAAGCAGTTTGCAATGACAGGACGGGGCCGCGAGGCTCCCATCCTGTCATTGCAAACAGCAGTGTCCCGGGGTAGGCACCCGGGACACTGCAGGAGCCGGCCCTGGGGGGTGGCGGTCCCCAGGGCCACCACAGGCTCCAGGAGGGGGCCGCGCGGCCCCCTCCCATCCAAATGTACAGCCCCGGGAGGTGGTGGTCCCCGGGGCTCGGGGTCCTAACGGACCCCCATTTTCAATTTTGTTAGTGCCCCGGGAGGTGGTGGTCCCCGGGGCATGTGAGGGGCTGGAGCCCCCACACATGTTAATTTAATAAAGAAGCCCCGGGAGGTGGTGGTCCCCGGGGCTGCGGAGGGCTCAGAGCCCTCCCGCTACTTTTCAAATAAAGCCCCGGGGGTGGCGGTCCCCGGGGCTTGGGGCTCCTAGAGGCCCCCATACATAAAATAAACCCCCCCAGCATGCCCCCGGGACTTGGCCCACCCGGGGGCAGATTTCATCGAAGCGCGGAGACCGCGCTTCGATTTTTTTTGCAGGATGCGCGCACCCTGAGCGCATCCTGCCGATTTTTTAAAAAAAAGAAAATGTTTTTTTTTGCTCAGGAGGTCCTTGTGGGACCCCCTGAGCAGGCCTAGGGGGTTTCTACCCTGCCCCCTTTGTGCGTTTTGCGCACTTGTTTCTTTTTTTTTTCTTGGCGGGATCCGCGCACCCTAAGCGCATCCCGCCGATTTAAAAAAAAAAATGCTTTTTCTGCCCAGGGGTCCTTGTGGGACCCCTGAGCAGACCTAGGGGTCAGGGTGTTTCTACCCTGCCCCCTTTTGCGCTTTGCGCACTTGTTTCTGTCCCTCGGTTCTACTGAGGGACAAAATGGCTGCCAACACTTCTTGATTTGGAGTGTTGACAGCCAATTAGCATGCAGCTCGTGATCGGGAGGGTACGCGGATCCGACGCGCCCATAGATATATATGTGATTTTAATTGTGAATTTCTCAGGAACTACTGAACGGATTTACACCATTTTAGCAAAAGGCACCAGTCTGAACCAAGGGCTACCTCTTTGCCAAATTTGGGGTAATTCCGTTCAGCAGTTCGAGCTGTAGCTGCGACTAAAGGTTCCTATGGAAAAATGAATGGGGAAAACGCGTTTTGGGACCCCCTTTTTCTCGGCCCCGCTTGACGTATCACCCCGAGACTTTCAGGGTAGGAGCGGACCGGAGCGCCCCAACAAGTTGGAAGCTTTCGCGAGGATTCGTCAACCGGCGCCAACGTTATTGCAAATAGAATGTCGCGGATTTCCTATGGATAATAGGTCCTAACTATAACTATCTACTGGCGACCGCCAGTAGAATAATATATATATATATATATATATATATATATATATATATATATATATATATATATATATATATATATATATAAACATGAAGAAGCACAGTCCCGAATTACCAAATCCTCGGCAACAAATCAGGTATGGACCACCAGAGCTGCATTATCTTTAAAGTGCTTTTATTGCAATTAAAACAGCATGACGCATTTCGGCCGCGTTTCCACTGCCTTGATCACATGACACGCTAAGGCAAATTGTGACAATTTATAGTGACGACAATGAAGTTCCGGTCAATCCCCACAAACTACAATAGAACTTGAAAACATACCTGGATCTGCGACTACAAGTTTTAAATACTTCAAAGGTACAATAAATAAATTCATAGTGTCTACAAAGAGGTAGTGAATACAGTCATGTAAAAAAAAAAACACTCATCCAATGCCAAATACTAACAATAGTGTTGATTCTATATTTACCAAGTGATAAAATTCGGCAATTGGTAGGCAAAATTGTAAAACACACAACATATCCATTAATCTATCATAATAGTTATTGGTTCCAGACTGACATGCAAATAACAATGACCAATAAAGTGCAAGTACAAAGAACGTCATCCGATGCCTGCTATTAACAGCATAACAGACAAGGGATAATTACTAAAAATATATGAAAAAAACATCAAGGGAAGCCATGGCTAGCTTCCTCTATTTCAATGGGAACATTTCTGATGATGTGCTAGAGTATCACAGCTGACTAGTTGGCCTTAATATCCATATAACATGATCATTTGCAAAACAATACATAAATGCACAGTAAATGGGAGCAGTAATCACAACATACTAAATATTAATATAAAACCCATAAAAAAGTTCATAAAAAATGTGCAAAATACAGCAAATAAGCAGCAATATGTCACCTCAAGCCCCCTTGTTTAGCAAGAAGTGCAATGAACTGGGGCAGTAATACATAAGGTGCAAATGGAAAATACTTCATGATAATGGAAGACATTATCACCTCAGTTTGCCAGATAGAGCTGGATACATAAACTGCAAGTGCAAAAGCGGATTACATGATTGAAGCGAAAACAGGGCACACACTTAGATCTTATCCATCACGCAGTCAGATACTGAATAGGAATTTTATAGAGTCAATGTGTGTGATTGCAGTGTAGCTTTAAAACCGTCATAAAAACCTAGCAAACCAACCCCATAAAAACCCAGTAAAACCAACCACCAAAACAAGGTGAAAACAAGGTTAAAAACCAGGCCAGAAGAGCGGTTAAAAACCACAAATGCTGTAAAAAATACTCTACAAGAAACTGCCAATATATAGTTCCTAATTCTATAAGAAGTTATGTAGGTCCTCCCCTGTATTTAGACCATTGGGCATCTTAGTGTCAAGTAACAGTATATATTCTGACTCCAATTGGCGTAATTTCCTTTCCCTGTTACCTCCTCTGAGTGGCTTAGGTACCGCATCTATCACAAAGTAGCTCAAGTCATTTAAATTATTCTGGTGTACTGATTTGAAATGACGTGCTACTGGGTAACTTGAGTCAGAATTGACTATGGCACGTAGGTGTTGGAGAATGCGGGTAAAACTTGTAACTTAGTGCTACCGACATATTTCATCTGACAAGAACACTCAAGTACATAAACCGCATAGTCAGTTCGGCAAGTGAAAAGTCCTCTGATCTTGGTGGGAATAGATTCAAAGGCATTCAAATACTCAGACGTATTGGTACCGAACTTACAAGCTCTACACGAGCTACATTTGAAAAAGCCAACTCGTTTGGACAACCAGGTGCCAGTAGTGTCAACCTCTGGACTGGTTCTAACTAGGGCATCCCTCATAGAGGGAGCCCGTCTGAATGTAATCAGGGGGAGATCTGGCAGCAATTGTGACATAATTAGATCTGTTTTAACTATAGGCCAATTCTTATATAGAATTCTTCTTATTTGTTTCTCCTGGCTACTGAATGTAGTTATTAATCTTACAGACTCAGTATTGTGGGAAAAGTCGCCAGGACTTACGTTCTTTTTATGAATGGTTATATTGGAGACACTGCCCAAATAATCCTCTCTGGACATAGTATTGGCTTTAGACACAGCTGCCTTTAGGTCTTTAGCTTTGTACCCACGAGCTCTGAATCTGTCAAATGAATCAGTTTGACATTGGATAAGATCTTTATCTGAACTGCAGATCCTTCTAGATCTTAGAAACTCCCCGTATGGAATACTTTTTATAAGGTGCTTAGGGTGGGAGCTACTAGCGTGCAGTACGGAATTACCTGCTGTACATTTTCTATGGAGTTTGGTTTGTAGGGTTTTGTTGTCAATATATACCTCAACATCCAGAAACTGAACAGCTTGATCACTAATGTGAGCAGTAAATTCTAGATTAAGGGCATTGTCATTGACAGTGTTCACAAATGTGTTAGCTGAATCAATTGAACCTTTCCAGATTATAAAGACGTCATCTATGAAACGCCACCAATGTAGTACGTGGGCTTCATAGAGATCTTTGTGGGTGTGCCTGAGGACATGCTCCTCCCACCAACCAACGTGAAGACACGCATAGCTGGGAGAGTAGCATGCCCCCATAGCCACCCCACGCAGTTGTTGGTAAATCTCTCTATTGAACATAAAATAGTTGTTAAACAAACATAATTCAATCATACGTAGAAGCATAACATTGTGTTGACGAAAATGGATACTTTTTTTATCTAAAAAATATTTCACTGCATTTAGCTCATCCGAATGGTGAATACTGGTATACAGTGAACAAATATCCATATCAATGAATATGCAATCGTCATTCCAGGCAACTGATTGTAACTTTGACACATATATATATATATCTTCAAATTTCGGGAGTTCTTCGGATATATATATATATATACATATTCTTCAACAAAGCAGTCCAAGAACGAAGGGCGCACTTTTCACAGCTGGTGCGCGTGGCGGGGCCGGACTTGCCCCGAAAAACAATTTGTCACCAAGCAAGTAACACGCTGCACTCTCCCAGATTTGATAAAGATTTATTGAAGCCAGTTACACTCCTTCTCCACCTACGCGTTTCGACCAGCAGGTCTTGGTCACGGTGTATAGCGTTAGTCCCTCCACGCTTTCCACTATTTATACCAAAAACCCAGTGAACAATTTATGATGCATACTGGGAATGGTAGTTCACTTTAAAAAAATAGCATATATATGCATGCCAACATTAAAATGTTAAATCATTATGTGATATCTGACAATTACATTAATCTTGTAAAATAATTAGGACGATTATACCAAATTATACAAATATATAAGGCAGTATTGGTTTTCTGAAAAGATACATGTGGCATGGATTCACATTAGTATGATCATAAATATGATCAAATAGAATTAGTCTTAGTGACTAAAACGCGCTTTCGCGCTAACGTTACATGATTGGCTCAGTGTCCACAATTAGAACATTTTAACTAATTATGCATATCTGCATCTCTTTCCATTCATGTATCCCTCGCGATCTTTCTTTATTTGTGGGCTCAGTGCCCCAATAACTGCAAGACATTTCATATTTTATATTGGTCAAAGGTCTAAAAGTCTTTTACAGATTTGATATTTTTGTTCCTTTTTATAATATTTCACTCCTTGCTAAGTAATGTTTCATTTCTTCTGATTACAGTACAGATGCCACAGTATCCTTACAGATGTATGTGTAATTCTTCATCCCCGTTAAGTCCCATCGGGGATTTGGTCTTAAATCTTATTATTAACCTAGATTCCAGGCGTCTTAGTTTTAGAGTTCTATTCCCACCTCTCTCATGGATGGGTACCGTTGCCAAACCACTATATGTCATATCCTGCCATGTTTTCCTCTCATGCGTTGTCATATGTTTTGCCATGGCATATGTCAAGTCTCTGTTCTGTATAGCCCGTATGTGTTCTAGGATGCGTTTGTTTAAGGGACATATCGTGCTCCCAATGTAGCGTTTCCCGCAATGGCATTCCAACATATACACCACATGAGTTGTTTTACACGTTATGGTATCGTTGATGTTGAAGGTTTTGCCTTGTGGATCCTTAATTGTTTTCATACTTCTCCCGATTTTACAGGCCTTACATTGGCTGCATTTCTTAAATCCCCTTTGCATTCCTTGTAACCACATACTTGGCTGATTAATTTCAAAGTGGCTTCTGACCAATTTATCAGACAACGATGGTGCCTTTCTGTAGGTTATTTGCGGTTGGTCACCCAACTCTTTGCCGATGTCTGGATCTTTACTTAGGATGTTCCAGTATTTTTTGAGGGATTTGCGAATTTTAAAACTCTCTTTACTGTATGTCATCACCATTCTTATAGGTTCTTTTTGTTGCGTCTCCGTATTCACATCATTTTTATTAATCAATGTTTCAGCTCTTGTAAGGCACCTAGCTTTCATTTCTCCCCGTTTGATATCATTATATCGATAGCCTCTTTGTAAAAACCGTTTTTTAGTGTCTTTGAATTTAAGATTCATCTCCTTCGTGTTTGAGCAGTTCCTCTTCATCCTGATAAATTCACCATATGGTATATTTCTTTTTAGTGTCTCTGGATGGAAGCTCTTACCGTGTAGCACACTATTTGTTGCCGTGCTTTTCCGGTAGACAGTTGTTTCTATTTGATCTGCTTTTACATATACT
The DNA here is from genome assembly GCA_963921515.1 of Calotriton arnoldi. Lineage (NCBI taxonomy): Eukaryota > Metazoa > Chordata > Amphibia > Caudata > Salamandridae > Calotriton > Calotriton arnoldi. The sequence goes on from CAWUFW010007570.1 coordinate 257,501, forward strand.
TTAGTATCCAAGAATACAATTTCACTTGAACTGATATTATAAGTGAATTTCAGGCCAACATCGTTGTTGTTCAATATGTTGAAGAACTCTATAAACTCATTCTCGGTTCCATTCCAAAGGAGGAAGAGGTCATCTATAAAACGCAGCCACAATGCCACTTTGGCTACGTGATGGTCATTTTCTTCTCTCCAAGCTATGGTCTTCTCCCACCAGCCCATAACTAGGTTGGCGTAGCTTGGAGAGAAGGAAACTCCCATGGCAGTTCCGCAGCATTGGGAGTACATGTTCTTATTAAAAAGGAATACATTGTTCCTTAAACAAAGTTCTATCATTTCAATGACCATCTGGCAGTGTTGAAGTTGTTCTATAGGCTTTTGTTTCAAGAAATATTTTATCGCTTTTATGCCTATGTTATGATCAATAGACGTATAAAGAGACACTACGTCAATGGTTACCAGCATGTAATCCTTACACCATCCGGTGTTCATAAGCATTCTTAAGAAATCCCCAGTATCCTTAATGTATGATGTTAGGGTTGGGACCATTGGGGCCAGAAAGTAATCCACATATGTGGAGATATTTTCATATAGGGACCCACAGCTGGAAATAATGGGTCTCCCTGGTGGCTTTGTTAGCGTTTTATGTACCTTCGGGAGGAAATAAATGGTTGGTATTATCGGGTCATTATTACTCAAATATTGTACCTCCTGATCATTTAGTAAACCCTTCTCCTGCCAGTTCTTAAGCTTGGTATTCAAGTCTTTAACCATGTCATTTATAGGATTTCTCTTGAGCTTTTCATAGTTATTGATGTCATTTAGTTGTCGCATTGCTTCCATAATGTAATCATCCTTATTTAAAATAACTATGTTCCCTCCTTTATCGGCGGGTTTTATCTCTATTAGAGTATTATTCATAAGTGACTCCAATGCTGAGCGTTCCTGCTTACTGAGATTCTCTTTGTTATCTCCATGTTTAACATTGCTCATTTTTTCCAATTCCATGGTTACTAACTCATAAAAGGTGTCTATCTTATTCCCGGGATGTAATGCTGGGCAGAATTTAGATTTATTTTTAAACTTTGTGATCAGGTGTTTGTCCGTTCTTATACCCATCTCCTGTAGCAGTTGTGTGTCAGGGATGTTCTCCTCATTTATTTCATTTGCTAGGCTATACGCTGTTCTTAAATTCGAAATTTCTCCAATTGTAAACTCTTGTATTGGTTCTTCTATTGAATTGTTGCTCATTTCCACATTTACTGCACTTTGTCTCTCTTGTCTGTTGAAGAACTTGGCCAACTTTAATTTCCGTACATATTTGTAAAGATCTATTTTAGTTTCTACAATGTCAAAATGCTTTTAAGGACAGAATGTAAGTCCTTTATTTAAAAGGCTTTCTTCAGCTCTTGTTAAGACATGTTTGGAGAGATTGATGATTAAATATGGTTCCTTTGACATCTCATCCTCTACGTCTTGGTCACCCGATTGCGAAGATGGTATCCTTTTGTTTTTCCTGAGCTTCTTCTGGTTTTGCGTCGTTTGATTTTGTTGTTGACTGGCCTCTCCCCCTTCCTCTTCCTCGTTTGGTACCCCGTCCTCCTCCCCTTCCTCTTGGCATTTGTTGATCCAGATACACTAATTTCATTTCGTCTAAAAAAGTGGTACGTTTTCCTGGTAGGATTAGGCCCTCCCCTTCACTGAAATCTGTGTCTGACTCGCTTCCTGTGGTATTAGGGGATTCTTGTGGTTGCTTTTTATTAACACTCATATTTATGAGCATACTAATGTGAATCCATGCCACATGTATCTTTTCAGAAAACCAATACTGCCTTATATATTTGTATAATTTGGTATAATCGTCCTAATTATTTTATAAGATTAATGTAATTGTCAGATATCACATAATGATTTAACATTCGTTTTTAATGTTGGCATGCATATATATGCTATTTTTTTAAAGTGAACTACCATTCCCAGTATGCATCATAAATTGTTCACTGGGTCTTTGGTATAAATAGTGGAAAGCGTGGAGGGACTAACGCTTTACACCGTGACCAAGACCTGCTGGTCGAAACGCGTAGGTGGAGAAGGAGTGTAACTGGCTTTAATAAATCTTTATCAAATCTGGGAGAGTGCAGCGTGTTACTTGCTTGGTGACAAAATATATATACATATATATATATCCAACCATACCACATGGACGCGCACTCAGGAACGATGGCCAGGCAAGTATTCATAAACAACAAAAGGAGTCTACCCTCAAAGATAGAGAAGTCCGCTCACACTGATATCCTCGTGGAGCCGTGCGGGACAACCAAGGGGCATATTAACAAGGCGGCGATAAACAATTATCGCCGCTTTTGCGGCCGTTTTCGGCCGAAAAGCGGCGATAATTATATCGCCTTATCAGCAAAGACACGCTATTGCGTGTTTTGCTGATTTTGCTCCCGTTTCCAGCACGCCTGACTTCGTATCGATAATGAGATGCAAAGTAGGCGTGTCTGTGGAAACAACATGGGTAAATATCGCGAAGGCAGCTTCGCGATATTTACAATGCGGGAAGCGATTATTTTAATCGCGTTAAGTATGCTTAACGCAGGAATTTAACGTCTGTTAAATTCCTGACTAAGGCATACTTAACATGGGAGTGGATTCTGTGGCTAAGACCACAGGCCTATCATCTAGGATATCGCCGTTTTCCCATGGAAAACGGCGATATCCACGCTATCTCTGACATTTTTATCGCCTCGGCGATGCGCGTTGTTAATAACGCGCTAACCGGGCGATAAATTCCAGAGATAGCCGGCGATAAATATGCAAGCGCTAAGCGCGCTTTGCGATATTTATCGCCGGCCCTTGATAATATGCCCCCAAGTAGGTGCGGACACAGGTGGCATGGTTTGATGAAGTAAGTTTCTATTCGCGGGTGGACTCCGCTGCTTCATGACACCATTCGCAGGTATGATTCGCCCCCCCTTTTTGTAACACAGCCTCCGTTATTTCCCCAGTGTTTGACTAAGAGCCAGCGCCTTCCCCGGTTCCCATGGGGCACGGCCGATTCAAGCCTCTAGTAAGATTTTAACCCTTCTCTCTCCCCATTGTATATATTTTTGCAGTCACTTGGCTTGCTTATGTTTAAGCACCCGCCGCTTGCGAATAGGCTTGTTTATACCTTTCCCTACAATTGGCAGTGTGAAAGTTACTCCGGCATGCTTATGTTTAAGCACCCGTCGTTATGCTAATAGGCATTTTTATTGCAGTTCTCTTCCCGGTCAAATCGACTTTTTGTACAACCACATCTAGGCATCATTTTTTCACCACCGTCTGTCACAGTTACACCGCATGAATGTGTTGGTTGTGCCTGTGAGATAGCACTTTAAACTTGAGTATGCATCATTTTTCAACTGGTGTTGTCTCTTGTGCGAGAGGAGCATTTTGGTTCATGCATTGACACAAGTGATTAATGCGCAGCACGTACTTGTGACAATTTTCTCTTTCAGATTTCTCCTTATATGATTTGATGAGGGGACACCATACAGTGAGTAATACCAGTGTGGCATTTTTTATGGTCCCTGGGCTGGGTACACCTTAGAGCGTGTAGACCACCCGGGCCTGAAGAAAACCTGGGAATCCCACTACAGGTTGAAACATGTAGACCATCACTTCTCTTTTCACTTAGACACTACAGGTCAATTTAGCCTGGTTAGTGTCTCACATTGTTTTTAATATTTGTCGAGTTACTCCATATTAAATTTCTGTAGGGAGTTAAACTTTGACTATTTTTTAATATTCACCACCTTCTTGCACTCACTTTACACTACCACTGCTGTTCAAACCAACCCGCTCCACTGTAATCAGGTGTCGTAGCACACCCGGGTAGCATTCGGCTATTCGGGTGGGACCCCAATGATGAAGCATGTCACCAACTAGGTTGGTGAGTGAGGGGTCTTTTTAGAAAGGATTTTATTTCTTTGAGCATCCTCTGTGCTTATTGAACAGACTTCTCTATCCTTGAGGGTAGACTCCTTTTGTTGTTTATTTATCATTACCATTTGGGGACTAGGAGTACTCCCTTTATATATATTTTTATATATATAAATTAAACCCTACCTCTCTTATTTGTTCCCAGGCAAGTATTCATACAAGAAAGATTTATTGCTCCATAAATCAAACATTTGATTTATGGAGCAATAAATCTTTCTTGTATGAATACTTGCCTGGCCATCGTTCCTGAGTGCGCGTCCATGTGGTATGGTTGGATTTGCATGCCGGGTACTCCGCCGGCATAACGCGCCACCCCCCACGGGTCCTAGCCTCCTGGAAGGAGTTCTTTCTTTTGGTGACATATATATATATATCTGAAGAACTCCCGAAATTTGAAGATGACAAAAACAGATCGGGCACAGACTCCAAATAACGTGTTGCTTTATTCTGTTACAAAATCCATATGACGCGTTTCAGCCGCCGACCTGCGGCCTTGATCAAATGAGCACTACGTGAAACTCACGTTCTTTTATCTGACATTTTTTTACATTTTTTACATTTTTTCAATGGTGAGTGCATTTAGTTACAACTCTAGGCACTGAATCACATGGTGATGACACACTGACAGTAGACATGATAGACAGACTCAATATACGTTGTAGACAAATAAACTGCTTGTCACAATCCTGTTTGTTATGCATGTTATAAAAGGCTATGATACTACAATGAGGATGTAACAACATGATGCTGCTAATATAAAATCTATAATCTGGATTCCTAAAAAAGATATATATGACTGCGACCTCTGCACGTCCTCAAAGGCCCTGAGAGCTACCTGGAGATCCAGTGTGGTAGCCCTTTTTTCTGCTTTCAGCCCCCTCTGCTGCAGAGTTTCAGCAGCTCAGCCTTGCTGAGGGTGTAAAGGATGCACAGCTCCATCTCAATGGTGCAAGAAGGAAAGTAGGGCACTTAGATGTAGAAAAGGGGGAAAACTGGCAAAGGAAAACTAAGTAAGAATTTAAAAAGGGGTCAAACTGATGTAAAATTATTTATCTGGGATTTTTGTATAGCACAAACCACTGTCTGGTACAGTGCAAACACAAGTCCTGATCCACACCACTGAACACCAATGTGAGAAACTGGTTTGTTTGCTGACCGGGGTGTGAGCCCTGGTCAAGCAACAGGCAGAATCCCTTGCATGGTGAGCCACAAAAAGAAACGAAATTACCCTGTGTATAGCCCTGGGTAACTAGGCACAAAAAAATCAGTCAGGCTTAACTTAGAGGCAATGTGCAAAGTATGCATGCAATAGTAATAAAGTGAAAGCACAACACAAAAAAAGTCCTAAATCAATATAGAAAAAAGAGTACATTTTTATGAATCATTTGATACAAAATGAAAAAAAATTCAATCAGTAAAACCAAAGTCAGGAATTTTCAATTTTTTTGTAAAAACGAGTGCCTAAAACAACAAAGTGCCAACTGCAGACATCTAGTCAAGCGTCACCAGTCAAAGCTGAAAAATGTGACTGACCGCGATGAAGGCCGGTTCCGATACAAGAAGTGGATTGGGCCTGGTCAGTGCTCACCTTTGGACTTAAAAAAAATTCTTGAGAGGGTAAAGTTCAGTAGGGCAAGGCTGCAGGAGGTGTCCGATGAGGGAGCATTGTTCCTCGATAGCCTTGGGTCGAAGCCGCGGTGATGATTCTACATTCAGAATTTGTCTTCGAAATGGAAGTCAAACATCTCAAGCAGGACAAGGCAGATGGATATATCCAAAGACAGTTCCAAAAGGTCAGTGGCGGAATACCTCTGAAATGGATTTGCTGTTACAGAGAAGAACGTAGCGGGAGAAGCCGCAAATTCAATCCGACCAGCCATGCACATTGGGCTCAGAGCAGTTTTTAGCCTCATTTTTGGATTTTTGCCTTCTGGGCACATTTAGCACCACTTCCAAGGGTCCAGGACTGGAGGGGCACAACTTGGAGGGTCAGCACTCACTCAGGCTGGGTCCAGGTGTGGGTTCAAGTTGGAGGAAGCCTTTTGTGTCCCTATGGCTCTGAGCAGGAGGCCAGCGAACCAGCCCATGTGAGTCACTCTGGAGGTCCTGGGACAGTTGAAGATTCAGTCCTTGTCCCCAGGCAGAAGGTCGCAGAGCATCAGGACAAACAGGGCAGCAATTCCTGCAGGTCAGCAGTCTTGTAGAACAGCAGTCCAGCAGAGTTGCAGTCCTTCCAGCAGCACAGCAGGCTTTATTCCTGGCAGAAAATTCACTGGTCCAAAAGTGTACTGAAGAGTTGGTGTCTGAGGTCCCCTTTTTATACCTTGGTGTCCTGGTTCTGGAAGGTGGGAGAAGATTCTAGATAGTGGCTTTGAAGTGTGTGAAATTTCCTGCCTCCCCTACCATGGCTCCCAGCTGGTTCCAGTGATAATGTGGGGGTCCTTAGGCCCTTTGTCTGAAGGCAGAGCACAGGTGATTCAGCTGCAAGTGGGGTTGTGCTGAGCACCACCTGTCCATCCTGCCAGCAGATGGCCCATTCAGGCACACCGAATCCCTCCATTGTGTGACTGTCTGGGCAGCATTCACAAAGTATAACTGTCAGTTACACCCAGGCGGGTGACCCAGGATAGGCTACAGGTACAAAAGGCCTAAGGGCATAAAAATGCCAACTTTTTTAAAAGTGGCATTTTTTTAATATAATTTATAAGCCCTGGGTGTACTACTCTACAAGGGGCTTACAGGTAAATGAAATATGTAGATTGGGTGTACACCAGTTTAAACATGTTTTAAGGAGAGAGCACAAGCACTTTAACACTTGTTAACTGTGGTCCTAAGGTCAACAGCAAAAGCTAAGAGAAAAAGGCAAAACGAATGAGGATGGCCCTGCAGAGAGGGCCAGATCCAATGTTGAAAACCAGACATTTGAGATATGCAAATTTAGAGAAGGATTGGGGTTGTAGGCTGCTCTATATGGGAGCCGCTCTCCACCTAAACTTGGGCCCAGAATTCTCTGCTGTTTTTTTGCATACTTTATGCATCATTCTAGGCCTGGGAGGGTATTGTTTTGACTTATATTGGGTGTTGTACCTGAACAAAGCTAAACCTCTCTGAAGAGCTGTAATGAGAGCAAAACACGTGTCAGGGGTTGCTTTTATTCATTCCCGGTTGACTTGGATGTTATTTTACGAATCCAGATCTGTAATACTGTGCCTGGAATGGTAAGAGGCCACTGTCATTTTACAGCTAGGCATGGATGGCACTAGGTAATCCTATACTTAAAGACTTTGCTATGTAAATGACACACTGATGATTGGGAGTTGAAGTCCCCTTGGCTTCAGAGGTCCTTGGGGGCCAACACGCCCTTCTGTTACCTCCAGTAAGTCCCACACAGCGGGACTGCTAGGAGGTCTTCGGAGGCCATGCCCCCTTTTTCCACCACTCTGCAAACGCGCCGCCTGGCGCACTTTTGGTTGGGAGATGAATTCCACCTTAGTCCTGAGGCCCTCAGGAGGCATTGAGCCCCGGTGACACCATCCACGGAGCCTGGCCTCTCCGTTGGGAGCCGGCATTGCTTTTTGACTAAGGGAGCTGCTAACATGCAGCTCCCTCTCTCCAAAGCAATTCTGCTCCGCTTTGTGCAAGCGAGAGCATTTTGTATACTCTCACATGTACGAAGTGGTGCAGTGTTTGCTATGGCTTGGCAATAGAAAACTGCAATGTCCCGGGGGTTGGGCACCCCGAGCCATTGCAGGAGCCGGCCCTGAGGGGGGGTGCGATCCCCAGGGCCATTATTGGCTCCAGGAGGGGGGCCGTGCAGCTCCTGTCACCCATTGAAAAAAGGCCTGGCTCTTGGGAATGGGGTTCCCGGGGCTGCGGGGGAGGGGGCGCATGGCCACCCCGCATTCAAATTTGCAAAAGCCCAGAGGAGGTGGCAGTGCCCGGGGCTTGGAGGGGTCCGCACATCCTCCACATTCATTAAACGTAACGCCCTGGGGAGGTGATGGCCCCCCGGGGCTGTGGGGGGTCCACACTGCCCCCCGCAATATTTTCAGATTAAGCCCGGGAAGGTGGTGTTCCCCGGGGCTGGGGGGGACCCCAATGTAAAAATAAAAATGAGCTCCGGGGAGGTGGTGTTTGTAAAAGAAGCCCTAGGGAGGTGGTGGTCCCCGGGGCAATGTTCAGCCTCAATAATGGAGGTGGGGCGCATGGACCCCCCTCCATAATTAAAAAAATGCTCCCGGGACCTGGCCTACCCCAGGGCTGATAATGAATGAACCGCTGGAGCCCGCTCTTGTTTTTTTTACGCAATTTTGCGAATTAGTTGCAACCTCTTTTTTTGCATTTCCCAGAGGGACCCCAAAACCATGACCTGGGGGGTAAGGGTATTCCTACCCTGCCCCCTTTTCTTTATTTTTACCTTTTTGTTTTTCGACTCGGTGAAGCCGAGTCCCAAGATGGCTGCCAGCACTTCCTTGTTGAAGTGTTGGAAGCCAATCAGAGCTGCACATTTCCCTGCACGAGCTCGTCTTTTTTGCGAAGGCTTTGCGGCCAGAGATATCACAACATTTTTCTGCTTAAATTTCTCAAAAACTACTAATGGATTTGCACCAAATAACAAAAAGCACATTCTGCATAACAACATCTACCTTTCTGCCAAATTTGGTGTAATTCCGTCCAGCTGGTCGGGCTGTAGGTTCGACTACGCGTCCTGTGGGAATTAAAATGGGAAAACAACTTTTTTTATCCCCATTTTTCTCAGCCCCTGCTTAATGGATCACCCCAAAACTTGCCATGCACAATAGAACTTACTTTGACACTTTGGAAATGTTTGTGAAGATTCGTCAACCGGCGCCGAAGATATAGGCAAATCAAAAAACACTTTTCCTATGAAAACTAGGTCCTAACTATAACTACCTACTGGCAGCTGCCAGTAGGTTTTATATAGATAAAGGGCACAAATACATTTTACTACACATTGTGTGTGGGGCTTTACTAGCAGAGTGGGAAAGCCCAGGATCTCGAGATGTTGAAGTATGATGGAAGAAGTTGAAGCACTATAAAGAGTTTACATTCATTCCCTCACCTATATCACGTGTAACAAGCAAAAATTGCACAATTTGTTGTTTAGTAACGGGCGGAATTTGCGTAGTCGTGCTACGCAAATCTCCGCGAAACGGTAAAAAATCTCCGTGTGCACGCAAAAGTTCCACGAACACGCGGAATTGCTTATTCCGCCCGTTCGCGATGCTTTTTTCCTGTTCGCGAACGCTGTTTGCGTGCTCGGGGGGAAATATCTCGTGAACACGCACTTTGAAAGCGCGAACAAGCAAAAAATTCCGCAAAGCCAAGGATCGCGGAATTTTTGGCAATTCCGCGTTCTCCACAGAACGCGAAATTACCCAAATTCCGCAAATTCCGCGAGCGGAACGGAATTTACCGCCCAGGCCTAGAAATCATCACTGAATACACTGTGCTTGATGCCATAATTTTAACCCATAATAACCCATAATTGCGCACGCACGCAACGGCTTGTGTTCATACTCGATAATTTCTTATGGACAACCCCTTTCATTTTCATGACTAGGGGACTGAAATTTGTTTTTGCTTCCACGCTTATTTTGGATCTTTGAAACAAGTATTTGGTTAAGGAGCCACTTTGATCTAGGCAAACTTTTAGCTCCCAAATTTTTTGACAAACCTGTGGTCTTGCCCAGCCTCGTTAACGAAAATCAGACAACGCAGACACAACGAAATCCCCACAACAAAATTTGCAAATCATTTAAAATCAAATAGTTTGTTACATGTGGTCCTGTGGGCTGGTATATTTTATCCTATTCTAAAAAAGTTATTGCCAGTGAAAAAATGTGGCATACTACATACGAAAAATAACGATGGGCTCCACAAAAGAAGTGAAAAGCCCATCTACTGGGCTAGATTATATGCCTAAACAAATACTGTGTTTATGCCACTTCACAAATCCATATTGGATCTCTGATTAGGAGTTTTATTTGTCGCTGGTTTTAAGTGAAACACAGTGGCAGTAATGTAGTAATTCACCGTGGGATGTTACGCATCTTACTTTTAAAGCCATTTTCAGAATGGTATGTTCTGCAACAATGGTGCAGTCCAGCAATCACATGTGTGTTTGGCCCTGTCTCATCTTATCAAAATGATACAGTGAGTTGCTTCAAGAAATATGACAGGGTGTCTTATCACCACTTAATTCAGTCCATTGTTAACATTGCGCATATATAGAGTGATATTTGTTCAGAGCAAAAACCAACCTTGCATATTACAATCACAGGAAAACTGTTGTATCTGAGATACGTGTCAAATTTCCTGGAGACAGGAGCAGAGTGGATGTTTCACTTTCTGTGAATGAAGGCAAAGTTCAAAGGAAAACCTTTTCTGAAATCTACTTCATGCAATCATTTGTTTAGATCAAGCCTCTGCCACAATGGGTATTAATAAGGAGTATACAAGTAGGTCATTTTACAATAATGTGTGGTGGTTCAAGGGATATTGATTTGCAAAGGTGCTAGTGTGATCTGAGCACACAATTCGATAGGGGCAACACTATAAGGCATATTATGAATATTTTCTAGTAAATAAGAAATCTCCCACTCTACTTGCAAACATATAAAAATGTTTTCAAGACAAGGAAGCATCATGCCCACAAACGTACTATGAATATAACATTGTTACATTTTCCAACAAAGGGTCACGGATGAAGGCAATTATAAACCTTCTGTTCTGGTATTAGGTTCAGAGTAAAGCTTTATATTGCAGCAGGACCAGCTCATACACTCTGTGCTGTGCATAGATCAGCCTTTATTAGGTTCTCTTCAGCATGCAATGAAACTTCGAATCGTTTTGATATCTCGGATCTGTCTGCTGCACAAATGTACCCTTTACTTCATGGCAGCGAGTCTGCAGTCTGGGCAGTACTCCCACAGCACAGGAGAGTCCCCTGAACTCATCCTTTCAACAAGAGAGATCTCAAGAAACCTCTCATGTCAGTGTAACCATCCTGCCTGTTCCCCCTTCACAACCTCCTACTTGCCTGCTCCCCTGTCCCATCACGCTCCCTGCATGAAAGCCTCTACGTTCTTCATCCTGCACTGCATGCCCAACCCACAATGTCCTTTGCATTCTTTACCCGCCATGTCTTTGACAGTCACTGATCGCAGTCTACCTCCTCCCACAGGAATTTCATTAATGTGCCCCTTAAATTTGCTCTAACTCGCCATCTTTCATGCTCCGCGCCTTTTTGTGCCCTACCATCATTTCATATAACATTCAAGACTCTATGGGGCATATTATCAAGAAACGGCGTTAAAATTATCGCCGCTTTAGCAGCAGAAAACTGCCGCTAAAGCGGCGATAATGAAGCTTGATAATATGCCCTTGAGAATTCCAATAGAAGCCCATGTTCTGGTGTCAACATGGGCTTCTATTGGAATTCTCAAGGGCATATTATCAAGCCCATTATCGCCGCTTTTAACGCCGTTCTTGATAATATGCCCCTAAGAATCAATTTCCCCTCTCTAAAATAATGATTTTACCTAACAAAATCTGTCAAACGAAAACAGCAAGATGCAGTAATTATGACACAACTAGTAATTTCAGTCCCTATCAAATTCTTGTTTGTGCAGGGACCGAAATGTAGCCACCCTACTTCTAATCAGGGTACTAATTTTATCATATATGAAACTATTTATTTTTTAATAAATGTAATCAACCTGCTTCTATCATCATTTCATGTAACATTCAAGACTCTAAGCACCAATTTAATTAATCTTTAAATTATAATAGACAGACGTTCATATTCTTGATGCATACTTTAAAGCTCAATACATTTCATAAAATACCTATTCATTCTTTACAAGAGAATCATGCCATATATTCATGCATTGCTGTATTAAATATAATTCATAAACAGTTAAAGCGACATCTGTTTATCTCCCTCAAGTTACAAAAATTCAGTCTATCAGATAAGTTACATCTCATGCTTAACTCTCACATTTCTATCAACTTCATTCTCACACCTCAGAATAAAGTCCTCATATTGCATCAAAGGGAGTGCCCCTGCAATGTTTGCCCTGATCACTGCTCAGTCAGCATATGCATCTTTAATGGTAATACCCGCTAAATGTCCATTTATTATGTCACAAGACACTTGCCAGATTCTATCGCAATATTAGGAAGAAATACTGGTTACCTTAAGCCTCCTTTCATTCGTACTTGCTGTAAACCATGTTGATATATGTAACAGTTCAGCCTTTGAGATTCATTTAAACCCTTAGGTTTCATTGTATTTAAAAAAATAATATCGCCAACTCCTCTTAGGAGTAACAATTTTCTGACCTTTACTCTTCATTGTGAAATACTGATAAGTTCAGAAATCGAAATTATAGTTGTGCTACACTGTCTTTTTGTTTACAAAATGTCTAGCTAGGCTTGATTGTTCATTGTTGTTTCAGGAGTTGACTTATGTTCATTAATCCATTTTTAATTTTCGTGACAGTACACAGTATTGAAATAAATAAACATATGTAGCAAATAATTTCATGATGATCTTTTTCCTAATTTGAGGATATGTTATATTTTTTACTTTCTTGCTATTACTGTTATTGCTGCAATTTAAACAAAGAAAAGTCACACGTTATTTTGTTAGTATTAGCTTTTATTATGATGTGTTGACTGTTTCAGCTATGAGCAATATATTTCAATGTTTTCTACTGGAAGTAAATTACAATTGATTTGTTTCTTGATGATAAATCAAGTGATGGACATTCTCAAGAAATGCACAATGTTTTCATATTACTTTCAAGGGGCCAGATGTACGACCGTGTTTTGCGGTCGCAAACAGGAAATCAGCCCGGTTGCGACCGCAAAAAAGGGTGGCGGTATGTACAAACGCTTTTTTGCAAGTCGGTGACTCGCAAAATGGTGTTCGCGAGTCGCTATCAGGAATAGGCGTGCCACGGGCGTCCCTTCCTTATAGCGAGTAAGAATGGTATGTACCATTGTTTTGCGACCGCATTTGCTGTCACCAAACACTCGCAGGTTACCACCTACTTCAAGTAGGTGGTAAGGCACTCGCAAACGGGAAGTGGTCCCGAGGGGACCCCTTCCCCTTTGTGAATGGATGCAAAAATATGTTTTTAAGAGTAGGCAGTGGTCCCACGGACCACTGCCTACTCTTAAAAAAAAAATGAAACAGAAACGTTTCATTTTTCTTTTTAAATGCATCCCGTTTTCCTTTAAGGAAAACCTGCTACACATTTTTTTTTAAAACCTGCCTTATTAAAAAAGCAGTCACAGATATGGTGGTCTGCTGACCCCAGAAGGCCACCATCCCTGCGAGTGCCAGCCATTCGCAATGGGTCACAAATTGCGACCTGCCTCATGAATATTGATGATGCAGGTTATTTGGGACCCATTAGGAATCGCAAACAGCATCTAAGACACTGCTGTACATTTCATTTTGCGGGTCGCAAATTGCGGTTCACAAAACTTCGCAATTTGTGACTCGCAAAATGGAATGGTCGCACATCTGGCCTTGATCTCATTAAGTTGATGTAGGATCGCTTTTTAAATTTCATTATTTCCATGTCATTCTTTTTTTTGGTATAATTTAGTGTATGTTTTATAAATAAGAACTTCCCTTTCTACACATGCGGGAGGTAGAAAATATTCTGTCTTTTTGTCCAGATTCTGCTTACAGACAAACAGGAGGTCCTTGGGTGAATCTTTCACTCCAAATTCATAACATCCGTCTTTAGCAGTTCTACATCAAAAATTTTATTTAATTTGAGCAGGCTAGCTGAATGTTCTCAATGAATTCCTTCAAGATCAATACGTACATTAATGACTTGCACTATAGACATACCTCTGATACTTACACTACCATATATCTGGAACAAATTGTAAACCAGCTAAGAAGAAATCTCTCTTACAATATCAGAGCCACCAACCAAGTGTATTGATGGACAACCTTACCTATGAATAGGCCATGAGGTCCGTCAGAACCATAACGTCAAGGAAAATGATTTTAGAGAGGCTGAAATCCTTGGTCAGAAGTTAGATCTGACATGTGATCAAGTGTGTATTTATTGCCACAGAATTCTTTTTGTATTCCAAAAACAGGTCCAAAACCCATTTAAAAAAATCAATGGATTTGCGTTTCCACCTTTTGTTCTGCGCGTAACCTCATTAGAAAATGTTTAAAAAAACACTGCACCTTATTCTCAGCTGGGAACATAAAGCTTGCAGAACCTATGTGTGTGCTCAAAAGAAGTTGAAACTTAAGGGGCTATCATGTGAAGGCATACAGGCTGGTGAAACGTCAATGGAAATAACTTACCAGAACTTGTATGTATTAAGACGAGGAAGGCACATGTACAGTTCTGTCAGGAAGCGTGTTGTTGGAAGCCATTTTCAGTGGTGGCTTGGTGTCCTTGCAGCATGGACCTTGCTTGGATTTTGGTGTTCACCAGGATCACTGGTGGAGTGTCAGATGTGTAGGGCAGAGACAGACCTGTGCAGTGCTGTCCTGGACAAAGGAAGACACACTTGGGCTTCTTCTTTCTTTGAAGAGAGGGAGAGATTGGCTCCTCCCTATTTATATCATTAATCACCTTCATTCAAGAACTTGTTTATTGGCAGAGAGATTTTTTGACCTTGGTGATTTTCCCTCCTAATTAGAGACATTTGACTGCTTTCATAAGAACTATTCTTTGAGGTGTGTCACCGTAGCTACTGGGAGGAGTTGTTCTTTCCTTGGACAATCAGGAAATAAATTAAATAGATATTCTCAGTGTCCAGTCCTAGACAGCTAGGCTCTTTTCAAAGTACCATTACTTCTAAATGGGATGTTCTGCCTCTATTAGGAAATTACAGATGTGACCATTGTAGTGGGTGCCTGCTCTTAATTAACATCAAAATGTATTTACATGGAAACAAATCATTCTTGTTTTTCTCACTCAAATTACAATAATCACATAGCCAGATATGGTGGTTCACTAGATTAGTGGATTTACTCCTGGATTCTGTGTTTGACTTTGTGGTCACAGGTTTGAATTTTGAAGGATACACTCAGCTTTTCATCTTTCCAAGGTTGATAAAACAAGTACGATGGATTTAAGTAAGGAAAGATCTGTGATTCAGCCCCAAGCTGCCGAAAGGGGTGAACATGCGTTTTACACATTATGTTATGCTATATTGTTTATTGTAGAGGGGTCTCTTGTCAGGCGGTTTACAATGGACAAACATCTCAGAAAGTTGAGTCAAATACCACAGCACCACAGCAGAATACACTGAAAAATTACCATTGCGCTACTAGTTAGCCTCTGTTCAGGAGCATATCTAGTGAGGACTACTTGAAATGGAAAACTGTTTATTAGAAGACTTCAGCAGGATGAAGACACTAGTGCAATACTAACAGTGGCAGCCGGCAGGATCGGGGGTGGTGGGGGATGTAAAAAATAAAATAAAATAAAATAAAACCGCTTACCTTATCACCGGTTCCTGCATCTCTCCTCCGTCGGACTTGGCTGAACCAGGAAGCACTGCCAGGCTTCCCAGACCAATCACAACGCTGCAATGCAGTATTGTGATTGGTCTGAGCGCCGTGGCTTGGCGCTCAGACGGGAACTGGGGGACTGGGCATGTTCTCCACGCAGGCTGTAATGCAGACTGCATGGAGAATATGCAAAATGCACATGATGGTCTGGCCGGCCCGAGAGGGACGGTCAAAGCATCATTGCGCATTTAGGAGTGGGCAAACCACTCCTCCTCTGCCCTGCTCTGAGAGCAGAGCAGCCCCGCCCGCCGCCTGCAAAGCAGATGTAAACAATAAAATGGTAAGACACTTTATTTTCATTTTATTACTCCTTAGTTACACTGCTTAAAAGCAGTGGGGTGATGCTCCTCCGCCTTAGCGGAGGAGCCACCACTGAATACTAAAGCACACATAATGTAGTTGCATAGGTAACATAAAGTATAATCAGCATAGAACTCATCTGGGTTGAAAAATGGGGATGTTACCAAAGGGGATGATGGACGGAGCGTTTGAGCTAATCAAACACTCACCCCCAGTCAACTGATCTGGGTTTAATCCATCATCATTCTTTAGCTCACTCCACCACCCCAGTTCAGACATGGCCATATGCAAATCAGTCTGACCCTGTGCCTCATGGGAACAGTCCAGCCCGAACTGCCAAGCCATGTCTTCCCTGGACCGGAAACAAGCATCCTGGGACCGGTTTCTGGCCATTCAGCCGTCATCAGCCAGGCTAGCTTGAATCCAGTGGCAAAGTGAGCAAGGGACCCACGTCTGGGCATACCCTGCCAACTTAGGGCGAACAAAGCGATACCAAAGGGGATGATGGACGGAGCGTTTGAGCTAATCAAACACTCACCCCCAGTCAACTGATCTGGGTTTAATCCATCATCATTCTTTAGCTCACTCCACCACCCCAGTTCAGACATGGCCATATGCAAATCAGTCTGACCCTGTGCCTCATGGGAACAGTCCAGCCCGAACTGCCAAGCCATGTCTTCCCTGGACCGGAAACAAGCATCCTGGGACCGGTTTCTGGCCATTCAGCCGTCATCAGCCAGGCTAGCTTGAATCCAGTGGCAAAGTGAGCAAGGGACCCACGTCTGGGCATACCCTGCCAACTTAGGGCGAACAAAGCGATACCAAAGGGGGTGATGGCCACTGGATTCAAGCAAGCCTGGCTGATGACGGCTGAAATGCCAGAAACCGGTCCTAGGATGCTTGTTTCCGGTCCAGGGAAGACATGGCTTGGCAGTTCGGGCTGGACTGTTCCCATGAGGCACAGGGTCAGACTGATTTGCATATGGCCATGTCTGAACTGGGGTGGTGGAGTGAGCTAAAGAATGATGATGGATTAAACCCAGATCAGTTGACTGGGGGTGAGTGTTTGATTGGCTCAAACGTTCCGTCCATCATCCCCTTTTGTATCGCTTTGGTCGCCCTAAGTTGGCGGGGGTATGCCCAGACGTGGGTACCTTGCTCACTTTGCCACTGGATTCAAGCAAGCCTGGCTGATGGCGGCTGAAATGCCAGAAACCGGTCCTAGGATGCTTGTTTCCGGTCCAGGGAAGACATGGCTTGGCAGTTCGGGCTGGACTGTTCCCATGAGGCACAGGGTCAGACTGATTTGCATATGGCCATGTCTGAACTGGGGTGGTGGAGTGAGCTAAAGAATGATGATGGATTAAACCCAGATCAGTTGACTGGGGGTGAGTGTTTGATTGGCTCAAACGTTCCGTCCATCATCCCCTTTTGTATCGCTTTGGTCGCCCTAAGTTGGCGGGGGTATGCCCAGACGTGGGTCCCTTGCTCACTTTGCCACTGGATTCAAGCAAGCCTGGCTGATGACGGCTGAAATGCCAGAAACCGGTCCTAGGATGCTTGTTTCCGGTCCAGGGAAGACATGGCTTGGCAGTTCGGGCTGGACTGTTCCCATGAGGCACAGGGTCAGACTGATTTGCATATGGCCATGTCTGAACTGGGGTGGTGGAGTGAGCTAAAGAATGATGATGGATTAAACCCAGATCAGTTGACTGGGGGTGAGTGTTTGATTGGCTCAAACGTTCCGTCCATCATCCCCTTTTGTATCGCTTTGGTCGCCCTAAGTTGGCGGGGGTATGCCCAGACGTGGGTCCCTTGCTCACTTTGCCACTGGATTCAAGCAAGCCTGGCTGATGACGGCTGAAATGCCAGAAACCGGTCCTAGGATGCTTGTTTCCGGTCCAGGGAAGACATGGCGTGGCAGTTCGGGCTGGACTGTTCCCATGAGGCACAGGGTCAGACTGATTTGCATATGGCCATGTCTGAACTGGGGTGGTGGAGTGAGCTAAAGAATGATGATGGATTAAACCCAGATCAGTTGACTGGGGGTGAGTGTTTGATTGGCTCAAACGTTCCGTCCATCATCCCCTTTTGTATCGAAAATGGGGATGTTATCCTTTAAGGTTAACATGTCACTCTACCTCATAACGTGCTGCATATTACTGCCTCTTATTTTATTAATTTACAAGACATATATTTTGGAGACAACTTCATTAACCTGAATTGTTTATCACATGTCATATGGCACTATAAGTTCTCAAGATTTAATCCTGCATCCACTGTTTCTCCCCATAAAACATACACATCGCATTGGTTCATCTATGAGTCATTCTCTCCTGCTGCACTCTTTCTTCCGCTTTTTCTAGACTTAATAATATTATAATTTTCTACAAAATGTTGTCTTCATTTTCTGTACATATACATTTATGTTTTTTTTGTATGTAATGACTTAGGCTCCCTTTTTCTCACAATTTGCTGTCTGACAAGTGCGGGTGGAATGGCAGCCATTTTAAATAACTGCATCTGATGGGCGCTTTTTAATTTAGTGTACTGCTGATAGTGAGGGTCTACTGCTGTTTATCTCAAATATTCACAGCAAGAATTGTGGATACTTGCAATCGCTTACTGTTGATTACCGTAGCTAATGGGCTGTGCAGCTATTGTAAGTTGTTGAGGGTTACTAGTATGTTCTTTACACAAATTATTCAAAGGCTCTATTTTGGACTTTCATGCAATGCACGCTTCAACAATATATTTCCCAATTATGCTGCAGGTTTTCTGTGTGGTAAGTCTGTATTTTTTCAGGCCTTTTTTAATTCTGTCTTTTGGGCCATTGATTAGACATTTACAGCTGTCTGGTTTATGTTGTGCCACACATATATATCCCGGGCCATTTTCAACCCCGGGGACCCCATCCCCTGGGGCATGGCCATCTCCTTGGGGACCACGGGGGTGCCTGAAGCCCACGCGGTCCCAGCCAGCTCCCGCCTCCTGCGGGAGCCAGCATTGCTTTTTACACCCAGGGAGCTGGTAACATGCAGCTCCCAGGGTGTAAAAAGCAAAGTGTGCTCCGCCTTCAACAAGCGAGAGCAAAATGCTCTCGCTTGTTCAAAGCGGAGCACACTGTTTGCTATGGGATGGCGGGAGCAGCCATTCCATAGCAACCTGCAATTTCCCGGGGGCGGCCCCCCAGCACTTCAAACAATTGGCTCCGGGCAGGTTTCGTTCCATGCATCTTTATTTATAATTGCCCCCGGGACCTGTCCCACGAGGAGTCCATGCTTCGTTTAAAAAAAAAAATTGGCTGGGTTTGCGGTTCCACCGCGAATCCAGCTGAAAGAAAAATATATATATTTGGTTTGGTCCTGGTGGTCCCTGTGGCACCCCCTGAACAGTCCTACGGGGTCAGGGTGTTTCTACCCTGCCCCCTTATCTTTTTTCACAAGATGACTGCTGTCAACACTTCCTGGTTTGAAGTGTTGGCAGCCAATCAGATCTCAGGCACGAGATTGGGAGGGTTCAAGGATCCACCGCGGCCACAGTTGTATATCTGAGAAATCTTTACATTTCTCAAAAACAACTGAATGGATTTACACCATTTAACAAAAAGAGTGCTTTCTGGACCAAGAGCTAACTTTCTGCCAAATTTGGTGTAATTCTGTTCAGCAGTTCAGGCTGTAGCAGTGTCTTAAGTTTCCTATGGAAATTAACATGGACAAAAAGCGTTTTGGGACCCCTCTTTTTTCTCAGCCCCTACTTGACGGATCACTCTGAAATTTTCAATACAGCAGCTGACGTGACCGCCCAATTTGTTTTGAAAATTCTGCGAAGATTCGTTAAACGCCAACAAAGTTATTGGCAAATCAAAAACCTCTTTTCCTATGAAAACTAGGTCCTACCTATAACTACCTACTGGCGACCGCCAGTAGGTAATATACACACACACACATATATATATAAATGTATTCATTTATTTATTTATTTAATCTGGAATTGCTTTGCCTGAAGTACCCCTAAATAAGCCCTGGTACATAAAGTACATTTCTGTGAATAAATAAATATGTTTGCACTTTCTTTTGACAGCAAGTTTCCCTATTTTTTAACAGTATCATCAGACGCACAAAATGACCCTCACATCCCTATGTTGACCCTTAGATTAAAATATCTGGGATGAAACCACAAGTGGCCCAACAAGATTTCCAAGGTCAATAAATGTACCTGATAGTGCCATACCAATCTCATGTTGGACTAACGTTCTAATTCAGCTCATCACTTATTTTTTATAGTATGGACAATGTCCCTTCACAACCTACTGTGTGATTTCTCTTGCTGAACTGAGCACAGGGTTATCCAAACATAGGCCATGATTCTGAAAATGGCAGAATAATAAGGCAGAGGGTCATTAGTGTATTCAGACATTGAGGTGAGGTACTACCAGGCCAACTACATACTTCCTATTTATGATTTTTGTCTACGCAATTGAGGCATAATAGGCAGACGTAATATTTATCACACCAAAATCATTATTTTGCCTTTTTCTAGGCATTTCCGATCTCTCAAAAAAACTGATTTTACTTTACAAAATCTGTCAAAAGAAAACAGAAAGATGCAGTAATTATGACACAACTAGTAATTCCAGTATCCTTTCAGAGCTCCCTTGAGATTGTGATCCTCAATAGTTCTCCAATAGAGAAGGAAAAAGACGTCTTTATAGTGTTTGTGCTGGATGAGATCTCTCGGGTGCTATCACAAACTAGCTCCCTAAAAGTCCCTGCTCCTGATGGGGTTCACACAGATACTTTCATGGACCCCCAAGATCTATGGATCCCTCTTTTGACTAATGTGTTTAACACAATAGCCAAAGTGGGCCCCACTCACTCATGGAAACACTCTACCATCATTCCCATCTATAAAAAGGGGGATAAGGGAGACCCTAAAAATTATAGGCCAGAATTGTTGATCGATAGCACAGTCAATTCGATGGGTCGCTTATTTCTAAATAGATTGGAGGGATGGGTTGAGGAGAAACAAGTCATCTATCACAGGTCTCCTCCATTGAGGTGTGATGTTCAAATTTACCTGACCTTTGTCCATAACCTGAGCATTGTTTTATCCTGACCAGATTCTTCTTACATTGTATCCTACTTATGCTGGGCTTTCCGGCAAGTACTTATGCACACAAAAATTTGTCCCGATGTGATGGTGTTTCTGAACAGACAGCTCATCACATACAGTTTTTTTGTTTATTTTATTCCCAACAAAGAAAAAGAATAATGGCACCATATTTGCGTAGCACTAATTTTAGACAATATAGGCAAGTATTGTCCCTTTTTCACCAGCTTGAGAACCCTTTAGTCTGCTTGGTTTTGGCCACTTATTTGTGGGCAATAGTAAAACATAGGAAAGCACTTTAGATTTTTGAAAGTAGAGCACATTGATATGGGAGGACATTGCTATTGGTTGAAAGGAGTAGTGTCTGGTTTATTGGGTACCGATTTTAACCTTTTGAATGTTATATCAATTTGATAGGAGGCGTAACTAATTATTTATGAAATTTGTAGTCAATGAGTCAAGAATGCTTTGTTTTACTTAATCTAATTCATATGGTTTTACTGTGATGTTTTAGATAATTTAATAATGAATTGTACTATTGATTGTGATGTATATTCTCTCATGCAAAGATACATTGCAAATAAAGTTCTTTGACTGACTGACACCACTAGTAATTCCAGTCCCTGTCAAATTCTTGTTTGTGCAGGGATTGAAATGTAGCCGCCCTGCTTATAATCAGTGTACTACTTTTATCATATGTGCACCTATTTCCTATTTTAATACATTTTATCAACCTGTCTATTTTGCTGTGTTTCCTGTTCTTTTGACAAACTTCCTAGAAGGAGTTGTAAACACGTGTTTGCTCAAAAACTCTACTCAATCCATCAGTGCTTCCTGTCTTGTGACCTGCTTGTCAGCTCCACTTGGGGTGCTTAGTGGAGCACCATGGAGCATTCCATAGAGGTCAACTACAGGTTTTAATTCAATGTCTGCCTCCTCCTCAGTGAAGATCTTCTGCCTCTTGAGTGGGATGGACTGCACCTGTCCTCCAGTGGTCTTGCAGCTGCCCTGCTCCAAACTGGTGTGTTTCAAAGTGGGTAGAGCGTAATGCTGTGGGATTTACTTTGTATGTGATTTAGATTGTTATTGGTGCCTAGTGGATTGGATTGTAGTCAGATGTGTGTAGTTTCCTATTCCCACCATTTGGAACCTGAGCAACATAAGCCTGCACTGCACAATGTTTAATATATTCCAAGGTGCAGAGCCGTAATACAATCTGAGAATCCCTCCACGCTGTTTTTTGTGTAGTAGCATTCTATTCATACATTCAAGCACATGCAAATAAATGCCTGATTTGCATATGGGAATGGGGGCAGATCGAGGTAAGACGGGGGGCATATTAGCAAGAAGAGGCGATAATCATCGCTAACCCTGCTTAGCGTGATTTTTTTATCGCCGGCTATCGCTGGAATATATCGCCACGCTAACGCTGTATTAGCGACATTTAGCGCTATGGCGATAAATATTCCAGCGATAGCGGGAGGAAGGGCCAACATCGCGACAAAACCAGCGATGTTGCATGGGGAAGGTGGAAAACCTTGCTGATACGACCCTGTGGTCGTATCAGCATAATCCACCCCCATGTTATGTATGGCTAAGTCAGGAAAATAGCAGGTGATAAAAAAATGGCGATGGCCCTGGTTAGCGCGAGTTTTCACGTCGCTAACCGGGGTCAGGGACTCCTTGCTAATAGGTGATAGGCCTGTTAGCGTCTGTTTACAGGGTATGTTGGTCGGGAACGCCTACTTTGCATGTCATTAGCGATAAACATCGCTGACATACAAAGCGGCACCCAAACCGATCGCTTTCGTCAGAAAGTTGTCGCTAACTGCTGTTAGCTACAGCTTGCTGATAGGGCGATAGATTTATCGCCGCTTTAGCGGCAAAAAGTGCCGCTAAAGCGGCGATAAATCGCTTGCTAATATGCCCCTGTATTTTACCAACGCGTTTTCGGTGAATTGCGTAGTCATATTAGTATGTGCCGTGGGTGAAGCACTTTTATGTGATTTGTGAATTTGGCCCAGTTTGTCCAAAGGTGAGGAGCAGTAGATTTTAAGGGGAGGAGTTAAATGATTTCTAATGTTTGAAGGTCACTTTGTGAAGCGTTATCAGCACTCCTCTCATGCCCAGTCCTCTTTTCAACATTCATCGAGTAGTACCTCTGGTCTCTTGAACAGATTCTGTTTTTTTTTGTTTTTTTACTATTGATACTGAAAGGAAGGGCGTCCTTCTCAATAAAATATATAGTCATAGTAACCCCAAATTTGTTTTCAAGAATAAAAGCATCACAAATATTAGGCTGCAACATGACAGGTACAAGTTGACAATAGCAAGGGTCCCCTGGACCATATATTAAAGGAAGCAAAAAAAATCCAACAAGGCTCGTAAATCAGATGTAGCTAGTCACGACAGAACTCTGTGACTTCATACATTTTAGCAAAGTTAATTGACATGTAATGCCATAATTATTTGTGGTAGGATGTGGTAGATTGTTGATTGTACCCAGTGTTGCCTCTATGATAGATGCACAGTGCATTTCACCAAAGTGCTTTGTTCGGAATTAGATCTTTAAAAATAATTATGAACAGGGGAACGGAGCCCGATTTGTAAATGTATATTTTAAATTAAATCATAGCTATCTTTTAAAATATATTGAACATGATATATCTCAAAGTAAGAAATATTTAATACTTACATTGAAGTATCTAGTGCATTTTCCACACTCAGCTGGTTCCTTAAAATCAATGGTTCCCAAATGTTTCAATGAGAAACAGAAGAAAAAGTGGACAAAATGTTCACATTTGTTATTGCTCCCGGTGAACTGCAGAGATAATCACATTTCCTAGCCGCTTGCTAAAAATGCTATTTCCATTTGTGCTCGTTGAAAGGCCTTACTGAACAAAATGCACACATCACTCTGCTTTACTGAATGCAGGAATGAAAAATGGACGCCCACTGTCATACAACAATATTGATTATGAGTGAAAATGTGATAATTTTACATTAACGTGCCCCGCAGCACAGAGTTCTGTCAAGGCAGTAGAAGGAAATTAATGTTTTCATATCGTGCCCAAGAAAAATATGAGCTGTTGTTCTCTTTGCCCTCTGGACGGCGAATATGCCAATAGCCGAACGGTAATAGCAGCATCCAGAGCAGAACCTGAACTATAAACTTTTATTAAAATCATTATTTCATGCAAAATTTTTAGGCCATGTATTAGCAGTGACACAATTTTAATGAACCCCCGTTCATGACATTTAACTCAGCAATTTGCAGTTAATGCGGCTTGCTCTTTGAATGGCCTTTTTATAATACTTTCTCGTTCTGAAATTAAAAGTGCGTCTTTAGGTGTTAAAGAATTGGACGGCACTTTCATGGGCAAAGCCATCTATTTACACATTCAACCAGTTTGAAAATATAGGTTAGGATATCGGAAAGATTCTCCTAATATTTCGTTTTCATAGAAGTGTCATACTAAGTCCCATAACATGTAGGCTCATAGTTAAATATCCACTTAGCACGTAATAGTTTTTTAAAAATTAAAATTATTTTATTTTGTCTGAAAGCATGCAATAAAGACATATGTCATCCTATATGCGAGTTACCCATACAATATAATTTAGCAATGACCACCAAGGGGAGGGCACCACCAATAGATCTCATAGCAGTGCGCCTTCTAGTGATATTTATGACTCAAAATCACACGATAATGAAGCCCCCCCTAAAAGGTCTTGCCAAAATAGTAGCCACTACAAAAAAAACACGGAGTATTTATAGTCAGGATCGTGTTTCCATAGGAAATGCGTTTTTCGTGTTGCTAACAAATGTTGGCGCCATTTAACGAGTCTTCACAAAACTTTCCCAAAAAGTCCTTCTTTTTGACTAGTTCGCACATGGAAAATTTTGGGGTGATCCGTCCAGCAGGAGCCAAGAAAACACGCAGGCCCCAAAACACGTCTTCCCCATTCATTTTTTCATAGGAGCTTTAGAAGCAGGATAATCCCAAAGCGCTGAACGGATTTACACCAAATTTGGCAGAAAGCTAGATCTTGGTCCAGAAAGAGAGCTTTTTGTGATTTGTTGTAAATCCGTTCAGCAGTTTTTAAGTATAAATAGCTGCTCCCTCCAGGTGGAGCAATGCCAGTTCCTGCAGCATGTTATCAGCCGACTCGGGCCACGGTGGCCCTGGGACTCCCCTGTAGCCCCCAAAATGTTGCTTGGTGTGTGCACAGGGTGGGCGCCGGAGCACCCACCTATAATAAAGAAAGGCCCCGGGGAATTGGGCTCCTGGGGCCTATGAATGCTCAGGGAAGGGAGCCATGTAGCCCCACTCCCCTTTATAATAAGATACTGCTCTGGGGGATGGGACCCCCTTTCCTGTTTTGTTGAATTTGGCCCCGGTGAATGAGGTCCCGGGGGCCTAATGAGGCTCAGGGAGGAGGGCCCTGTGGCACCGTCCCCTATTTTAATTGAATTTAGCCCCAGGGGATGGGGTCCCTGGGCCCAATGAGGGTCAAGGAGGGGGCTTGCGACACCCTTCCCCTTTTAAATACCATACAACCCCAGTGGACGGGGTCCCTCCAGCCTATGAAGGCTCGGGGAGGGGGGCTCTACAGCCTCCTTCCCCTTTTAATTAAGTTTGACCCCGGGGATGTGGTAGCAGCCATCTTAGCACTCAGGATTATAACTTGCGCCCTCGTCATACACTGCTAATTACCTCCCATATTATATCATTTGTGACATGTTCTATGACAACATTGATAACATCATTGCAACACCTGAAATTACATCATTCCTGACAACACCGTGCATGGCGAGGTCGCAATTCATTGTTACCTTAGTTCACGAGTTATAGTTACTTGAGATAAGTATGACTGGTAAATTTCAGTGTTTTTGTATGCTTAAAATGTTACGTTGTCACTGAAATTCTCACATTACTATAATGTTACTTTAACCTTTGAGATATATATATCTATATATTATTTTCACTAAAATAAAGCAAAGGTTACAGGGACGTTATAGTTAGGCTCAGATTTCACTCATACATAACCAGTGAAATTCAGCAGTTCAGCTTACCTCAGCTAACTATAACTTACGCCCCGCAATACACTGTTTATGACCTCACATATTACATCACTCATGACATGGTCAGTGACATCACTGATTACATTTTAAATGTTATACTGATGACATCTCAATTGACATAACTGATTACATCATCCAGTGATTGTAAGTGTTTTCTAAATTTTACTGAGTGTTAAACATATATACTAAGGTAAGTGGATGTGGCAGCGCCTGTATGAGTGGGTGTGTAAGTGGGGTATAGAAGAGTGAGTGGGTATGGTATGTGAGAGACAGTATACATGAGTGAGTGGGTGTGTGAGTTTTTGTATGGGTGAGCGAGTGGGTGTGTCAGTGGGTGTATGAGTAAGTGAGAGGCTCTGTGAGTATCTCTATGGGTGAGTGAGTGTCTGTGTAAGTGGCTGTATTGGTGAATGAGAGGGTGAATGAGTGGCTGTATGGGTGAGTGTTCAAGTGCGTCAGTGGCTGTAAATGGTAAATGAAAGGGTGCATGAGTGGCTGCATGGATAACAGAGCAGGTATATAAGTGTATAGGTGCATGAAGGGGTGTGTAGGTGGGTGTATGGGTGAGTTAGTGGGTGTGTTAGTAGCTGTATGGGTGAGGGAATGGGTATGTGAGTGGATGTATGGATGAATAAGTGAGTGTGAGACATTGTATGGGAGAGAATGTGCTTGTCCCAGTGCCTATATAGGTGAGTTAGTACATGTGTTAGTATGTGTATGAGTGAATAAGTGGGTGTGTGAGTGATGTATGGGTGAGTGAGTAGGTATGTGAGTAGCTGTATAGGTGACTGATTCAATGTGTGAGTGGCTGTATGAGTGTATCAGTGGGTGTGTAAGTGTCTGTATGTCCGTATGACTGGATGTGTGAGTGGCTGTATTGGTCAGTGAGTAGGTGCATGAGTGGCTGTATACGTGAGTTAGTGGCTGCATTAGTGGCTATATGAGTGAGTTGATGTGTGAGTGGTTCTATGGATCAGTGAGTAGGTGTGTGAGTGTTTGTATGGGTCTGTGAATTGGTGTCAGTGGTTGTGTGGGGTGGGAGGGGGTGTATGCAATGTAAGGGGGTGTAAGTGGGTATATAAGTGGTTCTGTGGATGATGTCAACAGTGATGTCACTGGCCATGTCATGAGTGATGTAATATGTGAGGTCATGAGCAGTGCATTGTGGGAGCATAAGTTATAGTTAGCTCAGGTAACTATAACTGCTGAATTTCACTGGTTTTGTGCAAGTGAAATCTGAGCCCGACTATAACATCTGTGTAACCTTTAGTTTTTTCAGTGAATTTCTATGTTTAAAAAAAATATATTTCCTTACTATTACATCTCTGTAACCTTTGTTTTTTCAGTGAATTTATAGGTTTGTTTAGATTTTATTTTTGAACTGTAAACAGTAAACTTTGAGAGTGACAGTGTGAGGGAGTGCATGAGTGTCTCAAGGGGGGGTGTTAGTGAGAGTGTAAGTGCCTCACTGGGTGTGTGAGTGGATGTGTAAGTGTCTGTATGGGACTACCAGTGACTTTATACGTATCTCACTGGGTGTGCGAGTGGGTGCATAAGTGTTTGAGAAAATGTGTTAGTGGGTGAGAGAGTGTCTAAGAGGGTTTGTGACTGCCTCCATGAGTGTGTGAGTCACTCTGAGACTGAGTGCATGAGTGTCTGAGTGGATTTGTGAATGTCTACATGATTGTCTCAATGGGTGTGTGAGTGGGTGTGTGAGTGTGTGAATAGGTCTGTGAGTGGCTATGAGAGTGTGTGAGTGGTTCTGTTAGTAGATGGATGGGTGCCTGAGTGGCTTTGTGAGTGGGTGCATGACTTTGTGAATGGACATATGAATGGGTGCATGAGTCTTTGAGTGGCATGTGAGTAAGTGCATGAGTCTCTAAGTGGGTCTATGAAGGGGCGTGAGTCTGTGAGTGGCTCTCTGTGTGGGTGCATAAGTTTCTTAGTAGGTGTGTCAGTGACTGCATGATTGTTTGACTGTGTTCGTAAGTGGGTGTGTCAGTGCATGCATGACTTTCTTCAGGAGGGAATAAGTGAGTGTGTGAGTAACTCTATGGGTGTCAGTTCTTCAGTACATATCTAAGTCAGTGTCTGGTTGTCTATGTGGGTGTCTTATTAAACTTGTAAGTTAATATGCCGATTCATGCCTGTGTCCTTTAGTTTCTGTAGTGGGCTGTCATTATGTGTATAAGGAGCTGCATAGATTGTATGCTCCATGTGTTAGTGACTATTAGAGTATTTAACTGTATGTGAAATTCTCTGCATTACTGAATATATAAAAGCTGTATATGTATGTAATTGAATGTTTAAGTGCTACTGTTAATGTGTTACTATGTGTTTTATAGGCTGTATTCTTTTATACATAGGTATGTGAATGAGAATATGGGTAGGACAGTGGGTCTATAACTGGAGATATGACTGCAAGTATACATATAAGTCAATGAGACTTTAAACAATATCTCTTGTGTTTTAGACACATAGTTTCCTACCTTATGGTCTACTTACAGTCTACCCCGGGGGTCAAATATATGTTGTAAAAGAGGTGTTTAAAGCTTTGACAACATGTTATGAGTATAAACTCGGCCTAGCAGAAAAACTGCATCCACATACTCTACCATACCAGATGTGATACATGTTCAGAGGCCTACCTCTGAATATATGACTTATCAGTGGCAGTTGTTCAGTAGATATCTAACCAGGTTTGTCACTGCCTATGTGACTATGATTCCATATGTAACTAAATATATTATTGTAAGTCTGGGTCTCCTAGTTACTCTATGGTACTCATAAAGTCTTTGTAAAGAACTGTGCAGTTTGCTTGCTGGCTGTGGTAGTGACTACTGGAATATTTAATAATGTGTCCAAATGGCTACATACATGCCTGTGTATGTGTATGTGTTTAGTGGATGTTTGACTGCGTGTCTCACTGTGTGGCTGGATATCTCTATCCTTTCTCCCATAGTTGCAGTATAGATTGGAGACTGGATATATAACTGCACATATGCCTTTGCTACTGTGCATGTAACACAATAAAACTTTGAAGAACCTATCTTTTCTTGTAAGGTTATAACTCCCTGCCCTATGGCCTAACTATAGCTTATGGAATTAGTGGCCTATATGTACTAAAAAAGGACTTTAGGGTTAGAAATGTGATTCTAGTGTCAAGCTGGCCTATTCTGAAAACTGCTTGAATGTATTTTTTTTAAAATTAGAAGTCGTCCACCCGTGGCGACCTGTCACACTGGGTACGCGACAATGGCGTAGTATTGGTAGTAGTAAAATACATATATTGACACTGTTAAGGTTTAGTTTAAGGTAAAAGTATGCTATTATGGTAAGTAAAGAAGTATTATAACATATCAAAAATATTTTAATGGTCATTGTATTAGTCTTTTAGAAGTCGCAAAGTCATCGCGCACCGTGAAAATAGATATATAAACAGTTTCAATGTTTCCTTTAACCCCTTCGCTGCTAGGCCTTTCCCCCCCTGTGCTAAGACTTTTTTTTGGGCTATTTGGGGTAGTTCGCGCTTAGGCCTCTGTAACTTTTTGACTACATAAGGTATCCACGCCAAATGTGCGTCTTTTTTTTCCAACATCATGGGGATTCTAAAGGTACCCGGGTTTGTGGATTCCCCTGAAGGGGACCCAGAAATTAGCCAAAATACAGCTACATTTTGGGTTTTTTGGGAAAAATGGTAAAAGGGCTACAGATGAAAGCATCTGGTTTTTTCCCTGCAAATGGTATCAAAAAGGGGTTGTGGTGCTGAAATCACCATCTTTCCAGCTTTCAGGGACAAGCAGACTTTTCTCAGAAAACAAAAATGTTCACACAGTTTTGCCATTTTTCTGGGACATAGCCTATTTTTGCTATTTTTTGTGCTTTCAACCTCCTTCCAGTTAATGGTAGAAATGGGTATGAAAGCAATAATAGATCTTGGAAAGCTATACATTTTAGAAAAGAAGACAACATTTTGAATTCAGAAAGGGGTCATTTGTGTAGATCCTTCAAGGTTTCTTTATAGAAACTAACAGTTAAATATAGGAAAAATTGAAATTTGTTGAAAAAAACAGCCATTTGTGTCAACGTTTTCACCTGTAACTTCTTCTAATTATGACAGATGTTTGAAAGCAATATACTGTTACATCCGCTGGACCTTTCTGGTTGTGGGGATATATAGGACTTGTAGGTTCACCAAGAACCCGACGAACCCAGAGCCAATAACTGAGCAGCATCTTGCAATGGTTTTTTATTATGTACCAGGTATATAGCAATTATTTTGGGAAAATATACATGGAAAAATAGGTATGAAAGACACCTATGTATTTCTGAAATGGGAACAAAATATAGAGTTTTGAAACAGTAGATATTTGCACATTTCCGAAATTGGGAGTACCCATACTAGCATGAGAATTACAGGTCATTTTTCAAAATGACTTCTTTTTTACACATTGTCTTTCATTTGGAAGGCAGAAATGCATCAAAAGTCAATAGGTAAAAACAGTTGCTCTACAGTTCTGTGTTACCCTAAGTCTCCCTGATAAAAATGGTACCTCACTTGTTTGGGTAGGCCTAGTGCCCACGACAGGAAACGGCTCAAAACGCAAAGTGGATACACCACATTTTCACAATGAAAAATTACCCATTTTTTGCAAAGTGCCTAGCTGTAGTTTTTTAACCCTAGCTCTGCCGGCACCTAGGGAAACCTAGCAAACCTATACATTTTTGAAAACTAGACACCCAGGGGAATCCAGGATGGGGTGACTTGACTGGCTCTCACCAGGTCCTGTTACCCAGAATCCCTTGCAAACCTAAACAATTGTTAAAAAAAACAAATTTTCCTCACATTTCTGTGGTGGAAAGTTCTGGAATCTGCGTGGATCCACAAAATTCCACCCACCCCGCATTCCCCAAAGTCTTCCAAGAAACATGGTACCTCACTTGTGTGGGTAGGCCTTGTGCCCACAACAGGAAACGGCCCAAAACGCAACGTGGACACACCACATTTTCACAGTGAAAAATGACCCTTTTTTTGCGAAGTGCCTAGCTGTAGTTTTTGAACTCTAGCTCTGCTGGCACCTAGGGAAACCTAGCAAACCTATACATTTTTGAAAACTAGACACCCAGGGGAATCCAGGATGGGGTGACTTGACTGCTTCTCACCAGGTTCTGTTACCCAGAATCCCTTGCAAACCTAAAAATGTGTCCAAAAAAACACATTTTCCTCACTTTTTTGTGGTGGAAAGTTCTGGAATCTACGTGGATCCACAAAATTCTGCCCAACCCCGTTCCCGAAAGTCTTCCGAGAAAAATGGCACCTCACTTGTGTGGGGAGGCCTAGTGCCCGTGACAGGAAACGGCCCAAAACGCAACGTGGACACACCACATTTTCACAGTGAAAAATGACCCTTTTTTTGCAAAGTGCCTATCTGTAGTTTTTAAACTCTAGCTCTGCCGGCACCTAGGGAAACCTAGCAAACCTATACATTTTTGAAAACTAGACACCCAGGGGAATTCAGTATGGGGTGACTTGACTTGCTCTCACCAGGTTCTGTTACCCAGAATCCCTTGCAAACCTCAAAATCTGTCCAAAAAACCACATTCTCCTCACATTTCTGTGGTGGAAAGTTCTGGAATCTGCGTGGATTCACACAATTCCACCCACACCGCGTTCCCCAAAGTCTTCTGAGAAAAATGGTACCTCACTTGTGTGGGTAGGCCTAGTGCCCGCGACAGGAAACGGCCCAAAACGCAACATGGACACACCACATTTTCACAGTGTAAAATGACCCTTTTTTTGCAAAGTGCCTAGCTGTAGTTTGTGAATCCTAGCTCTGCCAGCACCTAGGGAAACCTAGCAAACCTATACATTTTTGAAAACTAGACACCCAGGGGAATCCAGGATGGGGTGACTTGACTGGCTCTCACCAGGTCCTGTTACCCAGAATCCCTTGCAAACCTAAACAATTGTAAAAAAAAACAAATTTTCCTCACATTTCTGTGGTGGAAAGTTCTGGAATCTGCGTGGATCCACAAAATTCCACCCACCCCGCATTCCCCAAAGTCTTCCAAGAAACATGGTACCTCACTTGTGTGGGTAGGCCTTGTGCCCACAACAGGAAACGGCACAAAACGCAACGTGGACACACCACATTTTCACAGTGAAAAATGACCCTTTTTTTGCGAAGTGCCTAGCTGTAGTTTTTGAACTCTAGCTCTGCCGGCACCTAGGGAAACCTAGCAAACCTATACATTTTTGAAAACTAGACACCCAGGGGAATCCAGGATGGGGTGACTTGACTGCTTCTCACCAGGTTCTGTTACCCAGAATCCCTTGCAAACCTAAAAATGTGTCCAAAAAAACACATTTTCCTCACTTTTTTGTGGTGGAAAGTTCTGGAATCTACGTGGATCCACAAAATTCTGCCCAACCCCGTTCCCGAAAGTCTTCCGAGAAAAATGGCACCTCACTTGTGTGGGGAGGCCTAGTGCCCGTGACAGGAAACGGCCCAAAACGCAACGTGGACACACCACATTTTCACAGTGAAAAATGACCCTTTTTTTGCAAAGTGCCTATCTGTAGTTTTTAAACTCTAGCTCTGCCGGCACCTAGGGAAACCTAGCAAACCTATAAATTTTTGAAAACTAGACACCCAGGGGAATTCAGTATGGAGTGACTTGACTGGCTCTCACCAGGTTCTGTTACCCAGAATCCCTTGCAAACCTAAACATTTGTCCAAAAAAACACATTTTCCTCACATTTTTGTGGTGGAAAGTTCTGGAATCTGCGTGGATCCACAAAATTCCACCCACCCCACGTTCCCCAAAGTCTTCCGAGAAAAATGGTACCTCACTTGTGTGGGGAGGCCTAGTGCCCGTGACAGGAAATGGCCCAAAACGCAAAATGGACACACCACATTTTCACAGTGAAAAATGACCCTTTTTTTGCAAAGTGCCTAGCTGTAGTTTTTGAACCCTAGCTCTGCCGGCACCTAGGGAAACCTAGCAAACCTATACATTTTTGAAAACTAGACACCCAGGGGAATCCAGAATGGGGTGACTTGACTGGCTCTCACCAGGTTCTGTTACCCAGAATCCCTTGCAAACCTAAAAATGTGTCCAAAAAAACACATTTTCCTCACTTTTTTGTGGTGGAAAGTTCTGGAATCTGCGTGGATCCACAAAATTCTGCCCAACCCCGTTCCCGAAAGTCTTCCGAGAAAAATGGCACCTCACTTGTGTGGGGAGGCCTAGTGCCCGTGACAGGAAACGGCCCAAAACGCAACGTGGACACACCACATTTTCACAGTGAAAAATGACCCTTTTTTTGCAAAGTGCCTAGCTGTAGTTTTTGAACTCTAGCTCTGCCGGCACCTAGGGAAACCTAGCAAACCTATACATTTTTGAAAACTAGACACCCAGGGGAATTCAGTATGGGGTGACTTTACTGGCTCTCACCAGGTTCTGTTACGCAGAATCCCTTGCAAACCTCAAAATCTGTCCAAAAAACCACATTTTCCTCACATTTCTGTGGTGGAAAGTTCTGGAATCTGCGTGGATTCACACAATTCCACCCACCCCGCGTTCCCCAAAGTCTTCTGAGAAAAATGGTACCTCACTTGTGTGGGTAGGCCTAGTGCCCGTGACAGGAAACAGCCCAAAACGCAACATGGACACACCACATTTTCACAGTGAAAAATGACCCTTTTTTTGCAAAGTGCCTAGCTGTAGTTTGTGAACCCTAGCTCTGCCAGCACCTAGGGAAACCTAGCAAACCTATACCTTTTTGAAAACTAGAAACCCAGGGGAATCCAGGATGGGGTGACTTGATTGGCTCTCACCAGGTTCTTTTACCCAGAATCCCTTGCAAACCTAAACATTTGTCCAAAAAAATACATTTTCCTCACATTTTTGTGGTGGAAAGTTCTGGAATCTGCGTGGATCCACAAAATTCCACCCACCCCGCGTTCCCCAAAGTCTTCCGAGAAAAATGGTACCTCACTTGTGTGGGGAGGCCTAGTGCTCGCACCAGGAAATGGCCCAAAACGCAACATGGACACACCACATTTTCACAGTGAAAAATTACCCATTTTCTGCAAAGTGCCTAGCTGTAGATTTTGAACCCTAGCTCTGCCGGCACCTAGGGAAACATAACAAACCTATACATTTTTTAAAACTAGACACCCGGGGGATTCCAGGGAAGTATGGCTTACGTGGATCCCCCAACGTTTTCTTACCCAGAATCCCCTGCAAACCTGAAATTTAGCTGAACAAATCACTTTTTCCACACTTTTTGTGTGGGAAAGTTGTGGCATCACTGGGCTGAAACAAATTTCCTACCACCCAGTGTGCCCCCAGGTCTCCAGATAAAAATGGTACCTCACTTGTGTGGGAGGCCCAAGTACCCGCGGCAGGCAAGGGCCCAAAACTTATTGAGGCGACATCAAAATTGCCTATCACAAAACGACCTGGTTTTGCAAGGGGGTCACCTGGGTTTTTGGCCCCGTGCTCGGCGGCCAGCTAGGGAAACCTACCAAACCCACACATTTCTGAAAACTAGGCACACAAGGGATTCCAGGAAGGTATGGCTTGCGTGGATCCCCCAACGTTTTCTTACCCAGAATCCCCTGCAAACTTCAAATTTAGCTGAAAAAATCACTTTTTCCTCACATTTTTGTGTGGGAAAGTTGTGGTATCACTGGGCTGACACAAATTTCCTACCACCCAGCGTTTCCCAAGGTCCCCCGATAAAAATGGTGCCTCACTAGTGTGGGAGGCCCAAGTACCCTCGACAGGCAAGGGCCCAAAACGTATTGAGGCGACATCAAAATTGCCTATCACATAACGACGTGGTTTTGCAAGAGGGGTCACCTGGGTTTTTGGCCCCGTGCTCGGCAGCCAGCTAGGAAAACCTACCAAATCCACACATTTCTGAAAACTAGACACCCGGGGTATTCCAGGGAGGTATGGCTTGCGTGGATCCCCCAAAGTTTTCTTACCCAGAATCCCCTGCAAACTTCAAATTTAGCTGAGAAAAATCACTTTTTCCACACATTTTTGTGTGGGAAAGTTGTGGCATCACAGGGCTGACACATATTTCCTACCACCCAGAGTTCCCCCAGGTCTCCCGATAAAAATGGTGCCTCACTCGTGTGGGAGGCCCAAGTACCCGTGACAGGTCAAGGGCTCAAAACGTATTGAGGCGACATCAAAATTGCCTATCACAAAACGACCTGGTTTTGCAAGAGGGATCACCTGGGTTATTGGCCCCGTGCTCGGCGGCCAGCTAGGAAAACCTACCAAACCCACACATTTCTGAAAACTAGACACCTGGGGGATTCCAGGGAGGTATGCCTTGCGTAGATACCCCAAAGTTTTCTTACCCAGAATCCCCAGCAAACTTCAAATTTAGCTGAAAAAATCACTTTTTCCACACATTTTTGTGTGGGAAAGTTGTGGTATCACTGGGCTGACACATATTTCCTACCACCCAGAGTTCCCCCAGGTCTCCCGATAAAAATGGTGCCTCACTCGTGTGGGAGGCCCAAGTACCCGCGACAGGCAAGGGCCCAAAACATATTGAGTCGACATCAAAATTGCCTATCACAAAACGACTTGGTTTTGCAAAGGGGGTCAACTGGGTTTTTGGCCCCGTGCTCGGCGGCCAGCAAGGGAAACCTACCAAACCCACACATTTCTGAAAACTAGAAACCCGGGGGATTCCAAAGAGGTATGGCTTGCATGGATCCCCCAATGTTTTCTTACCCAGAATCCCCTGCAAACCCCAAATTTAGCTGAAAAAAATCACTTTTTCCACACATTTTTGTGTGGGAAAGTTGTGGCATCACAGGGCTGACACAAATTTCCTACCACCCAGCGTTTCCCCAGGTCTCCCGATAAAAATGGTGCATCACTCGTATGGGAGGCCCAAGTACCCGCGACAGGCAAGGGCCCAAAACATATTGAGGTGACATCAAAATTGCCTATCACAAAACTACCTGGTTTTGCAAGGGGGGTCACCTGGGTTTTTGGCCCCGTGCTCGGCGGCCACCTAGGGAAACCTACCAAACCTACACATTTCTGAAAACTAGACACCTGGGGGATTCCAGGGAGGTATGGTTTGCGTGGATCCCCCCACGTTTTCTTATCCAGAATCCCCTGCAAACCTCAAATTTAGCTGAAAAAAATCACTTTTTCCACACATTTTTGTGGGGGAAAGTTGTGGCATCACCGGGCTGACACAAATTTCCTACCACCGAGCGTTCCCTCAGGTCTCCCAATAAAAATGGTGCCTCACTCGTGTGGGAGGCCCAAGTACCCGCGACAGGCAAGGGCCCAAAACGTATTGAGGCGACATCAAAATTGCCTATCACAAAATGACCTGGTTTTGCAAGGGGGTCACCTGGGTTTTTGGCCCGTGCTCAGGGGCCAGCTAGGAAAACCTATCAAGCCCACACATTTCTAAAAACTAGACACCTGGGGGATTCCAGGGAGGTATGGCTTGCGTAGATCCCCCAAAGATTTCTTACCCAGAATCCCCTGCAAACTTCAAATTTAGCTGAAAAAATCACTTTTTCCACACATTCTTGTGTGGGAAAGTTGTGGCATCACTGGGCTGACACAAATTTCCTACCACCCAGCATTCCCCCAGGTCTCCTGATAAAAATGGTGCCTCACTCGTGTGGGAGGCCCAAGTACCCGTGACAGGCAAGGGCCCAAAACGTATTGAGGCGACATCAAAATTGCATATCACAAAACAACCTGGTTTTGCAAGAGGGATCACCTGGGTTTTTGGCCCCGTGCTCGGCGGCCAGCTAGGGAAACCTACCAAAGCCACACATTTCTGAAAACTAGACACCCGGGGGATTCCAGGGAGGTATGGTTTGCGTGGATCCCCCAAAGTTTTCTTACCCAGAATCCCCTGCAAACCTCAAATTTTGCTGAAAAAATCACTTTTTCCACACATTTTTGTGTGGGAAAGTTGTGGCATCACCGGGCTGACACAAATGTCCTACCACCCAGCTTTCCCCCAGGTCTAACGATAAAAGTGGTGCCTCACTCGTGTGGGAGGCCCAAGTACCCGCGACAGGCAAGGGCCCAAAACGTATTGAGGCGACATCAAAATTGCCTATCACAAAACGACCTGGTTTTGCAAGGGGGGTCACCTGGGTTTTTGGCCCCGTGCCCGGCGGCCAGCTAGGGAAACCTACCAAATCCACACATTTCTGAAAACTAGACACCCGGGGGATTCCAGGGAGGTATGGCTTGTGTGGATCCCCCAACGTTTTCTTACCTAGAATCCCCTGCAAACCTCAAATTTAGCTGAAAAAATCAATTTTTCCACACATTTTTGTGTGGGAAAGTTGTGGCATCGCCGGGCTGACACAAATTTCCTACCACCCAGCGTTCCCCCAGGTCTCCCGATAATAATGGTGCCTGACTCGTGTGGGAGGCCCAAGTACCCGCGACAGGCAAGGGCCCAAAACGTATTGAGGCGACATCAAAATTGCCTATCACAAAATGACCTGGTTTTGCAAGGGGGGTCACATGGGTTGTTGGCCCCGTGCTCGGCGGCCATCTAGAGAAACCTACCAAACCCACACATTTCTGAAAACTAGACACCTGGGGGATTCCAAAGAGGTATGGCTTGCGTGGATCCCCCATTTTTTTTGACAAAGTTTTAGGTTTGCAAGGGATTCTAGGTAACAGAACCTGGTGAGAGCCAGACAAGTCACCCCATCCTGGATTCCCCTGGGTGTCTAGTTTTCAAAAATGTATAGGTTTGCTAGGTTTCCCTAGGTGCCGGCAGAGCTAGGGTTCAAAATCGACAGCTAGGCACTTTGCAACAAAAGGGTCAGTTTTCAGTATGAAAATGTGGTGTGTCCACGTTGCGTTTTGGGCCGTTTCCTGTCGCGGGCACAAGGCCTACCCACACAAGTGAGGTACCATTTTTCTCGGAAGACTTTGGGTAATGCGGGGTGGGTGGAATTTTGTGGATCCACGCAGATCCCAGAACTTTCCATCACAGAATTTTGAGGAAAAAGTGTTTTTTTAACTAAGTTTGAGGTTTGCAAGGGATTCTGGGTTACAGAACCTGGTGAGAGGCACACAAGTCACCCCATCCTGGATTCCCCTTGGTGTCTAGTTTTAAAAAATGTACAGGTTTGCTAGGTTTCCCTATGTGCCTGCTGTGCTAGGGCCCAAAATCCACAGGTAGGCACATTGCTAAAAACAAGTCTGTGCCTAGTGGGCTTTCTGCTGCCCTCGGGGGAAATCGGGGGGGGGG
Organism: Calotriton arnoldi; assembly: GCA_963921515.1. NCBI lineage: Eukaryota > Metazoa > Chordata > Amphibia > Caudata > Salamandridae > Calotriton > Calotriton arnoldi. Next base: position 295,855 of record CAWUFW010007570.1, read on the forward strand.
GAGGGTTGCCCCGATATGCCCCCAAGGGGGGCAGAAAGACTGTGGCTATTGTTTTGGCGGTGGGGGCATTGGTATGCCCATTCTAGGCAGCCCCCACCCCCACGCATAAAAAAAAGCCAGCGTAAACGCTGGCGCCTATTGGGCCACTGCCCCCATCTGCACCCCAGGGGGGGGCAGAAAGACTGTGGCATTTTTGGGGGGAGATGTGGGCATTGGCATGCCCATTCTGGGCTGACCCCACCCCTGAATTAAAAAAAAAATCCTGAGGCCTAGTGGGCTTTCTGCCCCCCCGGGGGGCAGATAAGGGGCTACTGCCCCAATATGCCCCCAGGGAGGGGCATAAAGACTCTGGTAATTGTGTTTGGGGTACGGGCATTATCATGCCCATTCTGGGCAGCCCCCACCCCTACATTATTAAAAATCCCTGGTTTCTAGTGGGCTTTCTGCCCCCCCGGGGGGCAGATTGGAGGCTACTGCCCCCGTCTGCCCCCTGGGGGGCTGAAAGACTGACATTTCTCTGGTGGGGGGGCATTGGCATGCCCTTTTTGGGCAGCCCCCACCCCAACGTCAATAAAAAAAAATCCCTGGTTTTTAGTGGGCTTTCTGCCCCCCAGGGGGGGCATAAAGACTGACATTTCTTTTTGGGCAGCCCCCACACCAATGTCAATAAAAAAAAAATCCCTGGTGTCTAGTGGGCTTTCTGCCCCCCGGGGGGCAGATTGGAGGCTACTGCCCCCGGGGCAGAAAGACTGACATTTCTCTGGTGGGCGGGGCATTGGCATGCCCTTTTTGGGCAGCCCCCACCCCAATGTCAATAAAAAAACAATCCCTGGTTTTTAGTTGGCTTTCTGCCCCCCAAAGACTGACATTTCTCTAGTGGGGGGGGCATTGGCATGCCCTTTTTGGGCAGCCCCCACCCCAACGTCAATAAAAAAAAAACCCTGGTTTTTAGTGGGCTTTCTGCCCCCCGGGAGGGCAGATTGGGGGCTACTGCCCCCGTCTGACCCCTGGGGGGGGCAGAAAGACTGACATTTCTCTGGGGGGTGGGGGCATTGGCATGCCCTTTTTGGGCAGCCCCCACCCCAACGCCAATAAAAAAAAAATCCCTGGTTTTTAGTGGGCTTTCTGCCCCCCCGGGGGGCAGAAAGACTGACATTTATGTAGGGGGGTGGGGGCATTGCCAAGCCCTTTTTGGGCAGCCCCCGCCCCAACGTCAATAAAAAAAAAATCCCTGGTGTCTAGTGGGATTTCTGCCCCCCCGGGGGGGGAGATTGGGGGCTACTGCCCCCATCTGCCCCCCAGGGGGGCATAAAGACTGTTGTGCCCAAAAGAAAATGGGGGGAGCAAAGGCCCTTGCCCAAGGGGCCACTCCCCCCTCCCTGGTGCTAGTGGGTAGATCCCTGCTTGGGGATCGCACTCCTGGGGTGATCCCCAAGCAGGGATCCACTAGGGAAGGGTACCATTGGAAAGGGGAGATTCTCCCCTTTCCAACGATACCTCTCCCATCTTTTTCGGTGCTCGGGGGCTGAGATAGCCCCACAAGCACCGAAACTGAGAAACTGAAACTAAGTTTCAGTTTCGATTTCGTTGTAATGACGATTGCGCGCCATGCGCGTGATCGTCATTACAAGGAAATACAAAATATGCCTGGGGAGGTTGGGAAGCTCTTCCCCACCTCCCCAGGCAAAAATGGGAAATCCCTCTGCTGTCTGCAGCAGAGGGATTTCCTGAGCATGTGCTCATGACGGAATGGTTCCGTCATAAGCACACTAGAACTTGTGCTCATGACGGAACCATTCCGTCATGAGCATGGAAGGGATTAACGAAAGAGATAGATTTACTAATAGACTAAAGAAAATAGTATACTTAGAGTGAAATATATTTTATATACCGTTTTCATGCATTTTATGGCGTCACTTTTCTGAGGCTCGGAGCCACGGTGGAGTCGCGCATTGCATGTGACACACAAACAAATTAATTTGATAGGTTAAACAGCTTTCTATCACATATACAGAAAGCTCCCACCCCTTTCCTCCATCTTGTTGGAGTCGTGTGAGTTTTCACACTTTCTATTTGCATTGGGGATTTTGTATTTTTTCTTGGTGTTGTTTTTTGTTGTGTTCTAGCAATTCAACATGGCATTTGCTGGAGAAGATCTGGGGGAGCAGCAAGAGAAAGTTTCTGTGGAAGAAGAACTGGTCCCAAAGAAAAAAAACAAAAAGTATTGTCTGGCAGTTTTTTACATTTCCGGAGGATGAAAAATAAGTAAATGCTAGAAAAGCTACATGCACCCTCTGCAAGTTGGTTCTCTCGCATGGAGGCGAAAGGAAATACTGCTGCGGTATATCAAGCATGTACAAACATCTACATACTATGCATCAAACCCTTCTTGAAAGAGCTGAAATTGAGAGGATGAAGACCCAGTAGGGAAGTTATGCTGGTGGAGAAGAAGGAGCAAGTACTTCATCTGGTGCTGGAGTGATTGCAGGCATTTCAAATACCATACCTTATTTTGGTAAAATTGACATTTTTCCCCCAAGGTCTAGCACAATTCTTACAGTAGGGGAACAAGCTGTGACCATTTTGCTGCAAATTATTAATGGACACAAATGTTAAAAAAAAATTGGAATCACTAGAGTGGTTTATGATTTTCTGTAGTTGTTCTTGCTACAGACGTTTCAGTTTTTTTCTCAAGAAACAAAAAAAACACCAGAAAAATACAAAATTGTTAGAAAGTCCCAAAAAAGTTAAAAAAAATTAAAAGAAAATTATTCTTGTAAGAACCACCTCTTCCAGTTTAAAAAAGAAAATGTATATGTTAAATGAATGTTTGTAGCAGTACGAATGTGTCTTCTTATGTCTATTACTATGTCAGTGAGTGTTTAAATAAGTTTACAGTTGTGTAAGTAATTTAATGTTTGAACAAGTACATGTAAGAGTGGGAGTATGGCTGAGTGAGTACATCTGAATATAGGTGTATACATCAGTGACTGGATACGTGTATGAGTGAGTGACTGTGTGTATATGAGGCTGTATTGGTGAGTAAGTGGGTGAGTGAGTAGCTGTATGGGTGAGTGAAAGAGTGTGTGACTGCCTGTATGGGTGGCTGAGTGGATATATCAGTAACTGTATGGCTGAGTGAGTGTGTGTATGAGTGGCTGTATAGGTGAGTGAGTACATGTATAAGTGCATGTATCAGTGTGTTAGTGTGTCTGTGAGTAGCTATATAGGTAAGTGAGTATGAGTGGCTATATGTGTGAGTGGTTGTATGTGTGAATGCCTGTATCGATGACTATCCTGGTATGTGACTACCTGAATGAGTGTTACAGTAGGCATATGGGTGAGTGGGAGGGTAGATGCGTACTTGTTTGGGTGAATGAGTGAGATTGTTTGGGTGTATGGGTATGTAAAAGTGTGTATCAGTGGCTGTACAGTTGAGAAAGTGTGTATGAGTGGCTGCATGATTAGCTATATAGCTGGGTGAGAGGCTGAATGAGTGTCTGTATGAGTGAGTGAGTGAATGATTGAGTAACTCTATGGGTGAGTGAGTGGCTGTGTGACTGGGCTATGTGTGAGTGAGAAGCTGCATGACAGCTATATGGATGCGTCAGAGGGTGCATGACCTTTTCTATTGGTGAGTGAATGCATGTCAAGTGGCTGTATGGGTGAGTAAGAGGCTGAATGAGTGGCAATATGCATGAGTGAGAGGTTGGATAAGTGTTTGCATTAGTGAAATGGTGAGTGTGTGAGTAACTGAATGAGTGAGTAAATGGTTGTGTGATTGCCTGTACTAGTGAGTTAGTGGCTGTGTGAGAAGCTATATAAGTGAGTGACAGGGTGTATATGTATTTCTATGGGTGAATAAGTGGTTGTTGTGTGTTTGTGTGAATGAGTGGGTGTGTGAGTGGTTGTATTAGTGAGTGATAGGGTGCATGAGTGAGTGTATGGATGAGTGAGTAGATGGATTACTGGCTCCATGAATGTTGTGTGAGTGTGTTAGTAACTCTATTGGAGAATGAGTGGTTGTGTGAGTGGGTGTATGTGTGAGTGAGTAGCTGTGTGACTGGTTTATGGATGAGTGAGAGGGTGCAGGAGTGTGTGTATGGGTGTACAGTGGGTATAGAAGTGAGTGTTGGATTGTATGATTGGTTGTATGGATAAAAAGTGGGTGCATGACTGTCTATATGAATGAGTGAGAGGGTGTGTGAGTGGTGTAAGGATGAGTGAGTAGGTGTGCGAGTGGTTATATGGATATGTGAATGGGTATGCAAGTGGTTCTTTGGGTGTGTGAGGGGGTGTATGAGTGGTTGTATGGTTGACTGAGTGACTATGGCAGTGGTTGCATAGGTAAGTGGTTGTGTGAGTGGTAGTATGAATGAGAGAGTTGGTTTGTGACTAAGTGTAAGGGTAAGTGAGAAGTTGTATGAGTGGCTATATGAGTGAGTAAGATGGTGCATAAGTGCCTGTATGGGTGAGTGAATGGATGTCTTAGTGGCTGTATAGGTGAGTGAGTGAGCGCATCAGTGGTGTATGAGTGACTAAGTTTGTGTGTTAGTGACTGTAGGAGTCAGTGAGCAGGTGTCTCACTAACTGTATACATGAGTCAGTGGCTGTGTGAGTAACTGCAGAGGCTATATGGGTGAGAGAGTGAGTGCATGAGTGGCTATATGGTAGTCCTGGGCGGAAAACTACGCTACGCTCGCGTAGTTTGCGTAGTTTGCGCAACTATGCGCTACCCGAATTGCACGTAGCACAGTGCAAAAACGCGTAGCGTAGCTGGCATTTTTGCTTGCTCGCGGTCCTTAACGTCAAGTTGGTGACCGCGAGCGAGCAAAATGACATCCCGGCGAGACTTTTTCCTCGTTCGCGATCAGCAACATCAAGTTGCCGATCGCGAGCGTGGAAAATAAACCTCCGGCGAGATTCTCAACGCGGGGAGGTCAGGTTTCTCATTGCGAGTGGTCGCGTATGCTCGCGACCGCTCGCGATGAGAAACTACCAGTCCGCGTTGAGAAAACTGCCGCTCGAGTACAAATCTACTCGAGCGGCAGAAAACGACCGCTTGCACTGTGCAAGATGCCGTTTGCAATGATTGCACAGTGCGGACAAGCATCCGGCACTGTGCAATCATTGCGAACAGCATTTCCTACCGCACTACGCAGTTCGCGTAGTGCTACGCGTAGCTCGCGAAGTGCACTTCGGGTAGCTACGTGTAGCGCTACTACGCGATCTACGCCCAGGGTTACTATATGGGTGTGTGAGTGGGTGTGTAAACAGCTGTACGGGAGACTGAGTGGTTATGTGAGTAGCTGTATGGGTGAGAGAATGCTTGTGTGAATGGCTACAAAGGTGAGAGACTGGGTGTGTTCATGGCTGTGTCGGTGAGTGACTACATATGTGAGTGGTTCTAGCAGTGAGTGAGTACCTATGTGAGTGACTGTATGGTTCAGAGAATGCTTGTGTGAATAGATACATAGGTGAGAGACTGGGTGTGTTAGTGGCTGTATAGGTGAGTGAGTGCTAGTGTGACTGCCTATGTGGGTGAGTTAGTGGCTATGTAACTGCCTTTATGGTTCTGAAATTGGATATGTGAGTGACTGTATTAGACAATAACTGATGTTTTCCCTCCTTTGTTAGAACTCCTACTCTAATGTCCTTTAAGATATCGCCATATTCCTTATCGGATGCTTGGCACATATTCTTCAGTGGTTCCTTGCATTCAAAGTTTAACCAAATATTCACATTGCCAATAATTTCTAAAGAATTCTATTAAGTGTTCGACATCCACAGTTTCATCTATTGTATGCTGCACTGCAGTCTTCACCTCATTCATAGCTATAGCTGCTTTATTTTTAAAAAGTGGTTCTTCAAGAGAAACGTGACTCGCTGGTGCTGAGCTTTGGCTGCTTTGTGAACCCACCTTGGCTATCTCAGCAGCAGTGGATGCTTCCTGTTCAATCTCACTTTTTAACATTTGCAAGTAGGTTGGAAATACTGAACACTCAATACTGTCTTTTACAGCGTTGAAATAGTTTTCGTAGCAGTCATAGTGTCCAAGCAATTCTAATTCTGCACGCCATGGCTTGAACAACTGCAAAAGTGCCAAGTAGAACAACTCTCTTCTCTCTGGGGTTTGGCAACTAAGCTTTCATTGGTTAATTAGATTTCCTTTGTTGTGTTTGGCCAAACAACCGTCACATCCAAGTATTCCATATCTTCCTTCTTCTATGTTTTCAGTTACATTACTTCTATATGTGTAGTGCTGAAGTACTTCATAGAGACACATTGTTTAAAGATGAGGACTCCTTCTTTGATAGTATGTATCCAGCATGTTAGTTTTTAGAATGTCTCTACTTTAAGGATCGAACTCTGTGAGGTACTGTATTTCTGGGAAAGATTTTAATATTCTATTTCAACTGCTTGCAATTCTTACCCACACAATTCCTCTTGATTTGGAGAATGAAATAGCCGAGCTCAACCTGTCCGAACATTCATAGGATCTCATTTCTCTGTGGGAAAGCATTTTCAAACTGAAACTGTACAATTTCTTTGGAAGACTCTTTTCTGCAGAAATCTCCTCCCACATCTATTTCATCTCTGTCTTCTCTGATTTTGTTATATATGAAGTTAAATAGTGAGCCACAGTAAAGGAATTGTCTGCAGCAAATTGTAGATCCTTATTTGCATTTCACATCTTCAGAATCACAGGGTTGTGGGTATTGATATACTTGAAAGCTTCTGTTCTTCTGACATTCTATGTATTTTTCAGTGATTTCTGTGTCAGGTTATGTCTGACTGCAGACAAAAAGTTGTTGACTCTTCCTTCTGAGATGACAGATCGTGGGTATCCAAAACAACATCTTATGCAGTATTTTTGTTTGCATCTATATTTTCATCGCTAGTACTTTCCACATCTATGAGTTTGACACCGTAGAACTTGCTGTGTCAAGCTTTTGTCACCACCATCTTTTGGAATGGCGCATGTCACATACTGTTTTATGAAAGACAACACAGACTCATCACTGTCTGTACTAAATTTCGGGGTATCTTTTACCCATAACAACATGTGAATATGTGGAGCACCTCTAGCTTGGTACTCTTTGTGCCAAAAGAAATCAGTTATTTTGGCAAGAGGAGGATTCCTTTTATTGAAGATAAAAGCCATCATCACTTAAAACCTATGGTAAAAATATCTGCACACATTTGCAGGGTCCAATGAGCAAAGTTCTCCAGCTGTCTTCCGATTTATATCTTTTAAGGTTGGGTTTGCTTCTCGCAAGAATGCAAGCAGAGCACCCCATGCACATACTCAGCACAACTGAGTATTAGAAACTAAGTAGGTGCTCCTAGGTTTCTCAACATGCATTTCAGTTCACCAGGATGATGATACCAATACTCCTTGGTACCACGTTGACATGCCATTAGATTAATCAAGTTGTATTCCAGGCTTTCATCTTTTCCTTGAATTTTCTCCATAAATTCCCTTGCTGAGATATTTTGCAAATTTACTCCTGCTTTGAGAATGTGATTTATTGTATAAGATAGCCATGACAGGTCACTTTCAAATAGTATATGAAATATATATGGAATACACTGGTGAAATCTAGGATCCTTTGAGTATAGACTATTTGATCTAAATTCAGCTGCTGGTATCTGTCATCATACCTTCCACTCATACCTGTTGGGAAACGATACAGAAAAAATCGAGCTTCTAAACATTTCTTCCACACACTCAAGGGAGCTCCTCTTGCTTCTTTAATTTGAAAGAGATCAATTGCATCACCAATAATCTCTTTAGAATGCAGAGGGTGGATACTGTAGTGTGCATAAATTTCTTCTGATCAGGAGCGATCCACCTTTTCAATCTGACCTCTTGATGTTGATGTGTCATCCTCCATATGTGCTACATTTTGAAGAATATCTACATCTTTATAATAAATATTCTTTGTACCAGATAGAATGTTGCTTTTTGTACTTTACTAACATCCACTAACTCTTGCCATTTTTTTAATTCTTGGTAAGGACTCCATTGACTAGAATAATAAGTCCTTCTTCCAAATCTCTCTGCACCCCTACAGTTCAATATTGTGTTTGAAATCTAATGGCAAGTACACAACTCTACCTTTAAGACCTTTCTGGAGATCAGTTTGAGGTAACTTCCCTGTCTTGACCTCCATATGAACTATAGCTTGGAATGAATGTGTACACTGTATTAGAATTGATTCATCAGCATTTAAATGTTGAAGTTCTTGTGGGATAGGAACGAACTCTAAACTTGTTATGGACTGCTCTATCTGGCATTTTTTTATCCTCCAACTTATTGTAACAATACTTACATATAATTTGTCGTATGGTATAATCAAAGCGATCCCCTACAAATAAATAAGCTGCTAATTCTTGCCACTTACCTCTGTTGTCTTCTTCAGTTTTTGAAGATACAACAACATAACAAGTTTGACTTTTGTAGTGAGTGCATCGACAACATATACAAACACAGCCTGGTTTCTCTAAACACACTGGGGCCGATTCCGATTCGGGCCGGAAATCTCTCCGACCGAGCCGGACCCAGAGAGATTTCCGACCGAATCAGACCCGTGCAGCCCGACCGAACGAGTACGATGCGTCCGTATGCTATCGTACCCGAGTCGGTCGGACTCCCATTGAAGTCAATGGGAGCCGGTCGTACAACGCGTACGCGGGCTCCCATTCCCTCAATGTGTGCGAGGCGAACAAGGGCGCCCCCTACAGCGGGTATGCGGCGAAGCAACTCGCACCCTACATGCACAGGTAGGGGGGACCCATGGGTCCCCCTGTGTGCGACTCGCGCGGCTACGCGTACAGGGGGTCCGACACAGACCCCGAGTACAGCTCCGACTGCTCTTTCGAGCCGGACGGGCGCGTGTCGGTCGGACTGCTCGCGCCGCGCATCGTACTTACCCGGCCGGGGAACGTCTCCATTGCGCGGTGCGAGTCGTGTCCGAGCGAGTCGGTCGGTGCGGTTAGACCCGGAAACGTGTCGGTCAGAGCGGTTGGGACGCCCGAACGAGTCGGTCGGCGATTTCGCATCGTACTCGCTCGTCCGGACGCGCGTACGAATCGGTCGGGAAATAGGGCTCCAAATCAGATCCGGTTATGCCGAATCCGATTCGGAGCCCTACCGGCCGAGATCGGAATCGGCCCCACTGTGTTAAATCTTCTTCAAAGTTATCAACAGTAATTCCTTTGTCGTGATCCACTATAGCTGCATGTACTAAGTCTCCATTTTCCCTACACTCCCCTTCAGGACCAAAGAAACTAAATTGAACATCATTACAAATGTTTTGTACTTCTGCAACCGTACCATGCAGAAGAACTGTATTAATTTCTCCTAAACATAAGGCAGGGGTTTTGGCATAGTAAAGTTCTTGCAAAGCCACAATTTTCTGCTTCAGACTTCTGTTTGAAAACTTACATAGAAAAGATCTCAATAAATCAATAGATTCCTGCCGAACACTACAAATACCGATATAGTTACATTTAATTACAAGGGGCTGTCTACGACTTCCTGTACCTGTTCAGCTATCACTTCCTTTACATTTTTATGTACCCTCACTTCTTTTGGTATAGGACTACCATCTTTCATCTTATAATATCGTCCAGATTCTTCAACTGCATGCACTAATGTGTTCTCTTGGAAGTAGTTCTCTTCGTTAAAGAAAGGCTCAGTAATAGAAGTATGTCTCCATTCACCACTAAATATTTTACAAAGGTTTTTTGTATTGACAAATCATTTTTTCTAGCTTTTTCTTCTCATACACAACACTGTTTTATCCAGTGCCTTCATTCTGTTTAGAATCAAAATAAATAGCTTCCGCTTGAGAGCAGAGGCCTTATCAACTACAGCTTCACACGTTCCTTTTGTTTCACTGCCTCTCTTTTTCTTTTATACTGCTTCATAGATTGTAGGAAATTTTGGATCACCCTACTGCGAAAGTTTCTCACTTTTATTTCCTTAACTTGCTTCTGTCTTCTTGTTAAAGTATTTCCTTTCTTAGATGATTGTTTCATCTTAATGTCACTTTCTTTTTGTCCATTCTTACGTTAATTCACACCACCTGTCTTATTTAGTTGGTATTGCTCAATTTGCCATACATTATTTTTAGAAACATATTAGTTTTCTTACCAATAGTTATTTTCTATTTTACTGCATTCTCAATATTTTGCTCCATTTTGCTCCATTTTTGTGTGTTGTGAGGGCCTAGCATGCTTTCTGCTATATCATTCTTTTCTTCCTTTTCTTTGGGATTGTAAATCTTTACTTGTAAGTAGAAGTAGATCTCTGCAAAGAGAAAGTTAAAAAGCCATTTAAGTTTTCATACTATAAGAATAGCTGGCACATTTTTAATATTTAAGTGTGTGTAGAGAACTGCCTCTAGTAGACCTAATAACATATGATGTAAGTCTATATCTCACTAAGGGGTATATTCCCAAGAACGTGTGCTAACTACCGCAAGAGTAGCGTAACGCAACTTTCAACATCGCAGCCTAGCACGGGAAAATAACCCAGTGTCAACGTGGAATTCACAACAAGGCGGTAGCATGCGACAGTCACCAGATAACGCGTCAAATGACAGCGTGAAAATCAACGCCACGCTGAAAAAATGCGAAACGCGAGAAATCATGCGATGAGGACAATCGCGGTACAGAAATCAGCGAACACCAGCCACAGGCCTGTAAATCCCACGCGTCCGGCGGGAAAAAGCACCATAAAAGAAAGAAAAAAAAAAGCCCAAAAACAATCCAAACTGCGTAGCAACATGGATGCACCCGGACCGAGTGCAGAGGACAAGCCGAACACCACAAGCCCTAAGGAGGACCATCCAGGAGCCCCGCTTTCGGGGAAGGGCAAGGACAAGAGGAAGGGGAAGACCGGGTACAGTCCGCAGGAAGACCAGATCATCTTCACGGGGGTGACCGAACACCATCAACAACTGTTCGGCACCTCCACTGCGGCACTGGCAACCCAAACCGAAATATGGCAGACCATCGTCACCAATGTCAATGCAGTCGGAGTGTCCAGGAAGTCACTGGAGGAGGTCAAGAGGCGCTGGCATGATCTGAAAAGTCAGACCAAACATAAGCTTGCCGCCAACAGGGAGGCAGCAACGGCGACTGGAGGTGGGAGTCCTGCGACACAGGAGGAGCTGGATGAGCTGGAGCAAATGGTGGCCACAGCCAGCAGTGAGGAGACGGTGGCAGGATTGGGTGGCCTGGACACAGCACGATACGACCTGACCCAACAGCAACAGGGTGAGTAACCACTAGGGACGGGGGGACGGGGGGAGATGGGCACAATGGTACACATGCACAATTACGCGCAGCACACAGCACACCCACAATGACCGTGGAACATGTCCCTGATTGCCTTGGCACACTGCAGCACACATAGAAACGCCAAGTAGGCCCCCATCCACAATGTGCACAGAGGGGCCCCCCCCATCACCAATAACACAACCGACCCGTGCATATGTGCTGAATCCAGCAAAGCAGCGGCTCCGTGACCCACACTGACTATGCAAGTAACACTGCATGTCCGATAGCATGGCAGCTGCCCCAAAAAGCTGACATGGCCCACGAAGCGACATGGAGGTAGCCAAGTGCGGATCACATCCGTAAAGGAGCAGGTCACACTCCGACGTGTCCACGTGCACCCACAACCCATGCCTTACAATACGCGCAGCAGACGAAAAATGCACCAGGCCACAAAAACAGTCCGCGAGCACACATGACCCAAGTCAAAAGCAAATCAGGCCCCGAAAGGCACACAATTCAAAGGCACCCTGCCTCAAAGGGAGAAGGCTACACGAAATCAGAGCTGCAGGGGCAACTCCCCCACAATGCAGCACACACATAGCAATCACAGAACATCAGCAATGAAGGCAATGTGGTACAAAGTGCAACACCACAGGGCAGAGCTCACTACAGGTTCCGCTCGTGCGTATTAACTGTCCACTCACATCTGGCATTGCCTGACACTGTGTGATGATAATGTAAGGGTACTACCACGCATCCGTCAATTAGTCGAAAAACACACTGACTGCCATCAAATAGCCAGCTCCCCCCAAACAGTCACAATGTACATTGGCATGCAGTCTGAATGTAAACATCCGCAAATCATCACCATACATGTGAAACTCTGTTAACCTGCATCTCCCCTTTACATTGCAGAGGGACAAACAACACCCCCTGCAGATCACACCACACATCCCACCATTGATGATGAAGAGGACAACCTGCACATATGTCAAGACACCCTCCAACAGATGCTGGACAGCCTCTGCACCCCACCCCCAGGAGCAGGCCAGGCCAGCTGCCTCGAGGTGACCCCACCGCCCGCACAGACCACACAGCAGGAAACACACCCCACCACGACTGTCTCCCAGGACCCCCCGACCAATACATGGAATGCCAACGGCGTGTGTTGGGTTGCCAGGTGGAGTTGGCTCATCAGCTGCGTGTGGGTTTCGAGCTCGTGGCAGCCAAACTCGATGCCATACGTGGGTGTCTGAGTCCCATCAGGGACCATGTACAGTCCCTATCGGACACCCCCTGTACGCACCATGCTCCGCCACAGACCTTGGCTAACCTCGCTGGTGCCATGAGTCTAATACAAGAACTGTCTGGTCAGACAGGCACCAGCCATGACAGCACAGAGTTGGCACAGATGCGGAGGGCAATGGGGACCATGGAGCAGATGCAGGCTGGAAGTATGTCTGCCACGGCTGGACACCAGTGCGTAGTGGCTGGGAACAGCAACGCCCTGCAGTACTCCAACTTGCCATTGCTGCCACTGAGCCGTTCCCAGATGCCTGCAGCGGGAACATTGACACACACAGCTCCGACCCCTGATGTGTCCATGGCACACTGTGATGCTGCCCCATCACCTACGCAGTCTGATGTGTCAGGGGCACACAGCGATGCAGCCATCACCCTGCCACACACACCGGACACACCGGACACAGAACCCGTATCAGGGGAGTGAGAAGGGGATGGGAACTACTGTGTGAGGAAGGAGGCAGTAGCATCCATCACCACCATATGGTCTGTCCCTGCCTGGCCATGACCTATGCATCATGCCCTGGGAAATACCTCCTACTGACCTCCGGAACACCCTGCGACATTCACCCGGACCCCGACACGGACTGCCATTTCTTCACCGCTGGCCAATCACACAGCAATACTGCTGCGGACTGCACTCTCCCTCTTCCCAATCACTGTGCAATCCCAAAGGACTCTGGTTGGCCCACCACTGGGCTTCCATGTGATGTGGGCTTGGATGGCCACGTACAGCTCCAGCTCCGTCAATCACCTGAATGTGAATAAAACATTCTAAATCACACAGATGTGTCATCACTATGTTCACTCACGTATGGAAGTATGGCTGGATGTGGGGCCGATGATTGCACATGAAGATACACCCTGGTAACTGACATCTATGCGCATGTGTATCCCTGAGACACATGGCCAATTGGATGACTGTGAAGGTGAGTACTAGCTGTGTCCCCATTGCACATCAACAGCAATCTCACAACACCCCAACGTAGGCACACGTCCATGTATTGAATAGGGCCGTGTGTAGGAGTGACCAAAACGGTGGCAGGCCAGGAGTGGTATCCCACACCACGTGTGACAGCAGAACTTCACATCGCATACCGACTTACACACATCTGTGTGGACACATTCTGTTGTGATGTATGACATTGCTCCACATGGTCAGAGGTTGGACACCATACACACATAGCTGGAGTCATGTAAGTGCACATGTCGTCCAGCACCTATCCAAAAACAATGTCTGGCTCACAGAGGTGGAGCTTGCCAAAGGGACACATCCCCATTGCACATGCATCAGTCAGTTCCTCCCCGTGTTGGGACGAAGCTCATTGTGGCACACGAGTGGACAATCTAAACAACACACCTCACAGTTAGACAATAGACACCAGTGGAGTGGCATAGGCTTTATTGGCAGGTGCGTGTCAGTACGGATGAGGCGACGGCCACAACAGGCAGGGACATGCTTAAGACACTTACACGCAGCATGGGTACATGTCTAGGTACAGATAATGTTGGGGCTGAAATGGACAACATCCATCACGGATGGCAACGCTCACAGCCCACCTTGCCTTGCTTGATGAGTCATGTGTTGTTTGGCGTCTGCCCATTGCCCCGTGTGAGGGGGCACGACTCACTGCACGTGGGGCCTGCATGGTGCACTGCCTCCGGGGTGCGCCGATTGTCTGCTCTGCCAACAGTGATCAGGTGTGAGGGTCCGACAGGTCCACATGTCGTGCTACATTGCCATGTGTGTGCTCTCACCCAGCAGTGTGTCCAAATTGGCAACGTTGCCAGACAACGCTGTGTTGCTCCGACCATGGACCTGCGTCACCTTGCACAGGTGTGTGTACACACGCGTTATTCCACGCACATGCATCCAGAGCCCGACCGAAGGCAGATGTGTCCTCTGTTGTGGTGGGATGTGTGAGCAATCCCCACGATGCAACAAGTTGTTGGGCCATGTGCTGTGGCTGGCAATCGGATGTGGCTGCAGGAACGTAGTTACTCGTCCATGAATGCCCGTGCAGCTTCATGTGCAATGTGTTCCAATAGTACGTCGTTGTCGTGTTCAAGGAACACCAGGGTGAGCCAATCCATTAGGTGGTCCGGGCAGCTGTGCTCAGCCCACGCCATCTCACCGATCCTCAACACAGCCCAAAAGGGGAGCGCCTTGATGTGGTCACTGCACACGATAAATTGTGCAATCTCCCATGCACAACTACCAATACATACGCAGTATGTCAAGGCATCCCATGCACGGCTGTCTCGGTTACACTCCTGTTCGTGATCCAACAGGGGACGCAGACACAAGTCATAGTCCAATTCATCAACAGTTGTGTTGGATAGGCAGACATCCATGGGACACTCGAATGTGAATGTTCGGCAGTGGAACCAGGGCTGGACGCAGGTGACGTGGGCAATGCGGAAGCTGAGCCTGTAACTGATCCGCAGCACTGCCAGTGGCAGTGCGCCCAGTAAATGAGCATACGTGCACGTTACTGTTCCACGTGACGGCGGTTGTGCATGTGCCCGGTATGGCATGCCATTGCGTTGGTGCGTCTCGTGAACAGGCACTATTCTGGAGTGCGGCAGTTGTGTGGAGGATATGCCACAGCTCTGAGCAATGATTCAAATGTGTGTGCAACGTTGTGGGTAATGGGTTGCTGTTTCCGTGAGTGTCCAGGGCATCCCATGCGGGGGTACCACAGGCAGGGGCTTCTGTGTGTGGGCTGTGGATGAGTCGGATGGTTCATTTGCGTAATGCGTGGTGTGGGAGTCGTCCCCATCTGCCATTGCATCTCTATCAGGGTGTTCCAGGCGCGTTCTGGACCAAGGTCAGGGGTGCAGGTGTCCTCCCGCCTTCTGCATTGGGACAATGGCGCTTTCATCCCTGATGTTTGTCTGACTACTACTTGCGTTTTCGGAATGTGATGTGGCTTTGGTGCTGAGATTGGGACACGGCCTTGGGCTCATGGTGTACGGATGGCGATGCACACACACATGTTGGCATGTGGAGCCAGGTGCCCGAGCGGCCTTGTGCTGCTTGTGCTATCTCACTCCGTCTCTCTCCCCCGCTCTCTCCCTCTCTTTCCTTTGTTGGGCGCATGGCACACCTTCTTCTCTTGGATTTGGTCTTCCAGGCTGTGTGCTACAGATTGTCCAGTGGGGAGCAGCTAGGACTCATCCTAAGGGTTGTTTCTGCTTTTGTTTGTATGGTGTTTTGTGTTGGTGATTGCATTGCTGTATGACTGATTCTCCATTTTCCGGGCACGCATGTATGTTTATTTTCCGGCTTGTGCGACATCAGGCAAAATGTTTGTTTTGGGATTCGTGGTGTTGGTGTGCAATTTCTTAGTCCGGTGTTGGGGGTGGTCCCGGGGGGGGGTGTTCCGGGTGTGGGTTGGGGTCCTGGGGTGGTGGCGGTGGGTGTTGTGGCCCTCTTGGGTGTCCGGGCCCCATGATGAGTGGCTCCATGGCATCTGTTGCCCTTCGGATGTGGCCCTGGGCTGGGCTCCCTTTTGTTGTGCTGGCTGCCGTCCGACTTTACACCAGGTCAGAGCAGGTGTAGATTTCCTGGTGCTAACATGCCTTATCTCCTGTTTTGTGTTTTTATCGCCGATGTGGCTGGTCGTTGAGAATGTTGAGGTGTGATGTTGTCTCGACTTTTGTCACGGGAACGCCTACTCTGCATCTCATTAGCGATATTTGCGGGGGTCCTCTGTGGCGATATTTTTTGCGGCTGCTATCGCGGGTAAACTGGTGCTGTGGGCTGTTAACACCGGCTTCGTGAATGGGGAGGTAAATTTATCACGACTTTGGCTGCGATAAAGTGCCGTTAATTCGGCGATGGCTCCTTGTGAATATGCCCCTAAATAGTTAGGTAGTATTGTGAGTGTGTAACTGTGTGTATGTGCGGCTCTATGCTTTTGCACATAGGAATGTGAGTTGCAGTGTGAATGTGACACTGGATGTATAAGTTTGCATGTGGGCCTATACTACAAATGTTATTCATTCAATGTTCAAACTATATGCCTTCTATTTTAAGCACATAAGTCACTGCCTATAGTGGTGCATCCCATGTGACACACAAACAAATACATTTGATAGGTTAAACAGCTTTATATCACAGATACAGGAAGTTCCCACCCCTTTCCTCCATTTTGATGGAGTGGGTGTGAGTTTTCACACTTTCTATTGGCATTGAGGATTTAGGGCCTCATTTATGAAAACTGTTGCATCGCTGCGATTAAAAAAGCGAAGCAACAGTTTGTCACTGCGCCCTCCTTGCAACACGATGGAAGACCCATATTTAATGTTAGCGAACAATGTCGCAAGGAATGACAGATACGTCAGGAATTCTAGCGAATCTGTCGGCGCAAAGGTCACACATTGCTGGAGTTGTGTCGCAAGCATGACGCAACTCCAGCAATGCATGGAGTAGGCCTGTGCCTATGGCACTGCGTCACCCTTACACCTGCCATGGGGCAGGCAAGTAATAATTTATTGTTTTTGATTAATTAAAACCATTACAAAATACACATTGGTAAAAGTCATATATATTAAAACAGGTAGAAATATGTTTCTAAAAACTGAAGGATCTCCGGTATAAGAGAAGCCCTTATTCGCGTTGTACTGGAAACAGTTCAATATCTGTACTTACAGGTTGCAGTTATGAAGGCTAAAGCCCTGTATAGTTTTTGCAATTGCTCAGGGTGCCGCTTATCCTTGACTAGATGCTGCTAATAACAGGAACTTTACTAATTTCCCATTTAGCTGCGGATCCTTGGGATCGAAGCAAGCAATCATAGCCTGTCTCCGGGTTCGAATCCCTCGCTCGTTGAATTGTGCTTTTAGTAGGCCTACCCTTTCCTCTTTTAATTTGGTGCAAGAGCATATTAGATGTTCTATATCCTCAATTCCGTTCCCACATAGCCTGCATGAGTTCCCGTGGTTCTCTCTCTGCCAGGGTGGAAGGTGCGGTATGGCTGGCAGGATTCCTAACCTATATTTAAAAAATTGCTCTTTGATCTTCCTTGAGTACCCTAATTTAAAATATGCCTGTGGCCCGAGTAGTTTGTAACTGCTTAATGTCATCCATGCATGGCTCCTACGGGCAAAGGCAGCTTTGTCTTCAACAAGAGAGAGCTTCTTGATGACCTTGTTTATTACAAGCTTGAAGTGCGAGTGGGTAGTTTAGGTTTCTCATAAGTTGACTAATCTAGTAATGGCCAGTGACTCCTTCAGGTATTTTTTGGCCAGCGAGGTGGTTGTGCTGCACAGTTCTTGCCAGAGCTGATGGTTCAACGTATTCCTGGGAGAGTTTTTAATTTTATGCCAACACTTGATGTAAGAACCTCACCTTGCAAGAAATTGTTTGGTTAGGCCAAACTCGAGTTGAATCTGTGCAGGCGAAGCGTAAGACGGGAGGTTTAACATGACTCTATATGCTTTGGCCAGGGTGGTATCCAGCAATTTTGCGTCCCTGCCCCTCAGGGCTTCGCTGCCGTAAGTGATCGAAGGTGGAATTTTTGCTTGCGCTACCCGAAGCAGAGGGGAAAATATAGGCCCAGTGAGTTTTGTTTTGAGTTGCCTTAGTGTTGTCGCTTTCGCCATCCCTTTCCTCTTGATAGCCTCAAATTGGTTGGTGAATTGGCCACCTTTATCGATAATTACCCCTAGATATTTGTACTCGGAGGTGTTCGCAATTGTTTTTTTTTCCAAAGACCAGGAGTGAGACCGTCGTTTGCCGTTAATTGTCAGGGTTTTTGTTTTATTAATATCTGCTTCTAGGTGGTTTTCAACTGCATATTTGTGCAACTTATTGAGTAACCGTTGTAGACCAACTTGAGTATGGCTTGCCAGGACAACATCATCTGCGTATGACATGCTGGAGATGGCTTTGCCACCAAGCCGGGGGGCATGCGCGTTGCAGGTACTGAGGGCTGATGTCATGTCTGCTGTATAAAGGTTAAACAGAGTTGGTGCAAGCACGAATCCCTGTTTGAGTCCTTTGTTGGTATGCGCCTCGAAAGATGGGAGCCATTACCTAGTTTGACCTGTATCCATGTGTTGGTGTGTAGCTGTATCAAGAGGTTCAAAAGAGATGAGTGGATTCCTCAGAGTGCCAGTTTCTTCCACAGTATTGCTCGATTGACATTGTCAAACACGGCCTTAAAATCGATAAAGCAGAAGTGAAGAGTTTGTATTTTTGCCTTGTCGATAAGTAGTGACATAGTTAGTATGTTAGTTGTTGTACCAGTATCTTTGCAAAACCCTGTTTGGTAAGGGCGATTATTTCTTTCTCTTTTGCCCAGTCCTGTAGCTCTGCGAGTAGGATGCCTGCGAAGTATTTTGCCTCTACATCTAATAGTGCAATCAGGCGATAGTTTTTTGGTGAGGTTTTATCGCTGGCCTTATAAATCGGTGAAATACTGGAGCCCTTCCATGATGCTGATAGGAGCCCGGACTGCCTAACAGTACAGAAGAGGGGGGCTAGTGTTTCTGACCAATATTCCGGGTCTTGTTTGAAAAGGGCTGGTGGAATCCCATTTAGCCCCAGTGCTCCTTCTTTCCTCCCTTTTGAAATTTGCTTCCTAATCAATACAGCATCGGTTCCATTATCCTCTTCCTCTATATTCATCGCAGTTTGAGTGGAAGGAGCTAATTGATTGTCCAGAAATGCTTGTGATCCAGGTGTTTGTTGATTGAAGTGAGATTCTAAAAAAGTTGTCCATGAGTTCTCTGTAATGTGTGATGTTAAGCCTCCATGTGCCGGTTGTAAAATTTTGTTAATAGTGGACCAGAAACGCGCGCTATTGATTCCTTTGGAGTCATGGTAGAGTTTTGCCCAGAAATCGTTTTTGTTGGACCTGTTGATGTCCCACTTGAGTTTTTTAATTTTGGCCTTTCTATTACGAAGTTGGTGGTTTAGATTCTCATCCCCTGGGTAAAGCCTCAGTGATCTTAAAAGTTTGTTTACAGATTTTTTGAGAAGTTTCAAGTCAGTCCTCTGTGTGCGCGTGGCCCTCCCTGCGACCATTGGATCAATGGGAGGGCAGTATCTGACTACGGTTGAGAAGGAATTTGCAAACAAAACCGCGAAATTTTCCCATATACTAGTAGGGTTTTTGGTAGGATAATTAAGCTCGTTTAACTGTGATTTTGCTTCCAGGAGCGCCTCCCTGGTGTTTGCTAAGGACGACTTGATTCTTTTTAAATTTATGGTGTGGCACGCGTGCCTACCAGCTAGATTAAGTGTTGGTTTATGTGGGAGAGCTTGAATTGAGACTTCCTGGGGCCGATGGTCACTATCCCTTTTGTCTCCTAGGCAGAAGCCTGTTACGTGTCAAAAAAATGAGAGAGAAACTAGGGTGTAGTCTATGGTAGAGGTTGCGAATTCCGTGTAAAATGAGGCAGCCGGGGAAGAGTCGTCGGCAAATCTTCCGTTTAATGCCCTTAGGCTGATGTGCTCCAGGTCTTCTAACAGCTCTAAGCCGCTCTTAGATGGTTTTCCGTGGCTGCTTTTGGTTTGAGCTGGTATGCTCCAATAAAAGGACTGGACCTGTATATCATCATTTGATGATGTGCCTAAGATTTGTTGGTTTAAATCACCAGAGAGAATAAGGTTAGGAGTGCATTGCAAACTCATTTATTGAAGCAAGTGTTCAATTAAGATTTTTGACTCTTGTTTTTTCCGTTTCGGGTTTATGTATGTATTGATCAATAGCACCTCCTCCTTAGAGCCGCTAAGGTTTAGATGGATCTTAACAGTGTTTACAGATGATACAAAGGAAGGAGATTCCTGGGCGCTGTTAATTTTTGTTATGTCAATGTAGGTGGCTAGACCCCCTGATAGGTGGCCATATTTGGATTTCCTCAGTGCTGGGGTGTGGAAGCAGATGTACCCCTCTAGTTGGAAAGGGTCCACTAACCATTTTTCCTGCAGGAGGACAATGTCAAAGGTTTTTAGATAAACAAGAAATTCGACATCTGCTACTTTACTATTCAACCCGTTAATGTTCCATGAGCATAGCTTCAGGGTTGTTTTATCATAGTCTTCCCAGTTATTATTTGGATTGGTTTGTCATTGTGACGGTCTGGCTGTGTTGATGGTTCTAAGAATCTGGGGATGTTCAGAAATAGTGGGATGATGGTGGTCGATGCCTGTTTGTATACTCAGCACCTGCTCCCTATGGGGTGACCGTCCTCGAGCTCCCCTAAGCACCGAGGATACTTTTTCTCTGTTGCTGGTTGTTCCTTCTCATTTACTGGCGAGTAATGGGAGCGGATATCCTATGCTGTAATGCGCAGAGGTTCGTATACCCCATGCTTTAAAAGTTTCCCATTCTTCCAGAACTTTGCTTTCAATTTGGATAGAGCCCCAGGTGGCTTTGGTGGATTCCCTGCCCAGAGCCTTCTCTGACTTTGTAAATTCTATTGATAGAAGATCGGTTGTATTGATGCCTCTTAGTGTTGGTATTGCTCCTAATAATTGGAGAATGTTCCCTCTGTTCAGGGTGTCACAAAGCCCTTTCGAGTCATACTCTGGAGTGAAAAGTGTGATGGTAGAGTTTGTTGAATGTTTGACTGAAGTGCTCTAAGTGAGTTTTCCCCTGGGTGGTTTTCCCCAAAGATGCAAAGGGGCTGCTGGGTTAGCCCGCTGCAGTTTTCCGGTTTTGGGGTTTCTCGACACCTGGGATCTAGGGAGGCCTCTGTGCCACTGTCTGTGCTTTTATTTTGATTTTGCAGTATAGGAAGGCCCGGGTGCCCGGTTGTCGTTGTTATTGACCCGTGCAGTGCTCCCTGCGCCTCCGTCCATATGGGCTTTATTATTGTTGGTGTTTTCTCGTTTCGCTGCTCTTGACACTGGAGTTGAGACATGGGTAATACTGTGGGCTGAGAGCTCATTTGCCGTGATAGTTGTATTATAATGGTGGCTCTGTAGTTGTGACGGAGGTGAGTTTGAGGTTACCTTGTCCCATGGGTTGCCCCTCTGTGAGGTCAGCGTTTCTGTTAATGCCTGCGCATGATTTGGTCCCTGCGTATGAGGGGTCCCCCTATCTTCCGTTAACAATAAGAGTCAGCTGTTGTTACTGTCTTCCTGATTCTGTCCGACTGCGACTTTTCTGGTACCTGGAGTGCCAGTTGAACTGCCTAGTAACGCCGAATCCGCCCCGAGGGGAGCTGCTGCCACTTGTACCACATTCTTGGCTGCGGTGGGCAAAGTTTCCTTTGGCTGACTTATTCTTTCATGAGCTGTTGAATCTTGTGCTGTAGTATCATGTGTGGTTATCTTTTGCTGATGTGTTTTTGTGACAAAGAGGGGATATACTTTTGTGTGACACGGGAATGTTGTTTTGTTGCGGCCTTTTCTCTGAAGTTGACGACGTTGCTTGGCGTTATGAGCTATAGTTTGTTCCTTTTGTGGCTGAGGTGTCCCAGAGGTCGGGCTGCCCCCTGGGAAGCTCAATTTGTTTGAGACAGTAATGTTTTTGACTGCAGTATCCTTTTTAAATAGTCCCTTGGGCGCTGCTTTGTCTTGATTTTCTGTGGCTTTTTCATGATTTAGGCCCTTTGGCAAGCCCTCTATGAGTGTGGATACAATTGAGGGAAGTAATGCCAGTTTGTCAATGATGGGACCGCAGCTGCAGTTCAGTTTGGCCTCCTGCTGGGCTCTGCTGATTAGTAAGTTTAGTTGCCCCAGTTTTTCGTCTATCCCCCCTACAAAGAAAGCCAGGGTTTCAAGTAGTGTCAATTGCAAGTCCATTTTGTCGGACTGATAGTGTAGCACATCAACAGTTCGTTGCATAGTGTTTAGTAGAGTATCCCATGTGTTCTGTGCTTGGCTTTCGGTTTGGCTTGTTGAGTCCAAGGTGAGGCTTAAGGGGCTATGGCGTAAAATCGGTGTGTTTTTTGCTGCTTTATGATCCCTGCCTTGTTTGATGCCAATACTGGCCATAAGAGATAGCGATTTTTCAGGAGTGTCCAAGGAGTAGGAGGCAACTAGATCGGCCCACTCCTGGGATCCTAGGTAAGAGAGGGCGTCATACCCACCACCCCTGGATTCCGGGGTCGCTTCGGAGGTCGCTTTTGAAGTCTCTGCAGAACCCCCCATTGCACTTTCCGAGAGGGCCTTCGCAACCTTGACGGCTTGTGACTGTAAGGGCTGTTCTTGAGAGGGCTTTTGAAGGTGTCGTGCAGGTGATTGATTCAGTTGGGGTTCGCTTATGGCATCCTGCGCTAGACTTGACCCCTTACTATCTGATCCCGCTGTCGATTGCACTAATTGTGCTACTTGAGTTACATTGTACCTGTCTGGGCGGTTTGCTGTGGTTCCCAGAGTGATGGAAGCTTGGGGTGCTGCTCCCTTCCCGCTGTTGTTTGTTTGGGTGAAGGCCAGGGGGGCTAGCCTGCGGATTGGCTGCCTAGAAATCAAGGAGGGGGAGACGTGGGCGGCTAGGGTTGGAGAGTTGACTCGCTCCTCCACTTTCATTTCCACTTCCTCCACTCTTATTTGCGAATCAATTTTGTTGACTTAAAAAAAAAAATCGGTGTTTGTGGGACGACCGCTGGTTGGTCCGTGGGAGTTTCTGCACTGGCTTGTAACATAGCGGGTTCTTTAATTGATTGTAGAGGGAGAAGCGGATCTTGTAGGCCTTGAATTTTGCCGCTGGAAGAGAAAATAGATGATGTTGCGTCTTTTAGGAAGTAGAATTTTGAATAGATTTTTGGTTGGAAGAGGTAAGATGAAGGCCCCCCCGTGTGATCTCCTGTCTACGGGTGGTCCGGGTACCTGCTGGGCTGGGCCAGAGGGACCCACTGCGTCCTCAGAAAGCACTGCCAGGTCTTTATTGCTTGGCCTGGTTTTGCTGGAGTTGTGTCGCAAGCATGACGCAACTCCAGCAATGCATGGGGTAGGCCTGTGCCTATGGCACTGCGTCACCCTTACGCCTGCCATGAGGCAGGCGTAAGGTTTTGATGCAGTGGAGTCCTAGGAGTGTTGCAGTGAAATCAATGAGATTTTACTGTGACACTTCTACGACCCTTTTATACGCGGGAATGCCCACCCTGCATACATTATACCTGACGCAGGTATTATGTGGCGCAGTGCTTTACAAGGTGGCGCATGTTCCTAGATAAGTCACCTTGTAAATATGGCGCAACGTGGCACATTGTTTACGCCGCTGCTGCATCACGAAAAGTGATGCGACAGTGGCGCAAAAGTGTTGCAAGGCCTTCATAAATAAGGCCCTTTGAATTTTTTCTTGGTGTTGTTCTTTGTTGTGTTCCAGCAATTCAACATGGTGACTTATATGTAGTGTAAGCGTAGGTTTAACCTTGGCATGCACTTTTAAATGTGAATTTAGCCTACTGGTAAACCAGCAAAAAGAAATTGTACAGAAGCATAATGGGTGACTTAGTGTCAGTTGTTTAGTAAATATCGGAATGAGAGTATCAGTCCCTATGTAGGGGTGTTTTTCCATATGATAGTAAGTTTGATGGTACATCACTGGCTCTTTTGTGACTCCACAGGTCTCTAAATATGTATGTAAGGAATGGCATAGATTGCCTACTGGGTGGGTTGGTTACTATTGAATATTTAACTGTCTGTGTAACTACCTCCATTAGTACTACATACAAAAGAGTTGTGTCTGTGTGTGTTTATATGGTTCTGAGATTGTCTGCGGCGGTGAATTAGTGACTCTCTTCTTTTGTATGTAGTTATGTGAGATTCGAATCAGGGAAGCAGACTGGACAGATAACTGAGCATATGGGCCTGTAAGTGCACAGGTGGCTCACTGAAACTACATGTATTTACATTTAAACACATAGGAGCATGCCCTATGACCTAGCTACAGCCTCCCTTAGGAGTGACTTCTTTGAAGTAGATGAGCAGCTTAAGGCTTGGCAACAGGTTTTAAATGCCAAGTCGGCCTAATAGTAAAACTACATGAACAAGCTCGTGTACCAGTCCTCAGACATATTTAAAGGATTACTTCTCTGAATGGGGCATTTAGTAGTGTCAGTTGTTTAGTACATATCAGAATCAGTGTATAAGTGCCTTTGTGGGGGTGAGTTAATATATATATATATATAAGTACGTTTGTTGATTTACCACTGTTTCTCTTTGTGACTGTACAGGTCTGGACTTGTGTGTGCAAGGGACAGCAGGGATTGGCTCCTGGTTTTATTAGTTACTACTGGGCTATTTTACAAAGTATACTACCGCCTGCATTAGTGTAGATTCTTAATACCTGTGAGTAGATTAGTGAATGAATGTTTAGATGCTTCGGAGACTGTCTGAGGGTGTGTAGTAGTAACTGTTTCCTTTTGTATTTAGTTATGTGACCTAAGACATGTTGAAATGAGAAGTGGTCTATATGGCTGGCTTCTTAGTGTCAGTTCTTCAGTACATATCTGAATGACATGGGTCTGTCCCTACATGGGTCTGTCTTTGCATTGTTAAGGAAGTATGTTGGTATATGACTGTCTCTCTTATCGAGTCTATGTCTCTCTAAAAGTGTATGGAAAAAGCTGCATCGATTGCTTGCTCAGTATGTAAGTCATTACAGAGCATTGGGGTATGTAAGTTTGTATGCAACTGCCTACATAAGGCCTAGTTACATAAGAGCTCTGTGTGTCTGTGAGTGAATGTTGAAGTGCCTCTGTTAATGTCTGAGTGGATGTATTAGTCACTCTATCATGTTGTAGATAGGTATGTGAGTTCCAGTATGGGTGTGAGACTGGTTGTAAAACTGGACCTATTGCAGTGATATTTGAAAGTATATGACTTACATTTTAACCACATAGCTCATTCAGTATCCCTTACTTATAGTCTAGCTATCAGGTCACTTACATGTAGTACAACAGTAATTAAGATTTGGCACTGTTTTTTAAATCTCAAGCCGACCTAGCAGTAACACTTCTCACACAGGCTCTACAGTAGAATATATATATATATATATTCACTGAAAAACCATAGGTTTCAGACACGTTATAGTTAGAAATTAGCATTTAAAAAACCTTTGAAATTCACTGAAAAAACCATAGGTTTCAGGCACGTTATAGTTAGAAATTTGCATTTAAAAAACCTTAAAAAATCACTGAAAAAACCATAAGGTTTTAGGGACAGTTATAGTTAGTTGGACATTGCACTCGTACAAAACCCGTGAAATTCCCCGTTATAGTTAGTTCAGGTAACTATAACTCGCGCCCCGCAATGCACTGCTGATGACGTCACATATTACATCACTCATGACATGGTCAGTGACATCACTGATTACATCACTGATGACATCTCAAATGACATCACTGATGACATCACTGATGACATCATCCAGTGACTGTGTGTTTGTGTAAAGTTTAAATATGTTTAATATATATAGGGAAAGGCGTATTGAAGAATGAGTGGGTGTATAAGTGTCTGAATGGATGATTTAGTAGGTGCGTGACTGAGTCTATAAGTGAGTGATTAAACGTATCTTACTGGATGCATGGGTGAGTGACTAAACTGTGTGAATGTCTGTATCCGTCTGTCTGTTGTTGTGTAAGCAGCTGCATGGGTTTCTGACTAGCTAAATGAGTGTCTATATGGGTTATGGATTGGTTCTCTGAGTATCTGTATGGGTGCCTCAGTGTTTGTGTGGGTGGGGTGAGTGTGACTCTGTGCATAGATGTGTGAGTGGGTGATTCACTGGGTGCATGGTTTCAAGAGTGTGTCTGTGATGGACTGTATGGGTGGGTGAGTGTGTGTATGGGTGTGTTAGTGATTGAATGTATATCTCAGTGGTACATGTGTGAGTAACTACATATGTGAAAGGCAGTATATATGTGTGTTGGAGTATATAAATGGCTATAAGTGAGAGTGTGTGATTGTGAGAGTGGCTATATGGATGAGTGTGTGCTTGCATCAGTGATTGCATAGGAGCGTAAGAATGTGCTAGTATTTTTATGAGTAAGTGAGCTGGTGTGTATAACTGTATAGGTGAGTAAATTGGAGTGTGATTAATTATTTGCATGACTGACTAGGTGTGTGAGTACCTCTATGGATGAGTTGCATTGTGTGAGTGTTTATATAGGTGTATGAGTGCATATGATAGTCCTGTACTGAGTGACTGTAAGTATGAGTGACTGTACGGGTGAGTGAGTAGATGTGTGTGTGTAGACCTAAGAATCAGTGAGTGGGTATGTACTTATTGGTATTGGAGTGTGTATGGTTTTGAGAATGGCAGTCTGTAATTTAGAGTGGGTGTTTCAAAACTTATATTAGGGTGTGAGAAGATGCATTAAATTCTCACATGGATGATGTCATCAGTGATGTCATCAGTGATGTCATTTGAGACGTCATCAGTGATGTCATCAGTGATGTCACTGACCATGTCATGAGTGATGTAATATGTGACGTCATCAGCAGTGCATTGCGGGGCGCGAGTTATAGTTACCTGAACTAACTATAACGGGGGAATTTCACGGGTTTTGTACGAGTGCAATGTCCAACTAACTATAACTGTCCCTAAAACCTTATGGTTTTTTCAGTGATTTTTTAAGGTTTTTTAAATGCAAATTTCTAACTATAACGTGCCTGAAACCTATGGTTTTTTCAGTGAATTTCAAAGGTTTTTTAAATGCTAATTTCTAACTATAACGTGTCTGAAACCTATGGTTTTTTCAGTGAATTTCAAAGGTTTTTTAAATGCTAATTCCTAACTATAACATGTCTGAAACCTACGGTTTTTTAAGTGAATTTCAAAGGTTTTGTAAATGACAATTTTTAAATGTATTAATTGTTATATTTATTTTTTTAATACTGATTTACTACATTTTTAGAAACAATTTTTTTACATATTTTATTTTTTAAATTACATTGTAATTACATTATACATTACAAAAAATACTTTCTCAGAATGAATTACTTTAGTTTAAATACTTTGCACATAGGCAATAGACTTTTAAGTACAGTAGTTACAGTTGTTGCAATGGGCAACACATTTTCAAACACAATGCAACATTCAGCTCAATGTGAATTTCTAGTTAAATGCAATTAGTTACTTTATGGATTACTTTTCTAACCACAGGACTGGATCCTAGATTCAGTCCTGGGACATCTCCTGTAAACAGTTGAGTAAAAGAGTTTTGGTTACATTAGTGATTTTTAAGGAATATTATTGTATTTTAAAAGTTGACACTTTGAAACTTTTTCTCATAGAATCACCAATGTTATCCTATGGAAGGAAATTCCCTTAGCAGGTAAAAACTGTTATCATTACTTTTTCTTACTCAGTGTTGGATCCTGGATCCAGCACTGGTGCATCTCCTGTAAACAGTTGAAAGAATGCGTTTAAGTCATACAGGCGATTTTTAAGGAATATTTGTAGTTTGTGAAAATCGACACTTTGAAACTTTTCTGCTGAAAACCAGACAATGGATTCCTATGGAAGAAAATATAAGTTACTGGTAAGTACGGTTAAAATTACTTTTCAGGGTCAGTGCTGGGCTAAAAGATGCAGCACTGAGGTCTCTCCTGATAACAGGTGAGTAAATCGGAATTCGTATTTCGGCTGATTTTAGAGGAATATTTTAAAGTTCCAAAACTCCACACTTAGAAGAATTTCCAAGTGAAACCAGTCAATGTTAGCCTATGGAAGGAAATTCAAGTTACTGGTAAGTACGGTTAAAATTACTTTTCAGGACCAGTACTGGGCTGAAAGATACAGCACTGAGGTCTCTCCTGATAACAGGTGAGTAAATCGGAATTTGTATTTCGGCTGATTTTAGAGGAATATTTGTATGTTTCAAAAATCAACACTTAGAAACTTTTTCAGCAAAAAGCAGACAATGATATCCTATGGAAGGAAATTCAAGTTACTGGTAAGTACGGTTAAAATTACTTTTGAGGATCAGTACTGGGCTGAAAGATGCAGCACTGAGGTCTCTCCTGATAACAGGTGAGTAAATCGGAATTCGTATTTCGGCTGATTTTAGAGGAATATTTTAAAGTTCCAAAACTCCACACTTAGAAGAATTTCCAAGTGAAACCAGTCAATGTTAGCCTATGGAAGGAAATTCAAGTTACTGGTAAGTACGGTTAAAATTACTTTTGAGGATCAGTACTGGGCTGAAAGATGCAGCACTGAGGTCTCTCCTGATAACAGGTGAGTAAATCGGAATTCGTATTTCGGCTGATTTTAGAGGAATATTTTAAAGTTCCAAAACTCCACACTTAGAAGAATTTCCAAGTGAAACCAGTCAATGTTAGCCTATGGAAGGAAATTCAAGTTACTGGTAAGTACGGTTAAAATTACTTTTCAGGACCAGTACTGGGCTGAAAGATACAGCACTGAGGTCTCTCCTGATAACAGGTGAGTAAATCGGAATTCGTATTTCGGCTGATTTTAGAGGAATATTTGTATGTTTCAAAAATCAACACTTAGAAACTTTTTCAGCAAAAAGCAGGCAATGATATCCTATGGAAGGAAATTCAAGTTACTGGTAAGTACGGTTAAAATTACTTTTCAGGATTAGTACTGGGCTGAAAGATGCAGCACTGAGGTCTCTCCTGATAACAGGTGAATAAATCCGAATTCGTAGTTCGGCAGATTTTAGAGGAATATTTGCACAATGGTGAAGGTAGGGGCGGGGCCTGAGGTGACATCTGTGTAAACGCGCCCCGTGGCGCGTTTTAAGTTGGGGGATTAAGTCCCCTTGAATCATGAGGGTCCCTAGGGGCCAACTAGCCCACCAGGAACCTCCAGTATGCGCCAGGGCTGCGTTGCAGAGACGTGTAGAGGGGCCACACCCCTTTTACACCTCTCTGCAACGCAGCTCTGTGGCGCTTTCTGGATGTACCTGTTGGGCTAGTTGGCCCCCAGGGACCCTCAGGATTGAAGGGGATTTAATTCCCCTTCTTAAAACGCGCCACGGGGCCTGTTTGCACACATGTCACCTGAAGCCCCGGCCCCTCCCTTCACCACTGTGCAAACGCGCCCGTGGCGCGTTTTAAGTTGGGGATTAAATCCCTTCAATCCTGAGGGTCCCTGGGGCCAACTAGCCCAACAGGTACATCCAGAAAGCGCCACAGAGCTGCGTTGCAGAGAGGTGTAAAAAGGGGTGTGGCCCCACTACACGTCTCTGCAACGCAGCCGCCTGGCGCATACTGGAGGTTCCTGGTGGGCTAGTTGGCCCCCAGGGACCCCCAGTATTCAAAGGGAATTACTTTCCCATCTGCAAACGCTCCAGGGGGCGCGTTTGCAGAGTGGTGAAGGAAGGGGGCGGGGCCTGCGGGCCGATCGTTTTTTTGTTGTTTTTTTTCCTGAAGGGGGCTGTGTGGCCCCCCTTCCTTTTTCTTATTTTTGGGCCCTGGGGACCCCATCCCCCAGGACCTTACCCCCTTTTTTTTTTTTTTAATTTTTAAAAAAAAAATATTTCTGGGGAGGGGGGCCGCGTGGCCCCCCTCCCGGGCCACTACTTGCCCCGGGGACCCCATCCCCCGGGCCTGGCCTCTGGTTGGGGACTGTGGGGGTCCCCAAACCCCCACAGTCCCGCCGGCTCCCCGTGTCCTACGGGAGCCGGCATTGCTTTACACATGGGGAGCAGCTAACATGCTGCTCCCCGTGTGGAAAAGCAATTGTCTTTGGATATTGGAGCGAGAGCAGGTTTCCTGCTCTCTCTTCCAATATCCAAGCAGTTTGTAATGACAGGACGGGAGCCGCGAGGCTCCCGTCCTGTCATTGCAAACAGCAGTGTCCCGGGGTAGGCACCCCGGGACACTGCAGGAGCCGGCCCTGGGGGTGGCGGTCCCCAGGGCCACCACAGGCTCCAGCAGCGGGGCCGCGCGGCCCCCTCCCCACATCAGCACAGCCCCGGGGAGGTGGTGGTCCCCGGGCTTCGGGGGTCCAAAACGGACCCCCATTTTAATTTGTTAGTGGAGAGGTGTGGTGCAGCGGCCAGGGCAGCTGACTTCGGAGCACAGTGTTCACGGTTCGATTCCCGGCTCCGGCGGCAGCTCAGCACCATGTGACTCTGGGCAATAGCTCACTTAATTTCCACGACGGCCCCCAGCGCCTTGAGACCCGTAAGGGTGAGTAGTTCGCGCTTTACAAATACGGATTTAGATTTAGATTTAGATTTAGATTTTAGGTGGCGGTCCTCGAGGCGTGTGGGGGGCTCGAGCCCCCCCCCCCCACACAGAAAAAAAAAAAAAAAGAAGCCCCGGGGAGGTGGTGGTCCTCGGGGCTGCGGGAGGGCTCAGAGCCCTCCCGCACCATTTTAAAAGAAAGCCCCGGGGGGGTAGCGGTCCCCGGGACTTGGGGGCCCTTAGAGGCCCCCATACATAAAATAAACACCCTCCAGCATGCCCCCGGGACTTGGCCCACCCGGGGCAAATTAACATCGAGCGCGGGAGCCCGCGCTTCGATTTTTATCGGCAGGATCCGCGCACCCTGAGCGCATCCTGCCGATTTTTTTTAAAAAAATGCTTTTTTCTGCCCAGGGGTCCTTATGGGACCCCTGAGCAGACCTAGGGGGTCAGGGTGTTTCTACCCTGCTCCCTTTGTGCGCTTTGCGCACTTGTTTCTGTCCCTCGGTTCTACCGAGGGACAAAATGGCTCCCAACATTTCCTGAATCGGAATGTTGACAGCCAGCTGACAGCCAATTAACATGCAGCTCGTGATCGGGACGGTGCGCGCAGGGTGCGCTCAGGGTGCGCGGATCCTCCGTGCCCATAGATATATATGTACTTTTACTTTTGATTTTCTCAGCAACTACTGAACGGATTTACACCATTTAACAAAAAGGGTTCTTTCTGAACCAAGAACTACCTCTTTGCCAAATTTGGTGTAATTCCGTTCAGCAGTTCGGGCTGTAGCCGTGTCTAAAGTTTCCTATGGAAAAATGAATGGGGAAAACGCGTTTTGGGACCCCCTTTTTCTCGGCCCCGCTTGACGAATCACCCCGAGACTTTCAGGGTAGGAGCGGACCGGAGCGCCCCACAAAGTTTGAAAATTTTGCGAAGATACGTCAACCGGCAAGAGAGTTATTTCAAATAGAATGTCGCGGATTTCCTATGGAAAATAGGTTCTAACTATAACTATCTACTGGCGACCGCCAGTAGATAATATATTATTGTTATTGGTGTTGGAGTGTCTATGGTTTTGCGAATGGCAGTCTGTAATTTAGAGTGGGTGTATCAAAGGTTATATTAGGGTGTGAGGAGGTGCATCAGATTATCACGTGGATGATGTCATTTGAGATGTCATCAGTGATGTCATCAGTGATGTCACTGACCATGTCATGAGTGATGTAATATGTGACGTCATCAGCAGTGCATTGCGGGGGCGCGAGTTATAGTTAGCTGAACTAACTATAACGGGGGAATTTCACGGGTTTTTTACGAGTGCAATGTCCAAGTAACTATAACTGTCCCTAAAACCTATGGTTTTTTCAGTGAATTTCAAAGGTTTTTTAAATGCTAATTTCTAACTATAACGTGCCTGAAACCTACGGTTTTTTCAGTGAATATATATATATATATATATATATACATATATATATATATACATATATATATACATTATCAATGTCCTCAATATTAACATACCTGTTAGTTTGCTTTGTTGATCCTCAAATATTAACATATTAACACTCTTTCATTTCAAAATTCTTCTCATGGGAAATGAATGCTACCACTCTCTGTAAGAAAGAACCAGTAATGGCAAATTTTCCCTCTCTTTTTCCAGTGAAGAGATGTAGTTAGCAAATACAAATATTCCCTTCATTTTTTCCTTTTCTTACTCCAGTTTTCATTGGTAATTTTTTTTTAACCCTGTATTGATCCCCTCATAAGAAGCCCAATTTGGTAGTGGCTGAGGGTGGATCCGAAACCCCGTCATAACACCAAATGCGGCCCCGTGTGTAACTTTGCGACAGAGTCGCAACTCCATACAGAAGTCCGCTAAAGCATTTACTATGATACTGCTATGTTTATTCAACTACATTTCAGATGCAATGAAAATACTAAATTTGAAAATTCATATTTCGCAATATCTGCTATCTCTAAACTACTATACTTTGAAGATTCAAGGTACACTGTATTTGGAACCCTTCCCCCAAACTGTTTTCCCTTATTTGATATAACAACCTGCTTTGAAAAACTCTACTGTACCAGTAAGTCAAAAGTTCATACACTTTCTAACCGGAGCATACCAGCTTCAAGGTCAATTGTAGCAGGTGTGGGTTACTGCTTGAAAATGTAAGCATATCCACACTAGTGTAAGATTTATCCACAGCCAATCATAGATGTACTTACTTTATTAAATAAATCACTACCTATTTTTAGCTATCACATTATTTACACCACCCAATCAAATACATCCTTTTGTTAAAGCAGGTCCACTCCTCCATTTTAACTGCCTTTCATTCTACCAACAGTCACATTCAGCTGCAGGCTTCTCCTGTGTGCTACTGCTCCTTCCTCCAAAATGGTTAGAATGTAGGTTTGAAAAACGCAATGAAGGAGACCTTTGGCCAATTAATGGTACTGTTCCCTCGCACGGTCTTGGTGTACTCCAACATATGCCAAAGGCAGAAATGGAAGTGGTCAAATCAGTTCTGTCCACAAATTGACAAAGAAGGAAATGTGTTAATAAAGCTGTTTCTGCATTCCTTAGAGACCATAACATGGGCTCTATCTACAACAATGACCTGCATTTCGACATGCATGAAATTTATAGAAGTGATGGAGTTCACTTTACAGATGAAAGCAACAGGGTGTTTCTCAGCAACCTGAAACTCTGAATCCAGTCCTATGTGAAGCTGTCACATAATCACAATGACCACAAAGGCTCTTCTCAGAGCTAACCTATTGCCCAACACTAACTAATATTCATTTTATTTCCTTTTTCTTAAAGAAATATTTTACATAGCGACTCCGCACAGCAAAAGAATGAATTGAATACACAATACACATTTACCATTTATAACTCTCTTTTTGACTCTACGTATTACAATGACTTTGTAAAAGGTTTTGAGAGTGTCTAGGTGTGTGTGTAAGTGGGTGCATGAGTGTCTGAGTGGATATATGGCTGGGTGCCTGAGTCTATGAGTTGGTGCATAAGTATATGAGTGAGACTGTCAGTGGGTGTGTGACTGTCTGAATGAGTGCATGACTCTCAGAGTGACTCTCTGAGTGGGTGTATGACTCTCTGAGTGGGTGTGTAAGTGTCTGACTGGGTTTGTGTGTGGGTGCATGAGTCTTAGAGTAGGTCTGTCAGTGCATGCGTAAGTGTCTGAGTGGGTCTGTGACTGGGTGCATGAGTGTTTGAGTGAGTGTCAGTGGGTGCATGAGTCTCTGAATGGGTCTGTGAGTGGGTGTATGGGTGTCTGAGTGACTCTGTAATTGAATGTGAGTCTCTAAGTGGGTCTGTGAGTGGATTTATAAGTGTCTCAGTGGGTCTGTGAGTAGGTCCAGGAAACTTCTAAGTAGGTGAGTGAGTGGGTGCATAAGTGTCTCAGTAGGTCTGTGAGTAGGTGCATGAGAATCTGATTGGGTCTATGACTGGGTATGAGAGTCTCTGAGTGGGTCTGTGAGTGGGTGCATGAGTCTCTGAGTAGGTCTGTGAGTGGGTACATAAGTGTCTGAGTGGGTCTCACTTGGTCGGCGATCCCAGTATTGTGAAGTGCAACATCCCTTCTGAAAAAGAAATGAAAGTAGCCAGTATTTCTTTTATACCATAGATCAAGTATTGTGGCATGCATGTACTCTTTGGAGGACACAATCTCTCGTTGCAGCCTAGGATTAACAGCCAAACGAAGGATTAAGCCCTGAACCAACTCATACGCTTCTTCATACCAACTTGCCTTTGCGAAACCTTTTTCAACTGGTCCTGTAGCAGATGCAACAACGGGATTGCTTGGCACATCGTACCATTCTCCTTGGTGACTTCCCATGTGAAAACCTCAAAAAGAAGTAGAATTTGTTCAGGCACTTGACTAGCCCCCATTTGTCCATTTCCAATGGCATGTTTTTGCCAGTTGCTTCCCCTCCTCTTTGAAGGATATAGTTGGTGATAGGTCTGTACTGCTCAAACAGATGTTGCAGCATGTTGAAGGCTGAGTTCCAATGTGTTGGTACCTCCTGTAAGAGAGCTCTAACCGGTGCTCTAGTTGCATGCTAAATGATTCCTCAACTGCTTACAGGCTTTAAAAGAATGACTGAAATGAGTACAGATTCTTCATCAGGTGGCCAGTTTGTTGATATGTCTTCTTTTTTAAACATCCTGCACAATCAGGTTGCAATGTGCCAATCACAGGACTCTGAAATATCCACCATCTGCCATGGCCTTGACTATATTGCTGCCATTGTATGTGGCAACAAATCTGATTCTGAGACCTACGGGTCAAATCCATTCCAACACTTTGCCATTGATTAAACTCTTCCAGGATGTTTACAGATATATGGGATTTTTCCATGGCGAACATAACTACGTTTGCATGCTACCGAATGCCCTTAAAAAACTTTTTTCAGTGCTGAGGCCTGCAGATAGTTTCTGCCTAACCCCCACAAAAGTGGCCCAGTGTGCAGTGATACACTTGTAATTAGTTGCTCGACAACTGCCCCACATGTCTGTTGTCA
This sequence comes from Calotriton arnoldi, assembly GCA_963921515.1. Taxonomy (NCBI): domain Eukaryota; kingdom Metazoa; phylum Chordata; class Amphibia; order Caudata; family Salamandridae; genus Calotriton; species Calotriton arnoldi. The sequence continues at coordinate 331,074 of CAWUFW010007570.1, forward strand.
GGTGGATAGTGTGAGCAGCACTCTGCTGCATAGCTTGGCCAACCAAGCACAGCACATCCTGATGGATCACTGGCACAGCAACTCTGGAGAAATAGGTCCAGCTGGAAACATTCCATTTTGAGCAGATAGCTGCCACAAATTCTAAAAATCACATCCTTCTACAAAAGAAAAAGGGAGGCGGTCCAGCTCTAACATTTAACCAACTTCCTGTTGTACAAACGTGCTATTGGGTGTTTAAGCTCATAGGGCATCTCCAGTCTAAACATGCCAATAATAATAGCTTTGATTATTTTCATCTTGTGATGCCACTGACACAGGCAGCTTCCGGAGAGTAGCAGGAGGTGATAGACTAACTGTGCGTCTTACTCAAGTGACTGTATGCGGCAGTGTATGCATCTGTGTCTTGCACCATTTGGAGGTTGCTGATGCAGTTGATGCTGGCACACTGCAGGGGACAAGGCTGCTTTGTGTGAAACTGTCATCCTCTTCGTCCTCATCACCTCCTTCCTCTATCACCATGATCAGATCTGTTTCCCCTCTCTCATCACTACCACTACCACCAGCTATCTATTTGAGCTGCTCCTCCTACTGGATTGCATGATGCTTTTTCATATGAGACGTTTGGCCTCCAATACCACAGTGTGAACCTAGCTTACCTCAATGAACACTCGCGTAGCAAATGGAGCATATTGCAATGTTATCCTCCTGCCTGCTAATCATAAAGAAGTCCCAATCTGGGGAGGCTAACTTTTTTAGTATGTCACTGTCAATGCCAGAAGAACTGGAGGTAAGTGGGTGTGTCATTTTCCATACAGCAGTGTGTACTCTGACTGAGGTAGTGATGGATGCAGGTCTCAGAGGGAGCCATACAAATATGAAAACTGACGGTGGTGCTGGTGGAACCACATCCCTTTGAGCAGGTTGAATAGGAGAGGTCATCTCTGTGTCGTCTGCGTCGCCCTCCATCCTGACAACAATCACTGGCTCGTCATCACTGTGACTTTCCATAATTCTAAGGCTTTCTAGAACTTTCCTTTTCCCTCATCTCTTTTTGCTGGTCTCGGGCTCAGCCGGGGTCTAATCCATGTCCAGATCATCAGAAGGGGGGCTTGGAGAAGATGGTGGAGTAATATTTATTTTTCTTGCTGGAGATCGTGAAGCCAATCGTTCAAGAGCTGCTTCTTCCTCAGTGCTTCTCCAGCTTTTTGCTGCCCAGAAGAGGGTGCGGCAGGCACACCACGTTTCCTGAAAAATGTGGAGAGCGGCATGCCAGTGTAGGCAATCTCCTTCTTCTTCTCCTGCTCACTGGCCACTATCTTGACATGAACACCTTTCTTTGGGGCCTTCTTCAAAGTTCTTAGCTCTAGCAGTTGACACTTTGCTGCACAAACAGAAGCATAGGAGAAGGAATCAGGTGATGTCACTCAGCACCAGCATATGTCTGGCAGTACTCTGTGTGATATCTCTAGTGCACCTAAAAGCAAAAAAATAAGAAAAACATTCAGTGAAACATGGCATGTGCAGTTTGAATATACATGCAGACAATATAATTTAGTGAGTTCATCACAAATAATTAACAATAGTGTATCCATTCCAATCCAAACTATAACATAATATGTCAATAACATCCAGATTTTAAAGGCAACTTTATGTGCCTATTAGGCCTATGAGACACCTATGGAAGGTAGGGGGGTGCAAGGGAAATGGAATAATCCTTCAAAAATGAAATGTTGATGTGCGCCTGTGGAAGGCAGGGAGTGCAGGGGAAAATTGAATAATCCTTCAAAAATGTAATCCTGGTGTGTGCCTGTGGCAGGCAGGGGGTGCAGGTGAAAATGGAATAATCCTTAAAAAATGTAATGCAGGTGTGTGTCTGTAGCAGGCAGGAGGTGCAGGGGAAAATAGAATAATCATTAAAAAATGTAACGCAGGTGTGCGCCTGTGGCAGGCAGGAGTTGCAGGGGGAAAATAGAATAATTCTTAAAAAATGTAATGCTGGTGTGCACCTGTGGCAGGCAGCAGGTGCAGGGAAAAATGGAATAATCATTACAAAATGTTATGCTGGTGTGCGTCTACAGCAGGCAAGGGATGAAGGGAAAAATTAATTATCCTTAAAATTAATGCTGGTGTGCGCTGATGGCCTAAGAGACCTATGGCCGGAAGGGGTGCTGGGAAAAGTAAATTATTTGAAAAAATAATTGCTGGTGTCCCACTTAGGACTATGAGAAATCCTATGGGAGGCAAGGAGGTACAGAGGGAAATGGAAATAATGCATATAATATATAAACATTGTAATACATACTACAATCATCCTCAAACACATTAAACCAATATCAGGGAAAAAATAAAAAATGAAAAAAAGCATAGTCCTCTTTTATCAATATCCCTAGAAAATGGCTTTGAAAACTGGAAGAAAAGAATTTAACACACTGGCTGGCTACACAAAATGACAGTCGCCCACATGTTCAAACAACAACAAGCGATAAGACATGGACAACAAAGAACGCATGTAGGCCTATGGCAAAAGCACACTGACTACTTCACAAAATGTCCGCTGGACACATGTTCAAACAACAACAAAGCAAGAAAGGCACTGTTGGTCCTGTTAGACCTATCGGCCACTTTCGATATGGTCTCGCACCAGATTCTCTTGACACGTCTCCACTTGATTGCCATTGGGGGGTTGGCCTGGAAATGGCTGGCATCTTTCCCCGAGGGGAGGGGACAGAAAGTATGATGCCATCCCTACTCAGCCATATTTCACAAGCTGAAGGTTGGTGTCCCGCAGGGCTCTACTCTGAGTCTGACCTTGTTCAATGTCTACCTCACACCTTTGGCTACGTTGGTGGAATCCTTAGGGGCAAAAATTATGTCTTACGCATATGATACCCAGCTGCTGTTCACGTGGCAGAACAACGAGCCCTGCCCTCGCAAGTTAATTAGTACTTGCCTTTCAGCGGTATTTGGGTGGCTGGCCGTGAACCAGCTGAAATGGAATGCGGGAAAGACGGAGCTGCTTTTCTTTGGATTGGATGCAGAAACACTGCTGCAGTCCTTCTGGCCACCAGATACGCCTACCCCCGTCATCAAAAATCAGGTGGTGAAAAACGTGGGCTTTAAATTTGGTAATCAGCTACTATTTCATACCCAAGTAAATTCGGTAGTGGGCACTTGCTTTGCCCTCCATCGTCTTCTTCAGGAGTTTTTGTTCCTTCTGTCTGTGGTGGCCAGAAAACAAGTGATTCAAGCCCTAATCATATCTCGTCTTTATTATGGGAACGGCCTTTACTTGGGCATGCCCAGGTATCTGATGGACAGGCTTCAGCTGGTCCAGAATGCAGCGGCCCGAACTATCTTCGAGCTCCCCCATGATGCTCACGTGTCAAACCGTCTGAGGAGTCTCCATTGGCTTCCAGTAAGGAAAAGAATCATCTTTAAGACACTACTTGTGACTCAGAAAGCCTTATACAGAATGGACCCTGGCTACCTAAAACACAGGATCTCGCCCTATGTCCCACAGAGAAATCTCCGTTCCTCGAATCTCTTCCTAGCCAGTACCCCACGTATTAAAAAGGCCAGATTGGGGGTAGAGGCCCTCTCCTTTCTGGGCCCGTCCCTCTGGAACAAACTCCCTCTGACCCTCAGAAGCATTAAGTCTACACCAGTGTTCCGGAAAAAGCAGAAAACTTGGCTTTTCTCTAGCCATAATCTCCTCCCTTGCCCCCACTGTTACCTTTCGGCAGTCAGCGCCAGGACACTCCTTGGAATAGCAATTGCACTTTATAAATACCCCTACATAGACATAGACACATAGAAGGCATGGACAATAAAGAACACATGTAGGCCTATAGCAAAAGCACACTGACTGCTACACAAAATGGCCACCGGCCACATGTTCAAACAATACGCAAGAAGGCATGGACAGAGAAGAGCACCTGCAGGCCTATGGTAAAGGCACACTGACTACTATAAAATGGTGCCGGCCACATGTTCAAACAACAAGCAAGAAGGCATGGACAACAAAGAACACATGAAGGCCTATGGCAAAAGCACATTGACTACTACACAAAATGGCTACCAGCCACAAACAACAACAAGCAAGGGGGCATGGACTACAAAGAACACATGCAGGTCTATGGAAAGCAAAAAGACATGGACAACACAAAGCACATGCAGATCTATGGCAAAAGCACACTGACTACTTCAAAATGGCTGAGAGCCACCTGTTCAAACAACAACAAGCAAGAAGGCGTGGACAACAAGGAACACATGCAAGCCTATGCCAAAAAGACCAATGACTACTGCACAAAATGACAAAAAGAAAGTGTGCAGATGGAAAATAATGTTTTTTATCCCACCAAAAATACACTGCGGCTCTTAGGCAACTTGACTCAATCAAAATATTATAATTGAAGGCATGCCTGTGTGCACCGAAAATGACTAGCACAACTTGACCTGTGAATGAATTGTAGCATGTTGTGTGTCATGACATATGAATGGCCGGCTTTTATATATTATTGCCATTTGACATTATCTAATTCTACGTTTGTTTTCTCATAGGTTTCAATTGGCAGTATAGGCATTCTCCTGAATAGGGGTGACAACCAGCTGGTATTTTATATGATTTTTACTTACAAGACATTATTTACCTATTTCCCCTCAAATTTTGAATTTAGGGAACTTTTATGTAGATTAGGCAGTTTTCACTCAGAAGGCTGCACTTTTAAATCTTTCTTCACATTTCTGTTGGTCAATCTACTTGACAATACTGAGGCTCGATAGACGTTGGCTTCTGTTATCTTCTTGAAAAATGATCCCTGGCAAACAGCCCCATTGTGGGGCTCATTGGGCATTGCAGCGCAGCCAAAACGAGAGCACAGCCCAAAGATGAAGCGTGCCACCGCTTAGTGGGTGAGGGCTTGTGCTCGGCTAACCATGTTGCCTATAATGATAATATTTTGGGCCACTGTGTATTTTAGGTGAGGTGAAAAAAAGTTATTTTCCTTATTCTCTGAACTGCACACTTTCTTTTTGCGATTATATATGATTTGGAGGTTTTGTGCTGGACCGCTATACCTCTCATCCCCTCTTACAGATTGATACTACACACAATGGCCATGGTTAACAAAGAAGAAAACACTACCATTAGTATAGCAATGCCAAAAAATGAAGTTAGCTATAAAAATTCCCCAACCACACACATCTTTCCAAGGAATCGAAAAATTAGCCCATCAAAATACATTTTAACACTTTGCAGAATCATTTGAAATACAAAAAAAAACCTTTTTGCATTTAACCCAAAGCCATACATAAGTCATAGATGTTTTAAGACAGTATATACCACAGAAACAGTTGTTTTATATACTGAATGCCTAGTAATGGCTGGATGGCCCACGGGCAGACTGGGCTACATGGTAAAATGAATAGTGCAAATTTCACAAACATGGTGAAACAGTACTTAACTGTGCAACCTTTTTCCCTTATAAAAATTAAAAAATTGAAAGCAAAAAAATAGGCTCCTACTGCAACTCTAGGCCACCCACAATCATATTTAAAAATTAAATAAAAAACTAAAAAGCTACACATATATACTGGTGCATGCCCTCTATAAAAACACCCTAATCCGTACTTTTTTTAATTCACATAATTGTATGGCACAAAAAAAAACTGAAAATCCAATGGTATGTTGTGCAGCAGGAATTGCAGACAAAGAGAGTGATCCTTTCACCTTGAGAATCAAATGAAAAATGACCAGCGGACGGACAAAACTGGGGAGAGCCTTCTGGACAGGAAGAGGAAGGTGGAGTTTCTGTGCCACTTCCTTCCTGTAAAAAAAAAAGAAAAATAGAAGATTGAGTTTTGTGCTAAAAAATACTACCTTTATTGTTTGTTTGGGTAGAATAGTCACTTGAAAAGGTATTTTGGAGTTCATTTAGCTGCTTCTCGAATAGAAAATCTACCCAGAAAGCAGATCCGACTGCACTCGACTGCCCATGCTAAAGAAATGGCATTGGAAAGCTCCCTCGTGACCGGAAATCATGCCGGGGAATGCCAAATCTCACGTGCATGCTCGCATGATGGAGCTTCACGTTGTTCCCATTGTCATCGCATTGCTCAAATGGGAGCAAAATATCGATACATGGCCATTGGCAGCATTTGGCAGGAACTCAGCATCACAGGAGTAAGGCGGGAATACCAAATACTGTCTGGTTGCACCTCATTAATTCAATTATTTTAGTGAAAATAGCAGCAGTACATCTTTAACCCTTCTATTTGTATTACCGAGAGTATTCCATTCAAATTATTTAAGTACAGTATTACTTCAATTTTCTTTATTTTAACCAGATAGACCATTAACTATGATCACCAATGCCAAAGCACACAGAGTAAAGGCCTCACAATAACTACATAGATATACTGGGGCAGATTTACAAGAAAGTGACGCATCTGTATAGATGCGTCACTATCCCTGCGCCACCCTTAGAAACCCTTGCGCCACCATAGATGCGCCGTATTTACAATACGGCGCACTATGGCGCAAGGATTGACAGATGCGTCAGAAATTCTAACGCATCTGTTGGCGGAAAAGTCACGCATTGCTGGAGTCGTGTCGCAAGCACGACGCAACTCCATCAATGCATGTTGAGGCCTATTCCCACTACACTGCGTCACTACTTACGCCTGCTTCAAGCAGGCGTAAGGTTTTGATGCAGTGGCGTCCTAAAAGTGGCGCAGTGAAATCTTGTAGATTTCACTGCGTCACTTTTACGAGGCCTTCTGCGTGGGAACGCCCACCCTGCATACATTATACCTGACGCAGGTATAATGTGACACAGGGCTTTACAACGTGACACATCTCCCTAGATGCGTCACATTGTAAATAGGCCGCATTGTTTGCGCCGCTGTTGCGTCAAAAAGTGACGCAACTGCAGCGCAAAAGTCACGCAAGGGGCTTGTAAATCTGCCCCACTATATCTTAAAATATCTTTGTAACTGCATCTTGCTATACCTCATGACTATGTATTGTTTGTTGATGTAGCACCCTTCACAGCTCCATTTCGCTAGCTACTTCATTAATTGATTAAAAATACAGTGTATGCTGTGAAACAGCCACAGACCTCCAAATCAGTGGGTGCCTGTAGTAATATTAACAATGTCCTTTGTAGGGGGGTGCGTGGCCAGCAGCATGGCTGACTAGTCGTGTTCGCCGGAGCTCCGGCCTCCCACACTGATCCTGAGTATAATCCTGATCTTTGAGTCATCATCGACGAACCACTCGATACCTAAACCACCCCTGTCACCCTGCTCCTGCTGTGACGGAGACTTGGCCGCCGATACAGGCTCCCAGAGGCGAGAAACTAGGCTGTAGAGGAGTTGAGCTGCAGCTGCCCAAAATGGCCGACGTGACCCGCAAGTGGCGTAGCCCCAGCTAGGGGGTGCCGCACGGGGACCGGCCGTGATCAGTCAGCGGGACGGAGTGAAGACTGAAGGTGCTCTGGGCTTGAGGGAGATCCCCCCCGGGCAGCTCCTGTGCTGACACCGAGTCGAGAGCAACCCGGGGTCGAGCGGCGGAGCCGCACTGGAGGCCGTTTTCCACCGGTGCCACTAGACGGAGCCAGGCCAGGTGAGTCAAGTCTCCCTTTCCTCCCCCCATTGGAGTACTTGAAAGATGCTGGACACGTTCCTGCTGAGGCACTGGATTTATGGGGACACCTCAGCAGGGATATAGCCGAACTTCCATGAGGTCGCTGCCGCCTCCCCTCACATGACGGGACGTGGGCCTGCTGCGGTGACTTAGGCTGAGCCTTAGACACCTGGGTGCGTGGGGTGGAGGAGGAGCCCCCCTCCCCCAGTGTAAGCGAGTTTCGCCGCAGCCGCAACATTCTTGAGGGATCCTGCCACCGAAACGCTGTGTGCCGGAGGGCTGCCCCCCCGCCGAGCTAGAGGGCGACCGTGGCACGCGGATCCGGTCTGGGGCCGCAGGGGCGGCTGGGGAGAAACCCGGATTGGAGAGGAGCATCAGGCCATGGAGGCAGCGCCAAATGTGCTGAATGACACAGGGACCGCTTGTCTTGAGGTGCAGGGACCCACCTACATTCAGACACACATGGACCTTGCTCTATGTACCGGAGGGGATTATTGAATATTATATGAGTGACCGTGCTGGGCCCAGGAGGGGACCCCGTCACTGCCCCGGTTGTCTGCCGAGAGGAGAGAGTAAAGGAGATTAGACAGACGGAATAGCATCCGTGGACGCTCATGCCAATGGACCTTACCTGCTAAAGAGTAGTGGGCTCTCACCACTAAACCCACGACGCTGACGCGCCTTAGGGTGGGCGCCCGCGCGTCAACTAATGGGCATGGGCTGCCACTAAGAAAAGATCTACAGTCAGATCACCCGGAGGTGACTCCACGGCAACATCCCTGAGCGGGGGCCTGGGAGAGACAAGTTCGAAGGCCCAGGAGATAGCCGACGGGAAACATAGTCCCCCGTGCGGCCCAAGCGACGACACATATGAAGGGCCTGGGTGGCACCACCCGAGTGTTGAACTAGATACCGGGATCTGTGGGACATGTTGGGGCCTATCTGGTACTGAATGGAAAAGTACACGGCCCTCCCATATAATTCTGCGCGAGTGAATCAGGGGGTGACAGTATGGGAACACAGGCGCTCGATTCTGAGTAAGCAGCCCACTGGTGGGGGCAACAGACTAAGTGGGGGTTGGCGTAGGCCCAGTACACCCCGGAAACATAAGCCCACCACATCCAGCTCTCATGATGGCGAGAGATAAAGAACCCAAGGCACAGAAACAAGGAAAAATGGACAAATATACAAAGACACTTCCGCCGCAAACCGAGCAGGGGAAGGAGGCTGTAGATCCACCAGACAACGCTGCTATCCTTCAAGCGATCCATGCCTCGAGGGAGGCCATTGAGGGCAAGATGGCTGAGATTAGATCGGAAGTGACTGTCCTGCGACAGGATGTCCGCAATATCGCAGACCGAGTGACACAGGCAGAAACACGCATCTCGGAAGTGGAGGACACGACACATAATTTCCAAAAAGACATTAAAGAACTACAAACCGGCATGCGAGAAATGGCCTGGAGGGTGGATGACGCCGAAAACAGAGCCAGAAGAAATAACCTCCGATTCATTGGGATGCCAGAAGGGCAGGATGGATCTGACCCGATCACCTTTCTGGCGACATGGCTGCGGGAAATTCTTCCGGGGGCACAGTTCTCCACCTGCTTTATCATCGAACGGGCACACAGGATGCCAAATGCGAGGCCTCCCCCAGGGGCTCCACTGCGCCCGTAAATAGCAAGGTTCTTGAATTACCAAGATCGTGATACGATCCTTAGCGAGGCAAGAAGAGTAGGTGAACTCAAACTGGCCAACGCCAATGTCATGATTTTCCCTGACTATTCAAGGGAAGTGCAGAAAATGCGGCGAACCTTCGATTCGGTGAAAAGCAAACTCCGAGCCATGAAACTCCAATACATGCTCCTTTTTCCGGCTAAGTTAAAGGTAATCTTCCAGGGGTCTGTTCACTTTTTTCAAACACCCGAAGAAGCTTGGGCATGGATCGAAGAAAGACCTAGGCTGCGCCCAGATATGGGTGGAATGGAGGCGCGGCCCAGAGAGACTCTTCCCAGATGGGAACCCAGACCACAGAGAATCAAATTGAAAAGGCGACTGACAGGGAAACTTAAGAAGCCGGTTGGAGCCGCACTACAGACTACCCCATACAGGAGAGGAAGGGTGACTTCGGAAGATGGACAGCGACAGACCTGAGACACGTATGGAGACTCAAACCAGGGAGAAAGCGCACAGATGATCCAATCTGATAAAGATTCCCAGGTTGATACAGACAGTGACCACCCGTTACTCAAGGCCATCAACAATGCGGAGGAGTCAGGAGTCGAGATTCAGGGGATGGACAATGATCTCCAATTGCAACAAGATGAAGACGGCGAAAAGAACTGAACTATGGGCGTGCGACAGGAACAGTCTGGTGAGATACCGCTGACACAGAGGCCCTACCCCCCAGACGGGCCCAGGTTTAGAAAGACCGAACACATTTCTCTCTATTACCATATATCCTTTTGTGGTTTGATTGTTCTCTAGAGTTGGGGGGGAGGTGGGAGGGGCGGGATCGACAGACTTCTCGATTGACACATATGCAGAGTTGTCACGTTGACACTTCAGGGGATGGGCGTATAGTGCGGGAGAAAGTGGGGTGGGGGGTTCAGGGTTAGGGAGAGGGACATTGCTAGTTCAAAGATTAGATTTGTTTTCAAGTTAGACAGCAGCAGGCTATCTCAGGATCAGGGGTTAGGAAAGGTGGGATGGGTGTGGGGGGGGAACGAGGTCAACTCCTACGGTGTCAACACCAAGCATACACTCAATGGCTGACCCACCTTATACAGTTATGACATGGAATGTCAATGGGTTAGGCAGTAAAATTAAGCGAGGTTTAGTTAATCAGTATATCAAGAGAGTTAGGCCCGATGTGGGGCCATATTATCAAGAACGGCCGATAACATTATCGCCGCTTTAGCTGCAGGAAACTGCTGCTAAAGCGGCGATACGGGGCTTGATAATATGCCCTATAGAATTCCAATAGAAGCCCAGGTTCTGGTGTGAAGGACATCAAACCTGGGCTTCTATTGGAATTCTATAGGGCATATTATCAAGCCCCTTATTGCCGCGGCGATAATGTTATCACCCGTTCTTGATAATATGGCCCCAAGTCCTTTTACAGGAAACCCATCTTCGTGGAACACAGTGTGCGTTCATAGGTAGGGGGACATATGTTACACTGGCACATGCCGGTTTTTCACCCGGGGCACGTGGGGTGGCTATCCTGATGAGAAAAACCTTGCCATTTCGCATAATTAAATTCTGGATAGACTAACCGTGGGCAATGAACTCCGCTCTGCAACTATGCATTACATTGAAAACACGGAATTCATGCAATAATTCTAGCAGAGATAGCTACTGCACCCACAACCCTTTAATAAAATAACTTTACCTTTACATGCTAAAAAACATATAACCAATTCACAAAATTGAACTTTAAAAAATATACCAGGCAATGAGAGAGGTGATGATTTTGGGGTCACCCATAACCTAGGGGGAGGGCAAGCAAATGCCTTGAACACAAAGAGCATATCATGCTGAACGATTCGGTAGTGGTCCCATCCTCCGAGGACCACCCCAAGCAAAGTTATGGGCAAAAATACAATGCCAACCAAAGGCCCAGCAAAGCATTATGGGGCGAGATTCTAGTGTGCAGTGAATATTATAGTATTAGCTCTCAGCTGAGCCCAAGAGCCTGCCCCTTGAGGAAGTTTTTGATATTGGATACTATAATATTCACTGCACTCTAGAATATCGTCCCATAATGCTTTGCAGGGCCTTTGGTTGGGATTGTATTTTTGCCCATAACTGTGCTTGGGGTGGTCCTAGGAGGATGGGACCATCACCGAATGTTCAGCATGATGTGCTCTTTGTGTTCAAGGCATCTGCTTGGTTCTCTCCCTAGGTTAGGGAGGACCCCAAAATCATCACCTCTCTCACTGCTTGCTATATTTTCTTTTTCACTTTTGTGAGATGACTATATGTATATTAGCATGTAAAGATAGTTATTTGTTGTTTTACTAAAAGGTATGTGAGATTTCTGTTTGATTAATACTCATTATATTGAAAACACAAGTTTTCTGTTTTATTAATATGCATAACACGGAATTCATGCAAAAATTCTGGTGTAAGCTACTGCACCCACAACCCTTTGATAAAACAACTTTACCTTTACATGCTAAAAAACATATAACCAATTCACAAAAGTGAGCTTTGAAAAATATCAGGCAATAAGAGAGGTGATGATTTTGGGGTCCCCCTAACCTAGGGGAGGACAAGCAGATGCCTTGAACACAAAGAGCATATCATGCTCAACGATTGTGGTGGTCCCATCCTCCTAGGACGACCCTAAGCAAAGTTATGGGCAAAATACAATGCCAACCAAAGGCCCAGCAAAGCATTATGGGGCGAGATTCTAGAGTGCAATGAATATTATAGTATTAGCTCTCAGCTGAGCCCGGAGAGCCTGCCCCTTGAGGAATGTTTTGATATTGGATACTATAATATTCACTGCACTCTAGAATCTCGTCCCATAATGCTTTGCAGGGCCTTTGGTTGGGATTGTATTTTTGCCCATAACTGTGCTTGGGGTGGTCCTAGGAGGATGGGACCACCACCGAATCGTTCAGCATGATGTGCTCTTTGTGTTCAAGGCATCTGCTTGGTTCTCTACCTAGGTTAGGGAGGACACCAAAATCATCACCTCTCTCACTGCTTGCTGTATTTTCACTTTTGTGTGATGACTATATGCATTTTGCATGTAAAGATAGAGTTACTTGTTGTTTTATCAAGGGTATGTGAGGTTTCTGTTTTATTAATTGAAATGAAACTAAATGAAACGGAGTTGCGGAGCGTCACAGAGTTTTTGTTCAATTACACAGAATTCTGTGTAGTGATACTCCGCCAACTACGCCCACTCTTAGGATAAACCCCAACAGTACTTATGCCGCTGTCCAAGGCATGTGGGGACGGTGGGAGATCATCCTGATCAGTGTATATGCCCCGCCACGATTGCAATCCCAAACGCTAGGCGCAGTTGCTAAGATATTGCTGGACTCAGAGGCCCGAATCATATTATCGGAGGCGATTTTAATGATCTGATAGACCCGAGCAAAGATCGATCCAAAACGACGACGGGGACCTGTGTCCCTACCCTGCTGGCTGAATTTGTGAGGTCATTGGGTCTAACAGACTTATGGCGCCAGCATCATCCCTTAGAACGTACTTACTCCTATTTCTCGGGGGCACATAGGACCTTTTCTAGACTTGACTATTTATTTGCTCCAGCAGGAGAAATACAGATAATAGATGAAGTAGAGTACTTGGCTAGAGGAATTTCCGATCACTCACCACTAAGGTTAAAAGTAGGAGGGACAGCACATAGAACACGATCAGAATGGCGGTTGAGTGCATGGGAGCTAAGAGACAAAGCTGAGATGGAAGTTATCAAACGAGAAACTGAACTATTTTTTCGAGAGAATGACGGCTTAGTATCGTCCGAAGTCACCCTCTGGGAGGCCTACAAGGCAGTCCTTCAAGGTAGGCTACAGGACACAATAGCGAGGAAATGCAGAGCAGAAGTTCTCCAGGTAGAAACCTTGGAAAGCCAACTCCTTGACCTAGAACACAATATTACCCCTGACAATGAGGCGACCTCGCTCAGGCAGTTGGAGATCACACGTAGGCAACTTCGCGCGCTGGTTGACAGGGAGGTATAGGCACAGATACAGGCGACACAGCATAAACTTATCGAATCAGGCGACCAAGCAGGGAAACTTCTAGCTTGGCTAAGCCGGAAGGAGAGGGAGGCCAACTGGGTTAGCCAGATAGTTGAAGCAGGGACACACCATACTACTGCCGCAGACATAGCGGGAGCATTTGAGCAATACTACACCAATCTCTATAAGGCAAAAGTAACAGTTGATGAGGACGATATAAGCAGCTACCTTAGCGAAATTGAAATGCCCACCCTGTGCCAGGAGGATACAGACGCACTAGACGCAGAGTTCACTCTGGAAGAAATACAGGCCGCCATACCCAAACAAAAATCAGGGAAAACCCTGGGTCCCAACGGGCTACCCGGGGAATTTTTCAAATGGAACAATAGTTTGCTGGCCCCATACATACTAAGAATGCTTCTGGCAGCTAAGGAGGCAGGAGCACTATCCCCGGATCTTTGCCAAGCCACGTGGTGGTTATACCAAAAGCTGGCAAGGCCCCAGAGGACTGTGGGTCTTACAGCCCAATCTCGCACTTAAATATCGAGACCAAGATCTTAGCTTCTATACTTGCCACACGACTGCTGACGATTATTACATCGTTGATTCACAAGGATCAGTCGGGCTTTATGCCTAACCGCTCCACACGTCTTAACCTATGTAGACTGGCTAACTGTATGGACATGGCTAAAAGGGGAGACAGGCCCTGGACACTCCTATCACTCGACGCAGAAAAGGCGTTTGATACGGTCATTGGCCCTTCATGAGACAAGTGCTTACAAAAGTTGGGCTTAGGAGTAACTTCCGGTCGTGGATAGATATATTGTACAGAAACCCTAGTGCTAGAGTTAAGGTTAATGGAGTCAAATCAGTGATCTTCCCCATCCAGCGAGGGACCAGACAGGGTTGCCCACTATCCCCTCTGCTCTTTGCACTGGTTCTTGAACCATTGGCATGCCTAATTAGAGCGCACCCAGCACTGAAGGGATTCCAAGACGATGAGGGACAGCTGAGGGAGGGACGAATCTCCTTCTATGCAGATGATATCCTACTGTATATTGGTAGTCACAGAATATGGCAAGCGAGCTGGATATAACATTAACTGGGGGAATTCTAGCATATATATCGTTGGCGGCCCAGCTAACACACAACTTATACCACTGCGTCTGCCTATTGCAGCCAATGGTTTCAAATACCTGGGTCTGTTCATCTCCTCTAATGAAGCGGATTGCCTCACCCATAATATTCAACGTGTCCTGGTAGAATTCCGGGAGGACGTTGCTAGATGGCAGCGCCTCCCATTGACACTACTCGGAAGGGCTGCCATGTACAAAATGATCACACTGCCAAAGGTTTTATATATTCTTCACAACACACACCACAAGATTCCGGAGGCAATTTTTCGAGCAATAAACGACCAAGTCTGCACGCTATTGTGGAAAGGAGGACACCCCCGAGTAGCACTACAAACATTACAACGTAGTCAATATAATGGGGAAATAGCGTTACCGGATATCCGGGCATATTACCGGGCTGCCCATCTCATAGTACTCAACGAATGGGGACATACACCCGGAGATCACCCTACGTATGCCTTAGAGAGACTCCAATTTCAAAAACACTCTTACCTACATCATGTATACAGGGGTTGTGGAATTCAGGGCCTACTACCGGCTACGCAGAGAGTAATAGAAGCCTGGAAATCAGCAGAACGTCAAATGAAATGGGAAAAAAGGTTGACAAGGGCTACCCCCTTATGGGAGGGCAAGCGGTTACAGGAGATAGCAAAACTACGGGGGTTTAAAGGACGGGACACCATCGGGATAACTAATCTGGGTGACATTATTAGACACGGAGATCTGATAACCTTTGCACAATTACAAGATGAATATAACCTGTCAGACAGACAACACTACAAATATATTCAGCTCCGACATGCCTGGAGGGCGCAGACACCTGACACCACCGATCTCCCTGAATATGCTCCACTAGAAGGAAGAAGGCTCCAGGAGAAGATAATTGAAAAGGCAGTCTCGTGGACATATAAGACTCTAATAAATAATATGCCCGACAATCTACTAGCACTTCGAAGTAAATGGGAGGCAACAACAGGCAAGTTAGAGGACATAGACTGGGAAACGGCCCTAATGCACCCTAGAGAAGTGGCAATAAAACTTAGGCTAAGACTGATCCAGTTCAAAATACTACATAGAGGGGCATATTCACAAGGACCTACCACCGATTTATCTCCACCTTAACCCATCAAAAGTGGAGATAGATTTAACACCTTATTCACAAGTGGGTGCAAACTGCAGACATCGCCAGTATTCCCGCGACAACTGCCCCAAAATTTATCCCCACGGTGGACACCACCAACTAACCCTAATGAGATGCAGAGTAGGCGTTCCCGTGCAAAAACACACAAAAAAACCACAACACCACTTTCACAACGAACTGCCAGATCCGCGATGCGAACCAAAAACAGGCGATAAGCCGCGGTAGTAGCAGGGATTTAACACCTGCCTTTTGCTGGTGTTAAGCAGGAAGACTACCTGCAGCATGAAAGGGAGCCCAGCCAAGAGCCACATCTGAAGACCCACAGATGCCATGGAGACAATGATCATGCAGCTCCGAGACCCATGAGGGCCACAACACCCACCCCCACCCACCCCCGACCCGCCACCACCCCCAGGACCACCCCCCCCGGGAACACCACAGAGGCAGCGTACACAAAGACAGCGGACCCACCTGAAATGCACCTGCCGCCCAGACCCAACGCCAGAGGAGGACATTGCCCACTACATGCCCAAAAGGACAACCATCCCCCGCATCCTGACCCACATCCCCCACCTGCTGACGGTACCAACACAGCGGACAACCAACATCCCTCCGCAGACAAAGCTGCCTGCTGCGCAGCACATGTCGGCCTCTGGTACCATCCAAACCACAACTGCCAGAGTCGGAGGAGTCACACAGCCAGCCCCATCCAAGGTCATAACACCTGTCCTGGATGCCAACAACAGCCTGATACCCCAGCACCTCCACTTCACCCACACTGCGCAGGAGCAGCTGGAGACCAAGCAAGGCCCCTACGCCATAGCTGGATTCCCTCACGTGTCAGGGCCAATCAACTGCACACATGTACCCCTCCTGCCCCCTGCCGACACTGCACACAACTACCACAACAGAAAGTACACGCATACCATGAATGTGCAGGCAAAAGTGGACTGCCCGGGACTCCTTAACAATGTCGTGGCCAACTCCCCAGGCAGAGTGCATGATTCTCACATCTCCCGACAGTCCATCATCACCCTGCGCTCCCAGGATAGCACCCATGGAAATGCAGTGCCCATTGGTAAGTCCAAAATGAACACACCACACACCTCCAGCCCACAGTCATGCAAGTCACGAGACTGGCAATGGGCACGCAGCACAACCACATTCAACATGACACACAACATGCCAAACGACCAGACACGACAACACGACTCCATTGAGAATCTGGCCTTGCCATGCCCACAACCCAGCCACGGCATGGCACCACAGACGCTCAATCGCAGGATGTGAGGAGAGGCATGGAGCAGGCATGTGCGAAAGCGGCAAGTGACCAAGGAATGTGAACCTACCCAATGCCAGGTGTGGCATGGAGGTGCCTGACAGACCACAGAGTGCAAACCACGGAAATGGCCAGTGGACGCTACCATGTCCCCACAGGCTGTGCGACAGAACGCGGAAATGTCGCACGTTACGTCCCCCCTGCATGCGCGTGCATAGTGGGTCGGACCTGCGTACGCCAGGCCTGCGTAGGGGTGTGAACAAAAAGCCTGTCGCACTGGGCGTGGTTCTCATTCGGAATGGACAACGCGTCTGCCAGGGCGGTGCCTCTCAGCCCACCATGAGTCCTGCGCCAAGCGCGGCGGGGCCTGCGTCCCTGTGCGCCTGCTGCACCCCGGGCCGCTGGTCCCCAGACCCATCATGCCTGCCCCAGAGCACCAACGAGGCTCCGCTCACCTGCTGACACCGGCGTGTGTCAAAGAGGGCCCACCACATGCCGGT
This sequence comes from Calotriton arnoldi, assembly GCA_963921515.1. NCBI lineage: Eukaryota > Metazoa > Chordata > Amphibia > Caudata > Salamandridae > Calotriton > Calotriton arnoldi. Next base: position 348,494 of record CAWUFW010007570.1, read on the forward strand.
GCAAGCTCCAAGCACCAGTCCCGCGACCTCTGCAGCCTCCGCAGACCATCGCTGGCCCCCCCGACGCTGGCCCACATTACTCCTTTCTCATTTACATACTCCACCGGCATCCTCTTCGGCCCAGTAGGTCCAACATGTGGAACTGTGTCCTGAGTCCTGAATGGCAGTGACCCCAAGTCCGTGGCAGCGGCCACAGCACCAGACTCCCTTCGATCAGTGAGGCATAATTCTATATCGCAGGCCTGCGACACGTGATGCCACTGATCCTGTTCAACGCAAGCCAGCGACACGTGGTGCCACTAACCCTGTGCAATGCAAGCCGGAGACACGAGGTGCCACTAACCGTATGCAACACAAGCCGGTGACACGTGGTGCCACGAACCCTGTGCAACGCAAGCCAGTGACACGTGGATGAGGGCTCAGGCCTACACTGCGCTCCAGTAGGTCCCACATATGGAACTGTGTCCTGAGTCTTGAATGGCAGTGACCCCAAGTCCGTGGCAGCGGCCACAGCACCAGACTCCCTTCAATCAGTGAGGCATAATTCCATATCGCAGGCCTGCGACACGTGGTGCCACCAACCCTGTTCAACACAAGCCGGCGACACGTGGTGCCACTAACCCTGTTCAACGCAGGCCGGCGACACGTGGATAAGGGCCCAGGCCTACCCTGCGGACCAGTAGGTCACACATCCAGCACTTAGTCACGAATCATGAATGGCAGAGTCCACACCAGTGAACGCACGGAGAGGAGTAAGAGGAAGATGCGGCTCAGTCCGGATGAAAGCCGGATCAGAGTCCCGGAGGTGATCGAACACTATCAACAACTGACCTGGTCCATCAACCCTGTTCACCGCAAGTCCGCGTCCCGTGCTGCCACTGAACCTGAACTACGCAGGCCGGTGGGGCCATCCGACCTAAGCCGGCGACACTGGGTGAATGGCCCGTGCTGACCGCTGCCTCATCGTGAATCCTTTGGTTACAGTGATTACACGCTTACCTCTGATAACATCAGCTGTATTCTCTCAGCTTTATTTAATGGATTTCAGCTATCTACTGTCTGGTATCTCTATTGTCCATCATCTGGTCTCTTATTTTGGACCGCTCGATCCATACAGTGTACGTTCTATCCAGTCCTGATCTTATTAGATGAAAGAACCTATTATCTTATATCGGTTTTGAGGTTCATCATTATCCCAGAAGTCATCTCTTCTGTGGTACTCCATGAGGTTCTTATTGACAAAATACATGGCTTCCTGATGAAGGCGTACAGCCGAAACGTGCGTAGGACACAGAATCCCAAGAGCCATGCCAATATTGAATGTCCTCTGTCTACAATGAATTGATTATCTATTAATCTTGTATGTTTTGAAAAAGGAAACAAATCCAAACATCGTGAACACCTTTATTTCAATAACATGTATTATTGATACTGTGCAAAATATATTTGATATTGGGTCAATACAACAACTGATTTTCTGAACTTTTTGTGCCTGATCACAGTATAAGATTGAATACAGAGGTCCATATGTTTTCTTTTTTAATGTATATAGCTAGTAAACACCATGTGTAACAATAAAAATAATAAAAAATATTTTTGATACCAGTAAACAGAATTTGCATATTTATGGTTTGACATGTAATATCAAGGTCCACGATTATTTAATATTCCTAAACTGTGATATTCACATTCGCGCTGCCTCAGGCCTACACTGCGGTCCAGTAGGTCACACATGTGGAACTGTGTCTTGGGTAAGATGTGGAGGAGTCCACACCATTGGACACGCCTCATCACAGGCGGCATCCCCTAACAGCACTGGTGCCACTAACTCTGTGCGCAATGAGTCATGGGCACTTTCTTGTTGGACTTTGGTGGCGTCTGAGTCCATGGCCTGCTGGTTTTCTGCATCTTCATCTGGCTGGACCGGACTTGGTGTCCGACATGTGTCTGTTCCATTCATCTCCATCATAGTGACTGTTTCAGCGGGGTTCTGCCCTCTGCCTCATGCCCCGGGGGTACACCTTCCACTGTCCACCGAGACACTCCGCGACAAGCCCCTTTGTCATCTACGGAAACCTGCTCTGCTCTCGTGACCCTGCCCCAGTGCCCCGCAAGTCAGCGGCCCGTGGCGGTATGCCCGTGCAGGACGCTGTGCATCCAGGGCCACTAACTCTGTGCAGCACAAGTCATGGGGCCTTTATGGTTGAATGGTTGTGTCCTTTCCGATGTACACTGTTGTTGATTTCTGACTGCACAGGGCAGCCCTTGCCGGCTGGTGTGCACACACCTCACACACATCCAACACAGGTGTGACTCGATATGTGTGCCTGCTAATAAATGTGGCCGGGCGTACGTGCCCGTAGCCATTCACACCATCTGAGCAAGTGTGTCCGTGTGGTCATTGTGTCAGCATGATGGGCACGGGCCCTGCAACATCACAGTGTGCTGTCTTCAGCAGACGATACCATGTCACCTCAGCGTTGGCAGTGACCCTGGACATGTAGCTTCGCACGCCCCCCCCTGCATGCACAAGCGGCGTGTGCTGGTCCGGCGTACGTCAGGTCAGCGCAGGGGTGTGCTGATTCGGCAGGGGGAGCAGGGCGTGGCTCGGACCTGGCCTTGGGCAGGATGTGCAGTAAGTGTGTCTCTGTGTTGGGGTGTTGTCGGCACCAGGGCCACAGTAGTCGATGTTGCAATGTAGCATGCACCAGGAGGGTGGGCCCGCACGTACGGGGAAATGTAGGAGTGCAAGACCGCTCGGGGTCTTGGCACATGCATGCCAGGTGTTATGTGTATGAGTCCTGCGGCTGCATGAGTCAGTTGCCTAGCCTCATTCGCAGCGCGATCACAGCCAGCCATGGACTGTACACCTGTGTCCGCCCTGTCCGGACCATTGGCCTACACTCAAGTGGCCGCACACCTTCAAAGGCGAGCGTCAGGGTGTTGTTGGCATGCCGCTGGACATGCATGACAATAGTGTGGCGTAGGAGTGCACGTGATACAACCGCGCAGTGCACACAAGTGTGTGGGCTCATGGGAGGGAGGAGCAGCTGTGAGGCAATGTAACACACAGTGAGGCCGCTCATGTGCCATGTGCTGGGCATATCATCCATGATTCCCAGGGTCGCAGACATCCCACCACACCCACAATAGGCCTCTGTACATCTCCTGGATGCATGCAGATGGTGAAGTTACTGTAGGGATGAAGGGTCCTTTGTCTGTACTATCAGGCGGTGGCACATCTGCAGCTCCGAGCTGGGACTTGCATGTGGCCAGCACCCCCTGACAGATACGATAGCATTTACTTGTGACTCCCACACTACGCACTGCCCGACGTGAGGCCAACGTGTACACATCCCACACGCAGAAGTCCTTGGTCGTAGTTAGCGTGCGTGAGATGGCCTTCACACGTACTCCCACCCCACCCCAGGCCTGCACCCGTTGCACACAGACACTGATCATTGCTCCAAGCTGTGGCATTTCATCCACAGGACTGGCGCAGGGCAAGCCAGTGCCGCTTCAAGCATAGCCACTGATGCAATGGCAGACCATCCCGGACACATGCTCGACTCCAGTCACGTGGACCTGTACCGTGCACGTCTGCTGCATGTACTGGGGGCACTGCTGTTGGCAGCGCTGCGGATCAGTTACCGGCTGAGCTTCCGCCTTGCGAACGTCACCTGCGTTCAGCCTGTGTTGCATTGTCGCTTGTGCATATTCGAGTGGACCATGGATGTCTGCCTCTCCAATGTGACTGTAGCTGACCTGGATTTCGACGTGTGTGTCGACGTGTGTGTGCGCCCCCTGTTGGCCCACGACCAGGAGTGTCACCGTGATGCCCGTTTATGGCATGCATGGATGTTTGGCATGCATGCTGGCAACTGGACCTGGGAGATTGCACGAGTCGTCGTGTGCAGTGAGCACATTCAGCCGCTACTCGATTGGGCTTTGGTGCACATTGGGGCCAGGGGTTGGAGTCAGCACATCTGTCTGGGTCAGCTGATGGATTACGTTGACGACATGTCAGATGTGGTGGAGAACGGTCTCTCATTGGAGATGTTGGCCTACGCTGCTGCACTCGCGTTCATGGACGAGTGACAAGGTATCTGCAGCCACAACTGGATGTGACCCATTGCACGTGTTCCGACGCCTGGTTGCATGTTGGGAATCTGGTCACATGTCCCAAGACGACAGTGGACGTGGCTGCATTGGCCTGGACTCCTGATCCATGCGCGGACAACCAACGCGGGTTGGCACTGACTTGTGTTGGTGATGGACTCCCCCGGGGTGGACATGGGCGCTTTCCTACGTTCCTCATTCAGACATGCTGCTGCATTGGTCTGCATATCGTGGCACTTCTCTTGGCCGTACTGACACGCACTTGTTGATAAAGTTTCTGCACTTTCACTTGTCTCCAACTGTGTTGTGTCTTGATTTGTATGCCAATGTGTGTGTCACGGACTCTCTGGCTCCCTGCCATACGTGCGTTGCTCCCCCATCAGGGCTGTGGGTTTGTACTTGTGCATTATCATGTCCCTGTTTCGTGCTTTGCCAGATGCGTATGGCCGTTTGCCGGCCACAAGCGGGTGCACTTGTCTCCTGTGTTCGGTTGTGCAAATGTTGCTGTTTGTACCACATTGTGTTAGATGTTGGGGTGCTCTGCTTCCTATGTGTGTGTGTGCTGCATTGTGTGTGAGATGTCCCTTCAGCTCTGATTTGGCTCACCCTTCTCCCTTTCAGGCAGTGTGGTTTTCACTTCTGTGCTTGTTCAGTGGTGTGATATTGCCGAGTTGTGTGACTTGTGCTCTTGGTTGGTGTTGTTACTCTTGGGCATGGATTGTCTACAGTTGTGCTGTGCTTAATTGTGCATGTGTGCCATTGTGCCCATCTCCCCCCGTCCCCCCAGTCCCTGGTCGTTCCTCTCCCTGTTGCTGTTGTGTCTGTTGTTTTGTGCAGTTTCCGGTCCCCGTGTCCTGCCACCATCTCCAGACTGATGTGGTGGACACCATTTCCCCCATGTCATCCAGCTCCTGGTGTGGCGCTGGACTCCCATCTCCGGTGTGCATTGCTGCCTTCTTGTTATTGGCGTGTTTCTGCTTGTTTGTGCGTTTCGCATCATTCCGGCTGTTCTGGTTTTCTTCCATTGTCCTCCTCCGTTCTCCGGCTGCATTCACCTTGTCCACGATGGCCTGCCATGTACAATGTTTTGTTGCCAATGGGGCTTGTGGGGTTGTATACTGGCTCCGGTTGCATCCATTGTGCTTGGCTGTTGTTTTCTGTTTGGTTTGTCTTTCTTTTTCAGGCTTTTGTTGTGCTTATTCCCGCCTGCCGTGTGTGTGTCGCGGGCCTGGTGGTGCTTATCGCTGCTTTCCTCATCGCAAATGGGCTCATCGCACGTTTTGTTGTGTTGTGGTTTGTGTTTTTGTCTCCGTCGAGGTGGTTGTATTCGCGGACATTGGCCGTGTTTTCGGCGGACTATCGCATGGTACCGCCGTGTTGTGAACTCCACGTTAACACGGGGTTATTTTCCCGCAATAGGCTGCGATGTGTAAAGTTGCGTTAACATTTTTTGGAGATGTTTAGCACACGTTCTTGTGAATATACCCCTGAGTGTACTATGACAGGGCGAGACTTCACGCAATGGGCCGAGCCGAGACGCCAGAGTCCTTACAATGCAAAACAGAGAAGGGCTCCTATATTCATACTTTATGGGATTGCCAAATAATACATAGATACTGGTCACGGATAGTGCAAGAACTAAATAATATACTTGAGACACAAATCCCGATGGACCCCAAATACGTCCTGCTTGGCGTACATACAGATGTTGATTTGCCCAGATATAATCTCTTACTAAGTAACCTAGGATTAATAGTAGCAAAACGTGACATAGCCAGGCATTGGGGAAGAGCTGACCCGCCTACTATGAAAGAGTGGAGGACCAGCATGGATATGTACATGGGGGCGGAAAGGGTAGTATACCAGGCAAGAGGGTGTCCCAGGAAATTTCGGAAGATCTGGCAACCTTGGCTGAGATATTACGATTTAGAGATGGATGATGGGGACTCGGACAATACACAATTGATTCCATGGGATTCTGTGGGAGTTGAGCCCAGTACCCCTGGTCTATTAAGGGAGGTAGGCGATAACCATCGTGAGGGAGAGAACAGTGCGAGAGACCTAGAAATAGAGAAATGTAATGTTATACATTCTGTATTCCCACCAACTGTATTTTCTACCTAATCCACATTCATGGGATACATGAGAAATGTACCTGCTGACTATTGTTTTGTTATTTTATGTGTTTCTGTTATTTTAAATAAAAATAAAAACAGTTTAAAAAAAAACAATGTCCTTTGTAGTGTGATCATCTTAACCTCATGTTCAAGCATTTTATAACAGCTTCCTTTTTGGGAGGTGTAACATACTGAATTTACAAATCTTCACATAGGTAGTTTTTTATAGCATCTTGGAAACTAGTCTTTGAGACCTGTTATGTTAGGGCTGCAAAATGTGAGTGCAAATTTGTGCATCCACTTGTTAATAATGGCTCAAGTTGTGCTAATTCAAGATGTCCAATCTACACCCAATTATGAGTTTTAACACCATGGAATAAGGAGTAGTGCACCCATCAGAGCTGTTTTAAAGCATGGGCAAAGTGATGAATTTTTCAGGGCCTCCACTTTCTAAAGTAAAAGGATCAAGACAGTCAGATGTCATACTGTAAAATAACAATGTGTAGCTTAGTGTGCTTGCCTGGTATACCCAGTCCCATCTCTCGCCCTCTAAGGCAGTTTGTGGCGAGTAATTTAGAAGAAAAAATCTTTCTGTCATTACTTCGCCTTGCCTCTTCTACTTCATCTCACTTATATTACGTCAACCCACTCTCTTTACCCCTTTCTCTCTCTACCTATCTCTCCATCTCTATGTACCTACTACCTCTCAGCTCCCTCCACCTCACCTATGCCTACATAACTACTCTCTCAACACACGTTTCTCTCCTTTTCTCACCCACCTCTACCTACAGATCTCTCATGATCTCAGTGCTGTCTACCACTCTCATGCCTACCTCTGCTCCTCTACTCCTCTCTCTAGCTACTTCATTCTTCTCAATACTTCTTCCCTCTCTGTGCACCTCACAATTCTGTTTCCATCTCACTTCCCTGCACGTTGCATGTTCCACTGGGTGGAGAAGCCTTGGCTCCCATATACAGTTTATTGTCTATCCGGTGCACAGGATCACACTGTGTACATTTGTTGGCGTCTGTAAGCTCCAGTACAGTTGGCGCTGGTATCGGTTTATCCTTCACAGGTTGGTTGTTGTACCCTCTGGAAGTGCGTTTACAGAATATCTGTGCCAGAAAATCTCCTGACATGAATATTGTGTTATAATATATATATTTTTTTTTAAATATCACCATATTGGAGTTAATATTAGAAATTATACACCCACTAGGACAATCTTTTTATAAACGATAGTCAGGACACTGATCTTCTGTCAGACAATATTCCTGAATACAATAATATGCTACAGGGGACTAGGGTTGTAGTTACTGAATAACACCAACTGCCTTTTTCCGACACTGCTGCGCCCTACATGCGGGCAGGGCTTAATTTGAGCCAGTGGTTTCCAGTGCTCGGAACCAGTGCTTAATTGTCAACACTGGCGCTTGTGACAGCCTTCCACAAGATGGTGCTGTTTGGCTCATCTAGAGATGACCACAACAACAGTTAATTATTTATTCAGTAAACATTGTCTACTGCCCAAGCCATTCTTATACCTATGGGGCTTGGAATAGTCCAAATTGTCACACTTGTAGTAGTGTGATAGTTACTAGTTGTGTTGTTACTATCATTGGCAGCATGGCAGGGGCAATGTGTGGTGCAATCTGCAGTGGCCTCCAGATGAGAGCCCTGGCACTTATTCTTTTACAAACTAAGCACCGCATGCGTGGTCTAAAATACGTTAAAAGGTACAGTTAACACGAAGAACCATGATGCACCCACAACACATAGGGGCATATTCCCAAGGACTCATCGCCGATTTAGCTGCACTTTACCGCCACGAAAGTGGCGATAGACTCATCACCCTATTCACAAGCCTGTGCTAACAGCCCACATCGTCAGTTTTCCTGCGATAGCTGCCGCTAAAAACATCGCCAAGGCTGACAGCGACAACTAACGCTACTCATATCCAGAGTAGGCGTTCCCGTGCAAAAACTCACACTAACACCACCTCGCTATATTCACAACGACCAGCCAGATCGGCGATGCGGTCCAGAAACAGGCGATAAGGCACGTTAGCAGCAGGTACTTAAGACCTGCTTTCTTCTGGTCTTAAGTAGGACGAAAACCTGCAGCATAAAGGGAGCCCAGCCCAGAGCCACATCTGAAGACCAACAGATGCCATGGAGCTACTAATCATGCAGCTTGGAGACCCAAGAGGGCCAAAACACCCACCGCCACCACCCCCAGGACCACCCCCAACCCCAGGACCACCCCCCCCGGACTGCCACCGAGGAAGCGCAGAACAAGACAGCGGACCTTCCGAAAACTCACCAGCCTCAGAGACTCAACGCCAGAGGATGTCATTGCCCACTACAGGCTTAAAAGGACAACCATCCTCCGCATCCTGACCCACATTGCCCACAGGCCGATGGTACCAACACAGCGGACAACCAACATCCCTCCGCAGACAAAGCTGCTGGCTGTGCTGCACTTGTTGGACTCTGGTACCTTCCAACCAACAACTGCCAGAGTCGGAGGAGTCTCACAGCCAGCCCTATCAAAATTCCTCACACCTGTCTTGGATGCCATCATCAGTTTGATACCCCAGCACCTTTACTTCCTCCACACGGCGCAGGAACAGCTGGAGACCAAGCAAGGCTCCGACGCCATAGTTGGCTTCCCGCACATGTTGAGGACAATTGACTGCACACATGTCCTACTTGTGCCCCCTGCCGACACTGCACACAATTACCGCTACAGAAAGCACACGCATCCCATTAATGTGCAGGCAAAAGTGGACCACCGGGGACTGTTCACCAATGCCATCGCCAACTTCCCAGGCAGTGTGCATGACTCCCACATCTTCCGACAGTCCATCATCAACCAGCGCTTTCAGGATGGCACCTATTGAAATGCACTGCTCATTGGTAAGTACCAACGGAACACACCACACATCTCAACTCCACAATCATACAAATCACAACTGTGGGAATGCACACGTAACAAAATCACATACAACATACAACATACCAACAAACATGCTCACCTACCAGACACGACAACAAAAGTAACTGTGGCAACAGGGGCCAGACATGTAGACAAACCATCCACAAAGGCATAGCCCCTCTGCCACACAATTGCAGAATGTGGGGAGAGGTGGGAATCAAGAATGTGCGAAGGAGGCAATGGACCCATGAATAAGAATGTACACAATGCCAAGTGTGGCGGTGATGTGCTGGACAGTCTTGAGTATGCAGAGCACAGACATGTCCATGTGGACATATACTGCTGGTGTCTGTAGTGTTGTGGACAGTGGACGCAACCATCTCACCTCAGGCAGTGGGGAAGACCTTGGACATGTAGCTATATCGCCCCCCCTGTAAGCGTAGTGGGCTGGGACGGCGTACGCCAGTCCAGCGCAGGAGTGTGAATAAACAGCCCGGGGCTCTGGGCGTGGTTCACTTCCGGGATGGCCACCAAAGCAACTATGGCGTGTGTCTCTGTTGTGGTGTCGGCGCCACCCGGCCCCTAATCGACAATGTTGCAATGTAGTGTTGTTGGGATTCTGCACATACACAGAACTATGCACAGCAATGCGGGACTTCGGTATATAGGGGCTACGCCTTCCTACAGCCTTAGTATCCACGAGCCCACGACCGGCTAGCAATAGTGTCCCACCTGCCCTCCTATACACAGATAGAGAAACAGGCGTTTAGACAACCCAGAACACAACACACCCCCAATCACTCAGGGATCGTGGTAACAGGTTATTCCCTATCGCTCAGACTCCTGTACTCATCCACAACAAGAGATTGACAGAGTCACTGAGTTAGTGTAAAATGTTTATTTCAACTAACGTGCTCTGAAATGCAGTATACGAGCCACTACTAAAATTAGAATGCATAATACAAACATTGTCAGCATTGTAGCAAGTCCATACAATATAAAAGGAGAAATCATTGTATATTGATTCGGGAGACAGGACTATTAAACCTACACTCCCTCCCCATGGACGGGAAAACCAAGATGACAACATAGAAGATCCCTGGGTCTGTATAGCAGACCCCATACCTCTAAGACATAGATCGTGTCTCTACATGACAGCTCCATAAGCTCTTCATTCTTGAAAAGTCACTCCTCAAGTGTGTCTGCGTGAAACATGCATTCTCCTAATATCAAAAAAAAGTTGCGTGTCCCACAAACAGCAGCTGCAGGGCATGTTTTGTCTATGTGCCAGGGCCTGACCAGATCAAAATAACAAGGGACAGTGTTGTTTGACCTTGCTCACGATGCACAGACTAAACTCCAGGAACAAGCAGGGAACCAGCGCAGCCAGCGACTCGCATGTGACCAGCGAAAACATTCTTGCATTAGAATAAGCCTGTAGTGTTGTGTGCAAAATCAGCATCATGGCCTCCGGACCCATTCTAACCTAAAGATGTCAACGGGGTCCCTTAAATCCACATGACACCCTCCCCCTGGCCAGGTTGCAGAAGAATAGAAAAAACAAGGTCCAAGTCGCAAGCAGAGTCAAAGCACTGAGCATAGCAGGGGCAAAGTTCAATAAAATCAAAATCATAATAAGGTTGATTAGCAGTAAAATACGAGAAGAAGAAAAAATAAAAATGTCTCGTTGAACATTAATCATCGGAATCATATGAGATCCGCTGAACCTTGGAAGGCAAGGTGTTCCAAAAGACGGTCCCCCTCCTCAAAGACAAGGAGGGACAACACCCAATTCAACAACTCGAAGGAGCATACGTGCTCATCATAATCCATAGCTTCAAAAAGCATGGTTGGACATCCTGTATCGTACTCAATGTACCTGTGGTGCAGCAGGCGCGACGCCCCTTCACAGATGTCGCATTGTGCCAGCACTCCATTCACGGCCGCCATCAGCATGTGGGTACCAGTTGCACATGATTGATCATGACGCAATAGGGGCCACAGCAACAGGTCGTAATCAGAGCAAGGCCGTATGGCGTTTGAGAGGCACAAATCCAAAGCCCAGGAGAAAGGACAGTCGCGGCACCAAAAAACTGGATGAACGCATGTAAAGTATGAGTATCTGTAAATCACATTGTAGGCAGCACCCACAACAGCCATAGGCAGGCAACCAAGGAATTCCTGCAATCGGCTACGGTACAGCTCCAGCTGGACCGGATGATAGAGTAGCACATGAAGGGCAGCCATTACGAAGTAGTAAAACAAGTACCAGGACAGCACCAGCGAGCAAGAGGATCAACGGCAACCCACCAAAAGCGCTGGAAAAAAAGGAATGAATAAAAGCCGGAATTACACCAAATATTGTTTGTAACGAGGACACAAGACCTGAGCCCAACCATTTAAAAAAAGGTGCAAGGCCTCCTGTGTCAGAAACATAGAATAATTGGTGTATCAACTCCCCAAAATGTACTATGAGATTGGTATTTTATAGGGATTGTCTTTCACTTGATGTCCGAGCCACCTGTAGCTCGAATGTTTCACGGGCCGAGGTCAAGGCAACTTCATGTTGGAATAACAGTGCTTTGAGCCTACTTAGGGGCATATTAGCAACGAACTGCGATAAAGATCGCAGGGCGCGCTAAGGGCGATTTAGCTTAACGCCGGCTATCGCCGGATCAGATCGCCGAGATATCGCGTTATTTACAACGTTTATCTCCACGGCGATGTGAAATCCGGCGATAGCCGTGAAATGCAGGATTATCGCTGGGAATCCAGCGATAATCCTGCAGCGATAGGGGAATCCTTGCTGATAGGGAGATGTGGATTTAGCCACTCAATCCACCTCCCATGTCACAGATAGGTTAGTCAGGAAAAATGCAGACGTACAATAACGGCGATAACCGCCGTTAGCGCGTGTTTAAATATCGCTATGGGTGTCCTGGGCCGTATTGTAAATACGGAGAAGGACAATTAGCGATCATTTTTAATCTGTTTTCGCAGGGAACGCCTACTTTGCATCTCATTAGAGATGCAAAGCGAGGCGTGAACAAAACGGGAGCTGAATCAAGGAAACACGCGCTAGCGTGTCCTTGTAAATAATGCGATATAATTATCGCCGCTTTTCGCCCGAAAACGGACGCTAAAGCAGCGATAATTATATCGCCAGCCCTTGATGATATGCCCCTTAATTTGTTGAAGCTTGTTTCATAGTGGGAACAGAAGGCCACAGAGAGCTATCAGCAATGCCATGCGGGGGTGGAAACAGGACGTTGCTGCAAGAGGGACACCGTTGCCGATACACCGGCGTGCGCCGAAGCCATGCCCTCATGTGCAGCTGTGATCAACGCATGTCTGCGGTCCTCGTTTGGAATCAGCGGATCCCCAACTGAAGGAATTGTTACTGTTGGAACTTGTTCCGGGGACAATTGGTATTCATATTTGGACGGAAACCCCTGTGGGCATTTCGTCCTGTCTCTGGTAGCCGCTACGGCTGCCAGTATGTCTGTATCGACTTTTGTCACATACCTCGTGACTGCTGCTACTGAACAAGTGGCTACTGCATTTCTAGCTGCCTCGTCAGCCAGAGTGTTGCCTACAGCGTGTGGTCCCACGCGCTGATGGCCAAGAGTATGTATTACATGTGTAAGTGGAAAGCCCTCTTTGAGAGCCGCCACTCGTACCCAAAGCGTTTTTTGCTTGATCGTGTTACCCACATGACATGACAGTAGCATGCACCTGGAGTGCAGGCTCGCCCGAATGGAAAAATGAAGGAGCGCTCGGGGTCTTGGCTCATACATGCCAACTGTTGTGTGTGTACCTTCATTGCCGCAGCATAAGCCAAAGGCCTAGCCTCAATCGCAGCGCGAGTTCAGCCAGGCCTGAACTCCACATCTGTGTCCGCCCTATCCTTACCAAGGCCTACACACATGTGGCCGCCCACCTTCAATGGCCAACATTACAGTGTTGTTGTCAGGCTTGCGGACATGCGCAGACAGGCATGACAAAGGTGTGCCGTAGGAGTGCAAGTGATGCAACCGCGCAGCGCACACAAGTAAATAGGCCCGGGGGAGGGAGGAGCAGCTGTGAGGCTACGTAACACACATTGTCCCCGCACATTTGCCAGAAGCAATACATGGCAAACATGAATCCCAAAGTCACACAAATCACACACCACAAAACTTGTGAGTCTGCCAACACAGCATGCAGAACCACCAGTTTACACTGATCTCACTTACCTCTCACAAGTGATCAAGGATATGCACTCTGCCCGTGGATGATGACACCCCTCCGAGCCCCGAACACCCCGGCCCAGAGGCAGTACAATGTGGCCCACAAATGCACCAGGGGCATTGTTGAGCGCACATTTGGCGTGTTTAAGTCACGTTTCAGGTGCCTGGACATCACAGGTGGTAGACTCCTGTACAGCCCAGAAATAGTGTGCAAGATGAACATTGCATGTTGTGTATTGCACAACATATGTGTACGCAGCAATGCCCCATGGATCCAAGTGCCAGATGCACCGGACGGTGATGAGGAAGATGAGGCAGGTGGACCACACCCCACTGCAGCTGCAGCAGGAATAGCCCGAAGGAAGACAATCATTGACAATTTCTTCGCATGAGCACGTCACATTGTGACAGTCCTTAGCCATCATGGAACAGTACAAAATGACCACATGACCAGCATGTGCAAATAAATCCATTGCAACACACATTCCCTGTGTGCATGTCAGTCCTCTGCATTAGCACATCACTCTGACAAGTGTAAGTGCAACATTAAGTGCTAACAATCTCACAAATGGCAAATAGCTGGTGGGTATGTCACCTCTGTACAGAGAGGCTGTTCAGGGTGTCACGTATTCGGAATGCCATTTCAGGGTGTCAAATGTAGTACGTAATCCCACTCATCAGCGTATCACATGTGTACAAAAACATGACATGTAGGCTGTCATTGGTGTTCCAAAAAAGACAACAGGGTGTCATTCGGGGTCAGATATGATATTGCGGGTGTCACTTGGGGTCAAATATGAATTTGCAGGTGTCATTTGGGGTCAGATATGAACCACCCTGATGCAGAGATGCACCCTGTGACTCAAGTCCCACAACATGGGCAACATGGACGTAAGGGGGATGGGGCACAGTGAACACCTCAGCAACATGGGCGATGCACACCAGCTAAAAAGCCAGCAGGTATACCGTGCCGGAAGGCGAAGAAGTGACATCCCCCACCCCCCCTAAACCACATCACTTTTCCAGAATGCAAGCAGATGACAAACTAATGATGGAGCAAGGTTTCAAAAATGAAACTTGCTTGTACGCAATCTTCCTCATAGTATTAATTTATTAAACTTGTATTGTAAATACTAACCTTTGCATTCACAAACACAAGAGGGACAGAAGCTTGCTTATGTGTTTTACTAATGAATAACGCTTGTCTATAATCCAAAATGTCCGCTAAAGCGCGGGAACTTCATTGCGCATGTCGCAACCTGATCACATGGTGTCTTTCTTTGCTTGGTGGGAAACTTCTGCTTCTGTGCAGTGTGCACTAAAATGGCCGCTAAATGTTTTCACATGCTTCAGCTTGCTCTCATGTCATTATTAAATTGTCGTTTTTCTTAATGCTACTAATGCAGGATAGTATTATAATTAATTGGGAGTAGAGTAGGGAAAGTGGGTATACAGTGAAACTTTTTATTTGTGATTTTAATATTTTCTTCTTACACTTTTAGTAATTCGTAAACTTGGGCCTGGGTTGGTGACTTGAAACTCGAGAGACAGATGGTTCTGTGCATGTGTCCTGTATGCCTGCCAAGTGAAGTCAACTTGGACGTCTCCCAAGGCCACGACCTATTGGCCGAAGATGATGTACTCAATGTTTCCGGCGGACAAATTGTTACTTTTCTCCTGTAAAATGTATAACATTTGTCGTGAGACGGGTGGGAAATAAAGTGAATGTATTAATTTGAAGGGGAGGGAAGCTAAAAACAATAGGCTTCACAATTTAGGCCAACATTGACATGGTGCGAGAATCCTCCCCCTGTCCCTGTCCAATCAGAAGTAGTGGTCCCATAAAGTTAGCAACATTAAGGGGAGGTACATGTGCGTAGAAGGGTATAATAGAATATAGCATTAGTTAATTAGTCAGAGCATGCGTTCACGAAGAACAGGCGTCCATACTGCCAGAGCGCTCTTAACTCCAGACTGCCCAGCTGATCGGTTGCTGACTGAATTCCTGTCCGGAAGAGGTCCTGAGGAGGGGGCGGCGGAGTCCATTAGACGGGAGAATCGAGAGAAGTCGAGTATCAGAGAGGGGAACGGTGCAGGCGTCGTTGTAGAGAGATCACCGGTCCTGTCCTGATCCTGGAAGAAGTCTTTGATCTTCATCCTTCCTGGGTCCTATCTTTTCCAACTCCTTGGCCAAGGGGCTTGGTTCTCGCATTTAGGTAACTATACTGCAACCTTTAGTTGCGCTGCTGTCTCTATCTTCTCCTCTTCCTTAAACACCGTCATTTATTAGCAAAATCATTTCTATGCTTTTTCTTGGGTATTTCAATCAAGTACCGTGTTTTCTGTATTTTACTCTGCTAAAATTTTAGATAAACATTTTAAAACTTCCTGACTCAGTGGTTATTTCAGGATTATGTACTATAATGAATGTCACTCATTTTAAACTTCCCAATTAGCAAAGGATCCATTGGTAAGTTATTACTCTTCAATCAGAAGGTAATTGGTAGCAGGGACTTTGATAAAAGAGTACATCTGACACCCAGCGTAAGTATTAGTGTAGTGTGAATGTATGGGCCCAAGTGAGTATATGGTGTATGAATGTTGTTGGCTAATATTGCGCTGGATCAGTTTTCTGGTAGCAGAGGATGGTTTTTGTTACTCTTTGTTAATTGGGTAATGAGAATTTTATTTGTATTTTTATGAACTAACATCCGCTTATTTTTTAGTTTTTGTTATATGTTGTCCAGAATACCCCGGGGTAGGTAAAAAGAATAGTGGGTGGCAAGTGGAAGCCATACTGCAGTGAGGTTATCTGTCAGGCAGAATTAGTACTGAGAAGTTAAGCAGGACTTTCAGTACTCGTTAGGGACTCTATGCGTGTGAGTAATAGCAAAAAGGGTACGCTGATAAAAATTTGATGTTATATCACCTAGTAAGGGTAACATTGGAGAAGTAACAGGTACTTCTGGAGCTTGTGTGAAGAGTAGACGGAAGTGTTTTACTCGTAGTGTATGTATTAGTAAACGGAAAGGTTTTACTAAAGTGTGGAAGAAACTATCTTTTTCGAAATTAGTGGAAACTGGCACGATAGCGAATGTTTTATGTTGTTACTGAAATATAATTAAGATTTATAGAGAAAATAAGTTTGCGTAAAGTTTTGTAAAGGGAGGGTCAGTTGCCGGAGAGGGAGCTGACGTCACAAAACGCCGCGGTGTGGTAGGTTGAAACAGCGTGTGTGGAAAAACCCTTGTAAAGGAGGGGTCAGTAGTCAGGAGTAGTACTGACGTCACAGGTGCCGCGCTGGGATTGGTTAAACCAGCGAGGACAGAAAAGAGCAGATTGTAAAGGAGGGGTTGACAGAGAAACGTCATCAAAAGGCCGCGCAAGGATTGGCTCGGAAATAAAAGATAGCAGGCATTTGATTGGTCGAAATTATAGAAGCAAAATTCTTAGTGGATAAGGATTGCATGTTAAAACGTGATCCGACTTTAACAGGAACTCGTCCGGATAGGAGATTCCTAGGTTTTTCAGAATATAATTTTGTACACAGAAGATTAGATAGAATGTACGGAGAAAGGAGAAAAATGTCATTCTTACAAAAGATTAAGAATTATTTTAAAAAGGACAAACCAATCAAAACTAGAGAAGGAATTATTATTCCACCAGCTAAAACGGCAGCATCATTTATGATGATGGAGAGAGGTTATCATACTTGTGTATGGATGGAGAATTGGATAGAATACACCAAAAATGATGGAATATTAGCATTTCCTGAAAATGGCACGTTCAATGGGCAAATTCTTCAGAACTTGAGATTGAGGATGAATGACTTAGAACCCAGACCTATATTAACTCAGTACGAAGCTCTAGAAGAATGGGAAACCGAGGCATTTGAGCGGGATAGATCTAGAAGTAATAGGAGTTACCCAGGATTTTTCCCCAGATATTTACGTGAGTCGAGAGAGGGTCAGATGAAACAATGGAGAAGGGCAATGATTACAGAGGGACTGTATCCATTATTCACAGAAGGAGAGAAATCAGGAGGCAAATGTACAGAAAAGACAAAACATTTAATGAGAAATGAGGAATCTGAAGACGAATTTATGTAGGAAATGTTAAGAAATCCCCCACCATATCAGGAAGGGACAAGTGGATGCACTCCTAGTGCACCACCACAAACTCCAATGGTACCAAAGGTAATGCATGAATTCACCCCGACTAGAATACTTCAAGACAAAGAAAAGGAAGCTTTAGAAAAGACTAGAGCAGAATTAGTACGGAAAATAACTCAGATAAAAGTACATCCTGATTCATTGACTATTCCTGTAACAATTGGTCCAGTAGTTCCATTATATGGTACTCAAGGAAACTGCCCTCCATTGATACCTGTACCGACTCCTATGAATACTCCTGTGAGTAACCCCAAACCTGAAGCTCCAGTTATAATTGAGGATCAATTTAGTGACTGTGAATCCACAATATCACTCATGGATTTACCTATTCGAGGTTCTGTAAATAATACTCCAAGAAGAGATGTACCTGGAGGTTCAAAAGATGTAAGTTTAGTAACTTCATCAGGAACAAAAAGTGCTACCATAGTAACACCTGAAGATCTAGAAAGATGGGTACAAGGGTCAGTTAAACAGTGCACACCTCCAAAAGTACTGGATATCCATAAATTAAAAGTTGAATTAGAAGAAATAATAGCAGGAAATGTAGGAGTAGAACGCTTGAATACCTATGATGAAGAAGAATTATTGTTCCTGTGCAGAAGTATCACTAGAAATGTGAGGGTATTTCATGAAAAATTGTCCAATCTAGCACTACAGATGGGAATAGAAATAGGGAGATCAAAGGTACTACAGAAACCCTATAGAGCAGAATTTTCAGACAAAGACTTAGAAAATATGAATGCCTCTGGAAGAAGATTACAAATAAGAGAATTAATGTTAGTTTTGCAAAAATGGGGAGACCTAGATAAATGGAAAACTAGGTGGGCCAAGAAAAAGGAAGAAGCACGAACAAGTAGAACAGCATCAGAATATGTGATGAAGGAAACAGGGAAACCAGATCAAATGTATCCAATGTGAGAAGTTGCGGGAGGAGGATATGTACATGTCCCATGGAGCAGACAGGATATTTTATCATTTACGAATGATTTTCCAAAGCTGAGGGAAAAGCCAATTGAATGGTACAAGCAGGTTGAAAGGTTTGTGAAGGTGTCAAAGGTATTGTTGAAGGATTTAGATGGTCTGTTTGACATAGTGGTACCTGCCGATTTATGGACAGATTGTAAGATCACAGTCGATTGGCCTAGTGATGAATATCCTAGAGATCCGAAGACAGGTGCCCCGTCAAATGATGTAATGAAAAAGTATCAGCAGGTGATACCATACCTGAAAGGGAAAATACCCCCGAAAGAAACAGATTGGGTGAAAATAGATCGAACCACCCAAGAAGCCAGTGAATCTGTACATTCCTATTATGAGCATCTATTGCAGGTGTTTAAACAGTATAGTGGATTTGAGGACATTGGAGACAAAAACATGAGTCAGTTTGTGTATCGATTTGTTTATGGTCTGAAGCCAGAGATTTGCCAGATGATTAAAGAACACATGCTGTGTTGGCAGGGAAAGCCCATAGATGAAATTCTGAAATATGCGAAATATTGTAGAGACGATATTGAGGATAGACACAAGAGATTACAAGAAAAGGTGATGTGGGCACAGGTGAAAATGGCAGAGAAACAGGGAATTAATTTGGAAAATCCGAGTGAAAATCAAGGAAAAGATTCTGGAACGAGTGGTGATACGGGAAATGGTGGAAAATTTAGAGGACGAATGAGTAGAGAAGAAGCTAAAAAGAAGTTTCCTTGTCATGGATGCGGAAAATTGGGGCATTGGAAGGACGAGTGTAAAAAGATTCGGAATAATAATGGCCCAAATCAAAACTTAAATCCACAGATGCAGAATGATTCACAGCAGGGTATAAATCCCCAGAATCAATTACCACCTCCACCTGTTCAGGGTAATATAAGCAGAGCAAAACATGGTACAGACATTGGATACCCAGGAGGGAGTGGTAAGAATGATTATATGACATCACAATTTCTTTTGCAGGACAATTACTGTGAATTCAACTCATGACGGTGCATAGGAGAGGGGAAGAAGGAGTGCGTACTTGGCGCATCCTTACAGGTAGATCAGTCTGGTCCATATGTTGAAGGAAATGTGAAAGGTAATGATATTACTTTCCTTTTGGACACTGGTGCTACCAGGTCTACTGTGAGATCAGCAGACATCCCAGACCTTCCTCTCTCTGGTGAAGATATCCAAGTAGTAGGGGTAGCTAATCAAAGAATTAGAACACCTCTTACAGAACCAATGGAAGTCAAAATAGGAAACTTCAGAGAAATGCACCAATTTGTAGTGTGCGATTCTAGCCCAGTGAATTTATTAGGTAGAGATTTATTGTGCAAAATGAACTGTACAATTTTCTGCACGCCAGATGGTGTGGCAGTTCAGACACCAGATGAGGACCATGTA
Organism: Calotriton arnoldi; assembly: GCA_963921515.1. NCBI lineage: Eukaryota > Metazoa > Chordata > Amphibia > Caudata > Salamandridae > Calotriton > Calotriton arnoldi. The sequence continues at coordinate 368,442 of CAWUFW010007570.1, forward strand.
TATAAAATTATGGTTGCAAAACAAGGTACAGAAATAGACGAAATGTTTTCGTTAATAACAAGAGATGAGTTACCAGAAGAATTAAAAGGTACAGTAAACCCAATAGTATGGGATTTCACCGGAAAAGAAGTAGGACTTATGGCAAAAATAGATCCAGTTCAAATTACGGTAAAAGAAGGTGCAATTTTCCCAAATACCAGACAGTACAAGATGAGTGCAGAAGTAAAAGCAGGAGTCATTGAAGAAATAAAACGAATGGTAGAACAAAACATCCTAAAAGAAGTAATGAGTAGCCCATGTAATTCACCTATAATGGGGCTAAAGAAACCTAGTGGAAAATATAGGATTGTTCAGGACCTGCGTAAAATAAACAAGATTGTGGAACCATGTTGTCCCATAGTACCAAATCCTGCAATAATTCTATACCAGATCCCTTGGAATGCAGGATGGTTCACAGTAATTGATTTGTGTCAAGCATTCTTTTCAATACCATTGCATCCAGACAGCCAGTATTTTTCCTCATTTAAATTTGAGAACAAAGTCTATGTGTGGAATCGTGTTCCTCAGGGGTACACAGAAAGTCCTTCCATCTTCAACCAGATACTGAAAAAGTGCCTGGAAAAACTAGTGATGCCAGGAAGCTCAGTCTTAGTCCAATATATCGACGACTTATTGGTGGCGTCGACCACCAGAGAAGACTGTGTTGTTGACTCCATAGCATTATTAAATATTTTGGCTGAAGAAGGGCATAAAGTCTCACCTGAAAAGTTACAGTTTTGCAGGACAGCTGTTAAATATCTGGGACATCAAATTGAGAGGGGAAAAAGAAGAATAACCTCTGAAAGAGTAGAATTAATAAAGAGAATGCAAATGCCTGTAACCCAAAGACAAGTGCGAATGTTCCTAGAAATAGTAGGCTACTGTCGACAATGGATACCAAATTTCTCCATGTTAGCTAAGCCCTTAATTAACATGATGAAAAAGAAAGCAAAGGACCCTGTTGAGTGGGAGGATGAAAGTGTAGAAGCTTTTGTAAAATTGAGAAACGCACTTTGTTCAGCACCTGCCTTAGGCATGCCTGATTATAAAAGAGAATTCGCATTATTCTGTCAAGAGAGAGAAAACTGTGCACTTTCTGTACTAACTCAGAGACATGGACTAGACAGACGTCCTATAGCATATTTTTCTGCTACATTGGACCCAGTAGCAGCCGCGTTGCCAGGATGCTTAAAAGCAGTGGCAGCAACTTGTTTGAGCATTGAACAAAGCGAGTCAATTGTGATGGGACATCCTGTAAAAGTGTATGTTCCACATGCAGTTGTCATTCTGTTGACAAGAACCCGAACTCAGCATCTTACTCCTAGTCGGCTGACTAAATATGAAAGAAGAATAATGGGTGCTGAAAATGTGACCATGGTAAGGTGTACAATAATAAATCCAGCAACTTTATTGCCGGACCCATATCATGAAACAAATAAAGAGGACGAAGAAGATGAACATGATTGTGTACAAATTACAGAATTATGTACAAAACCACGCCCAGACATAGAGGAACAGCCTCTTAAAAAGCCAGATAGGGAGCTATTTGTCGATGGTTCATGTCAAAGACATGAAGATGGTAAACTAACTGCTGCCTATGCGGTATGTGAATTAACTGGAATAGTCGAAGCATCCTATTTACCAGGAGTAAAATCTGCACAAGTAGCTGAATTGATTGCTTTGATAAAAGCTTGCAAAATTGGGAGGAATCAGAGAGTGACCATATTTACAGATAGTCAATATGGTTACGGGGTTGTGCATGATTTTGGCCAACTGTGGATGCAGAGGGATTTCATGACTTCTTCAGGATCCCCCATTAAAAATGGACAATTTGTAAGGGAATTGCTAGAAGCAATACAATCACCAAAAGAATTGGCTGTGGTGAAATGTGCTGCACACCAGTCAGGAGATGACTGGGTGGTAGTCGGCAACAGATATGCAGACCTGGTGGCTCAACATTGTGCCAAAACCAGAACGTCAGTCAATAAGAGGGTGGAAAGAATGGGAATCAGCTGCCAACTTATGCTGTATATGCCACCAGAAACTTGGAATGAAGTAAAGAAATTGCAAGATGAGGTTGAGGAAAGTGAGAAGAATTTGTGGATTAAAGTAGGTTGTTCCCAAAGAGGAGATGATGAAGTATGGATCAGTGCAGATGGCAGACCAGTCATGCCAGACTGTTTACTCCCACAAATGGCTAGAATGCATCATGGAGACACACATATAGGGAGAGATGCAATGATTAGGCTGTTCAGACAAAATTGGTACAATCCCAAATTCAGGGCTGTTGCAGAGAGTCTTTGCCAGAGATGTCTAACTTGCCAAATGCACAATCCAGGCAGGAAAACGATAATTGGGTTTGGAAAGATTGGAAAGGCAGAAGGCCCATTTATAAGACTCCAGTTTGACTTCATACAGTTACCACCATGTAGAGGGCTGAAATACGTACTAGTCATAGTGTGCCTGTTTTCAAAGTGGGTGGAGGCTTACCCTACTAGAAGAAATGACAGCATTACAGTCGCAAAACTATTGCTACGAGAGCTCATACCAAGATTTGGTTTTCCAGTATCTTTGGAATCAGATAGAGGAAAACACTTTAATAGTGAAGTGATCCAGATAATCTGTGAAGCATTTCAAATCAAACAGAAATTGCACTGTGCATATCGCCCAGAGGCTTCTGGAGTGGTAGAACAATTGAATGGCACTATAAAGTCAAGATTGGGAAAAATGTGTGCATCAACATCATTAGAGTGGCCAGACGCATTGCCACTTGTCCTGATGGGAATAAGAAGCATACCGGACAAAACGACAGGATTGAGCCCACATGAAATAATGATGGGAAGAGCAATGAGACAAACACATGTTCCCACAAACAAATTAGTAAATATATCTGATGATATGGTTCTGGATTATTGCAAAGTATTGGCTGACCTCGTGCGTTCTGTCTCTCATCAGGTTGGAGAAGACGCAGTTTCCAGACAGCCTGAATTAGAACATAATCTGAATCCTGGTGATTGGGTGGTAGTGAAGAATCACACCAGAGAAACGTGTCTATCACCCAGGTGGAGCAGACCTTGTCAAGTCATATTGACCACAAATACAGCAGTGAAGTGTGCAAGATTTCCTAATTGGATTCATGTAAGCCACACAAAGAGAGTACCAGAACCTGAAGAAGAGAATCCACAGACAACGCCAATCACTGAAGAAGCTGAAGGTTGCCCAGCTGAGGAATCTCAGGCTAGAGGTTCGAGAGAAGCTGACGGAGAACAACCGAGCACAAGTCAGGATTGGATACCAGTGGTAGAAGTTCCTGAAGTATATTACAGAACGAGAAATCAAACAAAATTGGAAGAAATTGAAGAAGATCAGATAGGTGAAGAAGAAGCAGTTCAGGATCAAGAAGAAAAGATAGTAAAAGATCCTGAACAAAATAAGATAGGGAAAGAAAATTGGACACAAAACAGTGAAGATTTAATAGACTTTACAAAGGGAAAAACAGGTTTAGAAGAATCCGGTCAGGCTGCAGAAGTTCACAGTGCAATAAGCCCTGATCAGAAGCAGTTAGATCAAGAAGAATTCACTAAAGAAAAAGGGGTTGATACAAATGAACATAAAGAAATAAAAAAGGAACAAATTCAACATCTTGAAAGTCATTGTGGAGCTACTGAAGAGAAACCAATCAGACCTGAAAAAGAACAAACAAAAGAGGCAGTAATCAAAGAAAACAAAACAGTATTGAGCAGTGAAAATAACGAGATCTTTGAAGACGTAAACAGAGAAACAGTGCCAACAAAGAAAACAAGAAAAGGAGATCATTGGCCAAGTGTCATTAAAAGAGTAAAATACCACATAACAACCAGAAGTGAAGATCCAGAACAAGTACCTGAAGTGACAAGTCAAACTGAACAAGAGAAAAAGTCAGGAAAAAGAAAAAGCAAAAGACTGAAACTTGTGAATAACAAATTCAAGGGTCCTGACTGGACTTATATCATTCTTGAAGATTTTGAAAGCTCAGAGTCAAGTGACAGTGGTGGCGAAGGAACAAGTGCAGAACTAACATACGAAGAAGAAACAAGACCACCCTGACTAAACAAAAGAATCCTCTAAAGAAAAGAAGAAGAGATAAGAAGAGCAATCTTCCTTGTCGAAAAATGCCTGATGATAGAGTTATTGGGAGACCAAAACGAAATTGTTGTAGGAGATGCTGTGCAATCTGCATATGTAGTCTAGTATTGGTGCTTATAGTATGGTTAGTCCTGATTGTAGCAGTTCCTTACCTTATGATAATAGATAAGAAGATAAATAATGAAACTAAAGGGAGGACAGCAAACATGAAGGGCAATAGAGTAGAATTAATGGCAGAAGATGAGGCAGAAATTCATCATGAAATAGCTGATAACGACACTAGTTTAAATGTTTTCACAAAGTTATTGATTCAGTATGTAGACACAATGGAAGTTAGTAATTGTTATGTCTGTATGAAGTTACCTGAATCAGTAGCGGAAGGATTAACATACCATCATTTACCACTGACATATGGCATCTCATGTAGTGTATTAACAAGTTTATTTTATAGAACAGGTAGGATACAGTATTATTATTCAAACTTAGATGTGATATTTTCTGAGGTTCCAATTCGCAAGAGTATGAACCCAGTGCTTAGTAGTCAAGACGCACAGTTTATGGGAGAGTTTTTCTTAACAATGAAATCGATAGACATAACACATGCACATAGACAGAATCTAACATGTTCTTTACTAGAAGAAGAAAAGATATTTTTGAATTTAGTAGAAGATAGAAGACATGATTTTCAAAAGAAAGCTTCAGAGCATAAGGCTCAGTTGCCACCTTGGGCGGAGAAGGAAGGGAGTTATACACCTGGTAAAGCTCAAGCTGCAATGGCTCTGGATTTCGTAAAGAAAGGGAAAGTTTGTCTACATAGGTTAAAGACTGATTATAACAATGTTTTCATCGGTACCAGTGAATGTGAACACAATTTTTTAATTCTTGGAGGTTGGGGACTCAAAGGAGGAACAGATTCAGTTTTTCCTGGAATCTATTATGTATGTGGGAATAAGGCTTACTTTAGGCTTCCTGCACAGTGGTATGGAAGTTGTTATTTTGGAATAGTTTTTCCAAAGATATACCACGTAAAAAGAAACACTGGAAGCAATGAAAACAATAATGAATTAATACGTAGTAAAAGAGCTAGTTTTTCAGAAATTGTAGGTGATATATTTGGTGCATTGATACCTTCAGTGGGAATAATTCTGAACTCAAGGAAAATATGTAAATTGTCTACAGTGGTTGATCGTTTATCAACGGATACTGCTGGAGGTTTTCTAATGATTAATACGGAGATGGTTGCGATTAGATCTATGGTAATGCAAAATCGACTTGCTCTTGACATTCTATTGGCAAAAGAGGGAGGAGTCTGTAAATTATTGAAGACAAAACATTGTTGCACTTATATTCCTGATTAGAGTGCAGAAATTGGAACGTATATTCAGAACATAACTAAACTTGAGAAAGAACTTAAACCACTGGAAGTTGATAGTGTATGGGAAAGATTGACAAATAGTATTGCGTCAATTGGAACCTGGTTTGCTAATGTAGGAAAAGGACTTATAGGTCAAATATTAGTACCCCTAGCAGGGATAGCAATAATAATATTGGCAATAACAATATGGTGCAAATGCTGTAGAAAGAATGGAACATATAAAGTGACAGGAAAAGGAAAGAAGAGAAAACTAGATGAAATAGAACTTGAAGAATGGAGAAGTGATTTATACAAAAAGTTGAAAGGCGATATGAAAAACAGAAAATGTAAAAATGAGAATGAAACGAATTGCTAGAAGTTGGCATCTGATTGAGGGTAGTATTTTTGATGGCTCAGAAACGCCATCAGAGAGGGGATTGATGGAGAAAGGTTTCAAAAATGAAACTTGCTTGTACGCAATCTTCCTCATAGTATTAATTTATTAAACTTGTATTGTAAATACTAACCTTTGCATTCACAAACACAAGAGGGACAGAAGCTTGCTTATGTGTTTTACTAATGAATAACGCTTGTCTATAATCCAAAATGTCCGCTAAAGCGCGGGAACTTCATTGCGCATGTCGCAACCTGATCACATGGTGTGACATCTTTCTTTGCTTGGTGGGAAACTTCTGCTTCTGCGCAGTGTGCACTAAAATGGCTGCTAAATGTTTTCACATGCTTCAGCTTGCTCTCATGTCATTATTAAATTGTCGTTTTTCTTAATGCTACTAATGCAGGATAGTATTATAATTAATTGGGAGTAGAGTAGGGAAAGTGGGTATACAGTGAAACTTTTTATTTGTGATTTTAATATTTTCTTCTTACACTTTTAGTAATTCGTAAACTTGGGCCTGGGTTGGTGACTTGAAACTCGAGAGACAGATGGTTCTGCGCATGTGTCCTGTATGCCTGCCAAGTGAAGTCAACTTGGACGTCTCCCAAGGCCACGACCTATTGGCCGAAGATGATGTACTCAATGTTTCCGGCGGACAAATTGTTACTTTTCTCCTGTAAAATGTATAACATTTGTCGTGAGACGGGTGGGAAATAAAGTGAATGTATTAATTTGAAGGGGCGGGAAGCTAAAAACAATAGGCTTCACAATTTAGGCCAAAATTGACATGGTGCGAGAATCCACCCCCTGTCCCTGTCCAATCAGAAGTAGTGGTCCCATAATGTTAGCAACATTAAGGGGAGGTACATGTGCGTAGAAGGGTATAATAGAATATAGCATTAGTTAATTAGTCAGAGCATGCGTTCACGAAGAACAGGCGTCCATACTGCCAGAGCGCTCTTAACTCCAGACTGCCCAGCTGATCGGTTGCTGACTGAATTCCTGTCCGGAAGAGGTCCTGAGGAGGGGGCGGCGGAGTCCATTAGACGGGAGAATCGAGAGAAGTCGAGTATCAGAGAGGGGAACGGCGCAGGCGTCATTGTAGAGAGGTCACCGGTCCTGTCCTGATCCTGGAAGAAGTCTTTGCTCTTCATCCTTCCTGGGTCCTATCTTTTCCTACTCCTTGGCCAAGGGGCTTGGTTCTCGCATTTAGGTAACTATACTGCAACCTTTAGTTGCGCTGCTGTCTCTATCTTCTCCTCTTCCTTAAACACCGTCATTTATTAGCAAAATCATTTCTATGCTTTTTCTTGGGCATTTCAATCAAGTACCGTGTTTTCTGTATTTTACTCTGCTAAAATTTTAGATAAACATTTTAAAACTTCCTGACTCAGTGATTATTTCAGGATTATGTACTATAATGAATGTCACTCATTTTAAACTTCCCAATTAGCAAAGGATCCATTGGTAAGTTATTACTCTTCAATCAGAAGGTAATTGGTAGCAGGGACTTTGATAAAAGAGTACATCTGACACCCAGCATAAGTATTAGTGTAGTGTGAATGTATGGGCCCAAGTGAGTATATGGTGTATGAATGTTGTTGGCTAATATTGCGCTGGATCACTAACATTAGGGATGAAAGCTCCTTTGTCTGAACTAGAAGGCTGTAGCACATCTGCACCTCCGACCTTGGAATTGCATGCGCCCGGCACCCCCTGAGAGATACCATAGCAGCTGATGACGACTCCCACACTACGCACAGCGCTAACCAAGGACCAACGTATACACACCCCACACACACAGAGGTCCTTGCTCACAGTTCTCTTGCATGGAATGACCTTCACACTTACGCACAGACCATCCCAGGAGTCCAACCGCTGCACACTCAAACAAATCATTGCTCCGAGCTGTGGCATCCACATAACGTAGACTTAGGCATTTTTACACACAGCCCTATTTCCTACATTGACGTGGGGCTAAGTTGGGAAATTGCGAGATTGTTGTTTAGGAGCAATGAGGCCACAGGTAGTTCACACATTCCCAGTCATCTCACTGCCTGTCTGGGTCACGGTCAAACATGAACATTGATATCAGTTCCCAGGGAGTACCTTTTTCTGGTATCACTGCCCCTACATTCATCCATGATTTCATACTTGCTTGCTAATAGACATGACACATCTGTGTGAATTAGAATGTTTTGGTCACATTCGGTGGAGTGTTGAAGCTGGACCAGTACATGGCCATGCATACCCCACTTTACATTGTTGCCCCGTGGAGGGCCAGCCTTGTGCATGTGCATGGGTTTGCACATGCATGGGTTTGTTGTGAGATTGGTGATGTGTGGGGAGGGCCCCCTCTGTGCACATTGTCGACGGGGGCCTACTTGCTGTTTCATTGTGTGCTGCAGTATGCCAGGGAGATCAGGGACATGATCCATAGTCATTGTGGGTATGCACTGTGCTATACTTAATTGTGCATGTGTGCCATTGTGCCCATCTCCCCCCGTCCCCCCAGTCCCTGGTCGTTACTCACCCTGTTGCTGTTGGGTCAGGTCATGTTGAGCAGTGTCCGGTCCCCCAACTCCTGCCACCGTCTCCCCACTGATGACTGTGGACACCATTTCCTCCATCTCATCCAGCTTCCTGCTGTGGCGCTGGACTCCCACCTCCAGTCTGCATTGCTGCTTTCCGGTTGTTAGCGAGTTTCAGCTTGGTTTTGCACTTCACATCATTCCAGCGCTTCTTGCAGTCGTCCACTTCCCTTCTCTTCACTCCGACTGCATTCACCTTGGCCAAGATGGACTGCCATATTGCATTTTTAGTTGCCAATGACACAGTGGAGGTGATGAACAGTTGGTGGTGGTGTTCTGTCACCTCCGTAAACAGGATCTTGTTTTCCTGCAGACTGAATCGCGGGTTCCTCTTCTTCTTCTCCTTGCCCTTCTCCTTCCCCGAGATCCCTGTCTGGTCTTCCGGGGGGGTTTGTGGGATTCTGGTTGGGCTCTGTAGTTGCTCCAGCGTCCTCCATGGTGCTTCTCAGTTGTTTGGGTTTTGATTTCTCTCTTTTTTTTTTTTGCAGCTTTAATGGTGATTTTTCCCTCCTGACGTGGGGATTGCAGGCCTGGCGCTGCTTATCGCTGATGTTTTTATCGCTGTTGGGCCCATAGCCACTTTTTTCACGTTCGGGTTTCCTTTTTTATCGGCGTCCCGGTAATTTTATCGCGGACATTTGACGCGTTATTGGGACACTATCGCCTGTTGCCGGCGTGTTGAGAATACGCCGTTGACGCGGCGTTAGTTTCCCGCGATGGACGGCGTTATGTTATATTGCCGTTAGCCTAGGTTGGCGATGATTTTCACCAGTTCTTGGGAATATCCCCCATAGAGAGGATACAATGATTTAAATGCTAATTTCTAAATGTGTCACGTCTCCTGCCGTAATTTTAGCTGTCAAATTGGTTCAGACGTTTTATACTTGCCATGCATTCTCCTTTTAGAAACCCTAGCAAATATTTGATAAGATTATGTATTCTGAAGTGCAATATTTGCCAAAAGGAAGACAAATACTCTTTAAGTTTGAAACTCAATTTGCGGATGAATGATTAATGTCATCAAAAGCTCGCGATTACCTAACATTGGATGTTACCCAGGGGGTTAGGTTGTCGTGCGCATATATCTTTTAAATCCAGTCCTCTACAGGACATGCACTTGCTGATGGAGTCCAGGCTCCCCCTGTGGTTTGGATCTAGAGCAGTTCACTCAGCGTGCAGGAGAATTAGAAATGCTGTCGAGATTGGTCTCGGCATTACACACTTTGGAAGGAAGCCAAAGCGTTTATGATCTTCACTTTGTTTTTACTTTTTCTCGTTTTGATCTTTTTAACTTCTGCTGCACAAAATGGAATGATAATCTTACGGTGGAAAAGAAATAATTTGCCTCATCCTCAAGAAAATACTTTGAAAATGCATTCTTGAGAGTTGACACTTTTGTACCCTTTTATGAGTTGTGCCTTTCCTGCATTACAACTGTCTTACACATCGAATTTTCTCGTATGTTTATGTTTTGTCTTTCTGATGAATTCCAAATTAAAAATGTCCGTAATTTCGGTAAGAGGCACAAGAGGCCTATTCGCCCAGTGATAACAGAGAAATTCTGAAATTCGCACCCTCAGGGTTCTTTCTATGTTTGGAATGTATTATAGGCTTTCTCAGAATTTTCAAAGAATTCTGGTAGTTAATCGGAAACTTCATGACAGTTGCAGATTTCCAAGATGCAGAAGCATTTGCACCAATTAAGTTTTGGCTTTTTTGTTCACATGAAAACATATTTTCATTATAGAAATATTCTCTTTTACTAAATCCCACTTATTTTCGGGTATTCCTTCTTGGTACCCAACCTGGAAATTAGTATACTATTGCCCTTAATATGAATGTACATTTGGGCGTTCACTACCGTTTGCATTTGGACCAACATTGAAATGGCCACAAACCTGCGTTGGTGAGGAGGTCTGCACAAACTTAAAATTCTGTATTAGTGGCAGAGTTCAGTTGAAAGATTCTTTATTCGGTTTCATAACCATCAAAGGTACAAAACATCCATGTGATACATACAACAGATTTCGCTTCATCCAATATCCTTTATGCATAATTATAATGTAATGAAACATTGAAATGAAATCATAAAAATTAATCCCAGCAGACCTTGTGCAAAGCAATTGTTTCTGTTGAATATCAAGATAATCCCTCAAATTGATAATCTTATCACTGCAATGCCTATATTATTAATTAAAATTAACACCAGGTTCCAAGATGTATAAAACTCATGATGTATTATAAAGTGCAATGTTCGGAAAGGGGCTATTAAAAAGAGTGGGCCAATAAATATTAACTATATAAACACACTGATGTACATAATGCATAAATACTTAAAATGGTTTTCACAGGATAACCCACACACTAAAATACTAAAATGTACAATGATTTCAGAAACGTCTCCTGCTTTGTCCAGAGGCAGAGTTGTAAGTGTGAGTAAATCCATTTTAGACCAAAATCCCACCTTTCATGAATCTGTCCAGCAGGAAAAGGAGTTTGCCCTCAACTATGCTGCTGTTTGTGCACCTAGATTTGACTCATAAATGCGTAAATGGCATTGGGAAAAGGGCCCATGGAGAGAGTTTATATTTTAAACTAATTTCAATGCCATACCTTTTTGCAATATTCTTCTTCTAGACCAGAATGATAAGGCGGGACTGGCCATTTATTCCTCTGTGCATATCCTCGGCAGGCGGAAGCCAACTGAGTCCGCTTTTTGAAGGCCCATGGCTCAGCAACTCTGTTAATCTCTGCCGCCCCCAAGATTAGTCGCAGAGGCACAGCTGGGGCGTCAGGAGAGTGGGAGAGTGTGAGAAACAGAGATTCGAGGGGGAGACGAAGGAGAAGAGTGAAAGACTAGACAAGGTGAGGGATTGGATGTAAAGTGAGAGAGAGAGGCAGAGACAAAGAAGCAAATTAGCGGGATGGCTCAAATACTTTTGTCAAGGCTGCTTTTGGGTCCCATTTCTTCCCTGCAGAGTGAGCATAATCATATGTCACTCTGGGAACTTGACATGATTCAAAGTCAGAACTGTCACTGTGCACAAGCATGGTAGGAAACATAGGCAAATTAAATATAAAAAAACATGTACATTTTCTTCTTTCTTATTTGAATGATGCATGGCAATGTTATGTACAGATTAGCTGCCAACGACATTTAGAACGTTGCTGTCACATGGCGGTGACAGGAGAGGCTGCTCATCACCGACCCCACTACTTCCTCCTTTCATTTTTTATCATTCAGCCAATAGCAGGCTGATTGATTTGATTTAGAAACATGGTTGACATTTAGGGGCCAATTCCGATTCGGGCCGGAAAAAATACCGACCGACTCGGTACGGGAATTTAGTCCGACCGACTCTGACCGGCGCCGTACGACCCGGGTAGTACGATGAAATGCATGTGAAATCCGACCGACTCGGACGGAATACAAAACGACCGACCGAGCCGGACGTAAACAAGCCATCCGGCCGGGAAATCACGCGAAACGAACCGACCGACACGCACCCGAATTGAACCCGAATGAAACGGACCCGCGAACTCCGACCCGCGTAGTACGATGCTGTGCGTGCAAAACACGACCGAATCGCCCGGAGCACAAGCCGTACGACCGACACGTATACAAAACCCAGCCGAAGCAACCCAATACTCTGCGACCGACTCGTACGCCGCATATGAAACCTAGCTGACACACAGCGAGAACGAGTCGGACAAGATCGCACCAGACAACTGCAGCGTCCTACTCGGACACAAGAACGACTCCTACATGCACCAAAAACACCAAGGAATTTTTTTTTTTTTAAAAGGGCCAAACAAGCAACCACAAAGCCAATAAATACAGGGAGGGAAAAAAATGGAACAAGGACACACCTCCAACTCCACCTACATAAAGGCCACAAATCCCTACCATGATCCTTTGCAAATTCCACTGACCTGCCAGCACAGAACACCATCACACAGCAACCACAGACACACTCACAGCTCATACATCACACAAGCCACACACCATTACCACACCTACAAATAGCACCCTCACACACACACAGCTAAACCTACACTCACCCCCCCCACTTGCACACACACATCAATCACCACCACCACCCATCACCATGCCCCCAAAGAAGAATCATAAGTTCCTAGACAGTGAATTGGAAGTCATGGTAGATGAGATCCTCAGGGTAGAGCCACAGTTGTTTGGTACATTGGTACAACAGACCCCCATGTCGCAGAAAACCAATATGTGGGCGAGGATTGTCGACAGGGTGAACGCACAATCACCATGTTTGCGCACAAAGGAAGACATCCAGAACAGGTGGTATGATGTGCGCAGGAGGGTCCGGGACCTACTCAAAAGGACTACCTCCTCAGCCAGCACACCGGCAGTGGCCCTCCTGCAAAACCAGTATACCTCAGGCCCTGGGAGGAGAAGGTGCAGGCCATCCTACCACCAGTGAGCGTATACGGACTAACAGACATCCCAGAGCCTGGTGAGTACACAACTAATATACACAATATGGTGTGACAACACACACACATCACAGTCAAGGGGATAGGCAAACCATGCACCCTTAGCAAATACACAGCAACCAAAAGATATTCATCCCAAGATGTGAATGCTAGTCAGACAAACACAATACCTGCCCTCTCATAGTGATATGTAACTGTGTCATGACATGTACAAACCTAACAACAAATACAGCAAGGCAGTGGCACAAATAGAACCAACAAACACTCCCAAATATTTACCCACCACTAGAACACCACCTCACAGGGAAGCTCACTGAAAGGAAGGAATTCTGTGTATGCTGGTGAAGTCAGTGTAGCCAGTAGCATGATGGGAGTGGTAGTCACAGATATTGGTCACACCCACAATTGGCCCATCAACACCACTCTGAACCATGCTCACATCACAGGGAGTGGAAAACAACTGACAAGATGGCTGACACTGGGTACTGCTGTGGGGAGCACAAGGCTCTGATGGGAACTGGGCACCAACAAACAACAGGACCACACTGTCAGCCATCTTGCCATTGCTGTCACACTCACACACAGTGAAGTCCACTCAAAAGGAAGGAAGTATGGGCATGCTGGGAAGGGGGTGTAGGCAATAGCATGATGGGAGTTGTAGGCACAGATATTGGTCAGCCTCACAATTGGCCCATCAACACCACTCTGAACCATGCTCACATCACAGGGAGTGGAAAACAACTGACAAGGTGGCTGACACTGGGTACTGCTGGGGGGAGCACAAGGCCCTGATGGGAACTGGGCACCAACAAACAACAGGACCACACTGTCAGCCATCTTGCCATTGCTGTCACACTCACACATAGTGAAGTCCACTCAAAAGGAAGGAAGTATGGGCATGCTGGGAAGGGGGGTGTAGGCAATAGCATGATGGGAGTTGTAGGCACAGATATTGGTCATCCTCACAATTGGCCCATCAACACCACCCTGAACCATGCTCACATCACAGGGAGTGGAAAAGGACTCACAAGATGGCTGACACTGGGTACTGCTGGGGGGAGCACAAGGCCCTGCTGGGAACTGTGCAACAACCAACAGCAGGACACCACTGACTGACATCCTGAAAGACAACTTGCACTCCCTGCAATGGAAGCACGCTTCATGGTGGGATAACTGGGCTGGGTGGGAAGGAGGACTCACAGCACTGACCATAGTTACAAGCACCTCCCCTCACACACCCCCTCAACACTAACTCCACATAACCCACCTGGGAGAATGCAATGCCTCACATCCTAACTGAAGATCCCACAAAGAACCACCACCCTGGGTTATGCTGTGTGAAGCACAGGGACACTCTTGGGACTTGTAGCCAAACAACTGCCAGGACAACACTCCCAGCCATCCTGTCAGCACAGGCACCCCACCCCACAGGAAAGCAGACTCAAAGGAAGGAAGGATGGGCATGCTGGGAAGGGGGTGGAGGCAATAGCATGATGGGAGTGGTAGTCACAGATATTGGTCAGCCTCACAATTGGCCCATAAACACCACCCTGAACCATGCTCACATCACAGGGAGTGGAAAAGGACTCACAAGATGGCTGACACTGGGTACTGCTGGGGGAGCACAAGGCCTTGCTGGGAACTGTGCAACAACCAACAGCAGGACACCACTGACTGACATCCTGAAAGACAACTTGCACTCCCTGCAATGGAAGCACGCTTCATGGTGGGATAACTGGGCTGGGGGGAGAAGGAGGCCCAGATGGCAAGCAAATACCACCAATGCTGGTCATGCACACACCTCAACATTCACATTGACATGCCACAGGTTGGCAGGACAATGTGCTACACCAATATAACTCTCTGACTGTCACAATTTAGGAGAATGCAATGTCCAGGCCCACATCCAGAGGTACAGTCACAACTGTCAGGTGTTTGAACAATTGATGCCAGTAGAAACATAACATACAATCTGTGTCTCTCCCCAAAACAGGTGATGATGGGGACACAGCAGCAGACGAGGAGGAGTCCCTGTCCCAGGCTCCGGTGAACACTGAGCTCACTGGTGTGGATCAGCCTCTGCACTCCTCGGATGGCGAAGAACCAGCTGGACCCTCCGGTGTGAGTCATCATGCAGCACGAGCAGGACCAACATCTGCACCACCTGCACCCACCCCTCCAACAACTGCCAACACACAGGCCACCCCTGCCAACACGGAGAGACCAAGGAACACAGATGACAACAGCGCAGGGACCCAGACCCAAACTGGAGCTGGTGACAACGAGCCCAGGAACAACACCCAAGTGGGCCCACGGTCACCTGTGCGTGCCACCGCAGGTCCTGCACGTGTCGCCAGGGGTGGTGGGAGGGGTGGTAGACATAGGTCGCTCTTGGCAGAGGGGTCTGGACTGCATGATGACCCACAACTGGCACGCATCGCGGATGCATACCAGACTAGCACCGGAGAGGTCAGCCAGGTAGTGGGGATCCTCAAGGACATACAACAGCAGCAGGCTGCCCATCATGCCCGCTTGGACTCCCACATGTCCCGTGTCGAGACACACATGTCACATGTCGAGACACACATGTCTGGCATGGAGTCCAAGTGGGACACATTGGAACAACTGACAGCGGTGCATAGGGACATACTGACATGCCTCCGCCAGATCAGCACCAACATGGCCTCACCTCCCTGTGTGCCACCAAACATCTGCTGCTGAAACAACTGCAAATGCCACAGGGAGGGAGGAGGACTCTGGCAGAGAGTCCCCTGCACTGCCGCAGCCTGCACCTGAGGGTCCCCCCCCAAGAAGAGGGGCCGTCCGAGGAGGCCAAACTGAGAGGCCGATGGCCATCTACATCCCCCAGGAAGCCAACACCTGTTCTGGAACTTTTCCTCTGTGTGCAAACTGCACGCCCTGTCGAAGCCAACCCAACTCTCCACATGACATGGGGAGCTATAGTTGGCCAAATTCATCAGATGACTGTGGACTTTACTCTGGACATTTCAGCTACCAAGACTTCCGAATCACATGGGAACTTTGGATTCCAATTACTATGTACAACACCCACCATCCTGTGCACCATCCTCACACCTGTATGTAAATAAACTCACAAATACACCATATCTGCCTCTGTTGTGATTCCAACTTGCTCTCTGTCATGGAGATGGTGATCAGAAAAATGACAATGTGCATGCTAACTGCTACAGCAAGTCCAACACTGTCATGTCAGTCATGGCGACGTGACACATATGAGGGAGACACACCACTAGGGCCACACAACACATACACACCAGGGCCATCAGACTCATCACCTATACTGATGTTGCAACTAAATACAGTGGAATGCACAGACACGCCACCTATTCACAGTCTGTGTCAACTAGACTACAGGTGCAGAAAGCAAATGTCAGTCAGATGTGTGACTACAGACAACGCACATCCCAAAGTGAAGCACAGGTTTATTACACATTTGCAACATGTTGTTTCCACTACAAATGCTAGCTAATCCAACCTGGCTGTGGCCACAAAGTCAAAAAGTGCAGAAGATAGAAAGTCCAGGGGTGTGTGGCACATCACCTGTAGGGAAACGACTGCTTCCACCTTGGAAGTTGAATCATGGATTCATGGGATCCAAGTTGATCAAACAACTCCGGCAGCACCCTGTGAAGGACAGACATGACACACAGTCAAAACCACTGAAGAACAGCACAGAACGGCAATACTCATGTCTAATACATGTCACGAGATAACTACACAAAACCAAGTTAGCATGTCAACACTGTTGGGCAGTACAGACCACCTGCAAGGACACATCGCTGCACGCATCCAGTCAAGTAGCACATGGCCACACTCAAACAGCACCAGAGCCCCACACACACATATCATGCAAACTCAAATCATTGACATTACAACCCTCTGGAGACTCACATTCAGCTGAAGAAGTTGGTGATGAGCTGTGTGCGGACATCACCATCATCATCATCATCACTGGCATCGTGACCCAGGCCAGGATCTTCCACAGGTGGCGGACGTTGGTCATCGTCATCCAGGATGAGAGGCAACTCCTTCCGCACTGCCAGGTTGTGTAGCATGCAGCAGACGATGACAATCTTGCACACCTTTGCTGGGGCATATGGGAGGGCCCCTCCTGTCTAGTCCAGGCAGTGGAAGCGGCTCTTCAGGAGACCAAAGGTCCACTCAATCACCCTCCTCGTCCGACCATGTGCCTCATTGTAGCGCATCTGGGCTGGTGTCACAGGGTTCCTGAGGGGTGTCAGCAACCACGGCATGTTGGGGTATCCCGAGTCACCTACAGACAGACAATTGCACATTAGCCGATTTGAAAATGTGTGCGGAAAACAACATAGCAGAACACACACAATGGTACAAAGTCAGTACACACCAACAAGCCAGGCACGCTGGTTTGGCATCTGTGACATCATCCTCGGGATGCGACTACTCCTCATCACGTAGGCATCGTGTGCCGAACCGGGGAAACGGGCACACACTTGGGTGATGGTCATATCTGCAAGACATACCACCAGAGCATTGATCGAATGGTAATGTTTACGGTTCCGGTATGCCTGCTCATGTGCCTGTGGTGGTATCAAAGCCACATGTGTCCCATCAATGGAGCCAATTACATGTGGCATCCTCCCCAGGGCATAGAAGTCACTCTTGACGTCAGTGAGTCGTTGACGTGTTGGAAAATAGATGTACTGGTTGAGGTATCTCAACATTGCCCCCAAAACATCGCGTAGCACACGGCTGAACATAGTCTGTGACATCCCACCGGCAGTCGCCACAGTGTGTTGAAAGGTACCGGTGGCAAAGAAGTGTAGGGCTGCCATCACCTTCACCTTGGGGGTCAGCGCTGTAGGATACGGACGGCCAGGCTGCAAATGTGGGTCCAACCGCACTGCCAAATCCTCAATCAGCTGCCTGGTGAAGCGGTACCGTCGGATGCTGTAACGTTCCACCATTGTTGCCAGGTCTGGGAATGGTCGATGGACAGGAGGAGCCCTGCAGTGCATAGGTGAAGAAAGCAAGATTGTCAGTCACCCCACCTATGTGCCGTTCACCATACTCAATTTCACATGATACATCATTAACAAACACAAGTACTTGATGTGTGTGTCATTCTGTTTGGACATATATGGCACCTACATGGACATCATCTAACATCTCTGTTCAACAAGTGTTGACAACAGGTTCCAGGGTGTGCTATGGGAAACCATTAGGCTGTGTCACAGTACCCATTTACTGCTCTCACGTTCCACACACATACCACAGTGACATGTCTGGACAGATGCTCCACAGGCATCACAGCTCATTGACAGGTAGATTCCCAGGGACCCTGACTTGCCACATGGACACTGGCATGACATGGCGTATGATGTACATGTCAGAAAAACAAACATGACACCCACAGGTAGTGGCCCCTGTAGCCTCTGCAGGACAGACATGGACGTCTGTGACACACACACACACAACATCAAAGTTCATTCACAAACCACGTGGATGTGGAGACTGTCTCCCATTGTGCACATGGAGTCAGAGACATGTGAAACACAACATGCACACAGACTGCGGAGGGACATCACTATTGCTGCAATGGGCCACCCTGTGACGTACATGCCTTCCCACATGTGAGCCAGGGGGTATGTGACATGTCATACACATACACAACCTGGAAATGTGACCATGACACATGCTCCAAAATGAACAGTTGCACACCACAGTGGTCAGGTGCACAACACACAAAGGACCCTGTCCCCATGAACACGTGCACATCCTGGGTGTGTCTGCCCTCAAGTGCCACCCCAAAACCACATGTTCACCCACATACACAGATAAGGTTATGCTGCCACACATGCCTTAGATACAGTGTGGACTGGGTGTGGTGTTGTAGGTGTGCCCCTGAGTCCCTGGAAAGTATATGTGGCTGGCATAGGTTCACCAGTGACCAGCATGGTGACATATGCGTGTGACCTGTCCAGGGACGCGTTGTAGAGCAATGGACCGATCGGTGTGCCCGCACGGTCCATTGCATTGGATGTGAGCGGGTACGCGTTGTATCCCGGGTACGCGTTGTAGAGCAATGGACCGATCGGTGTGCCCGGCCGGCCCATTGCCTATGATGTGAGCGGGTACGCGTTGTATCCCGGGTACATGTTGTACAGCAATGGACGGATCGGTGTGCCCGCACGGCCCATTGCATTGGATGTGAGCGGGGACGTTAGTAGAGCAATGGACCGATCGGTGTGCCCGGCCGGCCCATTGCATATGATGTGAGCGGGTACGCGTTGTATCCCGGGTACGCGTTGTGCAGCAATGGACCGATCGGTGTGACCGGCCGGCCCATTGCATTGTATGTGAGCGGGTACGCGTTGTATCCCGGGTACGCGTTGTACAGCAATGGACCGATCGGTGTGCCCGGCCGGCCCATTGCCTTGTATGTGAGCGGGTACGCATTGTATCCCGGGTACGCGTTGTGCAGCAATGGACCGATCGGTGTGCCCAGCCGGCCCATTGCATATGATGTGAGCGGGTACGCGTTGTATCCCGGGTACGCGTTGTGCAGCAATGGACCGATCGGTGTGCCCGGCCGGCCCATTGCATATGATGTGAGCGGGTACGCGTTGTATCCCGGGTACGCGTTGAACAGCAATGGACCAATCGGTGTGCCCGGCCGGCCCATTGCATATGATGTGAGCAGGTACGCGTTGTATCCCGGGTACGCGTTGAACAGCAATGGACCGATCGGTGTGCCCGGCCGGCCCATTGCATATGATGTGAGCGGGTACGCGTTGTATCCTGGGTACGCGTTGAACAGCAATGGACCGATCGGTGTGCCCGGCCGGCCCATTGCATATGATGTGTGCGTGTACGCGTTGTATCCCGAAATCGCGTTGTACAGCAGTGGACAGAACGGTGCGCACACATTGGCTGGGGCCTGGCATGGCAACGGACGCGTTTTCGAAGCTCCAACGAGTCTGATGCAGTGAATTCAGTTGGCCAGCCACAACAATGTTGCAAAATCATGGGTGTCATGAAGTTGAAGATTTGAAGGATGCTGTGGGCGTGTATTAGTGCTGCTATTCCATGGATTGGTCAGATTCAGAAGATGCAAACGACTTGGACCTATCACTTTGGACACATGGGACAGTATCTGCCTCTGCAGCACACATATAATGCTGGCTGTTCCCCTGAGAGCTCACTTGCCTGCACTACATGCTCCAGGACGACATCTGCCACCAACACTGCTGCTGTTTATGCATCCTCTGGCTCCTGCAATGGCACGTACTGTGGAGAGAGCCCCAGCCTTCAGCCTTGAGGAGAACCAGGCCCTGCTGGAGAGCCTCCTTCCACAGTACAGCAAGCTGTATGGGAAACCAGGGGAGCAGGTGAGTGTGCTGTCCACTGCCTCACTAATTGTGCATGTTGTCTGACTAGCAGGACTTTCAGTGTGCACACCACTGGCTAGCATGCCCACTGAGTAGTTGTCACACCTCAAAGTGTGTAGTTACATGCACTGAACTGGTACAGTGCAGTAACAGTGCATTCCAACTAGGTTTACTTCCCATGCAATGATACCATGTAGTGACTGCTGGCAAACTGTTCATAGCCATTGTTGGACTGCCTGTGTACATCATATGCCCCTGTGATTGAGACATGTATATCCAACTGTGTGATGCACGTATATGTTGCATGTGTAGTAATGGCCTTTTCACTTTGTCATCCTCACAGGTTGATGCCCACCAGAAGCAGGACATTTGGCTGACCATCGCCCGGAAAGTAAGATCCGTGGGGGTCTACAGGCGCAGGATCCGCAACTGCCAGAAGAGGTGGCAGGACCTTCGTGGCTGGACCCGGAGGATCGCAAGGGTCCAGCTGAAGCTGTCGCCTCCTCGCAGGAGGGGCGGACACTGGACCCTGACCCCCCACATGCTCCGGATCCTGGCGGTGGTCTTCCCTGACCTGGATGGGCAGCTGAAGGACAGACAGCAGCAAGGAGGGGGTGAGTCCATGACTGCACTGTGCACTTTGTCTGACATGCTATGTGCCCTCCTCTGGCCTGGTTAAACTTCCACAGTACATCAGTCATGTGGTCCAGGACCCATGTCCCTCATTTGTGACATGCCCACTTCTCCTCTGATACGCATATGTGTGGCCCTTATAGTCAGGAAATTGTGTCATTTGGGGACTGTGTCATTGCATTTTGCTTTGCTCAAGGTGGGGGACAGCATTTGTTCCCGTGACTATGTTGTGCGATTCATGGGTGGCTCAATTGCTTACACAATGCCTAAGTTCTGACATGTAATCTGGGTGTAACTTTGATATGTGGTCCGCTTGCTGCTCTGACTCACCACATGTCCCTGGGGAATTTGGCACACACCCATGCTGCTGGTGGGAACAATGTTTGGGCCTCAGGAGTATGTGTATCCAGTGTGTCACACATGCTTAGCCACCTGCCTACTGTCCAGGACTCATCCCTCTTACAGGTGGAGCTGGACAGTCATGCCTACTCCAGGGCATGCAATACACTCTGTACTCCCACTCCCGTGTATCATCTGGCATGTTGTGATCAGTGAAATGTACCCTCAGGTGTCTGCCTCTGTCTCATTGTGCTGTGTCTTCGTTGTCAGGACTACTGGTATGTTTATCGGTTAGGGCTCAGCATGCCATCTGAGATGTGACCATGATAGACGATACTTCTGTGACTTATAGGTGTCTGATCACTTGACTGTGCACACAGGTGTTTGCAACTGTGACTTTCAGGCAGCTGTATTGTCATTCACAGCACACTGTGAGGTGCTCATGTTCAGAGAGTTGTGTTTCATGTCCCCCATATGTCCAGTTGGTATGATGTGGACAAATAGTAGTACAGATGATGTGGTATTTGGGGGATGGACATGTGCACTTGTCAGTCACATAACTTGCAATCCCCATGCCCTCGGATTGTGACACAGTGCAGACTGTTGTTGG
Organism: Calotriton arnoldi; assembly: GCA_963921515.1. NCBI lineage: Eukaryota > Metazoa > Chordata > Amphibia > Caudata > Salamandridae > Calotriton > Calotriton arnoldi. The sequence goes on from CAWUFW010007570.1 coordinate 390,409, forward strand.
CTGGCTGCCATGGCCATGTGACTTGAGACAGTAATGTATGACTTTGCACGCATTCCTGTGTCATGGCATTAAACTTCCTGAGACTGATCCTGCAGGGGAGTGACATGTGCAACATGCACCCCATTGTGGCATTGACTATCCGGACATGGGTGCATCATGGTGTCTGGTGCTGGTATGCATCACATGCATTTCTATTTAGACTCTGGCCATCCCTTTATCCGGACACCTGCACTGACTCAGTGGCAAGAGATGTGATGTGTGCATGTTCACAAACTTCACCGTGTTCCCTGCAATGTCCAACAACTGTGTAGGTGGTGCATGTGTCCGCACTGGGGTCTTACCATCAGACAGGCACCAGACAGATGGGTGCAAGGGCAGGAGGGGTGTGAGTCCCATGGTTGACCATCAGACTGACAATTGGCTTCCCCGAATCTGATTGGGGACTTTAGGCAATGTTCAACTAAGGATGCCAGGGCTTGCTCTGTAATATGCTGTACTTACTGTGGTGTGTGCGGTCAGTGCAGGTGACTGATGTTTGTCTGTTTCCCTGATTGTTTGCAGATACATCCACGGCCACAGGAGGGGACAGCTCCATGGACCAGGAGGAGCAGCGGAGCCAGACTGGGTCAGCATCAGACGAGTGGTCAGAGGGACCCAGTGGCACGGAGGGTGAGGGGAGCCACACCGAGGAGTCCTCAGCACCATCCACCTCAGCTGAGGACCACAGCAGCTCGGAGGATGACTCCCTTGTGGAGGCGGGTCTCAGCAGCCACCAAAGGCCAGCTAGTCTGTCTGGTCCCGCCACCACCACCACCACCTCCCTCCCATTGGCTCCCATTCCTGAGGTCCGTGGAGGCTCCCGTACCCGGGAGCATGTCTCCTTCGTGCCAGGCACCGCACCCCCTGCCCCTGTGTCCCCTGCTGCCCTGAGTGAGGAGTCTGTGTACCTCCTTCGGCAGCTCCGTGTAGGGCAGACAGCAATGCTGAGTGTCCTCCATGCACACACCACTCTGTTGACACAGCTGGTGTCGTTCATGGAGGGCATCGTGACGGGTATGTCTGCCCTACAGAGGAGCAATAAGTCCATGGACTCCTCCCTGACGGCAGCAGTGTCCCTCCTCCAACAGTCCCTCACCCCTCCCACCTCTGCCCCATCCACACTTCCTGCCCCCCTACCTGTCAAAGGCACATGCACACCTGCACAGTCACCCAAACACACAGACACGAGCAGCACAGACACACCCAAGAGAAAGGCAAGACGTGCACACAAGCATCCTCAGGGGACTGATACCACAGACACAGGGGATGGGGAACACACACACACACAGGCAACCACAGTCACTCCGCAATCCTCAAGATCCTCTCCCTCCAAGACCCCTTCCCTTGCCTCACCTGCAACCCCACCTGATCAGCAGCTCTTCCTCAGTGACCTCGGCCTCTTCCCTCCAATCCCGCTGATCCAGCATACCGGGGGAAGAGGAAGTCCACCCACACAGAGGGAGTGCCCCTCGCCCCCGGACACCCTCCCCCAGGTGCAGGCAGAGTGAGCCCCCCACCCACAAGTCCCCCCGGTCCCGGAAGAGCAAGATCCCGCCACCGCCCTGCAAGTAAACCACCCAGTCTCTCACCTCCATCCCCCAGGCCACCACTCCACAGGTTCCACCGCCACAGCCTGCCCCAGGTTCCCCCACACACCGATACTGCATCCCCAAACTGCTTAGGCCCTCCCCCCTGCCACTTACTCTTCCACCCCCAAACCAGACACTCTGCCTGTTTGTGCCACTGGTGTGGAGACCGTGTCCCCCCCCTCTGTCCTGCCCAGCTCTTCTGCCCCCCATTCCACTACCTTGGAGTCATGCACTGCGGTGGAGTCCACAACCACCCCGTCTGACTCGGGCACTGCATTGGGGACCCAGTCCACTCCATCTGACCAGCCCACTGCAGTGGTTGCAGCACCAACACCATCTGACTTGAGCCCTGCGGTGGTGCCAGCCCCCTGAGTCAGACACCTCCACTGCAGTTGCCGGTGACACTCCTGCACCCACCTCCCCTTCACTGCCTCCTTCTGGCATCCCCTGATCCTGTCCCTGCGGTGCCTGGCCTGCCCCTCGTATGCCCCTCCAAGGGGGATGTCCCCTGTCCGTACCTGTGCAGGCAAGCAATTGTTGACAAGTTGTCACACATCACCCTGTTGGGACTGTATATTTGGACTGGCCATTGGCCTTAGTTTATTTTGGACTTTTGATTTGAGTTGCACACTTGCTGAATAAAGCCTCTTTTTCTTTACTTGTGGTTAATCTTTGGATGTACATGATGTAGATGTGTAGAATAATGCATTTGCTGTTGTAATAGTGTTCAGATCAGGTAAATGAAGTTTTGCTGTGATGGGCTCCATGTGGTCCATGGGATATGTGTCCTAATCTAGTCTGGATCTATAGCATCCTTTGCTGCAGTCTGAGGGTGTAATGTTCAGCATTTGACACAGGGATGTACGTTTAGCATTTGTAGATTACCATCTTTGTCCTACACTGATGCACATCTGGTGGGCTTACCACTGTCCAATGTTCCTAGTACCCTGACTGTGTGCCCGTCTCCAATGGACATGCAGTTTAGCACATCAAATTTGGAGGACTCATCTGTGTACACAGTGCAAGTTGCTTGACACGTGTCTTGGGTGTATGCAGATGACTGACGTGACACTCCCGTGCCCAGGCTGATATGAGCAGAGCCTTCAGTGTGTTGTAGTTGTTGACTCACTGACCGAGTGTTCTGCTGACATGTTTGAGTCATGCACAGACAAGGTTTGGCACAGCTGACCTTCCACAGGAGTGGAGTGCCCTCATGGCAGTGCGTGATTCCATGATATAGGCTGTGCCCATGTTGTGTGTTGTATAGGCATGTCTGTGCGTGTTCCCTTCTCCTTTTCCTACACAGGCTGTGTCCCTACGGATGTTCCTGTTTGTGATGCTTGCTGAGTTGTTCTGTGTTCATCCAGCATCTTGGACCTGGTTTCTCCGGGATGTGGGTGCATGGCAAACTAATGTTCATGAGGTTGTCATCCCTAGTTGTCTTTGTTGTCAGGGCTGGGGATGTGGGCAAACGCAGATGGGACACAGTCAGGATTCCTCTTGGCACTTGTTGGTTACACGAGTAATATGATTTTCTGTTTGTGTATGCTTTCAGTAATTGTGACACGTTGTGTGTGTGACTGCTGCCACTCCTCAGGGTCAGAGCTACAATGTTGGAAGTTGTCTATGTGTGTCCTTTGTGGGTCAGCTTGGCTTCTTCATTGGTGTGTGACTATGGCCAGGATCCCATTGTTTGGGGTGGATTTCACGTCATGCCCATGTACGGCATACTGTGCAGTGTGTCAGACATTCACAAGTATTGTTGACTGGCCATGTGTGATGTGTTTCTGCACCTTATTTCCCCCACCATCCCTGGGATTGTCATGGGTGCATGTGCAATGTCAGCAGTCCATGTGAGCTTCACTGCTGCACATTGGTGGAGTTCAAGGTGTGTGGCATTGAGTGTGTGCAAATGTGAGTTGTTGCACGGCTGGGGAACTACCTCCATATTTTCCTTGGCTGGCAGGCCATGCTGAGTGCTTTGTGCTTGTATAGGTGTGATGGTAGTTTGTTGCTCAGGACACATGGCTGTGGTTCACAGTGTGGATGACATCTACCTTTGTCATCACAGTGTGATTGTCATGCAGGCTAGTGTCACCACAATGTGGGGTCCCTGGGGGAGTGCTGTGGTGGTTCTGTCTCTTGCTGTTCCTACAAGCTTGTGTGACATGTGTAATTTGGGCTCCCTCTCATCTCACAATGCCTGTTTGCCCACATAGGGGAATCCAATCCATGAGTTACTTTTGTTTGTGACTGTGTTGACATCTGTGTATTAGTGAATCTGGCCTCCTCATGTGTTGTGTGTTTGCCTGGGGACACTGGCACACAACCCCCTCACCTGTTGTGTATGATATGCAGTGTGAGTCTGCCTGTTTGTGTTTGTGCATTTGCACCACTGCATTGGCATATCTTTAGTTTGCCATTGGCTGTATGTTGTTTGTTGGCTTTCCCCTGCTGGCCCTGGGACTGCTAGGTCATCAGTCAGCACATTGATCATGGTTAGTATGTCCCATTGCTGCCATGGTATGGTATTTGTTCACCTGACATCTACAGTCTCCACAGGATATCTACATTTGTGTGTCCATTGGTGCAGATATGTGGGTCTGCATTATGATGCTCACTTCTGTCATTGTGTTATTTGTGAATGTAGACAATGTGGGCCCCCATGGCTGATGTTTGTGTGCACATGGCCAGAACGATGTGTCATTGGCACTGCACTGCTTGCCTCACACAATCTATGTTGCTATGGGACACAAGCACTACAATGCCACTGTAGTGTTTGGTGTTGTGTGGCCAGGAATAATCCCTGCAGTTTTGTTTTTGCAGCTTTTACCAGGACTACACTTACCTTTTGGGCACTGTGGTGATGGGGCTTTGGGCCCCATTGCCACACTGTTCAAAATGTGCATCAGCTATGGAGCACACACTTACCTTTTGGGCACTGTGGTGATGGGGATTTGGGCCCCATTGCCACACTGTTCAAAATGTGCTTCAGCTATGGAGCACACACTTACCTTTTGGGCACTGTGGTGATGGGGCTTTGGGCCCCATTGCCACACTGTTCAAAATGTGCTTCAGCTATGGAGCACACACTTACCTTTTGGGCACTGTGGTGATGAGGCTTTGGGCCCCATTGCCACACTGTTCAAAATGTGCTTCAGCTATGGAGCACACACTTACCTTTTGGGCACTGTGGTGATGGGGCTTTGGGCCACATTGCCACACTGTTCAAAATGTGCTCCAGCTATGGGGCACACACTTACCTTTTGGGCACTGTGGTGATGGGGCTTTGGGCCACATTGCCACAGTGGTCATGGTCTGCTTGCATTGTGTAGGCCACACACAAAATTATGTGTGACACATGTGTTAGGGGGTCACATTGTATGTTCAATGTCATGTTCAGTGTTGTATGCATTTGACACAGACCACACACGCTTGTCATGGTGTTGGGGGTGGGATGTAATTTACAGACAGTCCTTATGTGGGAGTATGCTAGTTGTGTCATGCATTACCCGTCCTATGAGTAGGGGTGGTTGTGGTGACAAGCATCCAGCCCCCCATGAGTGCGGATGGTAGTAGTGGTAGGCATCCAGACCCCCATGAGTGGGGATGGTAGTAGTGGTAGGCATCCAGCCCCCCATGAGTGGGGATGGTAGTAGTGGTAGGCATCCAGCCCCCCATGAGTGGGGATGGTAGTAGTTGTAGGCATCCAGCCCCCCATGAGTGGGGATGGTAGTAGTGGTAGGCATCCAGACCCCCATGAGTGGGGATGGTAGTAGTGGTAGGCATCCATCCCCCCATGAGTGGGGATGGTAGTAGTGGTAGGCATCCAGCCCCCCATGAGTGGGGATGGTAGTAGTGGTAGGCATCCAGCCCCCCATGAGTGGGGATGGTAGTAGTGACAGCCATCCAGCCCCCTATGGGTGGGGATGGCAGTAGTGACAGGCATCCAGCCCCCCATGAGTGGGGATGGTAGTAGTGGTAGGCATCCAGCCCCCCATGAGTGGGGATGGTAGTAGTGACAGCCATCCAGCCCCCTATGGGTGGGGATGGCAGTAGTGACAGGCATCCAGCCCCCCATGAGTGGGGATGGTAGTAGTGGTAGGCATCCAGCCCCCCATGAGTGGGGATGGTAGTAGTGGTAGGCATCCAGACCCCCATGAGTGGGGATGGTAGTAGTGACAGCCATCCAGCCCCCTATGGGTGGGGATGGCAGTAGTGACAGGCATCCAGCCCCCCATGAGTGGGGATGGTAGTAGTGGTAGGCATCCAGACCCCCATGAGTGGGGATGGTAGTAGTGACAGCCATCCAGCCCCCTATGGGTGGGGATGGCAGTAGTGACAGGCATCCAGCCCCCCATGAGTGGGGATGGTAGTAGTGGTAGGCATCCAGACCCCCATGAGTGGGGATGGTAGTAGTGGTAGGCATCCAGACCCCCATGAGTGGGGATGGTAGTAGTGACAGCCATCCAGCCCCCTATGGGTGGGGATGGCAGTAGTGACAGGCATCCAGCCCACCCTGAGTGGGGGTGGTGTTAGTGGTAGGCATCCATCCCCCCATGAGTGGGGATGGCAGTAGTGACAGGCATCCAGCCCCCCATGAGTGGGGATGGTAGTAGTGGTAGGCATCCAGCCCCCCATGAGTGGGGATGGTAGTAGTGGTAGGCATCCAGCCCCCCATGAGTGGGGATGGTAGTAGTGGTAGGCATCCAGCCCCCCATTAGTGGGGATGGTAGTAGTGGTAGGCATCCAGCCCCCCATGAGTGGGGATGGTAGTAGTGGTAGGCATCCAGCCCCCCATGAGTGGGGATGGCAGTAGTGGCAGGCATCCATCCCCCTATGGGTGTGTATGGCATTGGTGATGGCCATCCCGCCCCTATGGTTCTGCTGTTGCTAGTGTACGTCATTTGTGCATCCCTATGTGTGTATATATATTTTTTGGGTTTTTTGTATTAATTGTTTTTAAATAAGATATTATTTTGTCAGTGTTCTATTTTGAGCACAACTGTAATTGTATGACCCCTTGGGGTTTTACGATTTATGCAATCTATACATTTATGATTGAAATATTACATTATATACTGTTAACCGTGAATGTACTGTTTTTAATATTATGATGTATATTGATATATATTTTTAATAAATTTGAGGAAATTGTATATTACATTGTCAAGGCTAATTACTTATGTATCAGGATCTATCCCTGCAATAATTATAACATAGTGCTTTTTGTGGTTTAACTTTCTTGAGTTCTGGCTATACTAGGTAAGAAACTGTGGTCTTCTCCTATGTATGTTTGGATTCGTTGGCTGAGTACGTAGTTGATGTTATACACGTAAGATATTAGGGTAAAAACTATTTTACAAAGGTAATAACCTATTTTTGCCGGTGTTTCTTACCCAATTCCCTTTGGTATAAGGGTTACTCTCTATCCTTTTAGTATGCTTCATCATTGGGCCTTGCTCCTCATCGGGCCGGCGCTGCAATGCCCGACGGGCACCCGTAAACGGGGCTCTTTGGCGGAGATCTTTTGAAGAAGCCTTTGGGTGTGTGCGGGTGTGAGGGCTGGGTAGTGCACTGGGCTAGTGAGATAAAATAAGTCTAGAGTGGTCCTACTGTAATGTATTTTATTCCTGTGGTAGCTCTAGCCTTATTAAAATATGGGTAAGCCCCTGCTAGGGTGTAATGTTCCTAAAGGGCTAAAGTAGTGTGATCGGCCGACATGTTTCGTGCCTGTTGAGCCCCTAACGGGTCTAGTGGCACTTCTTCAGGACCATATGTGAAATTGTGCAGTTAGTGTGCACTACCATGGGGCTGGTTCGATCAATTATAGTAAGGTAGCCAGACCCGGTCGTGGACCCATCAGTAGAAAATATGTCACAGGAAGTGTGGCTGCTCGGAGTTCCTTCACATAAAATAATATTAGCGTTGTCTGTTTCAGCAAAGTTCCTACGTTTTTATAATGGAATATGTCACAGTTTCTGATCACTGCTTCAGTGGTGAAGGAATTTTTCTATTTCAGGGCAGATAAGCATTATTGCTAGCATTATTGCAGTTAGATTTAATTTATACTTCTAGTAGCACAACCATCAAAAAATTACAATATTGACACATCAAATTATAAAATTATATTGACACATCAAATTATAAAATTATTTCACTCATAAAATACATATTCAGATAAACAGTAACCTTTGTCGTTGCTGCTCCCTCAGAATACCAAGTCCTCTTTCCAGCTTGCTAATGTGTACATGGGATTTATTCATTACTCATATTTGCTTCTCTGACTTTTATTAGGATCCTGTTCCTGTGAGGAGCACTCGCATGATGCTACATTGTAGCTTTCATCCGGGGCGGTGCCTCCCTTAGGGCGTTGGGGCATTGCCTCACTCATATTTTGGCTCCCTGCCCCCCCTAATTAAATGTTAGCATTTCAGTATTTCACTGTGTGTAGCAAACAGAAAAAGCAATTACGTTTTGTAAACTCCTTCAGCTGCGGCAGCATGTAGAAGCCAATGCAACCTGAGGAGGTGGGGCTTATGTTGACAGACAGACACCAGTAGTTTGCATTGATGTAGTTGGCCAGCACGCACCTGGGCCCAAGTGTGCATGCCGGGTTGGACCTGTGACTTTCTACAGCCAGCCCAACATGTGCACTAGAGGCACCTCCACCTATGTATTAGTGAACCGGGGGTGACTCGAAGCCACTTCCCCCGGTCTCAGTAATGAGCGGTGGGGTTGCCTGCCCTAGCCAACCCTGGCGCTCCTGTAAACGCAGGAGCTGCACCAGGACTGGCTTAGAGAGTGTCGTGAGACGCAGTGGTTACTAGGGCCCTCCGTGCAGTGTGTGCACCTGAGGCAGCGCGGGGGTGGAGACTCTTTAGTTCTCCCCCATTTACGTGCCATTGGAGACTGAGAGAGTCATTGGTCGCAACATGCTTGTTAATACACTGGCACACATTTGAAAAGAGCTGAGCTGCCTTCTACAGGTAAGTAAGTTTAATTATAGTGAGTTGAAGTATGTTGTTAATGACAAATACACAGTAATGAAACTTCTGTGGTACTGCATGTGCATTTTTTTTAACCAACGGAGCTATTTGGCAATAGTTTCTCAGATATTGCATCCGACATTCAGACGGACTGCTATGCCTCGGCCATTGCACAGCGACACACACCACTGTCCCGGCCTCATTACGTCGCTTAGGTACTAGGGACTAGCAGCTGCAGGTTGCCTGTGCTTCTCTTTAAATCTACACAGTAAATCTCGCTTTTACATGGGCTTTAGGTGCCTGATCCTACAGCCGATGTAAAAGCGAGATTTACTGTGTAGATTTGAAGAGAAGCTTGTTCATAGTACCTAGGCGACGCACTGAGGCCGGGACAGTGATGCATGTCCCTGCACAACTGTACCCCTGTAGGCGTGGACACAAAGCACATAGGGAAGCCTCCCCCCATTGTGTCCCTGCACAACTGTACCCCTGTAGGCGTGGACACAAAGCACATAGGGAAGCCTCCCCCCATGCAAGCGGCAGTGAAGAGGGCTCACGTGCCGCACATAGCGCCTCCTTCATCCAGCACCTTCCACTCACCGCCTCCTCCAGAGGGCATGTTCAGAGTGAGAGTGAAGTAGATCTGAAGAGAAAGCATTTATTATTTTAGACACTAGTTACTTTTTTATAAGTGTGGCCAATGTAACATTAACTTCCTGTTAAAAATGTCTTCTTCACTTACAACATTTGTATTTAATATGAATGATGGTGACTAAGTAAGGTTAGTCAGTCAGTCAGTCATTATAGCTTTATTCGACAGTTTGTCATCAAAGCAAAATACAAGATAAAAAAGATACACATGACCGAAATTGTACAAAGAGTAAAATCCTAACATAAATATATTAAAAAACTCCTAGGTGCTGAATATATAATATGCTCAAGCATCTTTTATGCATAAAACTACATAATAGATACCCTACTTAAGTCAAGCAAAATAGATGGCACCAGTGGTTAAAAAGAAGAAATTTAAAAACGTTGTACAACAGCCTAAAAGCTAAAAACCAATATTGCACAAATAATAAAATACACAAGTACAGTAATTGCCCTTAGTCTAATAGTCCATGCCCATCCTAAAATTTTTGCCAGTGCAATCACCAGTGATGGCATTGTATCAGCTCGAAATAATCTCAATGCTACATTGCAATTTCGAGTACCCAGGGATCTGCCTATTGGTGCCAACCAAACGCACCGCGGAATAACATATGCTGGGCAAACGAATAGAAAATGAGCCAATGACTCCGGGTGCGCATGACAAACAGGGCAGGTAACATCATTTGACAAATCCCATCTTGCAGTAAACGATTTTATGGGTAGTGTGCCGACTCTAAGTTGGAAATAGAGGGGCATATTAGCAAGAACCTCGTTAAAATTATCGCCGTTTTAGCGGCAGGAAACTGCCGCTAAAACGGCGGTAATGGGCTTGCTAATATGCGTTATAGAATTCCAATAGAAGCCCAGGTTAGATGTGCAGGACATCTAACCTGGGCTTCTATTGAATTCTATAACGCATATTAGCAAGCCTATTATCGCCGTTTTAGCGGCAGTTTCCTGCCGCTAAAACGGCGATAATTTTAACGAGGTTCTTGCTAATATGCCCCAGAGTTTTCTATCTAATGGCTTGGTTATAATATCCCAATATGCCTCCAGCTTTTGTAAGGGTTTCACGTCTAGGAATTGGCCCGTTAATGTCGTGGAGTCACTATGTCTAATGGTATTGTCAGTCACCCAGCCCCAATACTTTTCCTTCAGCTCTGCTTTAGTGGGAAACTGAGTTTTTTCTGGATTTTTTCATAAAGACGCCAAGCTAATGCTTATTAGGATGTGTTTGACTTCCTGTAGCCATTTGATCTTTCTCTTTTGTGAATCTGCTCTTATTACATCCTTTAAGCCCACAGCGTAGGAATTCAGTTCGGGTGTTGACCATACTCTCCGCCAATACAACAGGGGGCGTAGTCTAGCAATGTCAGCCAATGCCTTCCTACCCAAATCATGGAGCAGTGGGCGCACTGGGGTGCTTTGCGGAAAATTTATTATTTTACGTAAAAAATTATTTTCCGCTGTTGTCAATTTTGATAAATTCATAAAACCCCAGAGCTCTGCCCCATATAACACTGCACTAACTACTTTTATGTTGTATACATTTATAACTGGGCTAACTGGTTTAGTTAGAGATTCATTAAACTCAGTTATCAGTGTTCCAGCAAGTTGGCGATGTTTTAATGCGGCTATATCCAATTGCTTGCTCCATCTCTGGTCCCCCTGCATTATAACCCCTAGATACGTAAAATCTTTTACCTGCTCCAAGGGCCGGCCATTCATCACCATCCCTCCTCTGAATGATCTATGAGGGTTGAATGCCATAGACTTGGTCTTAGACACGTTGATTTCCAAGCCCCGTAGTTGACAAAACTCTTCAAAGAGTGACAGGGCTCGCTGCAAGCCGCTTGGTGTCTTAGCGATTAGCAACGTATCATCCGCAAACATTAGGATGGGGATTCTTACTCCTGCTAAACTCGGGGCATCAGTGGGGGTTTTATCTAAGAATTTTGCAATCCCATTAATAAACAGGGAGAACAGTGTTGGAGCCATTACGCACCCTTGCCTCACCCCTTTTTCTACTGGAAAGGAAGTTGTGACCTGCCTCGGGTCCCCCACCTAATCTTTGCATGATTTCCCTCATGGAACTTGACAATAAGGGATAACAATTCAAGGGGCATCCCCAGTTCTTGCAGTACCATCCACAATTTGCTAGGGGAGACGAGATCAAAAGCTGCCTTTAAATCCACAAAGGCAGCATATAAACTGCCCTTGTCTAAGACCACCGTCTTCCAATATAGCAGAGTGAAACGGAATATTTGGTCAATAGTACTTGTGCGCGCCCGAAACCCAGCCTGAAATGGTGACAATATATTGTTCTCATCTATCCAAACCTGAGCCTTGTTCAGCACAAGACGCCCCATGACCTTTTGGAGGGAATCGATTAGACTAATTGGTCTGTAATTCCCTGACTGAGATGTATCCCCCTTTTTAAAAATGGGTATTATCTCAGCTCCTTTCCATGAATCTGGGACAAATAAACCCTTGGCAATTTCATTCACCAAAATCAGAATATACTGACTCCATTTGGGTTTATCAAAGAGGAATATATCCGCTGGAATTCCATCAGGACCCGGGGCTTTTCCTCCCATAAGAGCACCCAGGGCAAGATTGACATCGGTCTCATTAAAAGCCGGATCATTATAATAAGTATATGGAAATTCAGTCATCTCCTGCTCATCTGGGCTACGAGCATATTGGAATTTAAAATGGCTTACCCATTGATCCTGGGTTACATGGTTTGTCGGCTCTGTGGGACGCCCATCTCTACCCCACTTAATAATGTCCCAGAACTGTTTGTGATTTTTATTTTCACATGCTCGTTTAAGATCCTGCCATCTATTCTCGTCCCAAACTTTTTTAGCCTTCTCCTGCACCTTTTTATAGGTCTGTCTTGCAGTCCGTACTTTAATGGGGTCACCATCCTTGATTGCATTCCCCAAACAATTACGTGCATCCTTACATTCTTTATTAAACCATTTAGTGGTAATAATATGGTTTGTAGCCCCGGTCATATTAATTGTTTTTTTATAAAAATAGGTACGGAGTCGATTAAAAAAATCATCATGGAATTTTATAACAGACTCCGGTGATGCAGAGTTAGCCAACAATCCTTCTAGTTTCATTATTGCGCTATTGATGTCTAGAGATATTTTATCAAGAACCTCTGGGTTTTCTAGTAGATTCCCCCATTTTAGGCGCCTCATATCATTTGCAGGCACTACATCGAGGGTAACTAATTCTCTACAAGGAGAATTTGTTTCATTCTCCACCATTACACCAAATACTGTGCACAAGGGATTATGGTCGCTCTCTACCCGATCCTTTATCATCATATCCCTCAACATGTGCCAAAACTGGCAATTAATCAGCAAATAATCAATGCGACTGGAACTAGAACCATTGTTAAAGGTACTTGCCCCGTGTCTGTCCAATGGGGATCTTCCGTTTACTGCTCTTAATCCCTTCTCCATACAGATAGAATTAATCTGGATCGCAACATCAGACCATTTTTTTATGGGAACTAAGTCTAATTTAGGAATTCTCCATAGATCATCTTCTTCTTCACTAAAGTTATGATTCCCATTTAAAAGGGGCTCAAAGGTCACATTGAAGTCGCCCGCTATTATTACATTCTTACCCCTGGACTGTTGATCTAATATGGCATCCAAAGCCACAACAACTTCTGATTTTTTCCCTTTTGTCCCTCTCGCGTAGATGTTATAAACATCTAGTGTCACACAACGACCCCATTTCAGCCTAAGTGCTAGGATGTCCTCGTGATTAGACTTTAGGACCTCAACAGCAAAACCGGTCTCTTGGCGAATCCAAGTTGTTAAACCCCCTGACGGGCGGCCTTTTCCACCATTAATAGCAGGAACATGGTAGTTTAGGTAGCCTGCGTGGTGAATAGGATCCACCGCCCAGGTTTCCTGAAAGAGGCAGATGTCATTTTGGTTAATAAAATTATGCCAGTCAGGAGATACAGCCTTTGACTTCAGCCCAGCTATGTTCCACGATATAACTGTCAATCCCACCGAAGGGTTATTACCCGTACTTAGGTCAGTCAAGGAAGTCAGGTGGCTTCTTTCTTGACCACCTAACTCCTTTTTCCTACTTAACGTTATCAGATTATTACCTGGGCTGGAATCATTTCCTGTATATCTCATACTACTGGTGGGAAAAAAACTAAGAGGACATACTTGGTCCCGTACTAGAAGGTCCACGCTTTCCTGATCCTGATGGAACAAGTCCTGGAGTCAATCATTTGCCTCTAGGTTTGAGGATACGCATAAATGGGAACAAAAATTCCCTTGCCTTAAAGGGGGGCCATTGCTGTTTGTATATGGGGACCGTCTAAACTGGATTAAAGATTGATCCAGGGAGGACGTACGAAATTCCAGGGCAAGCAACTTTTCCGCTAGTACTTGGTCATTAAATGTCAGCTCAATACAATCTAGGGGATTAGATCGGGATGAAAGTCTTTGTGCTCTAACAATGTCTTCTCGAATAACCGAGCAGCACCCTCTTACATGGCGAATCCAATGGATTGCTTTGTTTGTGAGAGAATCCGCACTTTCTGGGCCATACCTGCTAGCAAATTTTGGGACATTAACCATATAGATTTTCGAAACTCGTAAAAGATTAGAATCTGAAGTTATTGGCCTTTGCCCTTGATAGTCATTTGGGGCACTACAAGACTCTTGCATCAAAGGACTACTCAATTGAGTTTGTCTAAGTTCAGATGTTGGGGTTTGCAAAATAGGTTGGTCTGGCCACACACGGGAATTTCCTTCCTTACCTGATCTACTATCTGATCTATTAGTATAACGGGGCACATTCACAACCTTACCACTAAGACCTTTTGAGCTGCTTGATATATTCCGTTCACAACGAATCCCCTTGTATGTTTGCTCTACTTGCCCAGTCTTAGGATGTAATATATCTCTATAACCGGCAACATTTTGCAGTATAAGTTTAACCATGGATGTTAGTTTCACCATCTTTGTGCACATAGATATTACTTCGGACTTCAAATCATTAATGATTGCGAACATTCCCTGGGTGTCAGTAATAGAGCAAGGATTTGGGCGTGGGCTGGGAAGTGGAGAGGGACAGCGAAGAAAGAAAGGGGGTATACTCGATGTAATGTCTGACCCATCTCCCTCCTGCAGATCCAAAAGAGGAGCAAACCTATTTGTACAAGCAACAACAGTTTCCAGAGGCTGGCCGATATCATTTTTAGCCAAAGAAGAAGAAGAAGACGTTTTTTCCACCCCCATGGCTATACTCCCATCCATTTGACTTTCTTGGCTTCCGCCTCCGGCCGGTTTGTAAAACATTGCAGGGATAGTTAACTGTCTCCCTGGGCTATGGTGGATCAGACGGGAAGGGTCTGGTGTTAATGCGCTATCCTCAGTCTGGACAGATACACCACTAACTAAAATGTCCTCACACTCAGTGATCAGAGAATCAATTCTATCCATGACGCAACTATTCCCTGATTTTTTCTGCTTCAGTGATTTTCTAACCCTTTTCCCTTTTTGTTCTCTTACAACAGCTCCCCCCTCACCACCTCCACCATTCCCCTCCATCACTTTCCTTTTCCCCATGTTCCCCACTGACAGTCCTTATTTGCCACAATAAATAGTCACTTACTCAGTCCCGAATTGTACTCCAGATGAAAGGGGGGTAGCCCTGCCCTGCCTCTTCCTGTCTGTGACGGGCAAGGACGGGCCCGCCCTTGGCCCGGGCTTCGCCCGGGCGCAGCTCGCGCGCCTCCCGCGCTGCGGGAGGCTACAGGCGCTTTAATAGCGCGGCGTTGGAGGGCGACTCCTCCCTCTGGAGCCAGGGAATTGTGGAAACTGGAGTCCCCACGGTGACAGCAACAGCGTTTCTTTGTCCCGCGCTGCGGGAGGCTACAGGCGCTTTAATAGCGCGGCGTTGGAGGGCAACTCCTCCCTCTGGAGCCAGGGAATTGTGGAAACTGGAGTCCCCACGGTGACAGCAACAGCGTTTCTTTGTCCCGCGCTGCGGGAGGCTACAGGCGCTTTAATAGCGCAGCGTTGGAGGGCGACTCCTCCCTCTGGAGCCAGGGAATTGTGGAAACTGGAGTCCCCACGGTGACAGCAACAGCGTTTCTTTGTCCCGCGCTGCAGGAGGCTACAGGCGCTTTAATAGCGCGGCGTTGGAGGGCAACTCCTCCCTCTGGAGCCAGGGAATTGTGGAAACTGGAGTCCCCACGGTGACAGCAACAGCGTTTCTTTGTCCTGCGCTGCGGGAGGCTACAGGCGCTTTAATAGCGCGGCGTTGGAGGGCGACTCCTCCCTCTGGAGCCAGGGAATTGTGGAAACTGGAGTCCCTACGGTGACAGCAACAGCGTTTCTTTGTCCCTTTGTAAGGTTAGGTATCTTACACCACAGAGTAATCCACTTCAACTACATTTTATTTACGCAACACTGTTTGGTGGGACACCTATATTCTCATTAACAAAAGTGTGTTGTTAGGAGTGTACATTTGTTTGTTTGAATGTACATTTGTTGGAGCCAACGTACATTATTTGTATTCCATTGCACGAGTCTTGGCGTGGTAATGAAGTGTGCTTCTCGTCAGCTTCATTGACTGGTGAATAGAATCTGAACATGCAGTTGCAAGGGCTTCTTGATTCAGTTAGTATCACTTTTTTCAATACCCCCTGAATAGGACTGTTTGTTCTGCCATGCCCAAATTACTCATAAAGCTGGACCTCTTTTAAACTTCGAAAGAAACTGCATCATTTTTAGCACTTGTGAATCCTACAAGGTACAAGTAAAATTCTTTGGGTAAACTTAATGAAAAAACCTGACTTTGGGTTCTTCCTCAAATTGCAGATGATCGGCACTGTTTTCATACTGTAAACAAACAATACTGTCAATAGTAAGGTGCGCTTATCTACTGAAATCGCGAACTAACTAATATTATAAAAATATATACATCATTTTATAAATACTAATTTGAAGGGACATTGCTATGCTGTTAAAAACCTATAAACCACCGATGTTTGCCCGCCATAGTGAGCTGAACAGCTACAAGTTATACCCTGTGCTCTGTTCATGACCACAAGACATCTGAAATAATCTATGACATCAGTGGACAGGTTGCACATCACATCAATACTGGCATCATCAATGTCCTTACTGCTTTAATTGCCAATGTATGGGTTGAGTACTGCTTTCACCAACCAGATGTCCTTGTGAAACCTATTTAGAGAAGAAGGACTGTTGCAGCTGCACTCGCTAGTAATATATATCATAAGATATATATATAATTGGTAAGTCTGTGTGCAAAGCACTATTAACATAAAAATGCTATCATAGACAAACATATAGAAACAATGTAGTATTTTGATAGTCAGAAAAAAAGATTTATAAATGAGCTGCTGCTTGTTGCTCCATTAATTATTTTGATGTGGTATATGATATTATCAGTGAGGTCATGGCTGATGTCACATGTGGGGTTGGTGTTTAATACGTGATATTTTATCAGTGTGGTCATGTCTGATGTCACATGTGTGGTTGGTATGTGATATATGATATCATCAGCGAGGTCATATCTGTTCTCACTTCAGCCTTATTATCTCAAAGTCTGTTATGAATTTCTGTGGTTATACTGAATAAGCAGCTGCCTACGTCATTATCATATGAAATCTATTGAGGTCATAACTATACTTTCACAATTGCTTTATTAACCTTCTTGCTTTCTCAAATTTGCTTTAAAATGCACCATTTGCCCACACTTTTTCAAAATGTTCTCATATGGAGAACTCCTACAAATCCCCCTTATCATTGTCAGGCTCCCTCGCTACGCTCGCTCACCACAGGGCACTCATCCTGAACTTTTACATCTCACCACTTTCAAATGTCACCAGCTGCCACTGTTAATTTCTTTGTAAGTGGTAAGCGCTATGTGAATGTACCTAACTCCACTGATTTTGAGAGCCATCATGGAAGAGGCTGCCCACTGTTTTAATGATTTTATGTGTTTGCTTTTCTCCCTAAAATTTTACAGTCTAATTTTTGCTGCCAGTATTCTCATCTAGAAGGGGAGCCTTCCAGTAGGGAGGGGAGTCGCTGGGCTCCAGTTCATTTTCAGTTGCCTTCCCCTCCCTCAGTTTCACGTGTATCTTTATGCCCACAGCCATGCCCCCTTTTAGGAGGTGGCTATTTTAGCATTGCTGGTGCGCATCCGCACTGGTTTCTGCTCCCTTGAGGAGCGTTCGCATGATGCTACATTGTAGCTTTCATTTCCTTGAAACCGGTAACCAAAACATGGAGGTGCCTGCCTACACTGACTTTGACAGCCATCTTGGAAGAGGCTGCCCACTGTTTTAATGATTTTATGTGTTTGCTTTTCTCCCTTTTTATTTTACTGTTTACTTTTTGTTGCCAGTATTCTCTTCTGGAAGGGGAGCTTTTCTGTAGGGAAGGTATTTGCTTGGCTCCAGTTTATTTTCAGTTGCCCCCCCGTTTTGTGTGTGTCTCCACACCCACAGCCACACCCCCTTCTAGGAGGCGGGCTATTTTAACATGGCTGGTGCGCATCTGCGCAGCGGGTGCACTGAAGGTGCGCCAAAGGGAAGCCTGTCTGCGTCCGTCTGCGCCTGAACGGTGGCAAGGGTGAGTGCCCCTGGCCTTTTTAAATAAGGCCCCTTCTGTTACACTGGGCAGGAACTCCTTGCTTTCCATACTGTGCTGTTTGCTTTATGCAGACATTCTCTGGATCCCAGTCAGAAGGATGCATACTGCAAACCCTGCAAATTTGTGGTTTCTGCCCCCCAACACCCTCAGCTGAGGTAAGTCAGTCGCAACAGCAGTATACAACTGTTAAGCTTTTCTCACTTAACAGCAGGTCACTGGTAATGCATAAAAAATTGATTTGTACAGCTTTATTGAGGAGCACTCACCAGAAGCCATGTTTTTAACAGAAACTTGGCTGAAAGATGACTCTGCCCCTGATATTCTGCAAGCCATCCCTCATGCTATGCTATTGTCAGATTGGATAGGTTCCCCCAAAGAGAGGAAGGGCTCGTAGTAATCTTTAGGCAAGGGCTACATTGCTCTTTTTCTAAGCTAGTGATTGACAGCTGCAAAGCATCTTTCTTTTCTCTGGCACTCACAAAAAACCTAACACTGTCAGGAACCTTGATGTATCGGCCTCCGGACACATTGGCTAATATTATCACCTCTTTTGCAGATACTATATCTCCTCTAGTACTTCATCATCCTAACTTCCTAGTAGTAGGTGATTTTGATAACATCAGCTGTCCAGTGGTAAAATCCCTACTAGTGAACCTAGAGAGCCTACAGATTACTCAATTAGTTCACAACTCCACGCATAGGTCTGGACACATTCTTGACCCTGTGGTTTCTAATCTTGACAATCTTGAGATTAAAGCTCCACTTCCTTTGGGCTGGTCCGATCCTTTTGCTATTTTCATTTTTATAAAGCTCAGAGGGGCACTGGCGGGCTATGAGCCTACACCACTATGATCACATCAGTAGGCTTAATTTACCTCTGCAAGGTTCTGTCAAGTTCTTGAATATAGTCAACGCACACTACATAAGAACATAGATATGGCCAATAAAGAAACTGATGAATGGATTGGAGGGGCTATAGATCAGATTGTCCTACAACGCATCTAGCACATAGCAAAAGTTGCTCCGCAACAAACAAAATATGCAAAGGATGTGGAAAAAGAAGTTTCCACTGTGTCAAGGAGTGCATCAGGGATCTTTCCTGAGTTCAACTCTTTTTAACATCTACGTCCGCCCCCTGGCCGATGTTATCAAATGCTTTGGCTTCACCATCATTTCATGTCCAGACAACATGCAGTTGATCATCATTATTTCTCAAAAAAGTAATAACACTGCTTCTCAACTGCGACTGTGCCTGTTGGAAGTAGCTATCTGGATAGACAGCAACTGGGTAAAGCTAAATGATGAGAAGCGTGAGGTGCTGATTCTGAGTAATCAGCCGGGCATTTACTCCACCGCACCTGGCCCACAAGTCTAGTTCTTTACCATTACTAAAACAAAAAGTAAAAAACCTTGGTATCTGGATTGACCATAAGTTGTTATTTGACAACCAAGTTAATTCACTAGCCGGAAAATGCTACGGGATTTTGAAAATCCTCAAGAAAATCCTTGGATTTCTACCAGTGTCAGCTCGGAAAACCTTCATTCAAGCTCTAGTCACCTCTAGGTTGGACTACTGCGATGCCCCTTACCTTGGCCTCTTCCAATTGCGACTCGGTAAACTTCAACTCTTTCAAAACTCTGTGACTTGTCTGTTGCTGAAACTTCCCATATGTGCCCAAATAGTTCCCTGCTACTTCTACAAGTCATTATATAATGCTGGCCCGTGATGCCTTCAGTTTTTGGTCAAACCATAGCTCTCAACTAGGAACTTAAGATCATCTGACGCCAGACTAGCCTCTGTTCCTAAATTTAAAACAGTGAGAATTGGAGGCAGCTCCTTTAGTTACCTGGCTCCTAACATCTGGAACTCCATTCCTAAAAAATTCTGGCAGGCCCCACCCGAAGCCTCCTTTAGGAAATTGTTAAAAACCTAGGGCCAGATGTATCAATATTGGGAATAGTGATTACCTAATTGCAATTCTCTGCAAATCGCAAGTAGGAAATCGCTATTCTTAATGTATGAAACTCATTGAGTTTCATTTAGCAATTCAAAGTGGGTCGCAGATTGACCTACCTCATAAATATTAATGAGGTAGGTCGCAATTAGCGACCCATTAGAAATCGCTAAAATCACAGGGATGGTGGCCTGCTGGGGTGAGCAGACCACCATGTCTGTGTTTGCTTTAAATAAAGCAATCCTTTTTTTTTTTTTTAAATGCAAGCTGTTTTCCTTAAAGGAAAACAGGATGCATTTAAAAAAATAAAAATGAAAAATTTTCTTTTCTATTTTTTGGAGTAGGCAGTGGTCCGTGGGTGCACTGCCTGCTCTTAAAAAATGTTTTTATGAGCAAGGGGAACGTGGTGCTCCCGCCAATCCATAGCAAACTCTGCTCCACTTCTAGTAAGTGAGAGCAGAAAAAATTGAAGAATTGCTTTTGGACAGAGGGAGCTGCATGTTAGCAGCTCCCTCTGTCCAAAAGCAATGCCGGCTCCCGCAGGCATTGCCCGAGGTCCCCAACCTTTACAAAGTGGGAGCCCTGGGTGGGACCAAGGCACCCACACTACAGGCTGGGCCCCGGAGGATGGAGTCCCAGGGACCAAAATCGGCCCGGGAGAGGGGCTTCTCGGCCCCCCTCCCTCTACTTTATAAAAAAAAAGACAGGGCCCTGGGGGATGGGGTCTCCATGCCAAAATTGGCCCAGGGAGGGGGGCTGTGCAGCCCCCCTCCCCAATTAAGGGGAGGTCCACGTGGCCCTCCTCCCCTAAGCACAAAAAAAAACAAATGCAGGACCGACAAGTTGCCGGAGGCCCCACCCCCTTTCTCCACTACTCTGCAAACTCGCCTCCTGGCGCAGTGCTGGTTGGGGGATGAAGTCCCGATGGATGCTGAGGGTCTTTGGGGTCCAGGATCTCCTTCTGTTACCTCCAGTAACTCCCAGACAGTGGGTTTGCTGTGAGGACTTAGAGGCCACGCCCCCTTTCTCCACCACTCTGCAAACGCACCTCCTGGCACACTACTTGCTGGGGGATAAATTCCACTTAACTCCTGAGGTCCTCAGGACTAAAGTGGACTTCTTCACCAACCAGTAGTGCCCCAGGAGGCGCATTTGCAGAGTGTGCTGGAGAAAGGGGGTGTGGCCTCTGCTGACCTCTCAGCAATCCAGCAATGTGGGTCTTACTAGAGGTAACAGGAAGGGTAGTTGGCCCCCAAGGTCCCTCAAGAGCCAAGGGGACTTCATTCCCCAACTAGTAGTGCACCAGGAGGCGCGTTTGAAGAGTTGGGGGAGAAAGGGAGTGTGCCAAATTTCAGCAAATCCACTGTGTGGGACTTACTGGAGGTAACAGGAGGGGCAGTTGGCCCCCAAGGACTCTCAATAGCCAAGGGGAGTTCATCCCCCTACTAGTAGTGTGCCAGGAGGCACGTTTGCAGAGTGGTGGAGAACGGGGGCATGGCCTCTGATACCCTCTCAGCTGTGTGGGACTTACTGGAGGTAACAGGATGGGTAGGTGGCCCCCAAGGACGTCCTTAACTGCTATAAATATAATTGCTGAATTTATCTGGTTTTGTACAAGTGAACTGTAAGTCTAACTATAACGTTTTTTTCAGTGAATTTCTAAGGTTTTTTTTCTATTCTATTTCCTAACTCTAACGTCCCTGTAACCTTTGTTTTTTTGAGTGAAAATATATATTTTTTGACAAAGACCGCCTTCGCGGTTGAAACTCGTTATCTGGTTGTTTGTAGCTACCAATAAACTCCTTTTCAAGTGAGCAGGCACATTGAAGGATATGTATATATATATATATAAATGTGATCAAGGCTGCATGTCTGGCAGCCGAAACGCGTCATTTTGGACATAGATGTGTGAATAAACCCATCTGTTAAACATCTCTGCCTTTGGAGTCTGTGCCCGTGGTGTTGTGCTGCCGCTGCTGCCGTAGCGGATACTTTCCTGGGATTTTCGTGTTGATATATATATATATATATATATATATTCACAGAAAAAACCATAGGTTTCAGGGACGTTATAGTTAGTTGGACATTTCACTCGTGCAAAACCAGAGAAATTCGGCCGTTATAGTTAGTTGAGCTAACTATAACTCGCGCCCCCGCAATGCACTGCTGATGACGTCACATATTACATCATTCATGACATGGTCAGTGACATCACTGATGACATCACTGATGAAATCTCAAATGACATCACTGATGACATCACTGATGACATCATCCAGTGAATGTGTGTTTCTGTAAAGTTTAAATATGTTTTATATATATATATATGCCAAGGTGTATTGAAGTATGAGTGGGTGTAAGAGTGTCTGAATAGATGATTTAGTAGGTGCGTGACTGACTGTATACAAAAGGGAGATTGGATAAATATGAGAAACGCATTAAAGAAAGAAAGGCAACCAAATTTTTACGAGACCGCCTAGACTATGAAAATGGACGTATATACACGTTTGCTAAGCGTTTCGATACAGTAAGAAAGCAAAAAGTTCAAACTAATATAACAACTAATCAGGAAACCTCACAGAGTGAAATGAGTTCTGATACTGTCTCTGAGATCGAACAGAACGACCCCACAAGGAGAGGAGTAGTGGGTCAAAACTCACGGTAACTGATGGACTCCGTTTTTTACAATTAGATCAAAGATCAGATCACCAAACAACGAGGGGTCGGGGGAGACCAAGAGGAAGAGGAAGCAGAGACGGGGAGGACAAGGATACCGGAGGAGCACAAGGAGGAACAACCAAGAGATCTATGTGCTCCAATGTGAAACAGAAAGGAAAGCAGTAACACGAAACAACACAATCATCAACTTAAGTCATATTGAATTAACAAGTGAGGATAAAGCAGTGCTTGAACTAGGACTCTCCTACTGTTATAAAAATAATTTTAATTATGCGAATTGTAGGATGGACCTATACAAATTCACACGAAAACTGAAGTTGATGAAGTTACATAAAATGAAGAATGTCCTTGAGCCACCATCAATACCGGATCTGACTACCACTACACCTGACAATCAAAGCAACTTAACTGTATCGGACATCCCCATATTAGAAGATATGTGATCTCTAATGCATGACAATGACAATGCTAGCCTTTCTGGAGAGGAAGATGTCAGAAGAGAGTTAATAAGTGAAGAAATAGCATTATCCTCTAACAATGAAGATCAGACGCCCTTTCGTCCAACATCAAGATTTGTACCGCAAATGGCGAGAGACAACATCGATATATTCTCTAAAAAAGTAGTAGGAGATTTACGGAGGTTATATCAAAGTATGGGAGATCAAAAAAGAAAAATGGATCCCAGAGAGACACGTATCCATAAGGTCCTAGGAAGAATTAAAAAAGAAGAAGGAATCCTGGTGAAACCTTCAGATAAAGGAGGGAACGTAGTCCTTTGGGGGAGGGACCTCTACAAAAAAGAAGCTTTAAAACAACTAAACAACACGGAATGTTATAAAAATAATTACACCAACAGAATATGAAAATATGATCCTTCTTTATTCTGAAAGATTGAAAGAGTGGAAAGAACAAAACGTATTGAGCTGGGACGAGTATAAATTCATAAAACAAGAAAACCCGGTAACCCCCGTGTTCTACATAATACCTAAGGTTCATAAGGACATTTTTAATCTACCTGGTAGACCGATCATTTCTTCCTGTAACAGCATGTTTGAAAATACTTCCAAATATATTGATTTTTTTCTTAATCCTATTGTGAAAACGCTCCCATCATACATAAGAGACTCTGCTGATTTTCTTAAACACAATTACGATGTAAGATTGGATGCTAATATGGTACTGGTAACTTTAGACATCTCAACTCTCTACACAAGTATAAAGCATTTGAATGGCCTGAGAGCTGCCCAGTATTTTTTTAAAACAAGACCAATGAGATTTTCAGCACACAATGACATGCTGGTTGAGATGATGGAATGGTGCCTTACTAGGAACATTTTTATGTTCGATAATGAGTTGTTCCAACAGGAGCAGGGAACGGCGATGGGCACCTGCTTCGCCCCCAGTTATGCTAATTTGCATCTCGGCTGGTGGGAGGAGCGGGTGCTCGGAGGGCAGGAATTGGAACACTGGGCAGGAAATGTCCTAGTCTGGCTTAGATTCATCGATTATGTTTTTGTGCTGTGGCAGGGCACGGAAACAGATGTAGAACTATTCATTGATGACTTAAATAAGAATATGCTGAACTTGAATTTTGTGGGACACTACAGTAAAAGTACCATTGATTTTTTAGATGTCAGAGTGGTGGTGAGGGGAGATAGGTTGGAAACTACGGTTTTTAGGAAGCCTACGGCTGGAAATACAATACGTCATGCGGCCAGTTCACATCCAGCGCCCCATATTAGAAGCATTCCATTTGGTGAATTTTATAGGGCTCGAAGAACATGTAGCACTATGGATGATTACTTAATTGTGGAGAAAGTAATGATGACCAGGTTTTTACAGAGAGGCTATACAACTAAAATCTTAGAAAATGCCTCTCAAAAAGCTAGGATGTTAACTAGAGAAAAACTGTTATTTGAGCCATCCAAAACTGCTGCAAAGAAGAATAAACTCAGTCTGGAAGAGAATACTCACAGGTTTATAACAACGTATAACATAAAACATGAAGAAATGAGGTTAATTTTAAAAAAGCACTGGCCCTTTATCAAGTGTCACCTTATAATAGGATCACAAGTTAAAAAGTACCCAGAAATAACCTTTAAGAAATCGAAATCGTTAAGAGACCATATAGTGACAAGTGAATCCAGGGAGAGTACTGGTAAACAAACCTGGTTACAACAGGGAGAAGGGTTCAAAAATGTTTAAAATGTAAAGCCTGCCAAAATGGGGAAAATCTTTCAAATTTTGAAACGGTTTTTAACAAAACTGTAAGAATAAGAGGATTTTTAACCTGTAAATCAAGCTTTGTAGTTTACATTTTAAAGTGCCCATGTGAAAAAACATATATGGGCAGTACCACGTTACCGGTGCACAAAAGGATCCTGCAACACAGGAGAGCTATAAGTAATAACGATCAAAGCTACCCTGTGGCCAGACACTTTTAGAAAAAGCACCAAAGTGATCCTACATTATTGCGTTACAGCTGTATAGCCGAAGTACCCAAAAAGAAAAGAGGAGGCAACAGAGAGAAAGAGTTACGGAAACTGGAAACTTATTACATCTTAGATTTAGATAGTAAGGAGCCGAAAGGACTAAATGTGGACGAGGATTTGTTCACATGTCTTTATTAAGTAAGCTGTATAAACTGCACATTCAAGGAAGCCAATTTACAGTTGTTTTATAAAAAATCATTTTAGAGGGAGGACACTAGCACTAGCACTTTGTTAAACATTAGCACAGCACTTGCACTTTAATGATTTTATATGTATGAAGGTAATACATTAAATAGTCACTAGCACTTTATATATGAGAGGTATGAAGATGAGGTTAATCACTAACTATGAGTAGTTGTAAAAACAAAGGCAGCTTAAACAACAATCAGCACCAATGCACCTTATTGAGAACAGGATTTGATACTTTTCCTCTCCCGCTCTGCTCGTAAGTTTGTAATCTCACACTCCGGATGTTCTTTGATACATCAAATATAAAGAATATGGAATGTATTTGAAAGATGTAAAATCAAAATAGAAAAAATAACTTTATTATGTGCAATAGAAATGTTTCTGAATTTGAAGCACGACAGGACTTTATGGGGAAAGGGGAACTGTCCCATTTCTATCTTTTTACTATCTTTTTACAATTTTTACGATTTTTATTATTCTTTAAATATTCAGGAGTGTATTGGTATGTTATATTACTGTATTTAAAGTGTAATACTGCACCTTTGTACAAAGTAGGATGAAAATGAATTTCTTGTGGACAATTGTAATTACTTGTAAAGGAATGTGATAGTATTTTTATTACTTACAAGCATTGTAAACAAAACGAACATGTTACAAGATGGCGCCAAAACTAGCTAACCCAAATACCTCACATACACATTGAGAAGTGTCCTCTTTCTATGTAAACTTCTTGTCCTTTGCCCTTCCTTTTGGCGGGTAAAGTTGTATGTATTTAAACACGAAACAAATGTGGCTCAATATTGTGACCAAAACTGCGGGTGGCAGCCGAAACGCGTTGATATGCCATCACTGCAAAAATAACATTTTGAGTGGATTTAACTGTCAGAGTGCCGGTCTTTTCCTTGGAGTGAAGGAATTTGTTGCATCAAATATATATATATATATATATTTAGAGGTGGAAATAGAATTCAAGCCTTACGCAGAACAGAGTCCAGATTCATACTGCAAGCTGGTTGTGTCGTTCCTTTTGGGATGAATAATGATGAAGAGATGCATGTGCATCTATAACTTGATTGTAATAGTGCTTCCCGCTGTACCTGTGAAACAGAACAAGAGTTCTGTATCTATTTTAACTTGTATATAATAACTGTTTTGTCACTTATCCCATCCCTTTTGGATTTTTCTTTCTGTATCCCTTCACAATTGTACAACATGATTGTTTGATTTTGAGTTGTATTTAGAAGCGGTGTGTTGACTTAGTCTTCCTACATTAGTATCGTATTATTAAGTAAAACATCTATGAAATGGGCAATATTGTTAGTATTATGACGTTTCTTAACCAATAATTGACCAAACATACGATTAACTTATCTCTATTTTTTTTTGTTGCTCCCATATAGATTAGACGGATGGAGTGTATGGGTCACCTTTACTACCGTTATGAGCTACGAGCACGGAGTTTTAGGTGTTTGTTTCTACAACCACGCTCTCCATTTCTAGACACATTTGGGGCAACAGGATACTATATACGGTCGTTTTCTGCCTACTGTCAGTTCCATATCTGTTCCTTAAATGGGTACTATACCCTTTATGAGTATCAATGTCAATAGTTTTGATTTTTATTCAGAACAGAATTCTGCTGACGAGTGATTACAGTCTTTCTAATATAATTATAGGCACTACATCGTTTCTGACACCTTTAAGTTAAGGCAGCCCGCCTTTAATAGAGGGTACTTTACCCTTATAATTCATTTGTTTCAAAAACGGAAAGCCTCCTTAAATCTTATGTCAGAGATATGATTGTATAATTCAGTGACAGAATATATGATTAATGGAATTATATGTTTTCGTAGAAATTTGTCACCGCTTTTACTCATTTCGTGCACAACGTGTAGAATTCACTATTATTGTATATTTTGTCACGTATAATTATTCTTATATTCTTTTGTGTTTAAATTAACTAAATACACAGTATTGTATACAGGGTATGAAATGTTTTGAAATACTCACGTTATTGTTTGGGATGATTGTAATCCTAAGTCTTTTCTTTAATTTCATGGAAAAGTATAAAAAGGCTGAACTTTGAACTAAGGTCATGTGACCAAGAGCTGGATAGCTCGAAACGCGTCTTTTGCCTTAAATCAATAAATAATCTTTTGCCAAACTTGGATCGGTGTGGTTCGTGCTTACATAAATCGATAAGCTATTTGGTGGATATATATATATATATATATATATATATATATTCACTGAAAAACATAGGTTTCAGACACGTTATAGTTAGAAATTAGCATTTAAAAAACCTTTGAAATTCACTGAAAAAACCATAGGTTTTAGGGACAGTTATAGTTAGTTGGACATTTCACTCGTACAAAACCATAGAAATTCCCCGTTATAGTTAGTTCAGCTAACTATAACTCGTGCCCCCGCAATGCACTGCTGATGACATCACATATTACATCACTCATAACATGGTCAGTGACATCACTGATGACATCACTGATGACATCTCAAATGACATCACTGATGACATCACTGATGACATCATCCAGTGACTGTGTGTTTCTGTAAAGTTTAAATATGTTTAATATATATAGGGAAAGGCGTATTGAAGAATGAGTGGGTGTATAAGTGTCTGAATGGATGATTTAGTACGTGCGTGACTGACTCTACAAGTGAGTGATTAAACGTATCTTACTGAATGCATGGGTTAGTGACTAAACTGTGTGAATGTCTGTATCCGTCTGTTTGTTGGTGTGTGAGTGGATGCATGGATTTGCGAATAGCTACATGAGTGTCTATATGGGTTATTGATTGGTTCTCTGAGTATCTGTATGGGTGCCTGAGTGTTTGTGTGGGTGGGGTGTGTGTGACTCTGTACATAGATGTGTGAGTGGGTGATTCACTGGGTGCATGATTTCAAGAGTGCATCTGTGATGGACTGCTTGGGTGGGTGAGTGTGTGTATGGGTGTGTTAGTGAGTGAATGTATATCTCAGTGGTACATGTGCGAGTAACTACATATGTAAAAGGCAGTATATATGTGTGTTAGAGTATTTAAATGGCTATTAGTGAGAGTGTGTGATTGTGAGAGTGGCTGTATGGATGCGTGTGTGCTTGTATCAGTTATTGTATAAGAGCGTAAGAATGTGCTAGTATTTGTATGAGTAAGTGAGCTGGTGTGTGTATAACTGTATAGGTGAGTAAATGGGTGTGTGATTAATTTTGTGCATGACTGACTAGGTGTGTGAGTACCTCTATGGATGAGTGGCGGTGTGTGAGTGTTTATATAGGTGTATGAGTGCATATGATAGTCCTGTACTGAGTGACTGTAAGTATGAGTGACTGTACGGGTGAATGAGTGGACGTGTGTGTAGACCTAGGAATCAGTGAGTGGGTATGTAGTAACTGGTATTGGTGTGTCTATGGTTTCAAAAATGGTAGTCTGTATTTTAGAGTGGGTGTATCAAAGGTTATATTAGGGTGTGAGAAGATGCATCAGATTATCACATGGATGATGTCATCAGTGATGTCATCAGTGATGTCATTTGAGATGTCATCAGTGATGTCATTAGTGATATCACTGACCATGTCATGAATGATGTCATATGTGACGTCATCAGCAGTGCATTGCGGGGGCGCGCATTATAGTTAGCTCAACTAACTATAACGGCCGAATTTCTCTGGTTTTGCACGAGTGAAATGTCCAACTAACTATAACGTCCCTGAAACCTATTGTTTTTTCAGTGATTTTCTATGGTTTTTTAAATGCTAATTTCTAACTATAACGTCCCTGAAACCTATGGTTATTTCAGTGATTTTCAAAGGTTTATTAAATGCTAATTTCTAACTATACCTACAGAGGTAGGACATGTGCAGAAAGAGGAAGAAAGGCGCAGAAAGAAGCAAGAGAAATGCAGAAAGAGGCAACAGAAGTCCAGAAAGACAAAGAAAAGTGCAGAAAGGAGCAAGAGTTATGCAGAAAGTACCAACAGAGGTGCAGAAAGAGGCCTTGTTGCAAAGTCATCCTGTGCCCCCAACTTTTTGCTGACTGGTACTGGTGGTAACTGACTGTGACTAACCAGGCCCAGAGCCAGTGCTATGCTGAAAGACACTTAGAATACAGTGAAAACACCTACATACACTAGGGTACACTATGGGTTGGGGTACCCCTGTGATTGGCATGACCTCCCTTGTAAGGCCCTAGTACATAATAGTGCAGGGGGATTAAAACTACCTCTAAGTCAGAGGTGCAGAAAAAGGCAAGAGAAGTGCAGAAAGAAGCAACAGAGGTGCCGAAAGAGGCAAGAGAGGTGCAGAAAGAAGCAAGTGAAGTACAGAAAGAGGCAACAGAGGTACAGAAAGATGCAAGAGAGGTACAGAAACAAGCAAGAGAAGTGCAGAAAGAGGCAAGAGAATTGCTGAAAGAAGCAACAGAGGTGTAGAAAGAAGCAAGAGAAGTGTAGAAAGAGGCAAGTGAGGTGCAGAAAGAAGCAAGAGCAGTGCAGAATGAACGAACAGAGGTGCAAAAAGAGGCAAGAGGGGTGCAAAAAGAGGTAGGAGAGGTGCACAAAGAGGCAAGAGGGGTATAGAAAGAGGCAGGAGGGGTGCAGAAAGAAGGAAGAGAAGTGCAGAAAGATGCAACAGAGGTGCTAAAAGAGGCACAAAGGGTGCAGAAGGAGGCAAGAGAAGTGCAGAAAAAGGCAAGAGAGGTACGGAAAGAGGAAGGAGAGGTACACAAAGAGGCAAGAGTGGTGTAGAAAGAGGCAAGAGGGGTGCAGAAAGAATTAACAGAGGTGCCGAAAGAGGCAAGAGAGGTACAGAAAGAAGCAAGTGAAGTACAGAAAGAGGCAACAGAGGTGCAGAAAGATGCAAGAGAGGTGCAGAAACAAGCAAGAGAAGTGCAGAAAGAGCTAAGAGAATTGCTGAAAGAAGCAACAGAGGTTTAGAAAGAAGCCAGAGAAGTGCAGAAAGAGGCGAGTGAGGTGCAGAAAGAAGCAAGAGCAGTGCAGAAAGAACCAACAGAGGTGCAAAAAGAGGCAAGAGGGGTGCAGAAAGAGGTAGGAGAGGTGCACAAAGAGGCAAGAGAGGTACAGAAAGAGGCATGAGGGGTGCAAAAAGAAGGAAGAGAAGTGCAGAAAGAGGCAAGAGAATTGCTGAAAGAAGCAACAGAGGTTAGAAAGAAGCAAGAGAAGTGCAGAAAGAGCAAGAGAAGTGCAGAAAGAGACAAGTGAGGTGCAGAAAGAAGCAAGAGCAGTGCAGAAAGAACCAACAGAGGTGCTGAGAGGCAAGTGAGGTGCAGAACGAGGCAAGAGATCTGCAGAAACAGGGAACAGGGGTGCAGAAAGAGGCAAGTGAGGTGCAGAAAGAAGTAAGAGCAGTGCAGAAAGAACCAACAGAGGTGCAAAAAGAGGCAAGAGGTGCAGAAAGAAGCAAGTGAAGTGCAGAAAGAGGCAACAGAGGTGCAGAAAGACGCAAGACAGGTGCAGAAATAAGCAAGAGAAGTGCAGAAAGAGGCAAGAGAATTGCTGAAAGAAGCAACAGAGGTGTAGAAAGAAGCAAGAGAAGTGCAGAAAGAGGCAAGTGAGGTGCAGAAAGAAGCAAGGGCATTGCACAAAGAACCAACAGATGTGCAAAAAGAGGCAAGAGGGGTGCAGAAAAAGGTAGGAGGGGTGCACAAAGAGGCAAGAGTGTTACAGAAAGAGGCAGGAGGGGTGCAGAAAGAAGGAAGAGAAGTGCAGAAAGAGGCAAGAGAATTGCTGAAAGAAGCAACAGAGGTTAGAAAGAAGCAAGAGAAGTGCAGAAAGAGCAAGAGAAGTGCAGAAATAGGTAACAGAGGTACAGAAAGAGGCAAGAGATGTGCAGAAAGAGAAAAGAGGGGTGCAGAAAGGGGCAAGAGATCTGCACAAAAAAGCAACAGAGGTGCTGAAAGACGCAAATGAGGTGCAGAAAGAGGCAAGAGATCTGCAGAAAAAAGAAACAGAGGTGCTGAAAGAGGCATGTGAGGTGCAGAAAGAAGCAAGAGAGGTGCAGAAAGAGGCAATAGAAATGCAGAAAGAGGCAACAGAGGTGCAGAAAGAGGCAAGAAGGGTGCAGCAAGAGGAGAGAGAAGTGCAGAAAGAAGCAAAAGAGGTGCTCAAAGAGGCAAGAGGGATGCATAAAGAGGCAAGAGCAGTGCAGAAAGAACCAAGAGAAGTGCAGAAAGAAGCAACAGAGGTGCAAAAGGAGGTACAAGGGGTGCAGAAAGAAGGAAGAGAAGTGCAGAAAGAAGCTACAGAGGTGCTGAAAGAGGCACGAAGGGTGCAGAAAGAGGCAAGAGAAGTGCAGAAAGAAGCAACAGAGGTACAGAAAGAGGCAAGAGTGGTGCAGAAAGAGGGAAGAGAGGTGTAGAAAGAGGCAAGAGAGTTGCACAAATAGGGAAGAGGGGTGCAGAAAGAGGCAGGAGGGGTGCAGAAAGAAGCAACAGAGGTGCCGATGGAGGCAAGAGAGATGCAAAAAGAAGCAAGTGAAGTGCAGAAAGAGGCAACAGAGGTGCAGAAAGATGCAAGAGAGGTGCAGAAAGATGCAAGTGAGGTACAGAAAGAACCAACAGAGGTACTGAAAGAGGCAACAGAGGTGCAGATGGAGGCACGAGGGGTGCAAAAAGAAGGAAGAGGAGTGCAGAAAGAAGCAACAGAGGTGCTGAAAGAGGCACAAGGGGTGCAGAAAGAAGGAAGAGAAGTGCAGAAAGAAGCAACAGAGGTACTGAAAGAGGCATGAAGGGTGCAGAAAGAGGCAAGAGAAGTGCAGAAAGAAGCAACAGAGGTACAGAAAGAGTCAAGAGTGGTGCAGAAAGAGGGAAGAGAGGTGTAGAAAGAGGCAAGAGAGTTGCACAAATAGGGTAGAGGGGTGCAGAAAGAGGACGGAGGGGTGCAGAAAGAATTAACAGAGGTACCGAAAGAGGCAAGAGAGGTGCAGAAAGAAGCAAGTGAAGTGCAGAAAGAGGCAACAGAGGTGCAGAAAGACGCAAAAGAGGTGCAGAAAGAACCAACAGAGGTGCAAAACGAGGCAAGAGGGGTGCAAAAAAAGGTAGGAGGGGTGCACAAAGAGGCAAGAGAGGTACAAAAAGAGGCCGGAGGGGTGCAGAAAGAAGGAAGAGAAGTGCAAAAAGAGGTAAGAGAATTGCTGAAAGAAGCAACACAGGTGTAGAAAGAAGCAAGAGAAGTGCAGAAAGATACAAGTGAGGTGCAGAAAGAAGGAAGAGGAGTGCAGAAAGAAGCAACAGAGGTGCTGAAAGAGGCACAAGGGGTGCAGAAAGAAGGAAGAGAAGTGCAGAAAGGAGCAACAGAGGTACTGAAAGAGGCACAAAGGGTGCAGAAAGAGGCAAGAGAAGTACAGAAAGAAGCAAGAGAGGTACAGAAAGAGTCAAGAGTGGTGCAGAAAGAGGGAAGAGAGGTATAGAAAGAGGCAAGAGAGTTGCACAAATAGGGAAGAGGGGTGCAGAAAGAGGATGGAGGGGTGCAGAAAGAATTAACAAAGGTGCTGAAAGAGGCAAGAGGTGCAGAAAGAAGCAAGTGAAGTGCAGAAAGAGGCAACAGAGGTGCAGAAAGACGCAAGACAGGTGCAGAAACAAGCAAGAGAAGTGCAGAAAGAGGCAAGAGAATTGCTGAAAGAAGCAACAGAGGTGTAGAAAGAAGCAAGAGAAGTGCAGAAAGAGGCAAGTGAGGTGCAGAAAGAAGCAAGGGCATTGCACAAAGAACCAACAGATGTGCAAAAAGAGGCAAGAGGGGTGCAGAAAAAGGTAGGAGGGGTGCACAAAGAGGCAAGAGCGTTACAGAAAGAGGCAGGAGGGGTGCAGAAAGAAGGAAGAGAAGTGCAGAAAGAGGCAACAGAGGTGCTGAAAGAGGCATAAGGGGTGCAGAAAGAAGGAAGAGAAGTGCAGAAAGAAGCAACAGAGGTACTGAAAGAGGCACGAAGGGTGCAGAAAGAGGCAAGAGAAGTGTAGAAAGTAGCAACAGAGGTCCAGAAAGAGTCAAGAGTGGTGCAGAAAGAGGGAAGAGAGGTGTAGGAAGAGGCAAGAGAGTTGCACAAATAGGGAAGAGGGGTGCAGAAAGAGGACGGAGGGGTGCAGAAAGAATTAACAGAGGTGCCGAAAGAGGCAAGAGAGGTGCAGAAAGAAGCAAGTGAAGTGCAGAAAGAGGCAACAGAGGTGCAGAAAGACGCAGAAGAGGTGCAGAAACAAGCAAGAGAAGTGCAGAAAGAGCTAAGAGAATTGCTGAAAGAAGCAACACAGGTGTAGAAAGAAGCAAGAGAAGTGCAGAAAGATGCAAGTGAGGTGCAGAAAGAAGCAAGAGCAGTGCAGAAAGAACCAACAGAGGTGCTGAAAGAGGCAACAGAGGTGCAGAAAGAGGCACGAGGGGTGCAGAAAGAAGGAAGAGGAGTGCAGAAAGAAGCAACAGAGGTGCTGAAAGAGGCACAAGGGGTGCAGAAAGAAGGAAGAGAAGTGCAGAAAGAAGCAACAGAGGTACTGAAAGAGGCACAAAGGGTGCAGAAAGAGGCAAGAGAAGTGCAGAAAGAAGCAAGAGAGGTACATAAAGAGTCAAGAGTGGTGCAGAAAGAGGGAAGAGAGGTGTAGAAAGAGGCAAGGAAGTTGCACAAATAGGGAAGAGGGGTGCAGAAAGAGGAAGGAGGGGTGCAGAAAGAATTAACAGAGGTGCCGAAAGAGGCAAGAGAGGTGCAGAAAGAAGCAAGTGAAGTGCAGAAAGAGGCAACAGAGATGCAGAAAGACACAAGACAGGTGCAGAAACAAGCAAGAGAAGTGCAGAAAGAGGCAAGAGAATTGCTGAAAGAAGCAACAGAGGTGTAGAAAGAAGCAAGAGAAGTGCAGAAAGAGGCAAGTGAGGTGCAGAAAGAAGCAAGGGCATTGCACAAAGAACCAACAGATGTGCAAAAAGAGGCAAGAGGGGTGCAGAAAAAGGTAGGAGGGGTGCACAAATAGGCAAGAGCGCTACAGAAAGAGGCAGGAGGGGTGCAGAAAGAAGGAAGAGAAGTGCAGAAAGAGGCAACAGAGGTGCTGAAAGAGGCACAAGGGGTGCAGAAAGAAGGAAGAGAAGTGCAGAAAGAAGCAACAGAGGTACAGAAAGAGTCAAGAGTGGTGCAGAAAGAGGGAAGAGAGGTGTAGAAAGAGGCAAGAGAGGTGCACAAATAGGGAAGAGGGGTGCAGAAAGAGGACGGAGGGGTGCCGAAAGAATTAACAGAGGTGCCAAAAGAGGCAAGAGAGGTGCAAAAAGAAGCAAGTGAAGTGCAGAAAGGGGCAACAGAGGTGCAGAAAGACGCAGAAGAGGTGCAGAAACAAGCAAGAGAAGTGCAGAAAGAGCTAAGAGAATTGCTGAAAGAAGCAACAGAGGTTTAGAAAGAAGCAAGAGAAGTGCAGAAAGAGGCAAGTGAGGTGCAGAAAGACGCAAGAGCAGTGCAGAAAGAACCAAGAGAGGTGCAAAAAGAAGCAAGATGGGTGCAGAAAGAGGTAGGAGAGGTGCACAAAGAGGCAAGAGGGGTACAGAAAGAGGCATGAGGGGTGCAAAAAGAAGGAAGAGAAATGCAGAAAGAGGCAAGAGAATTGCTGAAAGAAGCAACAGAGGTGCAGAAAGAAGCAAGAGCAGTGCAGAAAGAACCAACAGATGTGCAAAAAGAGGCAAGAGGGGTGCAAAAAGAGGTAGGAGAGGTGCACAAAGAGGCAAGAGAGGTACAGAAAGAGGCAGGAGGGGTGCAGAAAGAAGAAAGAAAAGTGCAGAAAGGAGCAAGAGAATTGCTGAAAGAAGCAACAGAGGTGTAGAAAGAAGCAAAAGAAGTGCAGAAAGAGGCAAGTGAGGTGTAGAAAGAAGCAAGAGCAGTGCAGAAAGAACCAACAGAGGTGCTGAAAGAGGCAAGTGAGGTGCAGAACGAGGCAAGAGATCTACAGAAACAAGCAACAGAGGTGGTGAAAGAGGCAAGTGAGGTGCAGAAAGAAGCAAGAGAGGTCCAGAAAGAAGGAAGAGAAGTGCAGAAAGAAGTAACGGAGGTGCAGAAAGAGGCAAAAAGGGTGCAGAAAGACGTAAGAGGGATACAGAAAAAGGCAAGAGAGGTGCAGAAGGAGGGAAGAAGGGTGCAGAAAGAGGCAAGAGGGGTACAGAAAGAAGCAAATGAGGTGCAAAAAGAGACAACAGACATGCAGAAAGAGGGAAGAGAGGTGCAGAAAGTAGAAGAGATTTGCAGAAAGAGGCAAGAGAAGTGCAGAAAAAGAAATGTGCAGAAAGAAGCAACACAAATGCAGAAAGAGGCAAGAGAGGCGCAGAAGGAAGCAAGAGTGGCTTGCACACCATTAGTACCAATTTAACACCCACATTTAGCAATAAGTAACAGGTGACCATTCTAGGTTTGCAAAGGGCCTTCCACCACGCTGTAACACTTGTCGCTGCATTTTTGGTAACGTTTGAGCTAGAAACAAGGCTTTTTTTGTTCAAATCTGCAGATTAGGGAGCAGATGATGAATTATGTGGCCAATGCAGAAAATGTATAATGTGCGAAAGTAGGTGCAGCCAAACAGTCGCATAATTCCAGTGGCCCTGCTCATTCCTCTGACTAGGTCCACAAGTGCTCCTCAGTGATTCCTTCTTTTTTTGTCTCACTGAGTTCATAGCTGAGCTTCTATGGAAACAAGGAAGACTAAACCTGAGGTTACCACTCCACAACACAGACCACCATACCACATAATTACTCTCCATAACACATAATCCCACTCTACATAATTCCTATACACTAAATACCACATACTTTCTATCCACATAATTTCAGTGCACAACATACCACATAATTCCACTACACACAACGTACATCCACTCCACTCCAAAAAACATTAGTAATAAACTTTTACATTTATAACACCAATAGCTCTAACTCTCACAGATGCAAAACCTATTACATTGCAAACACTTCTTTAACTAGTAGTCGCGTTCGCAGAGTGGTGGAGAAAGGGTGTTGGGCCTCCGACCAGAGCTCAGGAATTCCGCTGCGTAGGATTTACAGGAGGTACCAGAAGGGCTTCTTGGCCCCCAAAGTCCCTCAGGAGTAAAGTGGACTTCATCCCCCATCATGTAGTCTGCCAGGAGGCGCGTTTGCAGAGTGGTGGAGAAAGGGGGTATGGCCTCCGAAGACGTCTTAGCAATCCTACTGTCTGGGACTTACTGGAGGTAACAAGAGGGGTACTTGGCCCCCAAGGACATCCTTGGGGGCCAACTACCCCTCCTATTACCTCCAGTAAGTACCACATAGCAGGATTGCTAAGTTCTCTTAACAGGCCATGCCCCCTTTGCCCACAACTCTGCAAACGTGCTCCCTGGTGCTCTCTTTGATGGGGATTGAAGTCCCCTTCACTGCTGGGTGTCCTTAGGGGCCTACGAGCCTACCTATTACCTCCAGTATGCCCCACACAGTGGGATTGCTGAGAGGTGGACATAGGCCATGCCCCCTTTCTCCACCACTCTGCAAACGTGCCTCCTGGCACATTCTAAGTTGGGGGATTAAGTCCCCATTCCTCCTGAAGGTCCCTAGGGGCCAACTAGCCCACCAGGTACCTC
This sequence comes from Calotriton arnoldi, assembly GCA_963921515.1. NCBI lineage: Eukaryota > Metazoa > Chordata > Amphibia > Caudata > Salamandridae > Calotriton > Calotriton arnoldi. The sequence continues at coordinate 427,263 of CAWUFW010007570.1, forward strand.
CTGTAAGCGCCACACACCTGGATTGCTGAGAGTGGTCTGAGGCCATGCCCCCTTTTTACACCAGTCTGCAAACGCACCTCCTGGTGCACTGCTGCTTGGGGTATGAAGTCCACTTGTGTCCTGAGGTCCTCAGGACACAAGATGACCTCATCGCCCCACCAGCAGTGCACCAAGAGGCGCGTTTGCAGAGTGGTGTAAAAAGGGGCGTGGCCTCGGACCACCTCTCTGCAATCCAGCTGTGTGGCACTTACTGGAGGTACCTGGTGGGCTAGTTGGCCCCCAGAGACCCTCAGTATTCAAGGGGACTTAATTCCCCAACTTAGAATGCACCAGGGGGCGTGTTTGCAAAGTCATGCAGGGAGGGGGCGGGGCCTCCAGCGAGTTGCCGGTTTCTTTTTTATATATATATTTTTAGAAGGGGGCTGTATGGCCCCCCTTCTTTTAGTTTTTTTGGGGCCCTGGGGACCCCATCACCCAGGTCCTGACCCTATTAAAAAAAAAAAAAAAAAAAAATTCCCTGGGGCATGGCCTCCTTCTTTAAAATATATTAATAGGGAATGGGGGCGCATGGCCCCCCTTCCCTAGGCCACTATTGGCCTCAGGGACCCCATCCCCAGGGCATGGCTAGACTTGTTTTATTTAATTTATTAAATTTGGGGGGGCTGCGTGGCCCCCCTCCTCAGGCCAATTATGGCCCCGGGGACCCCATCCCCCGGGGACGGCCTTCTGCTTTTTTTATATATTTTTTTTAATTAATGGGGATGGGGGCCGAGTGGCCCCCCTCCCAGGCCACTTCTGGCCCCGGGGACCCCATCCCCCAGGGCCGGCCCTCAGCATTGGGGACCGTGGGGGGAGCCCCAATGCCCCCATGGTCCCAGCCGGCTCCCCGCCTCCTGCGGGAGCCGGCATTGCTTTTGCACAAGGGGAGCTGCTTACATGTTACCGAGTCACAAGATGGCTGCCAACACTTCCTGGTTTGGAGTGTTGGCAGCCAATCAGAATTGAGCTTGTGCTTGGGAGGATTTGCAACTCCTCCTCAGTGCTCAGATATATAAATTTTTATTTTTTTAATTTCTCTGGAGCTACTCTACAAGTTTACACCATTTAAAAAAAGCACGCTTTCTGGACCAAGACCTACCTTTTTGCCAAATTTGGTGTAATTCCGTTCAGCAGTTCGAGCTGTAGCCTGTTTCAAAATTCCTATGGAATTGAACATGGAGAAAATGAGTTTTGGGACCCCCCTTTTTTCTCGGCCCCCGCTTGACAAATCGCCCCCAAACTTTCAAGACAGGAGCTGACCTGAGTGAACCATTAGTTTTGAAAATTTCGCGAAAATTCGTCAAACGGCGCCAAAGATATTGGCAAATCAAAAATGCTTTTCCTATGGAAAATAGGTCTTAACTATAACTACCTACTGGGGACCGACAGTATGTATTTATATATATATATATATATATATATATATATATATATATATATATATATATATATATATATATATATATATATATATATATATATATATAGACATTAACATGGAGAAGAAGCTTTTATGGACCCCCCTTTTTCTCGGCCCCCACTAGACAGATTACCCTGAAATTTTCAAGACAGTAACTGAAGTGACTGCACCAATAGTTTTGAAAATTTCCAAAAGATTCGTCAAACGATGCCAAAGTTATTGGCAAATCAAAAACAGTTTGTTTAATAGAAATCAGGTCTTAACTATAACTACCTACTTTTACTTTGGTAGGTTGCGTTCCATGTTTTTCATTGTTACAGTCAGGCTAAAATGGTAGGTCAGAATCCATGTTTGCACTGCCACCATAGTTGATGGCATAATAGGAGCTTCTGTCCACTAGTGGCATTTACCTTCTAGGTCTAATGTACATTCTGTACCATATAATAGGAACAGATTGGCAAGTTAAGTATACCAATTAGGAGTATTCCAATTCTACCATGTTAAAAGGGGGAGCACATGCAGTTTACTTCTGGTTAACAGGTGTAAAGTGCACCGAGCTCTAAAGCCAGCAAATAAATCTGGGGAGACCACACAGAAAAGGCAGATTACACAATGGGCACAGAAAACAGTATGAGGGGCAAAGTGTCACCCCTTCTTGTGTGGAAGTAAGTTATATAGTCCAAGGTGGAGCTTTTACAATCGCTAAGTAATCTTATGATATGATTGTCATACGGCATCGAAATCTTTAGGGGAAAAATTAGCACAACACTAAATCAACATGTGACCAAGATCTATAAAAGTGTTTTTCGCATGCCAAAATCTGCCTCCGCCGCACAGATTCGATTAGAATTGGGCCTTTTAAACTACGAAATTTCTAGCTTAGGTGCCTATTTAAACCTGTGCCACAAGCTAAGGCAGGCAGAAGGTGGGTCCCTTGAGTCAATGTTGTGGTCGGACATTAGTTCTAATAATCCAAGTGGGACCTACAGCAAGCTCTTCCATGACTGTGTACAGCAATTTTCAGCAAGCGACCTTTGGAACCTAAACCCCAGTCAAACGGCCTTTAAAATTAGCATCAAGAAGCACACTCGTATGTTGTCTCATACTACAGACAAAGCTGTTCTCGCCAAACATAAACATGCATGGGCAGTAATTAATTCCCACCAGTTGGCTACACCGTCATCATATCTGCCCTGCACATATTCTTTGTATCTAAAATTGCGTTTCATGGCACTAAGACTGGGGGAATGGCATCTGCTGAAATATTTACCTATCTGGCGTCGCACGTCAGACAACCAACAGTGCAGGGGTTGTGGAGACTCGGTGGAATCTATGGAGCATGTTGTATGCCTCTGCCCTGCACTGCTGACTCAGCGCAGATCAAAATTGAGGCCAGAATGGAAGAGATTGGGAGTTCGGTCCTGCAGACAGGCAATCATCGCGGCTTTGAACCCGGAGAACACAGCTCTAAATATAAGCTTCACTATTTTTATTCACTATGTATATCGCAAATTTAATCGGCAAATTGTAGGCCAGGAAGCAACTGTAAAAAGGGCCACAGGTGACTAAAACAAAACTGTAGATTTACAAAGCCCAACTTTGGTTTCTCTTGTGTTCTCCGTGCCTGTAACACTAGGGTATGTGAACCCGATGATCCTTTATGGACATTGACATTTGACAGTCGTTTCAATGAATTGGTCACACTCTCCGCGTCCTCTTGTAACTCCCGGTCCTTTTTCTTCAGACTTTGACAGTAACGCTCATTTTAATCTTTTTAAAAATACTTTGCTGTTGCCTAGTTTTAAAATTTCGCATCTTCATACCACTTTGGTCATTTTAATCATCTATTTTGTATATGTATGGTACGCATGTCCAGCTTTTATGATTATATTTTAATCAAATAAAGTTCTTCTTTGTTCATAGACAAGGAGGCCTGATATGATTGTTGATTAGGGATTTGGCAGCAAGAAATATTAGTAAAAGGTTTGTCTTGTGAATATTGATGAGGTTGTTATGAGAACAGATGGTGGTGGATGCTATGGAAGTGAAAATATGAGTTTGACTGTTCAAACGACATGGTTTCTGATACAGCACAATTGTTTAAGGGTACCATGAGGAATATAGACAGCAGGGTGAGATTTAGGGAGCTGTGTATCATGGGAAGTAGGTACCTTGTTTTTGGCAGAGCTGCATTAGTGAAGGAAGGGGTATCCTACGTGTAAGTGCTATAAAGCATTTTGAGTTTGGGTAAGAAGTGGCTGTATTAGGATAATCCAAAAGCAGTAAAGATGTCTGCAGTGGGATGGAGTAAAATAGTAAGGAAATGAAAGCTAAAACAAGCTTTTGAACATCCCATGGAGAGTAGATGGGGTGAATGTGTAGGAGCACAGCACACAAAGAAGAAAAAATCAGACCTATGAAGGGAGCCAAGCAAGCAAAGTTATTGAGAGTCGTTAGATAAAAAAAAGGGCACCATTGAATAAATACATATGAGGTAGCTGTATAAAACTAAGCATATACATTAAAAAATGGCAATTGTTCTACAACAACTGAAAATAGATGAATACTACACTAGAGGCAACGATAGGAGTAATGGGTTTACCAGTGGCATTAGTGTCCAGGATGCACAAAGTCTTTTAGAAAGCGATTGAGAGTGTTTAGATAAAAGAAGGGCACCATCGAATAAAAATTAAGCCTGGGCGGAAAACTACGCTACACTCGCGTAGTTTGCGCAACTACGCGCTACGCGAATTGCACGTAGCACAGTGCAAAAACGCGTAGCGGGCATTTTTTGCTTGCTCGCGGTCCTCAACGTCAAGTTGGCGACCGCGAGCGAGCAAAATGACATCCCGGCGAGACTTTTTCCTCGTTCGCGATCAGCAACATCAAGTTGCCGATCGCGAGCGTGGAAAATAAACCTCCCGGCGAGATTCTCAACGCGGGGAGGTCAGGTTTCTCATTGCGAGTGGTCGCGTATGCTCACGACCGCTCGCGATGAGAAACTACCAGTCCGCGTTGAGAAAACTGCCGCTCGAGTACAAATTTACTCGAGCGGCAGAAAACGACTGCTTGCACTGTGCAAGATGCCGTTTGCAATGATTGCACAGTGCGGACAAGCATCCGGCACTGTGCAATCATTGCGAACAGCATTTCCTACTGCATTACGCAGTTCGTGTAGTGCTACGCGTAGCTCACGTAGTGCGAAGTGCACTTCGCGTAGCTACGCGTAGCGCTACTACGCGAACTACGCCCAGGGTTAATAAAAATATAAGAGGTAGATGTATAAAACAAAGTAAATACATGAATATTTGCAATCATTCCACAGAAATTGGAAACATCTGAATACTATACCATGAAACAAAACGTATACATTTTTTATTATTCTTTTAGTGTCATTCTGTAAATGTTTTCCGGAGAAATTCATTTGTCCTGAGCCTGTGGTTATTCTGCAAAATCGCAAAGCATGGATTTTCTTTTGGACAATTAACTGATGGTTGATACTTACTGAAATCTGCTAGATAAGGCTCCGGTAACATATCAATGGGTGGACATGGGATCTAGAGCCCTTATGGCAAAAGCGTGGGCAATGTATTCACTTAAATATTTGCTTTTCAACAAAACTAATCAACATAATTTACATTTTGTAGGATGTTTCCCAAAAATGACTGAAAATAAATCTTAATCCTTCATGTTAAATTTGAAGCGCCAGCGAAGCCACCTGTCCACTTAATCAGCTGTACCTATGCATTCTCGTAACTTGTTGTTGAATTGCTTCTATAATCAGCTTTCAGGAAATATACCATGTGCATAAATATCCGACTAATCAGCGGTTTATGCACAATGGTGGCGCGCAGGTGCCGGCTGAAGCTGACAGGAGAAATATTGTCTGCTCTGGTGTCTGAAAATGCATCCTGTACCTGCCCAGATGATTAATATATCTCACTTGTAAAAGCTTACATGAAAGAGCAGGCAACAGCTGCAATTTACTGAAGCTGGTAGCAATGTTAAGCAGTTAAAGCCTTCCAAGTTGTAAAATGACAATATATTAGTAGTTCCCATCTATCTAATTACAGTTTAATTTTATTTTAAAAAGGCAAGATGATAAATTAGGACAGCCCGAATTCTGAATATTTTTACAGACATGTATTTTCAGATTGTTTTATCATGTATGTTTTATTCTTTGGCTTCGGTGTGCTTAGAAGATGTTTCATATTAATAAATAAGGTCATCAGCTGTTAAATGCATTGCAATTTCTATAACACGATTAATTTAATAGCTTGCATTAAAGGCTTTATGTGGATTAAGCATTTTTAATTAATACACACATTTGGCTCCTTTGAATTCTCCCGCCCAAAACGGACATTACTCACCTAAGGTATTCATGGTTTCTTTCCAACTAATGCGTTAACTCGAAATACATTACATCGTTATCAGTTGTTTTCATGGTATAAAAAAGTTTTCCATTAGGCAAAACAATAGAAGGATTTCCATTCATTTAAATGAACCCCCGGCCTTTTAAAAACAGACTGCGAAACTGATTGCGATCAGCGATTGAATAATCAATAGCCACAGGCTTTTTGTCCTTCAGTAAACTGCTGGATGGGTTCAGGGGCCTGAGTAGGAAGATGCTAACTTATTTTGGCGTTTTAGCAAAGGCGAGTCATTTGTCATCTCCTTCGGATGCTGAAACCCTGCACTTCCAAGTGCTAAGTGCTCTTCACTTCTGAACGAGAAACCTGGAGCTCTTTGTAAATTAAAAGAAGCCAGCCTTTACCAGTGAAAGCCTTATTGGGCATAATGGAATAAACATGAGACAATGGTAAATAAATTCAAAGCTCAATAACTAATGGTGTATTAGATCCATATAATAGTCCTCAATAGAATAAGGTGTTCTTATTGGGTTGAAAATAATCATTTGGAGGTCCATGTGTTAAATGTGGCTAACAAAAAGAGAGGAAACTTCCTGCAAATCAGTAGACTTCAAACTCTGGGGCGGAGAGGGGACACTGTGGGGACCCCTCACCCTTTTGAAATACAAAGTTGTAGCATGAGGCTGTGACAAAAAAGAGGAATAGGTTTTATTAGCCACTTCAAAAATGTCTGTGGAAACCAATGGCATTTCACCAATGTACGTGCCAAAGCTTGCTTTAAAAGACAAGATTGAAAGTCATTGAAATATTTGAAATGTTAAACATGTCAATGAGAAAAAAATGATAATAATAATTAACAATCATTTTTATCTAAATTTCTTGTACAACGTAACCCCTCAAAGTCACTTATAAATTTGGGCTCCGTGAATTACAATATATTTAAATATGCTAGATTTATTGTGAGAAAAAAGCAACAAGTAACATGGGGCATATTTACTAACGTTTGTGTGGGTACTCTCAGGGTGCAACACAATTTTGCACTTCTCTTGCCTTTTTATTGTAAAGTAATAGATACTGGGGCATATTAGCAAGAACGGTGTTAAAATTATCGGCGCTTTAGCGGCAGGAAACTGCCGCTAAAGCGGCGATAATGGGCTTGATAATATGCCCTTGAGAATACCAATAGAAGCCCAGGATCACAGCAGAACATGGGCTTCTATTGGTATTCTCAAGGGCATATTATCAAGCCCATTATCGGCGCTTTAGCGGCAGTTTCCTGCCGCTAATGCGGCGATAATTTTAACGCCGTTCTTGCTAATATGCCCCACTATGGGGCATATTAGCAAGAAGAGGCGATAATCATCGCTAACCCTGCTTAGCGTGATTTTTTTTATCGCCGGCTATCGCTGGAATATATTGCCACGCTAACGATGTATTAGCAACGATTAGCGCTATGGCGATGAATATTCCAGCGATAGCGGGGAAATGGGCCAACATCGCTGAAAAACCAGCGATGTTGCATGGAGAAGGGAGAACACCTTGCTGATACGACCCTGTGGTCGTATCAGCATAATCCACCCCCATGTTAGGTATGGCTAACACCTGCTAATTGCAGGTGTTAAATAAATGGCGATGACCCCGGTTAGCGCGACTTTTCACGTCGCTAACTGGGGCCATGGCCACCTTGCTAATAGGCGATAGGCCTGTTAGCGAGTGTTTCCCAGGTTTGTTCGTCGGGAACGCCCACTTTGCATGTCATTAGCGATAAATATCGCTGACATGCAAAGCGGTAAAAAAACGGGCGCTAATGCCCGCAAACTGTCGCTAACTGCTGTTAGAGACAGTTTGCTGATAGGGCGATATAAATATCGCCGCTTTAGCGGCAAAAAGTGCCGCTAAAGCGGCGATAGTGCCCTTGCTAATATGCCCCTATGTTTTGCGTTGCTTTGCACCAAATTGAGCGCCAGCAGCACATTTGATTTAAGGGATCGGGTGCTTCGTTCACATTTCCCTTGAACTGCATTGCTTAAGCTGATTCTTCGTTGTGGGTAGATCTACCTATTAAACGGTTTACTTAATTCACTATTTATATAGTCTGATCTCTCCCATCATTTACCCAAAAAGATGAAGATCTCCGGAGGATATCACCAACTATGCAGCTCTAACACTTATCTTCTTGAAACCGCTGTCTTCAAGAAAAAACATTACTTGGTTCAGTCTTTCTCAGGATGAAGTGCTTTTAAAGTCTACAGCTCCGTCCTACCTGCGTCCATACTATCACTTGTCTACCTGTTTACGAAAACTAAAACACTTCCTTCTTGTTCACTACTTCCTTCTAGCCTTTCTCTAGTCACATGCTCTCTTTATTGAGGTCTACTTGAGTTACTATTCGAGTGTGGGACTGTATTGTCCTCTCCATACAACACTCAGGGGCCGATTCCGGCCGGAAATCTCTCCGACCGAGCCGGACCCGGAGAGATTTCTGACCGAATCGGACTCTGGCAGTCCGACCGAACGAGTACGATGCGCACGCATGCCATCGTACTCGAGTCGGTCGGACTCTCATTGAAGTCAATGGGAGCCTGTCGTACAACGCGTACACGGGCTCCCATTGACTCAATGGGCACGACGCGAACAAGGGCGCCCCCTACAGCGTGTTCGCGTCGGTGCGCATCGCGGCGTACATGCACAGGTAGGGGGGACCCATGGGTCCCCCCTGTGTGCGACTCGCGCGCCTACGCGTACATGGGGGTCCGACGCGGACCCCCAAAGTCCGGCTCCGACAGCTTTTTTGAGCCGGACGGCGCGAGTCGGTTGGACTGCTCGCGGCGCGCATTGTACTTACCCGGCCGGGATACGTCTCCATAGCGCGGTGCGAGTCGTGTCCATGCGAGTCGGTCGGAGCGTGTTGAAGCCTCGTTCGAGTCGGTCGGAGTTTTCGCGGGTGCCTGCATCGTACTCGCTCGGCCGGACCCGCCTACGATTCGGGCGGAAACAGGGCGCCCGAATCGGATCCGGTAAAGCCGAATCCGATTCGGAGCCCTACCGGCCGAGATCGGAATCGGCCCCTTACTGTCTGGACTGTTATAGGAACTTTTGTGTGTATTGGGGAGTCAGGTAGTGTATCCTACTCATACTGCTATCTATTTTATGCTGTGTTATCTTAATGCTTGTGGCCATTCTATATGCGATATAAATAACCACAAATAAATAAAATATGAGTTTTATATTAACATTCTCAGTTCTACCATTCAGGCCTTAAATAAGCTGTATTATCAAATCTGCAAATATTCCCTTTGGCTTCCGGCCTTTCCCCGACCACATACACTCATATATCACAGATACCGCAAACTTCACTGGTCAATACCTACTCACATTTCCATACATATGGACCCACCAACAGGAATATATAGTGCCACAAGATCATTAATCTTATAAAAGAATATTTAATAAAAGCAGGCGTTCTTTTGCACACAGTTCCAATATCAGTCTCTAAAAATATATTAAGACAATCTACACAGACTAATATAAAAATGGATACATCATGATTAAAAATCCACACCATAAAAAAAAGGAAGCGGGAGAGAGAGAACACACAAGACAATACACTATTTCATAAAATCATCAGCTAATTTGTACAAACAATCAATACAGCCATATGATTGGTATCTCTCATCCACTGTGCCGGTATGTTCTCCAAATTTAGCTTTATGTAAGCGTTGATGCGTTTCAGCGGTATTCAACCAATTCCAACCACCTTCTTCAAGACAGGTTTCAAGTTTAATTTATTTGCATAGTTAATTAAAACCGTTGCAATACAAATATGATAATCAATTAAAAGCATTTATGCATATAAAAATTTTTTTTTGTTCCTACATCATATATTTAAAAAAAAAAAATTAAGTCAGTGTTGTAACCAGAGAGAAGAAAAGGAAGATCTCCTAACCAAACTGTTTTTGAGTTTGCTCATATTATTTAAGGGTTGAAGGTACTTATTTCCAGTCCGTAACTTTCCTTAACTGCTTGTGCCATACTTCGGTACAAAGTGCAAAGAGTGCTGAAGACTTTAATAAAGTGCTCTAGTGCCAAGAGTAGAATAAATAGAAGGGAGCTTCCTCTTTTATCCTCCGTTCTAGCGTTGCACTTGTTCCTGATATCCAAAATGGTTAGTAGTTATTGAGTTGGCATTTTCTTTTCGCATGACCTCAGGAAATTTACTAGGCAGCAGTTCAGTTGTGGATCATTGGGTGCAAAACATGCCAACACCGCTCGTCTCCTAGTGCGTACCCCTCGCTGGTTGAAGTGGCATTTTAGCTATTGTTTCCGTTCTTGTAAAAGTTCTTTACATGTACACAGCAGGTGCAACAGATCTTCTGGCGCTGAGCCGCATAAGCGACAGGTAAAGCCCGCTTTTTCCTTTAGCCAGGGTGGGAATTGCTGTATACAAGGTAACAGGCCAAGTCTGTACTTCAAAAACTTGATTTTTGTGGTTTTGGCATAGCCCAAATCAAAATAATTTTGAGCAGCTGGCGCCGTATAGGGGTTCAGAGTCATCCACCCATATGCCCTTTTCGAGAGAGAGGCCTTATCCTCAGTCCATGACAAGTGTTTGACCGTCTTCCAGACCAGTTTTTTTAACGTGCTAGTATTTGTGGGTGTATCCCGAGCTGGTTCAGCCCCATATTGTGGAGGCTGCTTTTGAGATATTTGGCAGCGGGTGAAGTGGTTTGTTGTTGTACCTCCTTCGATAGATGTTCATTTAGAGTTCCTTGAGCAGATTTCTGCACTTTGTCCCAGGTAATAATATATGCCCCTTGTCTCGCAAAAGTCTATTTCTGTATACCAAACTCTAGCCTGATTTGCGCAGGTGAGGTATATTTGGGCAGGCCAAAAATGACCCTATAAGAAGCTGTTACTGTAGTGTCAAGTATTTTAGCATCTCTTCCTCTCTGTGCCTCGCTGCCATAGGCAATTGTTGGCAGAATCTTATCACGAGCCACCTGTACCAATGGCAGGATCGATGGGCCATTTAATTTGATGTTTAATGCTTTTAAAGAGATTGCCAGGGCAAGGCCTTTATGCCTAATGCTGTTTTTCTGTGCAGAAAACCGGCCGCCTTTATTTATCTTCACGCCAGGATATTTGTATTCCAACGTGTCCTCAATTCGGGTCTTTCCCCAGAACCAAGCGGCTGGTTTTTTCCTTTTTTTACTGACCGTCATGGTTCTAGTTTTTTCCAGATTTATCGTTAGACCATTTACTTTAGAATAGTCCTGCATGACGTTTAGAAGATATTGTAAGCCTACTTGTGTTTGGCTGATCAGGACTATGTTGTCTGCATATAGGAGACCTGGTAACGTTAAACCTCCTAGTTTTGGGCGTGTGAGGTACAACTGTTTAAAAGCAGGACAAGATCTGCTAGAAATAAATTAAACAGTGTGGGAGCTAAAACACATCCTTGTTTAAGCCCTTTTTCAGTTGGTATACGTCTTGACATTAGGGACCCGTCGCCCAACTTTATCTGAACCCATGTATCCATGTGCAGATTGATCAACAGGTTTAATGGGGGCTGTGGGATCCCCTAACTGTGCAGTTTGGACCATAAGCTGTTGCGATTTACATGATCGAAGGCTGCCTTATAGTCTGTAAAACATTGGTGCAGGGGCTTCTTTGCAGATTCTGCTTTATCCATTAGCATTGCCATAGTTAGTATATTTGTGGTTGTCCCGACTGTTTTTGCGCAGACAGTCTGATTTGGTGGGATTACAGCTTTCTCATTGGCCCAAGCCTGGAGCTCTTCTAGTAGCATTCCTGCAAAGAACTTTGCCTCATTGTCCATGAGGGCCACTAGCCGATAGTTTTGTGGTAGCGACTTTTCACCTGACTTGAAAATTGGTGAAATTATTGATCCTCTCCAGGAGCGCGGCAGTATGTTCAGCAACCTTATTTCTGTGAAAAGTGGTTCCAACGCTACGACCCATACGTTTGCATCCTGTTTATAAAGTGCCGGTGCTATACGGTTTGGGCCTGGGGCCCCTTCTCTCCTTCCCTTCCCTATTTGCCTTTCGATGGTACATAATTTTGTTTTTTAGAGGGTCCTCTGTTGGTAGATCTCCCTCTGATTTTCCAAGATCTATATGGTTACTTACTGCTCCGGCAGTGTTGGTTGTTACGCCTCCTGAAGCAATTTGGGTTCCTTGATCCAAAGCCATGAGTTCAGTATCTTGGTGGAAGTTAGTCCTGAGGTAATTTACCATTGGTTCCTCTGAAATGTTAGAAGAGATTCCCTCGTGGGCTGGACGAATAAATTGATTTATAATTCTCCAGAATCTTGCACAATTGCTCTGTTTGATGTCAGCATGTAATTTTGCCCAGAGATCGTCCTCTACAGATCTATTAGCGTCCCATTTTTGTTTTCTCAACAGCACCTTTTGTTTATGTAACAGTTTAAGTTGTATTTTGTTTTTTGACTTGCGTTGAAGTTGTCTCAAGGTACGATAAAGTGAATTTTTAGTGAGCTTGATTTCTTTTTTGGCAGCTTGTGACACAGGCTTCACACCGTTAAATCTCTGTTGAGTTGTTGGTTTAATCCTAGTGGCAAATGCTGCCATAGTTGCAGTAAAGTTCTCCCATTTCCCAACTTCACTTGACCCGACTCTCGATTCAAAGTTCTGTCTTGCGATTTCCTGCATGCTACTATCTGTGGCTTGCATGAAATTCATCCTTTTAAGGTTGGTAGTAAATTCTGATCCTTGAGGAGCCGCAGACCGCTCAAACATAGGGATGATTGTTCTCAGCACAATTTCTTGAGGCCGGTGGTCACTGTCAGCTTTGTCGCCCAGCTGGAACGAAGAAATTTGATGAAACAGGGCTAGTGAAAGGAAGGTGTAATCTAGTATGGTATTCGTTTTTATTGAGCTGTGTGTTGTTGCGGGAGGATTGTCCCCAGCAGATTTTCCATTTATTGCTCTGAGGTTAAGGTGTTCAAGTTCCTCCAGAACCAGCTGTCCGATCTTAGTTTATTTACCTGTTTGCGGTTTCCTTTGCCGTGGGATGTTCCAGATTGAATTTTGGAATAGCACTTCTTCACATGAAGAGGTACCCATTAGATTGAGGTTTAGGTCTCCAGTGAGAATAAGGTCAGTTGTAGGCCCTTCCTCTATACATGTTTCCAAAAAGTTACACAGTTCCTTTGCTTGCTTAGTTTTCCGTTACGGATGTATATAATCATTAATTATCATAATGTCGGTACTTCTTGCGTCTGATAAAGAAGATGGAGTCAGTAGGTTAACTGCCAAAGTCGCAGCAGATGTTGGACCAATTTCACGGGCTGAGGATATTCTTGTATTCGAGACATACGTTACTAGTCCTCCTTGTAGGTGACCATATTTTGCCCCCTTAAGTGCACTGGTAAAAAAACGGAGAAATCCCTGAAGGTGCGGAGGGTCAATTTGCCAAGTCTCTTGTAGTACTGCAATATCAAAGGCCCTTTTGTAGGTGACAAAGTCTAGGTCTATCAATTTGTTGGCTAATCTGTTTACATTCCATGAACATATTCGTAAAGACCCTTTTATGCTGATCCTTCGCGATGGACAGAGGTTTTGTCAATTTTTTGGGTTATTTATTGTTCTCGAAATCCATCTTAGGTCAGTTTCCCAGTTTTGTAGCATTGTTGAATCCTGGCGGTTTCTGGAGTTTACTAATGGAGACTCCCTTTGCGTTTGACAGTGCCCCACGGCTCCTTTGAGCACCGATGTTACTGGTCTATTTGCAGTTGCTTCGACTGCCCTTATGTTTTCAGGATTTAGCAAATCGGGGAATCCTTGCTCGGTTTATGGAATGATGTTTATCCCCCAGTTTTTAAAGGTATTACTTTCTAAAAGTATTTTTTTGCAATTGATTTTGATGTCCATGTTGTTTTTGTTTTTTCTCCTTCCAGTCCTTGCATTTAATAAATTCTATTGAAACTAAATCCAACGTTGTCACCTCTGTTAAGGTTGGTATGTGGGACAGCAGACGCAGTATATTACCTCGATTCATGATGTTGTGACTTCCTTTAGATCTATATTCTGGTATAAACCATAAGGCGCTTGTTTCCCTCCCAGTTGTCGCAGGAGGGGCGACTTCGTAACTTCTTGGGAACTGAAGGATGGCCTTGTTACTTAATGGTCCTGGTACAGGCAGTTGCCTAGGATACTCCATATTTTCTTCCTCATTTTTCAACTGTGTGTTTTGTACTGATCCTGGCAGTTGTCCTACATTTCCTTGGAAAGGTTCCAGACTTTTTCGGTTTCGAGTTGGGGACACCTGAGTTTCCAGTCTCCGTTGGTCCTCTGGTTTTTTGAAGGAAGTTGTTTGTGTGTTTATTTTACTCTTATGATAAGTTTGGCTGATCCTTGCATCGTCTGGTTCCCTATTGTCTATACATTTGGTTTTATGATTTTCCAAATTTTTCATTTTTGCCTGATTACCCTTAGAGGCGCAATAATTTGTGAGTGATGTTGAGGAGTTACTAGGAAACGAGTAATACTGATACAGTTCAAGCGGTTGGATTCTCGTTGTAGTTCCTGCTGCTTCATCCTCTTTATTCTTTCGATGGTTAGTGATATTTCCTTTTGATTGAGGCTGCGTTAACTCTTTATCCCCTGCCTCCCCAGATGACTGAATCCTGTTTACACCTTGCATTTCGCTAGGGGTGGTTTGACTTGATCCTGTCATAACTTCTGTGTTCTTTTTGTTTCCTCCTGGATTGGATTTGCTTTCTTGAATTATTTATTTTTGCAATGGTGTTGTCCCAAAGAGGCGCAAGAATCCATCCTGATTAGTACTCAGTTTTTGGTTTCGTCCTTTCCGTTTTTGTGCACGTCCTTGTCTTGCATTCATATTGTTTTCCCGTTTATCTTCTACTGGAGGATCAGATGGTTGGCTTGATGTTGTGACTAATTTACTGCCCTCATTTCTTATAATGCTTTGTCTTGGTTTTATCTTAGTAGAGGGGTACTCTTCCTTAGCGGTTGGAGTCAGATGTGTTTCCATAGCTTCTTGATTTCCGTTTAAGGGTTGATCATCTAGAGGCTGTATATGTGCACATTGTGAGGCCTTTTTGATTTGTGAACATAAATCACTCAGCAAAGACTGCCAGAGTATTTAGTAGGGTTAGTTGTGTGTCCATTTGATCAGATTGGTTTTGCAGGGCCTCTACCAGGCGTTGCACTGTTTTTAACAGACTTGTCCAGGCATTCCCATGGTCTGCTCGTTGCGTGTCTCCTGTTACACCACTTATGTCTTTAGGTGAGTTTCGTCCATCTCGCATCCCCCCAGCTGCCTGGTGTTCCAGGGGCCCCTCAGGTTGTGAGTTTGCAGGAGGATCATTCCTGCATTTATCCTGAGTGTAAGTTGCCAGGAGGCCCTCCCACTCTTCTTTGCCTAGATATGATAATTGTTCCTGGACTTCTGTGTCTTCGGTCTCACTGATTGGGGACTTCTCCAAATTCGTTTGTTTAATACTGGAGCAAGTGGTGTTTTATGCTCTAGGCCCAGATTGTCCACTAATATTACAGATAGTGCCAGTGTGGGTTTTGTGTCTTTCCTCTCCTTCGCGTGTGCACCTATTATATTTTCCAACTGCGGAATCTCTTTTGGACTGTCTAGCTTGCATATGATTAGTGTCTCAATTGTAGCGCAGTTACCTCCCTTGTTTTTGCTGTGAGATGTGGAACCAGACATTGGTGCATTTAATGCTTTGGAAATGCAGTCACCTAATCCTTCTATGGGGGTTTTCTGCTCTTCCTTAATCCTGGGCTCTCGAATTGTCAGTGTATCAACTACATTACGTTTTTCCGGGGGCTGTGAACTCTTGGGCCCAGTAATAGTTTGGCACTGTGGGATTGTTGTTGAATAAGCTGGCATGGAGTTGTCCACCCCTGTGCTTGGGCTTTCCTTTCCTTTTTTGTTATCGATACCCAGTTGGCGAGTAGGCTGGAGTGGTGTCCAAAGGCCCGGTAAGGGAAACAACCTTAACAACGCGGTCATTACATCGCGTTACCTTTACAACGCGGTTGTTACAACGACCGCGTTGTTACATCGCAGTACATTACAACGCAAGTCGTTACAACGACTTGCTCTAGATGGCGCTCTAAACTAAGGAATAGTGTAATTTACTATTCCAACACCTTCCCTACTGTTGCACACACTGGAGTTGGAATAGTAAATTATACTATCCCTAAGTCCAGCGCGCCATTTAGAACAAGTCGTTGTAACGACTTGCGTTGTAATGTACTGCGATGTAACAACGCGGTCGTTGTAACGACCGCGTTGTAATCGCATGCGTTGTAAACGCATGCGATGTTATTGTATATATTCCCCGGGAATGCTGTGGAGAACGAGAGGAGAGTATCACCCTCATTTTTTAAGAAACAGAACTTCGTATCTATTTTAGGCTGAAAAAAGCATTGTTTTAGGGTTTTACCTCTTTCCGTTTTTGAAGTGATATTGCTTGACTCATTTGACTCATTTGTGTCAGGGAATATTTCAATTAAAGAGCCGTCTTTATTTGAGTCGGGCCTGGTTTTTGCTTGTGGTTCGCCCAGGGAGCCATTAGATGTTTTAAGTTTTCTTTTACGCCTGCTTGCGTTGTTTGTAAGCGTAGGGCCTCCACGCACACGTCCTGACCTCATGGTATGCTGTGCAATGCTGTGACTGACCTTTAGTGGCTTTTGCTTCTTATCACGGCCCTTTGCAGAATGGAACTTTGTATCTTGGTAGCTTGGTAGCTTTGTGTGTCCTTGATATATCCTTGTGACTTTATATCCTTAGGTTATCTAGAGTTTATGAGAGCCTTATCCGCTGGTGGCTACTGCAGACTGGAGCTTCAATGTTTTCCCCAGATTGATTCATATTGTATTATAATTTGTATATTGTGTTTATTTGTTGTTGAGTTTTAATCAGACATTTATTCTTTTGATTTTGGGAGCAGCAAGATTAAAATGACCCTCTGAACACTGCTGCTTTGATTTAATTGATTTAATTGCTTTAGTTCCTTCCGTGAGAGAAAGAGGAGGGAGGGAGCCTCCTGCAGGCCCTTGCGTTTGCCTTATCCCTGTAGAAGCGCCCCGCTGGACGCTAACGATTTCTTTTTTGGAGCTCCTGTTGCTGAGACAGTTGTTGCTGAGATAATTGTTGACAGACTGTTCCCCCCCACGGCGAGTGGGGCCTCCTGGTGTCCGCAGGCTGCACCCACACCGAGATGGGCCGCCTCTGCCTGACGCCATGGGCGCGCTCTCCGCAACCACCCACTAGTGGTGGCTGCACTCACCTGTCACACCCGCACTGCTGCGCCACCGCACGATGCTGCTAACTATAGTTATAACAGTGCTTCGGGGTTGGGGGGAGCAGGGTGAGCAGCCTTCTGCTACCTCTGAATGCAGCGCGGACGCAAGTGGGCTTCCCAGCTCTTACCGCCTTTGTGCCGCGCAACACGCCTTCCGGCCACTGCTGCTTTGGGCCAAACAGCACTCCAAACAGCACACATCCGGGCTGCCGATGTCGCCGATGTCGCAGCTTCAGCTTCAGGCTCGCTCGCTCGCTCAGGCTCGCTCGCTCAGGTTTTGGGTTCTCGGATTCTCAGCGGCCGGAGCCGGGACCGGGCTACCGAACCGCCGCTCACGCCTCACCCGCTCATCTTGCCACGCCCACTCCTGCAGGCATGATCAATCGCTCGCTGACCACTCCAGTGCACTAGAATGGGGAGAGTTTTTCAGATTGAGATTGAGTTTTCACAGCAAAATTCCTAAGAGCTGGTCGGAAGCCCTGCCTAAGCCTGGGCGGAGTTCGCAGAGTTCCGAAGTACAAAGAAAAACTCTGCTGCGCTACGCGGAGCTCCGCTAGCAGCGGAGTGCATTAGATTTTGATAAATCTTAGAAATTTACTTATCCCCTTCGCTGCGTTCGTCAGCCAACGGCCGTCGCGAGCACTACCTCGGTAGTGCTGCGCACGTCCGTTGGCCGACGCGGTCCCGCCCACTCCTTTGAAGTGCCGCACCGGCGTGGAATGTTCGCCGCGGTAAAGGGGTTAAAAAACCAAAGGTTACAGGGTCACTATAGTTAGCAAATACAATTACAAAAACCTTAGAAATTCACGGAAAAAAACAAAAGTTACACAGGCGTTATAGTTAGGCTCAGATTTTACTGGTACAAAACCAGTAAAATTCAGAAGTTATAGTTACCTGAGCTAACTATAACTTACTCCCCCGCAATGCACTTCTTATGACCTCACATATTACATCACTCATGACATGCTGAGTGACATCACTGATGAGATTCCAAATGACATCACTGATGACATCACTGATAAAAAGCATCCACAGAACCACTCCCACACCTACTCACACCCCCATACAACCTCTTGTATGCCCACTCACATACCCGCACAACCACTGACATACCCATTCACAGACCTATACCAGTACTCACACCCACTCACTCTTCCATAAAGCCACTCACACACCCACTCACTCACTCGTACAGCCACTCACACAACCATTCACTCACCCAAAGAGCCACTCATACAACCAGTTACTCACCAATACAGCCAGTCACATAACCACACACTCACCCATACAGCTACTCACACACCCACTTATTTACCTACAAAGTCACTCACACACCCACTCACTCACCCAATCAGCCTCTCAACATAGACCCTCACTCACCCATAGAATCCCTCACACACTCACTCACACAACCACTTACATAACCATTCGCACATCCAGACAAGCACTCACACATCCCCATACTCATCCTTCACACAGACACTCACTCTCCAAAACTCTCCAAAACAGCCACTGACGCACCAACTCACTTATCAAAACACCCACTCAACCAGCCACTCACTCACCCATACAGTCACTTACACATTCAGTCACTCACAGCCATTCAGCCACTCACTCACTCACTCACCCAAACAGTCACTACAAACCCACTTACCCACCCATAGAGCCACTGACACTGCCACTCGCACACCCATATGCCCATACGCACAAGGTTACATACAATCACACAGCCACTCACATTATATATATTAAAAGTAGTTTTACTTATTAGTAGTACACCTAGTATTCTACTTTAACTCTTGTAGTACCTTACAATATATGTTTAACAATCATAAACTTTTACAAAATTCTTACACTAACTGGATGGTGTCATCAGTGATGTCATTTTCATTTGAGATGTCAACAGTGATGTCATTGACCATGTCATGAATATGTGAGGTCATAAGCAGTGCATTGCGGGGGCGTAAGTTATAGTTCGCTCAGGTAGCTATATATATATTCAGAAAAATGACCATTTAATGCCAGTTGTTTTGCCCGGGTAGCTGGTGGGGCTACAGTATGAATAATTGAGAATCTTTCAGTTGCACCAACGGACTACAGTTTTTGACCCTCTGCAGTACAACAAACTGTTTTTCTTCATGCACATAACATTGGTGGCACATTAATTGCAATGAGCACAAAAGTCTTTTAGCCATTTGCCATAATCTTACCCTAATTGCTCCTTCTTACAAACTCAGGGGCATATTTACAAGAAATGACTCATCGCTGCGTTGCATTAGCAATGCTTCAAAACAACTTGCGCTTCAGTATGACAGAATCCTACGTCATGGATGCGTCGTATTTACAATATAGCACACAATGGTGTAAGGGTCTGTGTGCGTCATAAAAAGATTACATATCCGTTTGTGCCACTTCGTAAGGAAATTTGATGCATCTGCTGGAAAAGTGATGCAGGGCTGACTTGCGGTCCGTAAAGTGATGCAAATTGGCCTTGCTTCACTTTAGAGTGCAGATTGCGTCAAAAAAGTTTTTAAAAAACTGATGCATCAGGGGAAAAACAATAGCACACTACTTTACAGAAGTCAGACATGGAGCAGACAGCATGCAGCAGAAGAAAGGACAACAACCCCAGCACCAGCTAAGATGTCTAGGCAGACTCCCAGGGGAAGAGGAAGAGGAAGTCCAACTTAAGTGAGGAGGAGAATGATATCTTGATCACGGAGCTGACACAGCACCAACATCAGCTGTTTGTCACCTCCAAATTGCCAGTAGAGAGGAAAGAGGGCATTTGGCAGACCATTGTGGAATAAATAAACTGTGTGGGGCAAGCGAAGAGGACTGTCACCAACTACAAGAAGTACTGGCACAATTATAATTGCTGGACAAAGGAGAAACTGGGCAATAGCCTGACGGCAGGAATGCAGACCGGAGAAGGGAGTCCAGCACCCCAGGGGGAGCTGGATGCCTTGGAGCAGCGGGTGGAAGCTGTCATCCCAGACGAGTTGGTGGCTGGAGTACCAGGATATGACAGTGCAGTACATGAGGAACAACCACAGGTGCAAGGTAAATATTAACAAGGAGCAATGTGGGCACAAAGGTCATGTTGTGCAGTGCACCCAGCTATGTTCCAATCCACCACTGTGCTGTGTGCAGTGGAAAGGGCAGGAAGCTGGATCATGTCTTGTTAAAAGGACTCAGAAATGTCACTCAAACAGTCCAGTTACATGTTGCACAGCTCTGCCTAGCTCCGTTATGTTTCTCCATTCCATTTGTGAAGTGCAGCACCAGTCCCAGATCCACCTTTGTATAGTGGCACGTCTAATTGATTGCACAAATTTGGTGCACAGACAGAATATCGAGTTTTAAATGTCGACATACACAAATATTGAGTTGGAAATATCGTGATACAGAAATATCGACAGCAAGAATATCGTGGTCAAGAATATCGACTGTCATGTAAGAAATATTGTTTTTGGAAATATCTAAGGGGCTCATTACAATGGCGGGCGGACATCAGTCCACCCACCATCGTAGCGGTGCTAGGACTGCCCGCAAGACGTGTGGCGGTCCCACCACACATATTAGGATGCGCCCGCCATACTGGGCTTTTGACATTGAGGGCGGTGCTGCTGGCTGCAGCACCGCACGCAATGTCAAAAGTGCGTGCACAGCATTTCCCTGCACTACATGGCAGGCACCACACGGTGCCTGCCACTTGGTGCATGGAAATGAGTGCAGCGACACCGCCCCCCACAAGGGGGGACTGCAATGGGCCCCCAAACGCAATCCCCGCCAGCCTTTCCATGGCGGCATCGCCGCCATGGAAAGGCCTTTATGGACACACATCCTAATGTGGTGGACGGTGCCTGCTAGGCACCGCCACCATATTAGTGGCCCTGCTCCGTCCGGCAGGCAATCGGTGCGATTGCCTTTGGCGGTGAAGCGGCGGACGGACTTTGCGTCCGCCGCGGTACGCACCGCCATCCTAATTTGGCGGTGGGTAAGTCGCCATGTGATGGCGGAAGGACCGCCACCGCCGGCCCGGAGGTGGCAGGCCTTCCGCCATCATAATGACCCCCTAAGTTATTAATATCGTTTTCAAAAATATAGTTGTTTAAAATATCGATGTTTTAATTAGTGTTATGTATTTTAGTATGTATTTTAAAAGTATGTGATCTATTTTTTTGTATAAGTATTGATTTTGTTTTTTAATATATGTGTTAAATTTTTAGTAGATATTAATTTGATTTTAATTCAATTTTGCGTTTTTTAGTTCTGTAGCGGGTTGTGGGTTAATAGGGGAATAGGGTGGGAAGTAATTTAATTATAATACATTAATTATTATTTTTTATGTATTAGTATTTATTTAATTTAGATTTTATGGTGTTAATTGTGGGAACTAATTTATTATAAATTATTTATTAATTGGTTGTTAATTATTATTAATTAATTAATTGGCAATTATGTTAATTGTGTCATTTTTTAGGAGCGGGTTGTGGGTTTATAGCGGAATAGGGTGGGAAGTAATTTAATGATAATAAATGTATTAATATGTTTTATGTATTAATATTTATTTAATTTATATTTTATAGTGTTAATTGTGGGAATTAATGTATTACTAATTATTTATTAATTGGTTGTTAATTATTATTAATTAATTATGTTGGTTGTGTCATGTTTTAGGAGTGGTGGTGGGGCTTATAGGGGAATAGGGTGGAAAGTAATTTATTTATAATTAATTAATAATTGTTTGTTAATTAACGCTAATTAATTAATTAAAATTTCAATATGGTGATTGTGTAATTAATTTTAGATGTAAGTTGTGGGGTTTATAGTGGTAAAGGGTGGGAAGTAAATTCTTTTAAATTAATTAATAAGTTGTTAATTTATTAATGTATAATTAGTTGTGGAAATTGTGTAATGATTTTTAGGTGTGGGTTGTGGTGTTTACTGGGGTAGAGGGTGGAAAGTAATTTATAATTAAATAATTAATAATTAGTTGATTATTAATATTAATTCATCAATTGATAAATATTTATGGTAATTGTTTATTTTTATTTTGTGTGTGGGTTTTGGTTTTATAGGGGTAATGTTTGGGGAGTAAATCAATTTTTATCTGTTTTAATTAGTTTTTAAGGGGCCCATTACGATGGCGGGCGGAAGCACAACCGCCGTGCTGGCGGATGCAAAAACCACCAGTTACCGCCGGCACGCAGCAGTCCATACGCCCGCCCAATTACGATGCGAAAAGTAGGCCAAACACCGCCGGCAAGCCAGCAACACCGTCCGCCATCAAAGTGCGCCCGTACACGTAGCGGCGCAGCCCAATTGACACACACCGTCCGACGAAACACGTCCCGCCCGGCGTATAAATTACGATGCCGCAAACAAACGGCTCCCACGGCCAAGAGATACCGTACGACAAACCGAAGCGGTAACACGGACGCCGAGCACGGACAACGAAGAAGCGGCTCCCCGAGCATGAATCCAGCACTGCAGGCCCTCCCCATGCTCCTGCTGATGCACCACCAAGGACGCAACGTACCGCGGAGACGCAGGTAGGCACACACACAACAAGTGCACGCAAACAGCGCACACAGTGCAAGGGCGGAAAAAGCGGACACCCCCACCAGCGCGTGTACACTACACATCCACCATTGCATCCACATATGACACACAGGCCAAATCGTAACATCGCGTAACACATGTGTACACACCACCTGGGACTAGGAACCAACGACCCCGTCACGGCCCCAAAGCGGCGATGACGCCGCCACACATGCGCACAACGCAGAGGCCAACCGCAGCGCCATGCATGCGTCGCACACAGACACAGGGACACAACCAAGCAGCACACACATCAGCCCCACCCCGAACGTACATGACACGTGACAGGCCTGCCACAGACATGTCCCCAACGCCCAATTCACGGACAACACCCAACGCCACACAACCGACGCACACATGTCAGTGAAGTCACGCAACAGCAGGACACACCCCAGTGTAACAAACATGGCGTAGCACACAGCGGCGGCAACACCAACTAGGAGAAGCAGGGCCCCTTCGGGAAGAGGAACGCCAGTACCACACTGAAACACCCATACCACCCTGCACATATGAACAAGACATATAAAACGGAACACCAAAGAGCCCGGGGACCGACAACAGGTGGCCCAAGAATAACATTCACACACAAGGCCCAACGCAGAGCGGAAAGGCAGCCTGCCGCCCACACAAGGGAGAGCAGACAGCACTGAATGACCTTCCATTCCAACTCCGAAACCACAGCCCTACGACAGAAGCCGGTGAATACAGCCATTGTCCAAGAATAGACCAACACAGGCATGCCGAGGAGACCGACCACAGGGCAGATAGCGCATATCACAGAAGCACACAACGGACGGGGAAGAAAGAAGAAAACACTCCCCCATGTCGGCCACATGCAAGTTAATTGGAAGGAGTCACACATCACTGACCTTGAACTGTCTGAGAAGCATGTGGGATGAGGGCCCGTGTCCTCCAAACAAGCCAACAGAACACAAGTCCTGTCTCCCTACGACTACACAGAGCTCACAGCAACCTCGGAGCGTGCACATTGCAGACTGCACACACATCCGGAGCACGCCACCACAACGCACCGCTGCGAAATGACAACCGCAACACACCTACCCAACTACGCCCGGACAGCTCAAGCTGTACAAAACCAACCTGTTACATATATTGGGATGCGATCTCCTGTCCCTGCTGAACGTAAGTTACCGACTGACTTACCGCATCACATTGTTCAGCTGCGTCATGCCCGTCTTCTACTGTCGGAGGTGTCCCTACCAGCATCCCGTGGAGATATGCCTCTCCAACCCGGCATGTCTAAAGGCGGACCTGCTACCACTACTCCTCCCTCAGGACGCACACGACAGGGCCTGCTCTGCCTATGGGGGCATGGCGTATGTGGCCAACATCGCACCCGCACTTAAATGGGACCACTGTGCCTCCACACGACGGATCATCGAGAACAGCTACATCGAATGTCACCCAGCATGCCCCATCATGGTCCTCCAAGGGACAACTTACGAACAACACCTTGACAGCCACCATCCGCTACATTGGCTGGCAAACATGTACACCACCAATGACATGGAAGCCCTGCTGGACGGCATCGCATACCTGACAACCTGTAAATTCGTCGGACCACAACGCAGGTTCCCGATTGACCTATGATGTCCAACCCCGCACCCATGCTTAGCTTCCCGCACGGACTGGCCAGTCACCACCACAACAGCCATACCAAACGACCGGCAACTGTAACCACACCATCAACGACATCGCCATGACATCGGATATGACCGGGACATGCACACTGTTCCCCATCACATCCAGGAACACCGCATGCATCGTGGGAGGCAGTGGCATGGGGTCTGTGTATCGCACCCACATGGACGGAACTGCACGAACAACCAGGACACGACATGGATCCAGCGCCCATGGACACACACACCGCTCAGTGGACATGAATAGGTCGCCTGGAGTCTGTGGGTGCTGCACCCCTCCCACCCCCGCCCCGGGAATCCCATACCAGGACCTTTGCATGGACGACAAGTGCATACAACAACAACACGACCCCAGTGACTGTGACATGTCCAGTAACCACCACAGTGCAACAACAAGTGGCACGCCGCTGCATGCACGCAAGCACATGCCCTGATGTCATCACACATGCACGCGTGCATGAGGAACAACCGCAGCAAACCTGTCACATGGAACTGAGATGGACTGTGCCCATGATGCCAAGCGGTCTGGTAGGCTACATGTATACCGTCTGTGTCAAAGTCCGCAGCTCCGCAGCTATACGTAAATGTACATTAGCACAGCCTTGGCCAAGCAGATGTAACTCTGAAGCCCACATCCCACATGCAACAGCCAATCACATGTAACCCCACACCCTATCCCATTTGCAATCATGCTCAGTATATCCTCAACATGTATTCCGCTGCCAGTAGTGTCCACTATACTGCATCACAGAGGACAGAAGACTCAATATAATGTTTGAAACCAAAACTGTCTCCGCTGACTCATTTCACAAGTACGAATGAGAGAGGATGAGAGTATGTGAAGTACACGGCAGTCGTGACATGACAATGTAGTCCACTGGTATTGGATGTCAACGCAAATGAGTAGCACAACTGTGGAAGACACACATGTGTCGTGTGAAGTCGTATGGACGCAGTGCTCAGGTGGGTGGGTGTGATGGGTAGATGCGCACATGCCAAGTTGGAGCACGCCGTGTCGGGAGGGGTCATGAACAGTACACCACCGCTTCCCTGGGCATTGTGAGAGGACACCTGTCGGGGGGAGTGAACACGTGTGTGCACAGCAGCCGGGCACACGTACAAGCGGTACCAGGCGCACCTCAGCCCACCCTCTGTGGACAAGCTGGATCCTGTTGTGCGCCCGCCATGCCCCTTGACAAGGCACACACAGCCCCAGTCGACCAGGTGTAACCCCAACATAGTCAATCCGCACAGGCGATACAGGGCACGGGATGGCAGTGGAGCATGGTGTGTGAGAGGTCTCCTCGCGCTCCTCCTGGTCATATCACGCAGGCAATAGAACCTCAACGTCTAGCATGGCACAAGTCAAATGGAAGTGTAGGGGGACGCACCACAGCACGAGCAGCACTGACGTCACGGGAGGTGGCTCGCACCATCCCATCCATTGCCCATTATACCAACCACGCCACATGCCATTGCGACTAAGTGCAAGCGCGTGCGCCACCACCCCCGATCCCTCCCCAGAGAGGCCAAAGAGTGAATGTGTGGGCCATCAGTCACAGACGGACGCGGCCTGGCCGCAAGGGCAGCCACAGCCACTGGGTGTCGCAGGTGGCGGATCCGGAAGGCGAAGACTGTGATGCATAGTCCATGCAGGCCGGGTCTCCATTTGGGGCACCACGCAGGTGGACGGCGTCCCGCAACACATCATACCCTGAGACAGCCCACTCGTGCAACTGGACCCACACATACACTCCTTGCCCTCTCTGGTGCAAGCTTGGGGCTGCCTGTGCAAGCGCTAGCCTCGCAGGTGCACATGCATATTGGGGGAGCGAGGGGAGGACATGAGGGCTGGGGCGAAGATGACTGTATCACTGTCAGTGAGTACAAGGGATGACCCAGATGTGGAAAGGAAGAGACGTGTCCCGTGTGTACTGCAACTAGTCGCCAATCCAACTACCCCCATGTCCGGAATGTAAGCCCGCACCTAGGCCCGCCCATCCGCCACATCGAACATACCACCAGCACGACAACCTTCCCATTCGAAACACTGACTGGGGGTGGCGACCAGTGAACAATCATGTGTAGCCTACCCACGCGTACATGTGGGCCCTCCATGATCCATGTCACCTGCGGCAAAGTCATGACATGCGCAATGAGGGAAGTGAGGAGAGCTGTCCGCCCCACGCACAGAAGGTGCATCAGCTCCACAGACCCAGCAGCGAGTCCAGCAGGGGTCACATGTGCAGGGCAGCTGTGCCTGGTGTGAAGGCACATGCATATAGACAGCACATCGACCAATGTGTAGTCTGCCCACATCTACAGTCCATCATCATGCGGCCATAGGAATTGAACACAGGGCAACACATCTTAGTGGGTGCACCCACCGTGACCAACAATGCGCAATCATCGACGTACCCGCCCTGTGCATGGCCCCCCACCCAACGGAGGCACATCCAGTGCCACCATCCCACACACACAAGCCTTCCACGGAACATGCTGTGTCCAATGGTCAGTACAGAGTCAGCGCCCATCTGGTGGATCCTGAACAGGAGACACATGCACACACATGCCAGCTCCCACTATGTACGTCTGCCACCTGGCACGTGCAATGTAACCTCTCACCTGTGACGTGTGACTGCAAGCACACAGCCGTCTTGGCATGGGGCTGTCAATGTGGACACCTGTCAATGTTTCGTGAGGTGTGATCCGTACAGTGCTGTACATAGGGTGCAGTGCTGACACCTACTACTGTCTCATATCCCCTCGTGCCACAGGTCCCACTTGTTTTGGCCGCTCAGCCTGTGCCCACATCGTCGTCGTCGTGTGCCATACTCATCCAGCCTCGGAAGCAGTTCCATGCTCAGCAGACATTCATGTTGCCGTGGCGTTGCCGCTGACGAATATGCAGTCAGTCCCCATCAGCACGCCCGCAAGTCATTGGGGCCTAGATCCCCATGTGCATGCACATGGCAGTGGTTTGTATCACTAGCCATTGCCATTGTTGGGAGACCTGTGTAAGTGTATTGTGGCCGTGCCGTCCCAGCTTGACAGCTGGGCTGTGGCTCATGTGCTTGCTCAGTCATGTCAGTGATGTGTATGCGAAATTGCTATGTGTTGTGTTGCTTTGACATGTGTCCACTGCCAATTTCCCTAGGCGGAGACCGAACATTGACCGCCCATACCAATTGCTGGCGGACATGGACGATACAGAGGTCATTAGGAAGTTTCGGCTGGACAGGCCAACCCTGCATTGACTGTGTGCCATGTTGGAACCCCATCTCCGTCCCCGCAGGGTGTATCCGACAGCTGTCACCCCCACGGCTAAGGTGATGGCCGCCATGCATTTCTTCGCCACTGGGTCATTCCAGCACACAGTGGGCAGTGGAGGAGGGATGTCCCAGCCCATGTTCAGCAAGGTGCTGAGGGATGTACTGGCAGCCATGATGCTGTACCGAAACAGGTACATCCGCTTCCCCAGGACTCGTGAATTGGCGGCAGTGAAGGGTGCATTCTATGCCCTTGGCAGAATCCCACACGTCGTTGGAGCCATTGACTGCACACATGTTGGCCTTGTTCCACCACAGGCCACTGAGCACCTGTACCGCAACAGGAAGCACACGCACTCCCTGAATGTGCAAGTGGTGTGCCTTGCGGACATGGTGATCACCCACGTGTGTGCAAAGTTCCCAGGCTCGGCCCATGACGCACACATAATGCGCAACAGCATCTTGCCACGACTGATGTCCAATCTGCAACAGGATCGTGGCTGTATTGTCGGTGAGTATGTGGAGTGGTGTAGCGTGCTGGTTGTGCGATGCTGTCCCCTGTCCAGTTGGAATAGCAACGGTTCTCTGTGTCCCTCACACCCAGGTGACTCTGCGTACCCGAATGGGGCATGGCTGCTCAGTCCATTGAGGAATCCTCGCACCCCAGCAGACGATCGCTACAATGAGGCACATGGGAGGACCAGACGTGTGGTCGAGCGTACCTTTGGCCTCCTCAAGTCCAGGTTCAGGTGCCTGGACCGCACCGAGGGTGCGCTGGCGTACTCCCCACAGAAGGTGTGCCAGATAGTGGTGGCGTGCTGCATGCTGCACAATCTGGCCATTCGGAAGCAGATCCCCTCATCGTGGATGACGGAGATCAACCAGGGCCCCAGCCCGCAGACCAGGACAGCTCGAGTGAGGAGGACAGCGGAGAGGAGGAAGCTGGTAATGTGCGGCAGCAGCTCATCGCCCACTACTTCACTTGACGGTGAGTGTCCATGTATGACGGCTGATGTGGCTGTATCTGTGCAGGTGTGTGTGTGCTGTGTCAGGGTGGCCGTTTGTTCACTGCGTGCTGTGTGTCAACGCTCCATGGCCAGGGTTGTATGCCACTGTTGGTGGCTGTGGCATTGTGCCCTATTGCTCTGTGCGATGTGTGTACATTGCTTGTAGTTGTTGACATGTACTGTGTGATGGGTGTGTGACACACTCATTGAATGTGCTCCTGTTCTGTCTCCCACCCCTAGGTCCCTACAGGCCCTCCGGTTCCATTGCCATGCCACGCATCAGGTGCCTTTCCGCCCAAGGTGGCCGTTGTATTCCGTACAAATAAAACACAGGGCACAAACAGCAGTTTGTGTAAGAGGTGCATTTATTTCAAACTGTGACATGTGATTGTGTGTAAGGTGATGACAAAAGTGGTGCGTGCAGTGACAATGAGCTGTCGGTCATGGCTGCGTGATGCTCAGGGTGTACCCACTGGTTCTATGTCCATAGTCCAACACACACATGCCATCCAGATGGCTGTGTGGAGTGGGATCGTAGTCCAAGTCAATGCAGTGGGTGGTCAAGGAAGGCTGGCTGGCTGCCTCACTTGCGTCTGGAGCGTGCGAAGTCCTCCCGGGAGATCTGTTTCCACTTCGGACGGCCCCTTCCACGTTTGCGAGGGGGGTGCCTGCTTGCGACATGCTGGTGGTTGAGGTGTGCTCACTGGCTGTGGACGCAGGGGAACTGGACACTGCTGCTCGACCCTGCGCCCCGACAGGTGGTGGCGGAGGGGAGCTGCTGTCCCTGGCTGTGACCTCACCGCCACCACCAGCTGGCCCATGAGGTCCACGAGTTGGCCCATACGGGCGTCCATGGACCTCAGCACCCCCAGAACCTCCCGCGTGTCTGAAGCAGACCTGACCCATTGTTCTTGGGCCTCTTCATAGGCCCCAAGGACTCTGGCCATTTGAGGCAGGGCATGGCTCCCAGGGGAGACTTGCGTTTCCCTGACCCTGCTCCTCCTACCAGTCCTGCTGCCACCGGCCTGCCCACTAGCCACGTTGCTCACCACGGTCCTCGCTGTGGCTCCCAGGGTGGATCCAGTCGGCCGGGCCACCACCTGCGCTGGAGCTGGTGCCAGCGAAGACGTGGTGGTGGTGGCGGCGGTGGTGGTCGGTGCGGTGATGGTGGCGGTTGCGGCAATGGTAGTGGCCGCAATGACCGTGGGTGTGGCCGCAATGACCGTGGGTGTGGCCGCAACGACAGTGGCAGCAGGGGGCTGGGAATGTTCAGCAGCCCTGGATGATGGGTTGGTGGGTAGGAGGGGTCCTGGGGAGCGGCTGGGCCCTGCCACACCAGATGGGCCTGCTTGGTGGTCCGTGTCCGAAGAGGAGGACAGATCCTCCACATCCGTGTGTCCTCGTTGGGGGCTTGTAGGCTGGCTGTGCTGGCTGCTGTCTCCATCCCCAGCATCCAGCAGTTCGTCACCTGTGGAGAGAATGAGATTTGTTATTGTGTTGCACCTGGCGAAGTATGTATTTGTCGTCTGACATTAACAGTTCGTGCAATCTCGTACATGGGTTTCCCGGAGGCGTGTGTGTGGCTGTGGCATTTGTAGTTGTGTGTGCTTGACAATGGGACTGTGTGCTGTGCACATGTGGCATGGGACGGATTGGCCATGCCGATGGGTGTGTTGCTGTGCCCCTACTTATTGTGACTCTGGTGTATGCGGGCTCCTGGCCCATCCTGGGTCTGGTTTGTACTTTGCTTTTGGTGTTCAGATGGGACGCTTAGGAACGCATATGGCAACATGGGGGCCATGCCCCAGATTCGCATTTGGGAGGGAATATGCTTTTGGGGTTCAAATGGGACGCTTAGGAACGCATATGGCAACATGGGGGCCATGCCCCAGATTCGCATTTGGGAGGGAATATGCTTTTGGGGTACATGCTGTGAGCCATGGGTGCCGAACGTGACATGTGTTGTGGCAGCATGACAGTGCATGGTCTGAGGTGTGTGCATGCCTGACATGGCCTGCATATTTGCTGTCTGTTGTGATTACTGGACATGGCATTGGACGCATCGTTATGAGTGAGTGATGGTTGTGTGCCAGCCAACGTATTGCAGTTGTCCCATCTCCTTGGTGTGCGTGCTGCCCTGTGCCATGTGCATCACTGCAGTGCTCGTGGGGGGGTGTGGCCCATGTTGTGTGTTGTTGCTCACAGTGTGTCGTGCGCTTCATTGACTTCTGGCACATTGTTGGTCATGGGCATGTATCTTAGCGTGACTGCTGTATGTGTGGCAGCTGTGCGGATGACATGCCTTTCATGAGACTGGGGCTGACGGATGGGATGGATGGTATGTTGTATGTGCATGGTGTGTCTGTGTGTTTGATGGGTTCAGTGGTGTTCGTGTGCATTTATGTTGTTCCGCTCTGTTGCGTCTAGTGTTGTTTGTCTTACATAGGCGTAGTTGTGGGGTGTGTGGTTGACAGGCAGTAGGGGCTACATGGACAGGACTTCAATGGTGTTTCGGTTGTGTGTCATTAGTTGCACAGTGGCTGCCGTGTGGTACTATATTCAGTGTGGCTTGTGCATGCAGACGTGGCTCCTTGGGTGTTGCTGTGTCTGTGATGGGTCATGTGAGGTGTGAGTCTGTGGTTCATGTCCGTGTGCACATTGTTCACTTGTTCGTGACGGTGGGCGGTGCTGCGTGTTCGTCTGTTACGTGACATGTCCCATGTGTTGGTCGTGTTACGGTCCTCATGCCTCCAGTAATCCAGCCCTGTCCAGTTTCCCACATGCAGGTTGTTCGGGCGTGCACTGTACTGGATGCCACATGGTTCTAAGCGGGGGGTGCTCCATGTTGCAGGTCTGTGGGGGTGGGGGGTGTTGTGGGTCGTGGTGGTGGCTGGACACCCACTGACACCGATTGCTGTGGACCGTGATGTCTACCTTTCGGCTGTCGTTGTGCACTGCGGTGGCTGACACGTGGCTGTGGGGTGTGGGGGATGCTCCTCCTTGCTGTGCTGTGGGACTAGGGGCCTGGTGTGTGTTGTACTTGGGCTGTCCACCCTCCCACCCACTGCACTTTGTGTTCCTGCCACTTACCTGTTACTTGTCGGTTAGTGCAGCTGTGGCGGACACATGGGTGTGGTGGGTGCTCGTTGTGGCGCTTCTGGCATATTTGGGGACCTGTTGGTGGTTACGTGGCTGGCTGAGTGTACACATGTCCCCACGCATCTTACAGTTGTTCTGTTTGGGCTGTGTGTGGTGGTGTCTGTTGCATGTGTGTGTGATGTGTTGTGTATTGTGTGCTGGATATGGGGGTGTTTGTCCCTGGGAGCTGTGGCATGGTGATAGTGCATGTGAGTACATAGCGGTGTGCTGGTATACATTAGTTTGTACTTACCAGCCTCCACTCCCTCTGCTAATCCGGCGAGGATCTCGGGATGTATGATGACTCGCACCTTCTCCTCCCACGCTTTGAAGGTCTTGAAGAGCGCGGGATTCCCTCCGCCAGTGACGGCTGCCAGCTCTCTGTTCTTGGTCTCCTTCTTCTTGACCAGGCTCTTGACGTCATTCCACCGTTTGTTTATTTCGACTCTGTTCCTGGGCAGGGTCCCGACTGCATTGACCTGGTCTACGATCCGGTTCCACATTCTGTTTCTGGTGGCTAGTGGTGTGTGCTGGACCAGGTTCCCATAGATTTGTGGGTGCACCTTGATGATCTCGTCGACCATGACCGTCAGCTCAATGGGCGTGAACTTGGGCATTCTTTGTGGTGCCATGGTGTTTGTGGTGCTGGTGCGGTGTGTGTTGTGTAATGTGCAGGGGGTTTGTGGTGCCGGTGTTTGGTGGTGGTGGTGGTTGTGATGTGTGCGTTTCTGTGGTGTGCTGCTGTCCTTGCTGTGTCACTGTGTCCTCTCCTCTCCTCTCTAGTTTGCAATGTTGCAAGGGGTTGTGGTCTGTGGGAGTGCTGCTTTTGTACTTACCTATGTGGGTGTGTCCTCATGGTCTGTTGTTTTCAGGTGTGTTGTGTCTGGGGTTCTGGCCTTTGTAGTTTTTGTTTGTCCAGGGGGGTGTTTTCGGGATGTGTACTGTGCTTGTGTATTTGTGCGTGCCTTGCTGTGTGGACTTGTTGGCCATGTTGTGTGCGATTGTTTTTGTCAGGGGATGGTTTCTGTGCAGGGACGTGGGCGCCATGGCTTCTGCCGTGTCGATTCTCATCGGCGTTGTTTGCGCAGGCGGGCGGTATATTTGTAGTTTTCCCGCGCTCATGGCGGTGCGATCGTAATCTCACGTGCGGTGTGTCGGCCGTGAGGGCGGGCGGTTTTGTGTTGTCGTGCGTGTTTCCGTCCGTGGCGGGCGGTTTGACTCCGACTCGGACGATGGCGGGCGGTATTTTGTGTGATTTTTCGCCGATGGCGGTTTTCGGTTTGTGTAATCGTAATGGCGTGGTCGGTGTTCAGACGGTGTGTGCGGGCGGATTTTTGCCGCTTCCATGCCTGGCGGATTCTTTTACGCCGGGTATCGCAATGGGCCCCTTAATTATTAATATTTCTTTAATTGATAATTAATTATGTTAATGATGCAGGTACATTTTAAAAAAAAGTAAGATGTGTGTTGTGAATTGTGTGGTGTTATAGGGTAGCAAATACTTTTGTTTATAAGTAATTTCTATTAAAAATAGTTTTTTGTTTGTAAATTTTTTAATTTTTAAAAAAAATAATCTTTCTAGGTATTTGTTAGATCTTTGTAACATTATAATCTGTTTCTATCTTTTGTAATATTTAATATTTTTATATATGTTTTTTAAAATCTTTTGTGTTGTTGTTGAAATTTTGTTTTTAATTTTGAACTGACTCCAGTGGAAATATGAATTTTTAACCCTCTGCTATCCAACACTTTCCCTATTGTTGCACTCACTGGAGTGGGAATAGTAATTTTTACCCCTCTGCAATCCAACATTTTCCCTACGGTTGCACTCACTGGAGTGGGAATATTAAGTTTTACCCCTCTGCTATCCAACACTTTCCCTACTGTTGCACTCACTGGATTGGGAATAGTAATCTTTACTATCCCTGGGCGGTGAACTACGCTACGCTCGCAGAGTTTGCGTAGTTTCGGTAACTTCGCGATTCGCGTAGAGCGCGAAGTTACCGAGCACTACGCAATTTGCGGCGTAGCGTAGCTGTTTTTCTTCTTCACGCGCTCAATATACGTTCTCGCGTGCGCGGTAACGACCTACCGTGATTCTGCGTTCGCCGACGCGACTTCCTATCCGTTCGCGGGCGCCACGAGATTTGGAATCCGGCCGCACGATCCCGCGAGAGTGTGCGAACGCGAACACGTCATTCGGACGCGCGATCTGACTTCCGGCGGCAGTGTTGGTAAGATCGCGATCCCGAACACGAAGAAACTACAATCTGGCGAACAATATCTCTCGAGCATCATAAAACCTTCTCGAAAATGATGATTTTGCTCCAAAAAACTCCTCAGATTGTGATTTGGCTGTAGTTTTTGTGCAGGAGTCCTTTTTCTTTTTTTACTTTTTTTTCCAAGAGGAAGGAAGTGCCCCTGATTCTCAAACTTCCTGTTCCTGTCCAGCAGGCTCCTCCCAGTGCTTTGTCCATGTGCTGTTCACTTTCATTTGGATTTGGAGCTGGAAGGATCACTTTTTGTGTCTGTCTGCTGCATCATATCATTGGATTGGATTTGAGGACTTTTGGATTTGAGATTTTACAAGTAAGTTGGAGAATTGGTGTACTTGTTTGTTTGATTGGGGCTTGTTTGTACCTACATTTTTTTGGGATTTTCATAGTTTTTTAAATTAATTGTTGTGGCCTGTAGTTTTAGTAGGGGCCTAGTTGTTTTTCTTTGATTGGAATTTCAGCCAGTAGGCCCAGATCCAGAGGTACCCATGGGTGCATGTCTCTGTGGTGTCTGTTGAATTTAAACATCATGTAGGGCATGCATGGATGGCATTGGATTGAATTGGTAAATGTGGTTTTGGGGTGTATTTCACTTTTTGGGTGTAATATATACCTTTGTTGGATGTGTGTGTGTGCTTGTTGTGTAACTTTCCAACCTTTCGTAGCCCTGTTGATTTTCGTTTTTGCATTTTTGTATTAAAGCTGTGTTGTTTAGCAGGCCTCCTTTTTCTGGTCATATTATAGGCCTGCTTGAGTTCATTGTTTTCCATGGCCTGCTGTGACTGTGAGTGACTCAGTGGCTTCGGGCCATTTTGTGGTGGTAGACAAGTTTAGTAGTGTGCTGCTTTTTCCATATAGGCCTGCATGTCTTTTCTTTGTTCCCCTTGGCTTATGCTTGTTGTTGTGGGTGGCCTAGCCATGTGGTGGCGGCCATTTTGTGGGACCAGCCACTGTGCTTTTGCCATAGGCCTCCAAGCTTGCGGCCTAGTCTGCCAGTAGGCCCAGAGGTAGTCATCCTCATGGGTGCATAAAAACTGTTTCTGTGTTGTCTGTTGAATTGTAACATCATTTAGGCCATGGATGGCATTGGATTGAATTGCAAAATGTGGGTTTTGGGGTGGTATTTCAGTTTTTGGGTGTGTGTTAAATAAATAGGCCTTTTCAGCCAGTAGGTAACCCTGGGCGTTCAGCTCGCGGACTTTGGGCAACTCCGCACTGCGCGACAACGCGGACTTACACTTTTTATCTTCTTCGCGTGTCCTCAATATACTTTTTCGCGCGCGCGATAACGACTTTTTGTGACGATCGCGATGCCGAACACGCAGAATTTACAATATGGCGAAGAATATCTCTCGAGCAGCATAAAACCTTCTCGAAAATGATGATTTAGTTCATTTTGCACAAAAAAACCCTCAGGTTGTCATTTAGATGTAGTTTGGTGAGCAAGGAGTCCCTTTTTTTTTGTTTTACAATTTTTTTCAAGAGGAAGGAAGTTGCCCAGAGTCTCCAACTTCCTGGTCCTGTCCTTTGTCTTCACTTTCTTGTTATTGTGGGTGGCCTGGCCATGTGGGTGGCGGCCATTTTGTAAAGCCAGGCATTGTGCTTTTGCCATAGGCCTGCATTGTCTGTCTTGTGTTCCTTTTCTTGTTGTTGTGGGTGGCCTGGCCATGTGGTGGCGGCCATTTTGTGGGACCAGCCACTGTGCTTTTGCCATAGGCCTCCAAGCTTGCGGCCTAGTCTGCCAGTAGGCCCAGAGGTTGTCATCCTCATGGGTGCATAAAAACTGTTTCTGTGTTGACTGTTGAATTGTAACATCATTTAGGCCATGGATGGCATTGGATTGAATTGCAAAATGTGGGTTTTGGGGTGGTATTTCAGTTTTTGGGTGTGTGTTAAATAAATAGGCCTTTTCAGCCAGTAGGTAACCCTGGGCGTTCAGCTCACGGACTTTGGGCAACTCCGCACTGCGCGACAACGCGGACTTACACTTTTTATCTTCTTCGCGCGCTCAATATACGTTTTCGCGCGCGCGATAACGACTTTTTGTGACGATCGCGATGCCGAACACGCAGAATTTACAATCTGGCGAAGAATATCTCTCGAGCAGCATAAAACCTTCTCGAAAATGGTGATTTAGTTCATTTTGCACAAAAAACTCCTCAGGTTGTCATTTAGATGTAGTTTGGTGAGCAAGGAGTCACTTTTTTTTGTTTTACAATTTTTTTCACGAGGAAGGAAGTTGTTGGGTGGCCTGGCCATGTGGTGGCGGCCATTTTGTGGGACCAGCCACTGTGCTTTTGCCATAGGCCTCCAAGCTTGCGGCCTGGTCTGCCAGTAGGCCCAGAGGTAGTCATCATGGGTGCATAAAAACTGTTTCAGTGTTGTCTGTGGAATTTTGACAACATTTAGGCCATGGATGGCATTGAATTGAATTGCAAAATGTGGGTTTTTTTGGAGGGTCTATTCTATTTCACTTTTTGGGCGTGTGTAATTATGTGTTGTTGTAGTGGTTGTCTAACTTTCCAAACTGTTTTTAGCCATGTGGATTTTAGTTTTTGCATTAAAGCTGTGTGTGTTTTATCAGGCATCCTTTGTCTGGCCATATATAGGCCTGCTTGAGTTCATTGTTTGCCGTGCCTTGTGCCTGTGAGTCACCATGTTGCTGGGGGCCATTTTGTGGTGGTAGTTAGTAGTGTGCTGCTTTTGCCACATAGGCCTGCGTGTCTTTCCATTGTTCCTCTTGTCTTACTGCTTCCAAATCCATCCCCATTGCCAGCTGCAGCTCCCTGATGCTGCATACATCCCACGTGATGCACAAATTTAGGCCAAACATGCTCCACTACATTTTAGTTTTTGTTCTTTACTATTCTTATTCTTCCAGAGTGTACACACTACACAGTAGCCAGGAAAGCCCTGGCCTTGTTGTCAAAGTCTCATAAATGGCTACACTGTTGTTGTTCACTGAGTTTCTAAAATTTAATAATTGAGGCAACCACACACTAAGTTCTATATTATATTTGTTTGATTTGTGCTATCGTTTGACTGATGTTATTCTGGCTTTTTTGCTTTTAGGTGCACAAAGACTGAGGAGGAGGTGTGTCATCATTGCCCGTTGCACTGCCAGACAGACATCCTGCTGCTGTACACAACGTGACGTGTGA
This sequence comes from Calotriton arnoldi, assembly GCA_963921515.1. NCBI lineage: Eukaryota > Metazoa > Chordata > Amphibia > Caudata > Salamandridae > Calotriton > Calotriton arnoldi. The sequence goes on from CAWUFW010007570.1 coordinate 464,540, forward strand.
CCTGACCAGATATCTCTGCAACTGAGTGCTGCTGACATCTGAAGAAGATGGGCCCAAAGAAAGCAGGTACCAGGTCCTCCAGTACCAAGAAAGTTGCTATTGAGAAGAAGGAACAGAAGAAGGAAGTGACACTTAAGTCTGGTGTGCCGCCCAATACCTTTTTTGGGAGAAAAAAATTACGCCTGCAGCAGCGGTGTCCGGGGGCAAGCTGGGGGCAGCACCTCCGCATCAGTGGGCCCAACCCACCAACCCAGGCCCAAGCACATGAGTGTGGAAGAGGTAGCCAGCCTAATGGTGGAAAGCAGTGATGCTGAGCCTGAGATAAACTTATCGCTATCTCAAAGTAGTACCCAATCAACGCAGGAGGAAACACAGCAGATAAGTGGTCAACAACAACAGCCGCAACCACCGCCCGCAATAGTAGTTGTTGGTCCTCCCGAAGTAGGGGGAGTTCAGGAAATTGAGCCTCATGCAGAGGTAGAAGAAGAAGCCACTCATTCAGAAGATCCATTGTCTTCCAAATCTCTAGCAAGGAAAAGGAGGGGTAGTCCATCAAGTTCTTTGCCAAGCCCCCCTTCTGATGATCTAGATGCCACTTGGAAGCCACAAACTGAGTCTGAGAGGGAGCCACGTCCCAAGACCAAGCTAGGGAAAAGGAAGGTTCCAGAAAGCCTTACACTTATGGAGGTTGATGTAGAACAGCAGGATGATGATGATGATGAGCCAGTCATCACGAACATCACTCCCGGCCCCGAGGAGATGGAGACCAACATTATTACCCTATCCAAAATCGCTGCGAGGGATGTAGCACGCATACCTCCACAGGTAACACCAACACGACCTACAGCTTCCATATTTGCATTAGCAAAGGCCCGGCAGCGACCTACATCCAGCACAACCACCACCTCAGTAGAAGTAGGTAGTGGTACAGCAGCACAAATTCAACACACACCCTCCAGTTCATCCGGCATTGGAAGTGGCACCTCCAGCAGGAGGCAAAAGTTAAGCTCCCCAGTTTGGAACTTCTTTACGGTTAACGAAAAGGAGGAGAACATTGCTATATGCTCCATTTGTAATACCTCTGTTAGTCGTGGTAAGCTTGGTACAAACTATGGTACCGGAGGCCAAATGACCCATCTGAAAAAACACCACTTGATCAGCTGGGAGGACCACCTTCGCGGCATAAAAACTGCAACCATTGGTGTTGGTGGGGATAAAGGAGTAGAAGATCCGATCATGGATGAAGAGGAAGGACAGGGATACATTCTCTCTGGTAGTGGTACACAAGGTGTCCCTGACCCCAGCAGTGCAGTGTTAACGTCGCCCACATCTTCAGCAACATCTCAGTGGCACAAGAGTAAGAGTCAGCCTGAGACACCAAGGAGTACCGGAATCAAAAAAAGTGCGTTGTTGAGCCTAAGAGAAAGGAAAACCATGCAGCCTACCATTATCAGCATGTTTGGGGGGGAGGGGCAGTAGGAACGCAACCACCCAATAGCACGTTTGTACAATGCGAAGCTGGCTAAAATGTTAGCACTGGACCTTCTCCCTTTTTCTTTTGTTGAAGGGGTGGATTTTCTGGAATTTGTGTCAACCATCTGCCCAAAATGGCATGTTCCCAGCCGCTACTATTTTGCCAGAGTTGCTGTTCCAGCACTACATCACGACGTGCTGGAATTGCTTGGAAAAGCCTTGAAGCAGAGTGCTGTTCACAGTATCCACCTGACAACAGACATGTGGACCAGTTGCCAAGCCACAGATTACATGTGCATCACTGCACACTGGATCTCTTTTGCGGGGGTTAGAGAACAGTTTTCTGCTGGTGTTGATGCTGCTGAGATTTTTCATGCCACTCGCAAACATGCAACTGTAGCCATGTTTGCCATGGAGAAATCTCATACTGCTGCAAACATTTTGGAAGAGTTTAACACCAAGGTCTTTGAGTGGCTGCACCCAAGAGGGCTTAAGATTGGTTTTGTTGCCACAGACAATGGCAGTAATGTAGTTAAGGCCATGGGCGATGGTGGCTATTTCAGGGTCCCATGTTTGGCACACTGCATTAACATTGTTGTTCAAGACTTTTTGAAAAATGAATCCAAAGTCAGCAACTTACTGGCCACCTGCAGAAGAATATGCACACATTTCAGCCATTCTTTTAAAGCCCGGAAGCAGCTGAGGGTCATTCAACGTGAGCATAAAATGCCAGTCAAAGCGCTCATCCAGGAGGTGCCAACACGTTGGAACTCAACTTATTACATGCTTGATCGTCTGTTTGAACTGTACATACCACTCAATGCTTATGTCATGCAAAGATTAGGGGAACCTACTGTGAGAGGCATGACCGTTGAGATGGGTCAATGGGACCTCATTAAATGCCTGACTGAGATGCTCCATCCTTTTGAGATCTTCACATGTGAAGTCAGCAGGGAGGACTGTACTATGGGCCAAGCTATCCCATTGTTGCACATGCTAGAGCAACAGCTGAAGGAGGTGTCTGAAACGTACGCAGGTGTGGATGACAAACAAGACGCATATCATTTGGCGGAGACCTTAGCCGCTCGCTTATCTGCAAATACAAGGATTCAAAATAACATTGTGTCACAACAACATTACATTAGTGCCACAATTTTGGATCCACGGTACAAAGTATTTCTGAACAGTAAGGCAGTAATTCCTTTTTCGGAAGTGGATGTTGCCAACTACAAAACTTTGATAGCTAAGGAAGCCACTATTTTCGAAAACGAACGGCTGTTAATTACAGGCTTCCCACCCCAGGCCATAACAAGTACTACAGGGCATCCAGAGTCAAGTTCTACTTCGGAGCCTGAGGGCAGTGCGTTTGCCTCCCAGCAGTCACCTACATCAACAATAACATCAACAACAGCAAGAACAGGATCATCCACAGTACAATCGGCAACTGATTGGTTTCTACGGCAGGGGTATGGTAAGTCCAGTGCTGATGCAAAGGCAAAACAGGCCGAGCACATCAGAGCACCCCTGAACATTGAGCGGACGGTCCAGGCCTATCTGGATGACCCAACAGAGGTCTTCATGGATCGAAACCCATTGGTGTATTGGTATGGGAAAAGAAGCCAATGGACAGTGCTCAGCAGGCTGGCGATAAAGTATCTGGCTTCCCCTGTCGCAAGTGTCTCTTCTGAGCGTGTTTTTAGTGCTGCTGGTGCCATTGTAACTTTGAAAAGGACCAGTCTCTCGCCCAAAAGCGTGGAGAGGTTAACCATGATCAAAATGAATCAGCACTTTATACCACCGGATTACAAAATACGTGAATCACAGCAGGAAGAGGAGAGCGACTTGGATGACGTAAGTAGTGGGTTACAGGACCTACTTCTGTCCGAACCACCAGAGTTTGAGGATGAGCTCCTCTTCCCTGACAACTAGGCTTTCAAATTGTTACTTTCTTCCTTCCTTTATTTGTCTGTGTATCTGTCTTTCTGGTTCAAATCAAATCACAACAAATCCATCACCACCGTCTTCTCTTTTATTTCCCTATTGGAGTTGCACGTCTGTGCATTTAACTGTCCACTCTTCAGAGTCCTGCTTCATCTTCCTGTCTCGCCCTAGTACATTTCCATCAAGCCAGACATTGGAGTACAAGAAATGTTGCCTTTAACAGTCCCTTCATAAGAAGTGAAACGTGACTATAGCTATGCTCCGTTTTGTTTCCGAGCCGAAACTCATCAGTGTCCGAAGGCTACCGCCTCTGCAGGCATCCACAACTCTTCACTGTCAGAACTTGGGCAGGCATCCAAAAGTAAACTCATCACTGTCCGAAGGCTACAGCCTCGGCAGGCATCCAAAGCTCCTCACTGTCAGGACAGAAGGTACTTGGCAGAGAAAGACAAGACTCTTCGAAGAAACTTGCTGACATTTGTGCAAACTCAATTGACCAGCAATGAGCGCTACCCAGGCCGCGGCCCATCATCACAGTGCTGACCATGTGAAGCAACTTAAACTGTGACAAAGTGCCACAGATGAATAAGACGAAAACCGAAACAGCGACTAACACTCAAAATGAATGTGGACTGGAGTAATGATGAGGCCACTGCCCCGTTAAAAAAAAACACACACCTGTCAGAACTAGGCATCTGATGATCTGACAGCCAAAGAGAAGAGCAAGACAGGTAATGATGGAATGCATTGGATGCTTGCAGACTCTGAGCGATTGTTGTTCTTTGTTGTGTTGATGTTGTGCATGAAGTCGAACTCTACTAGTTAATCTACAAAGTGAAAGTGACTCAAGTGACAGTCAATGTTTCCCTTCTTGTTGTTTAATAACCAAATTGTACTCCTACTACTGCAGGTGCAGGCCAATATCTGTTGCAATTTTTTAATATGGAATATGGACTTAATCGGAGTCACTACAGACTGAGTTGGAGTTGGACAACACATACCACACCATGATGATGACCATACTATCTTTGCACGCAGTCAGTCAGTTGGATCGGAGATGATTGAAAGAATAACTGCGTTTCATGAAGTGGCATAAGGTAAACATAAACACAACAATTCAACAAGAAAGTAAACACAGCAGACCTACATGTCCATGTAGTGGTGGAGTCGAGTGTAGTCATATGACTGACAGCGGCGCATTGATTTTGTCACTTAATTTTGAAAATGCTAGGTTGCTGTATATGCCTTTTGTCTGGCTCTGTCAAAAATTAAGGTAAATGGAGGTTGGGTCATGGGCTGGTGCTGTGGTGGGCCTGTTCTGTCCTGTTGTTGTTGTAGCTTAATGCTGTAAACAGAATATACACAATATATCCAAGCCGCCTCAGTCTGAAAGTGTTCTCTCTTCTCTTCTTGGACTCCACCGTAATTGATGCTTTTTTTTATTCATTGATTTTTCAATACCCCTTTTGTTTTTCCATCTAGACGTTACAGGCCGGCCTTTACCCTGTGCTATACTGGGAGACACAACTCACACTTACCTTACCAATCCCAATCAGGCAGGCAGTGGCACCCAAGATTGATGTGCGGAGCGTCCATGGAAGATAAGACCAAGAGGAAGGACGAGATTCAACTCCACAATTTGACCAGGATAATACAGTAACTTTAGTATCATTCATCATTCATCTTTTAATTAATTGGAATCCTTTTTTCTCTTCAATCATTACGACTGTGTGTTGTGTGTTGTTGTTTGTTTGCTAATTGATCCCTACAACTATTTTTTAATTTTCTTTGCTATCTTTAAAAGTAAGCCCAGTACAACATGGAATTTGGGTCTCTGAGGGCACATTACAGGCAAGGCAAATTGCATAGAATATACTGCTGCCCTGTACTGTCTAATTGTCTAGTAGGAGTTAGTAAGTACTACTCATTAACCATCAAGTTATCTTCATCATCATGCATGCATTTCCTTTTTCTCCCTTTATAGATTGTTTGGATAAGATCATGGTCGTCTGCCAAGATTGCGCTTTGCTTTTGTTGTCCATGCGTACTGTTTTTCTTTCTCAAACCTTTCCCCAAACCCCCTTCCCATCCATTCATCAAACCCTAACCCTCTTCCCCCAGGCTGTGATTTATATTGAGGTGTGATGTGACTACATAAAATGTACACCAATTGATCACACGCTTGCTGGGGCAGATGTGGTGAAAGCAACACTAATTCAATTTCAAGGCAGGGCGAGGAGCTTCTTCTGCTTGCCCACGCATGCTCAGTCTATGTGCAAGCCAATTTTTTTTCCAAAGGGACCGTCACCTAATAGTACATCATAATTAATTGCCGGCATTGATTGGATTCATCATCAAACTCCTACCACACAGCAGTAAAGGTTACGAATTACGATTGTGTTAAGTTAAGTGACTCACTCGACACAACTACAGTTTGTAACTTCTTGTACTAGGCTGTCCCCGCCACCATTATGTTTTATTTGACTTTAGCAGTTGCAAATGCAATATTGTTTGTTTGGCAGTCTTCTTCTGTACTGTATTTTACTTCGTTCTACTACTCCTCCCACAGTCGCTCTCAGGCAAGTGACTGTCTCTTTTTTATTTTTTTGCAAATGCTACTGCCAGTGTCTACTCTACTACTACCACCACAACCATGGCATCTTCTCCATTCTCTTGGGAAACCATGCAGCCATCGCTGTGCCGAACGTAATCATCATCAATCACAGGTAAGATACGTTTGGTGGGAGGTATAATGGACTAGGAGGAGAGACTGACAGTACTAGTAGGACAAATAACTCAGTGAGGGGTACCGCATCTATCTGTTTGTGTTACATCATCGGCAGATTATTTAAATCAAACACTGGCTGCGGCCCTGCAGCAGCAAGGAAACCATGTGACATTAATTCGTAAAACAGTAACCCCCCACAAAACATTAACATTGTATGTTTAAGTATAAATATAATTTATTACCCTAACAAAAATAAACTATCCCACACCTGACCCACCCCTCTCCCTAACCCCAACCAATGTCCAAAACGAAAAAGTCCAAAGAATGTCCAGAAACCCCAACGCCCAATTCCCACCCACCAACAAAAGGAATAAAAAAGGGGCAATGCAACAGGGTCCTATAGTTCTTATATTCGGCAGGCTTTTAGGTGTTTGTCCACCAGTATTTTGACACGCTCCTCTAGTTGCTCCTCTAGCCGTGACATCCGGAGGAGCATCTTGCGGCGAAATGCCCTGCAGTGGCATCCAGGGTGGGGGACAGCAGTGCTGGCTGCTAGAGAATTGCGGCGGCGGGCGGCTGCCAGACCGTGGCGCCGTACCACTGGAGTTGGGGCCTGGCTGGGGCCCGGGCATCGGACGAGGCTGCAGCTGCTGCCGCCTCCTCCTCCTCCGCCTGAGCCACCAGCCGCCGGTACTCCTCACAGATGGCCTCCAGTTTCCGGCGCCGGGCCCTGGCTGCCAACTCCTTCCGGGATGGTTTTTCTTGGGAAGGAGTACTATCTATATCAAGAAAGAAAAAGAATATTGTTGTAACCAGTACTCTTAGCAAAACAGTAACACAAAATTAATTCAACACATAATGGCACAGTAGCACTAGCAAGAAGCCCAGTACATAACATTTGTGGTAATAATCTATCTATCCTCCCACTTCCTCGGCCTCTAACATTTGTGGGAGTTTCAGGCATTATACTAGCACTATGGACTCCAGTACACAGTACACCAGTCTTCTTCTTATCTCTAGTTTAGCGAAATTACATAACCTGGTTGTAGCCGGCATGCCAGCTCGGTCATCTATGCTTGCACCCAAGACAAACATACGAGTCATGACACAGACTCACGTTAGTTTGATTTACTACTGTCTGCAGGTGGGGAAGCTCGTATTTTTCTATTACGGGTGGCACTGGCCATACTCTCTCTGTTACATGAAGGGCAATTGGTCAATTTCACTTTCTCAGTGCCCTGGCTACTACAAAAAGGCAGATTATATATCTGATCCAATGATCATTGCTTTTATATGGGACGACGACATAAGGTCAGTAGCGGTCAGTGGTGGGACTCAGGGAGTGCTGCCGGGCGGTGACGTGGGGAGGGGCAGGGTGGGGGGTAGTAAACTATGGATTACGGGCAATTACAGGTAAGTAAACATATAAATAAATAAAACTAATTTCGTTGCGCGCACTGCATCGCATTTGGCGGTGCAGTGCACACAATGAAATTTGCTTTATTTATTTTTATGTTTACAGTAAAGTTACCTGTATTTGGCCGCATAATACATTGTTTACTACCCCCACCCTGCCCCTCCCCACATCGGCTTTGCTACTCTGGCGCGGTTTCTTTTACATTCCCTTAAAACTAAGACTGTGCATCCCGTGACAGTCTCCACCTATGCTGTCTATGATGAATACATACAGGCATCCATCCATTCTAAGTAAATGTCTATCATTCTTCTTAATCTCTCCACAAACCTTACTTTGTTTCACCAACAACAACCCATGCGTCCACTTCTTCCTTGCTTGCCTTGGCTTTGAGTTTGACCCAAACACCGCTGATGATTCTTGCTATCCACAGTATCCACCCATACTGTGTCGCCCACCCAGGCAGGCATCCATTCTTCTTTCACCTTCCACCCATCCTTCAACAACACATGCATCTGATTCCTATCAGCCACCTATCCATGCTTCCAACGTATCCTTCTCTGCCAGTCATCATATTAAATCTCGCCCGTCCTTCCTCCTTCCACCCTTCTTTCCCTTTTGTTCAACACATCCATCAAGGTCATCTGATCTGACTTTTAGTCTCCTCCATAAAACCTTCACAGCTGAGTTGGAGTCAGATAGAAGAGGCCATTGGTTAATCAAGTCACGCTGGTAATGCTATTGCTACTGCATTGCTAATGCTAAGTAAAGGGTGTCTTCTTCAACCGTTGTATAATGTTCACTACAACTTCATACCTAATAAGTCTCAACAACAGTACGGTGAGTGAAGTCAACACCCTTCCAGCTAGTGCAATGTCAATAAGTAATGAATATAACTTACCACCGCCCGCCACTGCTGCTGGCTCACCCCCTGTAGCTCCTGCAGGTGCCGCATCTCCTGCCCGCTCCGAATGGTAGAATCGCCGCTGGCCCGCCGGCACTGGTGGTCACTAGTACGCCTAGATAAAAACATGACACATTTTTAGATGCCTGTACACCTCCCCCTATTTATTCGTTTTCACTAGCAAGATTGAAAAAAAAGTTAATACATACATATACATCACATTCACTAGTCCAAATCGGGTCCTAGAGTAGAGTCAGTAGACACTAGTAGTGTTATGGTCCCTAGGGTCATTATTATAGTATACTCTACTCTTTGCAAAGTTAGCCTGAGCCATGCAACCATTTTTCGCTTCATGTCTTTTGCGCATGTTACCTCGCAGCTTGTTGTGCAGTAATAAAAGACGCCTTTTTGAGCCCACATGAGCTCATACAGCTACTGTCTGAGCGTTGCGTACAAGAGGTCGAAAAACAAGCCACTTTGTTATGGAGTTCGGTTAGTCCGTATTGCTTAGCCATAAGTAACATGTTACACTTTTTTGGCGGGACTGAGAAATGCTTGCATTATACTATCTAACGCGCACCATTTTTCTCATAACAGGCAGAAGATTCCCTTCTACGAACCAGAGATTTGCAGAGCTTATGAATGATGCATGTAACCAGTAATTCTATGTTCTATGGTGAGGAGTCTCCCAGAATTCGCACAGATCTTTTGTCTTCTATCATCATGCACTTGTTGTAACAATGTTTGTTGTTTTAATCTTATGCATTTTGCTGTTGGAGCTGGCTGGAGTACACTGAATTTTATAGAACAACATACAGAGCTTGTTAGTTGAAAATAAACCTTTTGAACTTACACATAGACTCTGTGGTATTTGGTGTGGTGGTGGTGGTGGTGGACTTACACGAGTGAGTGAGCGAAAGGGTGTTATCTGTTCTGGGTTGTGTAATCATTGGGTATCTTCGGGTGGGGGTTCGGGGACCTAATGAGACACTATAGCTAGTCGTTCAGGGGATTGTGGGTTCACTTCTGACTGAGGTGTGAGGAAGGTCCAAGTTCCAACCTCCCATCACCAACATCCTATTTTCTTATGCATAGTTCTGCATGTGGCTGTGCAGAATCCCCACATCAGTAGTAGTATGTACTATATCCTATCAAAAATAGTCAAATATCTGGTTGGGCATTTTGTTTGTGGTAATTGTCAAAGCCTCAAGATGAAGAAGCCTAGAAGAGGACAACCGAACGGACTGGACTCAGTCAGTCAAAATACTTTATTCGACAACTTAATGTCATAAAAGAAAAACATATCATGCAACCATACGTTTCTTTACAACATTTTAAAACACCCAAAAATGTTTAAAATATCAGCCTGACAACCAAAGCTTAAAATGCATACACAACAATAACAATTTATAAAATACATAGTGCAAATGAGCAAGCATTATTAAATACAAAATAGACTACTCTTGTGTTATTCCTGCAATAACCAGGAATTCTAAGCCAAGGATGCATACAGTACAAAAACATTTTATAAAGTGCAAAGTGCAAAAAAAGCAAACTCAAAATAGAATGTTCCGCATTTGTGACACTCCTATTGTCAGTCAGGGAATCAAGACCGGCAAGATTTACAATACCGGGCTTTCTGTAAAGTGCAAAGTACAATAAAGCGAACTCAGTCAAATCGAATAATTTACATTTTTAGTGGGCCTCTAGATTAAAACATATAAAAGATATAATAACAGTTTAAAAGACCAAATTTTTCCTGCGCCTAATGGCTCCCGTTAAAAAACTTGCAACCCCAAAACAGACCATGGGGGAAGCTAACATCTGAAGATATAATAGGGCTGGCCTAACTTGTGCAAAGTGACAATCTCTGAGAAGTGGTAATATAAATTTCTTGCGTAAAGAAACATAATAGTCACAGAAAAAAATAAAATGAAGAGTATCCTGTTCAGAGAAATTATCACAAGGGCACGGTTCTAAAGTGCCGGGTTTAAAAAGCCCTGAGGAACTGACAAAAACCAGGGAGCCATTTGCAGACGAAATCTTATTAAAACAAAACGATGAAAGGGGTTACCAACAATTGATAAATAAAGTTGAACTTGGTTTTGCATCGATAAAGAAGCATGACGTCTTACCGTTGGTTTTAGCAACTCCTTTTCTTCCCTTAAACCCTGGCGCTTTGCCAAAAACTGATTTTTAATATTTCTAATTTTAATTTTATCCATGATTTTGGGGCTTATAAATAAATCAGGGCAGCCTAACCAGCTTGTCAATTCCCTTAAATACTTTAACCAGGAGATATGTTCGGCTCTATCTAGCGCTACACAATCAGTTATAATTGTTTGGTTTAAATTTGTAATGGGACTTGCCCAAACTCTGAGCCAGCGCATTAATGGAGCCGCAGCAATATAATCTGATATATAACCCATCCCTAGTTCCTCATGTATTATATATGCAGGGGTGGATTGCGGAACTGCCAGAATCTTACGTAGGAACTTGTCTTCCTCAAGCTGAATATCCTTTCCTTCTTTGTATCCCCAAAGGTCACTACCATAGGTTGCCATGGGGATGCATTTTTCCTTATATATCTTCAGTAAGGCCGGGATGGGTTTTGACCCCAATCTTTTTGCAAAATTTAATGTTGCCCCTGTAGCTCTGGCAAGAATATTCTTTTTTGCGAAAGTTGTGGACACCATGAGGCACGCTCATCAAAGAGTACCCCCAAATAAGGGAAAGTTGGAACCTTCGTTAATTCTGTCCCTTTACAATAAAATGTAAACTTTTTTTGGGACTTACCAGGGCCAATAGACATCGTGTGCGATTTCTTAAAATTTGTCGAAAGATCTAAAGAGTCCATAAAAACTATAAAAGCATCTAGAAGTGATTGGAGTCCCACCGCTGTTCTAGCTAATATGACTGTGTCGTCCGCATATAAAAGTGCGGGGATCATCTTGTTACCAAATCTCGGGATGTCTTTACAACTTTCTATTAAAGCATCTCCCAGGTTATTTATATATAGTGTAAATAAGAGGGGAGCCAGGATGCAACCTTGGCGTACCCTCTTTTGACATCCCAGGCAGTTGTTAGATCCCCGTTACTATTATATCTGACGGCCGCTGTGTTATTCTCATGGATAGCATGTAAAAAATCTACAAGTACTGGTTCGAGACCCATATCGCTTAAAATGGACCATCATTTTGATCTGTTTACACAGTCGAAGGCTTGTGTCAGGTCCATAAATGCCAGATGTATTATACCCTTTTTAGCGATGGTATACTTCCCAACTGCTAGGTGTAAATTTAAGCATTGGTCCAGTGTCCCTTTTCCTGACCTAAAACCGTATTGCAAATCGGAAATAACATTTCGATCATCTAGCCACTTAGTTAGTCGATTTAGCACAGTTTTTCCCATAATTTTTGCTGCAGAATCTAAAAGTGAGATCGGTCTATAACATATAGGTTCATCCCTTGCGCCCTTTTTAAATATTGGAACAATAACTGCCTTCCCCCAAGATGTTGGTTGTCCATATGAACATGCAGCATTAAAAACATTTGTCAATATACCAGCCCATACAGTGGGGTCTGCTTTGTACAAATCGGCCGGTACCCCATCTGGGCCTGGGGCCTTCCCACTGGATGTAGACACAATTGCTTCATAGACCTCCTCTACACTAAAGTGGATTAATGTGCTGGTTCGGTCCCCTTCCCTATATATCTTTTGTTCTCCCAAATTTACATCCCTAAAGATGTTTCCAAAGTGCGATACCCATTTATCCGCTGCAATTAAACAGTCAGAATTAGTGTTAGTGGTTTCAGAGAGAAAGGGACTATTGACTACCGCCCAGAAATTCGAGCTGTCTTTCAGTACACTGGCCTGTTGTAGGGCTACCCATGCCTGTTCCCTTAGCTCCTTTTTCCTATGACAGACTGCTGTCTTATAGGCCTTTCTTTTCTCCCTAATTTCGATTTTGTCCCTAGGGGTATTTTTTAGTGCCTGTATAAGCTCTCTGTGGGTTATTGAGCAAGCTCCATTAAACCATCTTACAGCCTTCTGGCGTCTGGTCCCACCAAAAATTGTGAGGTCAGATTCAATTTGTGTCGTTAATTTCCCGAAGGCTGTTAAAATAGAACTGTCCTGTATAACGGGATCTAAACAGGTCTCAATTTCATGAGCGCAAACTGTATACAAGTTATTAAAAAAGTTGTCTGAGACTATTGTTTCCCACTTTAGCCTGCATCCCTGGTCTTTAGTACTAATATTTGTGTTTATTGGACAACTGGCCAGATCACCAGTTTTAAATACAGAGGATAATATGGCAACACTAAGTGGATTATGGTCGCTAAGACCTAACCAAGTAACCAATAAGTCCTCAGTAAACGAAACTAACGGAGCAGACAATAAAATGTAATCAATAATACTAGCTTTTCCATTTCCTACATAAGTTGGTACCGGAGCTACATTATCCATTTGTTGAAGGCAGCATACATTTTGATTCGAAAGAATAAATTCCAACAGAATGCCTGAAGGTGTGTGCTCAAAATGGTTACGTGAAAGAGTAAATTTCCCCTGGTCCTGGCTTATAACACAGTTTAAATAACATTGATGAATGTTAAAATCCCCTAAAATTATTACATAATAATAACCTTGTTTGGTCTCTTCATAACATTCCAGAAACTCCTTTAAAACTTGTAAATGTTCCAACTCATGCCCTCTAGAGAAAGAATTATAAACATTTATCACTAACACCGTGGCACGATTCTTAAAAGACAGTTCTACAGCCAAAACATTCTCAGATTTGCAGTCAACCAAACATGTCTTACAAGAAAGCTTTAGTGAAAACATTAGCAACAAACCACCTCTAGCTCTACCCATGTTCGATGAAATTGCACATTTATGAAACGAAATAAAACCATCTAAATAAAAACAATCATTTGCTTCCCAGGTTTCCTGGAGGGCAATAATATGATGCGTTGAAAGAAAATTTTCCCAGATTAGGTTTCCTCTTTTAGACCTTAATCCCGCTATGTTCCATGAAAGGACCTTTTCGTATTTAGCCACAGTGGGAGTTAGGGTAGGGGAAGATTCTGGGATATTTATAGCTATATCAACAAGATCTGGAACTGGTGGAAGTTGTGCAATTTGGGTCATATTACTTGGGGGTATACCCTGACAGATTTTATCTTCCGGACCTAGTCAGTCATTTTCATCCAGATTTTGAAGGCTTTCTAGGGGTTGGAATCTGTTACTCAATGGTAAGTTATTTTCTGTATTTGTTTTCACAAAAGGACCCCCTGATTTCCGAACTGTTTGCCATTGCCATTGCATAGGGCGTCTGCACTGGCTTGGGGGGTAAAAATATTGTAATGGGACTACCCTGATTTGAGAATTTGAACTGCTCTGGTATGCACAGCGTGTTAACATTTCTTTTTATCTGGATCCTTAAAGTTAACAACTATACAGTCACCTGCGCCATGCTTTTTGTTTGGTAGCCTATCCACCCCGCTCTTCTAGCCATAATAATATCAGATGATATGTTCTGGCCGTTTATTACATTTTTAGAGCACCAATGGGTCACTTTATATATTAGGTCCTGAGTGGTTTCCCTAGCATCTTGTGAAAGAAAAGGGACTTCCATTAAAACTGCTACTAACGGGGCAGAAGCAGGGGGCAAGTCAAGTGTGCTCTGATTCGCAACTTTAAAAGTACCATGGTTAGGCTGATTACGTATAGGTAACGGTGCCCTCTCAGGGTTCAGGAGTCTTCTAGCCTGGACTACCACAGGGCTTTTGACTACCCGTCTTGTCACCTCCGATGTTATTGACTGCCCGAGTCTACTAACTGCATCATTTGTTCCTACAATATTTAAGCACTGGCCCGGTAGATCGGGTTGGGATTGGTTCTTACTTTGAAATGGGATTTCTACCCCTGTCCCCATAGTTTTTTGCACAAAACTGTAAAATAATTCCTCAACATTTTCTATTTTTTGTATTATTGGCGCCAAATTGGCGTCATTAGTTCAAGTTTTGTAAATAAAGAATCTAATAAATGCTCATTGTTCAAAGCATGATCCAGAGATGGTTGCGTCCGAATTTGTTGCCGGAGTGATTTCCTTGGAGATTTATTTTGTGCAGATCGTTTTCTCTTGGGCGGTGGTTGTAAGTCTGGGGCCGCTTCGTTTCCCTCAGCTAGGATATTAGAAGACCTGTTAACTTCATCAGGGGTGGATATTTGGCTTGGGGGTGCAAAGGCTACTGGAGCTGCTGGATATTCTGAATGGGCCGTAACAGCTGTAAAATTCCTTGTTCTCCCTCCTCCCTTGTAGTAGGAGATTGAAGACATTTTCCAGCCTCTATAGATAGCCTTCGCTCAGTCAGGGCTATCTCCCTGAGTAATTGCATGGGCGGCTTTGGTCAAAAATGAATCAATTTTGCCCACCATGCAGACCCCCGACGTACCCCCTGTGCAGCAAGTATTTTCCTTTTGCCCATAATAGACCCTAAGCCCCTAAAACCCCTTAACTCTATATAAAGGCACTTTAAAAAAACTAGGGCAATTTGGTTTAAAATAGTTAACAGTACCTTAAAATATTTGTTTATGATCCATCCAATACTTCAATCTCCTTTTCAAAATAACTTTCAAACTTAAATGCTGGAACAGCCCAGAGAGTTGGCCCAGCCCGGCCTCCTCCGGTCGCTGACGGGCGCGGACGGGCCCGCCCTTGGCCCGGGCTTCGCCCGGGCGCGCCCGCGCGCGTCCCACGCTGCGGGAGCCTCGGTGTTGCTTTTAAGCGCCTACGGGCGCTACAGGTTGCAGACAAAGGTGCAATAGAGCGGAGGAGCCTGGAAGATGGAGTCCGTCGGACCCGCTGTGAGTGGCTCTCTTCCCCCGTGTAACTGCTGGGTTCAAGCGCGTCCCGCGCTGCGGGAGCCTCGGTGTTGCTTTTAAGCGCCTCCGGGCGCTACAGGTTGCAGACAAAGGTGCAATAGAGCGGAGGAGCCTGAAGATGGAGTCCGTCGGTCCCGCTGTGAGTGGCTCTCTTCCCCCGTGTAACTGCTGGGTTCAAGCGCGTCCCGCGCTGCGGGAGCCTCGGTGTTGCTTTTAAGCGCCTCCGGGCGCTACAGGTTGCAGACAAAGGTGCAATAGAGCGGAGGAGCCTGGAAGATGGAGTCCGTCGGACCCGCTGTGAGTGGCTCTCTTCCCCCGTGTAACTGCTGGGTTCAAGCGTGGACTCAGTGGCTAGAGCTATTGGTCAATCTGAGTTTTATTCAAAACCGTAAAATAAAGAGTGGCAATGCAAACTGGGCAAGCTTAGCGACAGACTAATAGTAGTAGTACAGACATTCATAGCAGAGGCAGTTAGAACTTAGAAGCAGCGATAACCAGAATTTAGAAACAGATAGTCAAGTCAAGATCAAAGAAGCTTTTGTAAAAAATAGAATTAGGGAGTGGAACCAGAATTAATAGTTCGGAAAAATAAGGTGCAGTAAAAGTTAGGGCACTATAATTGTTAATATTAACCACTGGAGGACTTACTGGGACCAGCAGCAGGGCCCTCGGTAGAGGAGCGGTCCTCTGGTGGTTGTCCCGCCGACTTGGACCCCGTCTTCTTGCCCCTGGGTGCTGCAGATCAGTGATCATGTAAGATATAATAAATAAAGACACAAACATTAATGATTGCTGTGAAACAAATAAATTATCTAAAAAAACGCTAAAAAAACGTTTTAGGAAACAAAAATTGCAATAAAATTGACCTATCTAATCCGATCGACTACTGGCTTGCGGGATTCACGGACAGTCTACTTATTTAGGAACACTATTTCAGTGTTCCATTCTGATTGATTCAAATAAAATCCAGAACACTAACTAAGCCTAAGTACCACCTGACCTAGCCCACCTATTCCAGACGGGCCAATTGTTCACTAAGTCTGCATTTCCATCTTTTTAGCCCTCAAAAATGCATAGATGAGAAGGAGGACACATGCATAAATTGGTGCATAATGCATACACCAAATTGTTGGTTGGTTGCATCTGATGTTCTGCTGCTGACTGACACTGCTAAGCCTACCACTCACTAAACAAACTACAAAAGGTTCTACTAAGGACTGGGGTAAGCAGCACTCTGTGACAGAGGATGCGTCACGCAGACCGCTCAAAAATTATCAACTAATGGTAACTAAACCTAGTATCAATCCATCCACCACTATTTGACAGGAGGACAAAGGAAGGACTAGAGTCTCTCTAGCAAGAGCATTACCTAACTTAAGTTCTCTAAAGTAAACTCTTACATAATAATAAGGACAAGCGAGCGCAAAGTTGCAAACAAGTAAGAGTAGCACCCAGCACCTGTGTCCTACAATCACAGAAGATTTTGAAACGTAATTTACCTGCAATGTAAGCAGCAGTATTCTTGTTATTTGTAAAAAATGTATACACAAATCACAATACTTATACTACTATATATATTAGCTACTCACCAAGCCCCATGACCTCGACACCTAGCAGGTCCAACAGGTCCTGCTCCCGGTCCAGGATGTCTGACCACCGGTGTGCCAGCTGGTTATGGGTGCGCCGGACCCCTGAGCAGCGAAACAGTGCCCGGCGCACCTTCGCCCACCGGCGGTGACGCTCCTGGGTAGGGTACCCGGAGCCTGGCCTGCCGCCTGCTGCCAAGGTCAAGGGGAGGTGGCGCTGAACAAAAAAAACAAGGGCGGCCACCTCCGCCTCACTAAAAAGCTGGCGGGCTTGCACCCCTGCAGGGCGCAGTCTGCCGCAAGGCAGGCGGCTCTTGGGCGCACGCGCCTTGCCCTTTGAGCCGTTACTGCTGCTGCTAGCCTTCGCCATGGTTCTGGGGTGTGTGGAAGGAGGCAGAAAAGAAAAGTTAGAAGGGAAAAATAAAGTTAGGGGAAGAAGTAGGAGCTTAAAGAAGAAAGTTATATAAAACAGTCGAAAAGTAAAAAAAACACAGTAAAAAGTAGAAAAAAATGCAAAATATAGACTTAGGCAAAGAGAGAGATAGATAAGAAATAAAGAAAAATTGAAAAACAGTGTAAAAAACTAAGGATTGCAAAGATTGAGGGAGGATAGAAAAGCAGGCCCAGAACCATAGCATAGAGTGAAAAACAAGATGGCCACGCCCATCGCGACCGCGTGGGTAAGTTCGCGCGATATTTCTCCCCGAGCACGCAAAAAGCGTCGTGAACACGTACGACTCGTTCCCGAACATGAAATGCGCATCGCGAGCACGCTATATGCGACCCGGAACAGGAAATAAGGGATCGCGAACGGGCGGGACAAGTGACAAACAAGATGGCCGCGCCCATAGGCGACCGCATGGGTAAGTTCACGAGATACTATCCCCCGAGCACGCAAACAGCGTCCCGAACACGCACAACGCGTTCCCGAAGAAGAAAAACGCAACGCGAACGGGCGCGACAAGCAGCTACGCACGCTCGCGTAGCTCGCGTAGCGCTTCGACGTCTTCGCGTAGCTTCGTGTAGTGCGACTACGCGAACTACGCCCAGGGTTAATCTTTACCCCTCCGCTATCCAACATTTCCCTACTGTTGCACTTACTGGACTGGGAATATTAAGTTTTACCCCTCTGCTATCCAACACTTTCCCTACTGTTCCACTCACTGGAGTGGGAATAGTAAGTTTTACCCCTCCGCTATCCAACACTTTCCCTACTGTTGCACTCACTGGAGTGGGAATAGTAATCTTTACCCCGCCACTATCCAACATTTTCCCTACTGTTGCACTTACTGGAGTGGGAATATTAAGTTTTACCCCTCCGCTATCCAACACCTTCCCTACTGTTGCACTCACTGGAGTGGGAATAGTAATTTTTACCCCTCCACTATCCAACATTTTCCCTACTGTTGCACTCACTGGAGTGGGAATAGTAGGTTTAACCCCTCCGCTATCCAACACTTTCCCTACTATTGCACCCACTGGAGTGGGAATAGTAATTTTTACCCTTCCGCTATCCAACACTTTCCCTACTGTTGCACTCACTGGAGTGGGAATAGTAATTTTTACCCCTCCGCTATCCAACACTTTCCCTACTGTTGCACTCACTGGAGTGGGAATAGTAATATTTACCCCTTCGCTATCCAACACTTTCCCTACTATTGCACTCACTGGAGTGGGAATAGTAATTTTTACCCCTCCCCTATCCAACAGTTTCCCTACAGTTGCACTCACTGGAGTGAGAATAGTAATTATTACCCCTTCGCTAGCCAACATTTTCCCTACTGTTGCACTCACTGGAGTGGGAATATTAAGTTTTACCCCTCCGCTATCCAACACTTTCCCTACTGTTGCACTCACTGGAGTGGGAATAGTAAATTTTACCCCTCCGCTATCCAACACTTTGCCTACTGTTGCACTCACTGGAGTAGGAATAGTAATTTTTCCCCCTCCGCTAACCAACACTTTCCCTACTGTTGCACTCACTGGAGTGGGAATAGTAATTTTTACACCTCCGCTATCCAACACTTTCCCTACTGTTGCACTCACTGGAGTGGGAATAGTGATTTTTACCCCTCCTCTATCCAACACTTTCCCTACTGTTGCACTCACTGCAGTGGGATTAGTCATTTTTACTAGTCCGCTATCCAACATTTTCCCTACTGTTGCACTAACTGGAATGGCAATAGTAATTTTTACTCCTCCGCTATCCAACACTTTCCCTACTCTTGCATTCAATGGAGTGCAAAATTTAAGTTTAAAGACTTCTAAATATTTTAATGTTTTAATTTATAATATAATGTTTTTTATTAGATTTTATGTTATAAGTGTATGTAAATATATATATATTTATTTGTAAATTTTTATATATTTATAAAATTATAAAATAAATTAAAATTAATAGTTTACTAATTGCTTTAAAGTAAAAAGATATATATATATTACATTTTACATATGTATGTTTAAATATATTTTTAATTACATTTATTTCTTATATTTGTTAAAATGTTTATTAAATCTAAATAATTTTTTAAAGTTAATTTTATTTAATATATTTAACATTAATTTTTATATAAATAAAAATCGATATTTTGTACATCTATATTTTTTACATCGATATTTTTTTCGATATTTTTATACTTACCATTATAAATATAGGATGTCGATATTTTTAACATCGATATTTATGACTCGATATTTGTGTATGGGGATATTTTGCGCGTCGATATTGTATCAGTGAACCCACAAATTTATGGTCACTAACCAGATTTGCCATACATGATACATTTATGTCATATTATAAAGCGTTATAACCCCCGGTTGCTCGTGGACTGCATAAACAAACCTTCTTTGTAGCCCTCGTGCTGCACTCTATTGACCGGCCCAGAGGACCTGCAGCAGCCCATAACAGAACAGGAACCATGGGCGGCAGTATAAGGGTTAGCCACCTGTAAAACTCCTGGCCTTGATGGTCTTCCAGCTAAGTTTTATAAGGCGCACAAGGGCATCTTGGTCCCTAATTGTTAGAGATTTAACAGATGGCCTTAGAAGAAGGGATACTGCCACCGACGCTTCACGAGTCCCTCATAATATCACTACCGAAACCAGACAAGGACCCCCTCGAAGTGTTGTCGTATCGTATGTGAATGTTAGTCACAGACTATAAGATACTCAGCAAAGTCAAAGCTGGCCACCTGGTGGAATATATGCCACTATTGGTGCATGCGGATCAGAACGGTTTTATTCCTAATCGCGGGACTACCCTGAACATACGTAGGCTTCACAGAGTACTGGAGCTGGCGTTACTGGCCCTTTGCTGCCTGTTTGATGATAGACCTAGAACAGGCTTTTGATACAGCCGATTGGAACTACATGTTTGCAGCACTGTTGTGGTTTGGGCTTCTGTTAAGATTACTGCACCTCATTTGATTATTCTATACAGCTCCCACGGCCAGGGTCCGTGGGATGGCTTATCTCAGCCCCATTTGAGATCAGCCGGGGTACATGCCAGGGATGTCTGCTGTCACCGCTCTTATTTACATTGTCAGTGGAGCCCTTAGCCCAATGGATGTGGCATGCCGGGGAGGAGTTGGGCATCCTGTTGAGAACTGAGCTTCATGCGGTTTCGCTATATGCAGATGATGTACTTATTTACATACGAGACATTCAACAAGGGCTTGGAAGCATTGAATTGGTACTCGAGCAATTTAAGAGCGCCTCGGGTCTGGGAGTGAATTGGGCCAAGACCTGTCTGTTTCTGATGAGCCCAACATTCCCGCCACAGCTCCACACAGTGGGACCCCACCAGGTGATATGGGAACCGTCTATGTTCCGTTATCTGGGTATTCGAATATACCACGACACCTGAGATTTAATAGACAGTAATCTTACCAGGGCGATCACCTCCCTGAGACCACAGATGGCCTTTTGGAGCATGTTGCCACTTCCAGTGCATGCTGAGTCTCGCTGTTGAAGATGATGATGCTCCCCTGACTACTTTACTACTTCCATAACCTGCCAGTTCACGTACCAAGCTCTACCTTCCGCACCTTGCACAGTATACTGGGGTACTTTATTTGGAAGAAGGGGCATAGAGGGGTCGCACTGCGGAAGGTCCAGATGCCAGTCGACAAGGGGGGCTTAGGGGCTCCCAATTTTGAATGGTGGCACAGCTACAGTGGACGTCATGCTGGCTGGCAGGTCGACACCTGGTTGAACTAGGCATGCCCATATTTGAATGAGTTGCTCAAGTGATTCATGAGTTGCTGTTACCGTTGGTTAAACTCCCCCTCCACCCCAATAAGCTTCTGACTGTAGAGTAGTCAGCTACACCAGGAGATCTGTGTCAAGTCCCTACGGCATTTCAGGGAATTGATTGGGTGGGAGTGAGTGGGACTCTGGAAATCGGAAGGGGTGGTCAGGCTGGGCGACCTGTCTCAAAACGGTGCCCTTGTGCCCTTTGAATAATTATGCGAGGATTGTGGTATCCCTCCAGGCCATTTCCCAGTGCATCGAACACTACTGGCTGAACTGCAGCGGCGTTGGCACATCACAGACACGGAACCAGAAACTCATCCACTGATACACGCGCTCCATGTGATAGGCGATGATCGACACCTTATCACATGGTTCACGTGTGCGATGGCCTCTACCGCACTGGATTTGATGCAATCCACAAGACAGCATTAGGAGTGGGACATTGGCTGTGTGCTGACAAAAAAAGAGTGGGATAGGGCACTCGTTTACCCACTTAAACATTCCCGCAATGCAAAATTCTATTACATCCAACACAACATTTTACAAAGAGCATATCTCACACCTGTGCGGCTGCAAATAATATATGGGAGTGAGGCAGCGTGCCCTAGGTGTGATTCCTGAGCCGCAGACATGGCACACATGTTCTGGAACTGTCCGCAGGCCCGGCTATTGTGGAGGGCGGTACTAGACACCTTGGCGTCGGTCACGGGTAGGGAGGATTTGTGCACCATGGAATCGGGTCTGTTGGGGCTATACCGACGTAGGAGGTGGGGAGGTGTTAGAAGTTGATTTATAGATTAGGCTCTAATTATAACTAAAAGGGCCATTGCCATGAAATGGAAGGACGCAAACGTTCCTGGTATGCCCTATTGGTTTGCGGCAACACTGAAGTGGAGCAGGGCCGAATCGGTGGCCCTGCATAAAGATGAGGTCAGAGGATTGCATAGGGTCCCCATTGCACTGGAGTGGGATGTCCTTGTGTACAAACTGCAGGCCCTCTCTGAGGAGCCCGGAGGGGAGAGACTCAGGAAGGAAGCATGATTATGCTATATAGCCACCTTGTACATCCCCTTTTTCACGTTATTGTGGCCTTGGAGCTTGCGCCCTATCTGGCCTCGAGTCATTCTAGGAGCTCGCGCTCAACCTCCCCCCTTTTCTTCTTCCCTATGGATGCAGTTTGCTCAGGAGCTGGAATATTATGCCTTTGTGTGCTGTCTGTACGTGTAATATCGCTATAATGGCTTTCCAACCTGTGCCACAAATATCAAAAATTAACAAAAATGCACGGATCTAGACAAATGGAAATGTTAGTGCCCTGCTGGTTAAGCTTGTTGCTTGTTCAAAAAGAAGGAGCCAATATCTTATGTTGAAAATTTAATTGCTGTCTATGAAGCACTGACCCACTGGAAATCGTCTTATGATTGTGCATATTACCATACTGTAATGATTGCAATGCATATATTGTACTCTAAAAATATATACAAATTGGTTCTTATTGATTGCACAAATGAGTGGCTCACTTACTAAAATTTGACGCAAGGCAGCGCTGCACGTCAGTTTGCTGCGTTACCCTGTGTCAAAAGAAAAGAGCAGAAATGCATCGTATCTATGAGATACGTCGCATTTCTATCCTCTTACACTGTGCTGGCACACAAATGGTTGCCTAGCACCAATGCAGCCAACCTTGACCATGGTGCGTGGGGGCCTGTGCTGAAATAAGGTTGTATTTGTGCAGGAAGGAGCACCCTCTGTCACAAAAAATAACCATTACGCCACCCCTGGGGAGGCATAGCCTTTTGACGCATTCCCAGATGTACATTTCTTTGTAAATCTGGAAATGCATCAAAATCAATGGGTGCTGCATGGGAAAATCAACGACAATGCCCATGGTATGCACCTCTGACACAGAGTAAGGCAAAGCAGTGACTTGGGTTGCCTTGCCATACTCCATATCTATGAGGCCATGAAAACACATGCAAAGTGGCTTTGTGTGGCATCGTAGATATGGATCTGCACTTTATGCTGCCGGTGCGTCACAAAAAGTGATGCACTGGCAGTGCAATGGGCTTGTACATAAGCTCCTTGAATCATACACAACCTGATGGGGACAATGCAGGCCACCATGCATCATGAGGCCACTGTGTGTTACTTGGGCACATGCACACAAATCGGCACTGTAAAGCAAATGAACTGCATGGGCTTGCCAGAGGAGCAGCAGCTCACGGGAGAGGGGGGTACAGTGTGGTGTTTGTGAAGTATCAACACATAGGAACATGCCAAGAGCCAAGTGTACATTATTTGCCATGGTAATACATAGTACACAGCTGTCCTGATGTGCGGGGTGAGACCACATTGGTATCATTTGCCATGGAGGGGCCGCCAGAACTCATGCCATGTACCAAATCTGACTGGATCAGGATTAATGCAAGTGATGCGCACAGGAGGACCATGTGCATGGAAATCAAAGATGATGTGTGGCCCTGGTGGGATCCTGGTTGTGCAGTGCATTGTAAGTGCTGGCTGAGTAGCTTGAACTGTGACTGTGGGCCTGATTACAACTTTGGCGGTGCAGCACCAGGTCTGCCCTACCACCGCACTCCTAAAGCCACCTCCTGTCTGGCAGGCTTTTTTGGCGTTCTCACGGCTGTGCCTCTAACAATGAGCACCGCAATGGGAATGCCAAAAACAGGTCCTGCATGGCATGGACTAAACAGTCCATGCCGTGCAGGAACTGGGGTTCATGCACACTGGGGGGGGGGAAATGTTGTGCCCCCCTGAATGCACCCCAGGGCACAGAGGCACTTTGTTTCCTCTCCACCAGGGTTTTCCTGGAAGAGGAAACTCCTAATATGCTTGGCGGGACCGCAGCGGTCCTGCCAAGTATATTGATGCCTCTTGACCACTGCAACACCACCAGGTAACGGTGGTTCCCGGCGGCTGCGGCGGCGCAATGGCGGTCCGACCACACAAAATCGCAATAGGGCAGACTGCCGCACCCCCATGAGTCTGGCGGTCCATGGACCACCAGACTCGTAATTGAGCCCTGTGTCTGAATGGTGAGACATTGCATAACAAGGAGGTCAGATTGGATATCTTTTTTGCAAGGTAGCCTAATACACATGCACTGCTGTGTTTGACAGTGTCACACTGGCATTGCAGCTGGGAAGGGATGACAGAGAAGTGCCCACTGAGGTCCAACATTCTACATGTGATGTGGTCCTGGGTGAAGATGTAGCATGTGCCAGGGGGGATTCTGAAGGGAAATTGTCTCACCATGCCACTTATGTCTCAGTGTAGGATGTGAAATAGGGATCTGTCAATGCACATCAAAACCTAGTCTGCCACCACAAAGGGCAGGAGTCAACGATGATTGGAGACTGAGGTGGATGTGCCTAGTTATGTCACAAACCTGGGTAGAAACATGTCACCAATTCTAGCACTACTATCATGTGGGGTACTGCTTGACCCATCGATCTCAAAAACAGACAGCCATGTCAGTCCATTGGATATGGTCAATGTTAGACCTGGCACCATTGGCGTGGGTCTCCCCTCCATTTTTCGCTTTTTGTCTCCTCTGTGTTTGCTGGTGTTAGATGCTCTGGGCGCTGTGCCACGGCCATTCCGTGCCACAGCGCGAATGCTCCCTATTGTAAATTGACTGTATGAATTGATGTTCCCATAATTGGCTCATTTGGTTTACCTGTTAGTCTCTAGTATAGTGCACCGTGCGTGCCCAGGGCTGGTAGGACCGAATGCTGCTGGTGGGCCTGCAGCGCTGATTGCGCCACCCACAGAAGCAGCTTGTAAAGTGGAAAGTCGAATTTAGTATGCCTGAGCTCAGAATATTAAAGTACATCTTTTAGTGAGGGTTATTTCTATATTCTGTGTCTCAAAATACCACTTTGGGAAAGCGGGTATTTTCTTGCCTAAGTCTTCCAGTGTGCTCTGCTGTTATGTATATTGGCTGTCTAGTTTTGGAGGGACAGGGTAGGTTGAACCCGACCTGGGTCGAGTAGAGAGATCTGCATCTGGAGTATGGGGAGGGGTGACCCTTTGATCTGAGCAGGGCTACGCCTGGCAAGGTGAATGATGGCTCCCCCTCCCACGGTGCATCTGATGGCAGACCCCCTCTCCTAAAGGGCAGGATGCCGCCTCGTAAACAACGTGCCCCCAGGACCTCCCCGAACTGGTTCTGACTGGGTTCAGTGACTTGTGACTTTTGAGAGAACAAAGGCGAGGGGGTATAAAGATGTGCGCGAAAACCCCAAGGGGTGTTACTTCTGGATGCCAAGACGAACCTCTGTCCGTGTAACTAGAGGGAAAGGACTTTGAAACTTTCATCCATCTTGCTGAAGCAACTACCCAAGGGCCTGATTTGAGCTCGCCTGCTGCTGAAGTCTCAGGGACATTAGACTTCACCCATCAGCCGTCTGGATTCCTATTTGAGGGGATTCTACCCGCAGGTGAGGCCTCTGTTGAGAATTCCAGAGCCTCTGGTTCTACTGCGGGGAACGCAGGCTGAAAGTCACTATCGCTATTGTGGGCCGCTGCAGCTGAGGAGCTGTGCCACTGAGTGCCCGCATTTGCCATCCTACGGAAATCATCGCTATCGCTATTGTGGGCCGCTGCAGCTGAGGAGCTGTGCCGCTGAGTGCCCGCATTTGCCATCCTACGAAAATCATCGCTGACGCTATTGTGGGCCGCTGCAGCTGAGGAGCTGTGCCGCTGAGTGCCCGCATTTGCCATCCTACGGAAATCATCACTATCACTATTGTGGGCCGCTGCAGCTGAGGAGCTGTGCCGCTGAGTGCCCGCATTTGCCATCCTACGGAAATCATCGCTATCGCTATTGTGGGCCGCTGCAGCTGAGGAGCTGTGCCGCTGAGTGCCCGCATATGCCATCCTACGAAAATCATCACTATCGCTATTGTGGGCCGTTGCAGCTGAGGAGCTGTGCCGCTGAGTGCCGGCATTTGCCATCCTACGGAAATCATCGCTATCGCTATTGTGGGCCGCTGCAGCTGAGGAGCTGTGCCACTGAGTGCCCGCACTAGTCACCACTTCCAGGATCTTGTTACCACCTGCGGGTACCGCTGGGTGCCCGCCTTTAAGCCCCGTCCCAGGATTATCGTGAGTGCACGCCGCGGACCGCTACAGCCGGGAGCTGTGGCCGCTGCGAGTCCGCCTGTCATCACCGCGGCTTCCTTGTGAGGCTGCGTGCCGTGCCCTTTTCCATCTCAGGTACATTGTGCATCACCGGGTCGCGTGGATCCCGGCCCCGAACTAAGTCCGTTCCACCCCCATTTCGAGTGCCTTCATTGCTTTTGAAGTGAATCTGTAATTGTGTGCATTGCGGCTCCTTGAGTGCTTTTAGCCTCGTGTTCAGTCTATATAAAGATAACTATTTTTCTATAACTACTTGTGGTGTCCGTTTGTAGCGTCTCTCCTGTGTTATTGTGTATGGTCATAAATGCTTCACACACTGCCTCTGAGATAGGCCTGTCTGCTCGTGCTACGTTACCACAGGGTTGAGCAGGGGTTATCAAAGGGTGTAGCCCCTTACTCTGACTTAGGAAGAAGGATCCCTATTTGGACCTCGGCGCCAGCCGCGGCCAACTAGAGATCCCCATTTCTAACATTGGTGGTCAGCGGTGAGGATCAGGACTTGCATTTGTGATCCACATACAATAACCAGTGTACGCTACTAGTGAGTGTAGGCCTAGGCGCAACCACGTACGGTTTGATTTTGTTCTATTGTCGATTGTAATTTGCCGTTATGTCTACAACGGGTAGGCCAACGTCCAATGCTTCGGAGGATCTCATCTTTGAGGAAGAGAGGTTACAAACCTACACTGCCAAACAGCTAAAGTCTTTTTGCAAGCGAGTCACAGTCCCTGTTGCGGGTCTCTCTAGGAAGGAGGAGTATCAGAAGGCCCTTAAGGCCTGGTTAGAAGCGAGAGAGTCCGCTAGGAATGAGGGAGAGAATGCTGAAGGGCAGCAGGATGACGAAGTGGATTTAGTGGGAGGTAAAGCACTTTCCAATCCAGGTACTAGTGTGTCCTCAAAGGGTCTGTCTCCAGAAGAGATGGAGGACAGGGAGAGAGATAGGAGGCATAGTTTGGAGATGGCCAAATTAGAAGGTCAGAAGGACCTAGAGAGTAAAACATTGGATATTGAGAATAACAGGTTGGCATTTGAACTTGAGAAAATGAAACTGGAGCATGAGAGAGTATTGAGGGAGCTGGAGATCAAGGTTAAGAGCTTAGAGATCTCTCCCTCTGGTGGCAGCATACTGTTAGTACCTACCGAGAGTAGAGTGTATATACCCAAGGATGTCATCAAGGATTTCCATAAGAGTGAGGATATTGGGCAATGGTTTGCCGCATATGAAATAGCCTTGGTGTCCCACCGGGTCCCTGAGAAGGATTGGGGAGCGGGGTTGTGGGGACGCTTTGTGAGTGATGGGAGGGATACCCTGTTGGATCTGCCTGAAGAGAGCAGGATGGTGTATGCCCATATGAAAGAGGCCTTGATGACGCGATATGGTTTGACCCCAGAAATGTACAGGCAGAGATTTAGAACCTGTAAGATGTTAGAGGGTACCACTTGGGTCGAATATGTGTCTTTTTTTTGCAGAGCAATGGATCGATGGGTAAAGGGTAGCAAAGTGGAAACTTTTGAGCAACTGTATGATTTGTTTGCATGGGAGCATTTATCTAGTAACTGTTTTCCAGAGCTATGCCAGCACCTTGTTGATAGCAAGCTAACTAACCCTAGGAAGCTTGCAGAGGAGGCAGACCACTGGGTGAGCACCCGGGTTCGCAAGGGTCTTGTGGGAGACTTCCCCAAAGGTGGGCAGGGTCCCCAGCCGAGTAGTGGGGGGACAGGGGTAAACCGAGGGAGTTCCAGAGAGGGCCCCAAAGTAATTCCCAAGGGAACCAAGGAGTGGTGTCCCAGTCTCCCCCTGAGAAAAAGCCAGTGCCCCCGACAGGTAGGCCTGTTCATAGGGGGCCCCTTACTTGTTTTAAATGTGGTCAAGTGGGCCACCGGTATTATGATCACCAGTGTCCCCAGAGGGACCTCAATGCCCCACCCCGCGCACCACCCCGCCAGCTTGCTAGTGTAGCCCTGGGAGGGGAGGAGATGGGTGCCCAAGGTGGGTGGGAATTGACCCTTGTCTCGCTAGGAGATTTTGAGAAGGTCCCTAACCCCACGCTGCCTGATAACACTAAGAAGTACAGGCAGTGGGTGACCATCAATGGCCATAGGGTGGAGGCTTTGAGGGACACCGGAGCTAGTGTGACTGCTGTCAGCTCCCGGTTAGTGTCCAAAGAGCAGGTTGTCCCCCATGCATTCTTCCCAGTAGTGTCAGCAGACAACTCTGAGAGTGGGGGGGGGTCTCAGGAACTCTTCAAGTAGCTGTGAGGCCAGCCATGCCGGTAGACTGTCTGTTGGGCAACGATTTAGAAAACTCCCCATGGGCTACGGTGGAGAGGAAATCTCACTTGGAAATGTTGGGTCTGCCTGAGAGGGCGTGTGCGACCACTCGGTCCATGGCAGCCAGTAAGGACGTTCAGAAGGACGTGGAGCCTGAAAGTATGGCCCAGGCCCCTGCCTTACAGAGAAGGGGTAGGGGGCGCGGGAAACCGGCCCCCATAGTTCCCACGGTCCAGGAAGGAGCAGACCTTGAGGGGGAGGCCCTGGAGCCTACAGGGGAACAGGTAGCCGAACTGGGGGACCTGCCTGAGCTGACCCATTGGCAGCAGGAAGGAGGGCCCACCAGGGAGGAATTTTGTGAACAGCAGAAAACGTGCCCTTCTCTCGAGGGGCTGCGGTGACAGGCTGCAGCCCAGGCAGCAGGTGATCGGTCAGGGTCACAACTGATCTATTGGGAGAATGACCTCCTTTACAGCGAGCCTAAGGTTGCTGAGCCTGGGTCAGCCCGTGTGCTGGTGGTACCCCAGTGCTTCAGAGCCTTCCTACTGGGGTTGGCTCATGATGTGCCATTGGCAGGACATCTGGGGCAGACCAAGACCTTCGAGAGGCTGGTCACCCACTTTTTTTGGCCCCAGATGCGCAGGAGCTCAGATCTCACTGCAGGACATATGAGACTTGCCAGGCAAGTGGGAAGAGTGGGGGGAAGATCAAAGCCCCACTCCAGCCCTTTCCAGTTGTCAGTACCCCGTTCGAGCGAGTGGGAATTGACAGTGTGGGGCCTCTGGACCCCAAGACAGCCATGGGCAACAGGTTCATCCTGGTCTTGGTGGACCATGCCACCCGGTACCCTGAAGCCATCCCACTCCGGACAGTGATGCCCCCGTGGTGGGACGTGCACTGATGGGGATTTTCTCCCGGGTAGGGTTCCCCAGCGAGGTGGTGTCTGATAGGGGTACTAACTTCATTTCCAAATATATGAAGTCTCTGTGGGAGGAGTGTGGGGTAACTTATAAGTTTACCACCCCTTACCACCACCAAGGGAATGGGCTGTTTGAGAGATTCAACCGGACCCTCAAAGGCATGATTATGGGCCTAGAAGAGACCATGAGGCATAAGTGGGACATCCTCTTGCCATGCCTGTTGTTTGCTTACCGTGAGGTGCCACAGAAGTCCCTAGGGTTCAGCCCCTTTGAACTACTCTATGGTCACCCGGTAAGAGGGCCTCTGAGTCTGGTCAAGGAAGGCTGGGAGCAATCTCCCAGGAAACCTCCCCAGGATGTGTTTAGTTACATGCTGGCCTTCAGGAACCAGACTCGGCGTTTCAGAAAGCTTGCTGAGGCAAATCTGGAAGCCAGCCACGAAGAGATGAAACATTGGCACGATCAGAATGCCACTCTGATTGAGTTTCAGTCTGGTCAAAAGGTTTGGGTCATGGCCCCAGTGGAGCCTTGTGCGCTCCAAGATAAGTGGACCGGACCATTTGAGGTGGTGGAGCGCAAGAGTCCTGTTACCTACTTGGTGGACTTGCGGTCTCCCCGGAACCCCTTGCGGGTCCTGCATGTCAACCGCCTGAAGCCCCACTTTGAGAGGTCCGAAGTGGGCATGCTCCTGGCCACAGATGCTGGGATGGAGGAGGAGAGTGAGCCTCTTCCTGACCTCCTGTGTCCAAAGGAGCAAGACGGGTCAGTGGAGGGTGTGGTCCTCTCCGCCACACTGACCCCTGAGCAACAGAGTGATTGTCGCCAACTGTTGGGACAATTCAGTGATCTGTTCTCCCTGGTGCCTAGTGTCACTGATTGGTGTGTCCACGAAGTGGACACTGGGGACAGTCCTCCTGTTAAGCACAAGGCTTACCGAGTGACTGACCGGGTTAGGGCATCCATTAAGGAAGAGGTTTCCAAAATGTTTGCTTTAGGGGTGATTGAGTCCTCTAGCAACCCTTGGTCCAGCCCAGTGGTCTTGGTACCAAAAGCTGCAGCGCCTGGTGCCACCCCAGAACTTCGGTTCTGCGTGGACTACCGAGGTCTCAATTCAGTCACAAAGACTGACGCGCACCCCATCCCCAGAGCTGATGAGCTCATAGATTGGCTAGGGGCTGCACGGTACCTCAGCACGTTTGATTTGACGTCTGGGAATTGGCAGATCGCCTTAACTGATGGGGCAAAGGAGAGGTCCGCATTCTCCACACCAGATGGGCACTACCAGTTCAGGGTGATGCCGTTTGTGATGAAGAATGCCCCTGCCACCTTTCAGAGGTTGGTCAACAGGGTGTTGGATGGGCTGGAAGATTTCAGTGCCGCCTACCTGGATGACATTGCAGTGTTTAGTTCCTCATGGGAGGACCACCTGCGCCACCTCTGGGAAGTGTTGATGGCACTGCGAAGGGCAGGCCTCACAATCAAGGCAAGTAAGTGTCAGATTGGGCAGGGTTCTGTGGTGTACTTGGGACACCAGGTGGGAGCGGCCAGGTGGCGCCCCTACAGCCCAAGATTAAAACCATCCTGGCTTGGGAGCCCCCAAGACCCAGACACAGGTGAGAGCCTTTTTAGGACTCACGGGTTATTACAGGAGGTTTGTCAAGGGGTATGGCAGCATTGTTGCACCCTTGACTGAGCTGACTTCTAAGAAGCAGCCCAAGATGGTAAACTGGACTGACACCTGTCAGAACGCTTTTGACACCCTGAAGACTGCCATGTGCACAGCACCTGTACTTCAGGCGCCCAACTTTTCAAAAGAATTTGTTTCCAGACAGACGCTTCTGAGTATGGTGTGGGGGCCGTTCTGTCACAGATCAATGAGGAGGGCCTAGACCAACCTGTAGCCTTCATTAGTAGGAGGTTACTTCCACAGGAACAGAGGTGGAGTGCAATTGAGCGTGAGGCATTTGCTGTGGTCTGGGCACTGAAAAAGCTGAGACCATACCTGTTTGGGACTCACTTCCGGGTTCAGACAGACCACAGGCCCCTCAGATGGTTGATGCAGATGAGGGGAGAGAATCCAAAGTTGTTGAGGTGGTCCATTTCCCTACAGGGTATGGACTTTACGGTGGAACACTGCCCTGGTACAGAGCACGCCAATGCTGATGGTCTGTCCAAATTTTTCCGCCTTAGTGATGAGAACTCCCAAGTGGGTGGGTAGTTCTCCCCACATTTCAGCTGGAGGGGACACGTGTTAGACCTGGCACCATTGGCGTGGGTCTCCCTCCATTTTTCGCTTTTGTCTCCTCTGTGTTTGCTGGTGTTAGATGCTCTGGGCGCTGTGCCACGGCCATTCCGTGCCACAGCTGAATGCTCCCTATTGTAAATTGACTGTATGAATTGATGTTCCCATAATTGGCTCATTTGGTTTACCTGTTAGTCTCTAGTATAGTGCACCGTGCGTGCCCAGGGCTGGTAGACCGAATGCTGCTGGTGGGCCTGCAGCGCTGATTGCGCCACCCACAGAAGCAGCTTGTAAAGTGGAAAGTCGAATTTAGTATGCCTGAGCTCAGAATATTAAAGTACATCTTTTAGTGAGGGTTATTTCTATATTCTGTGTCTGAAAATACCACTTTGGGAAAGCGGGTATTTTCTTGCCTAAGTCTTCCAGTGTGCTCTACTGTTATGTGTATTGGCTGTCTGGTTTTGGAGGGACAGGGTAGGTTGAACCCGACCTGGGTCGAGTAGAGAGATCTGCAGCTGGAGTATGGGGAGGGGTGACCCTTGATCTGAGCAGGGCTGCGCCTGGCAAGGTGAATTATGGCTCCCTCCCACGGTGCGCCTGATGGCAGACCCCTCTCCTAAAGGGCAGGATGCCGCCTCGTAAACAACGTGCCCCCAGGACCTCCCCGAACTGGTTCTGACTGGGTTCAGTGACTTGTGACTTTTGAGGGAACAAAGGCGAGGGGGGTATAAAGATGTGCGCGAAAACCCCCACGGGGGTGTTACTTCTGGATGCCAAGACAAACCTCTATCCGTGTAACAAGAGGGAAAGGACTTTGAAACTTTCATCCATCTTGCTGAAGCAACTACCCAAAGGCCTGATTTGAGCTTGCCTCCTGCTGAAGTCTCAGGGACATTAGACTTCACCCATCAGCCGTCTGGATTCCTATTTGAGGGGGATTCTACCCGCAGGTGAGGCCTCTGTTGAGAATTCCAGAGCCTCTCGTTCTACTGCGGGGAACGCGGGCTGAAAGTTGCTATTGCTATTGGGGGCCGCTGCAGCTGAGGAGCTGTGCCGCTGAGTGCCCGCATTTGCCATCCTACGGAAATCATCGCTATCGCTATTGTGGGCCGCTGCAGCTGAGGAGCTGTGCCGCTGAGTGCCCGCATTTGCCATCCTACGGAAATCATCGCTATCGCTATTGTGGGCCGCTGCAGCTGAGGAACTGTGCCGCTGAGTGCCCGCATTTGCCATCCTACGAAAATCATCGCTATCGCTATTGTGGGCCGTGTGCAGCTGAGGAGCTGTGCCGCTGAGTGCCCGCGATTTGCCATCCTACGGAAATCATCGCTTATCGCTATTGTGGGCCGCTACAGCTGAGGAGCTGTGCCGCTGAGTGCCCGCGATTTGCCATCCTACGGAAATCATCGCTATCGCTATTGTGGGCCGCTGCAGTTGAGGAGCTGTGCCGCTGAGTGCCCGCGATTTGCCATCCTATGGAAATCATCGCTATCGCTATTGTGGGCCGCTGCAGCTGAGGAGCTGTGCCGCTGAGTGCCCGCACTAGTCACCACTTCCAGGATCTTGTTACCACCTGCGGGTACCGCTGGGTGCCCGCCTTTAAGCCCCGTCCCAGGATTATCATGAGTGCATGCCGCGGACCGCTACAGCCGGGAGCTGTGGCCGCTGCGAGTCCGCCTGTCATCACCGCGGCTTCCTTGTGAGGCTGCGTGCCGTGCCCCTTTCCATCTCAGGTACATTGTGCATCACTGGGTCGCGTGGACCCCGGCCCCGAACTAAGCCCGTTCCACCCCCGTTTCGAGTGCCTTTATTGCTTTTGAAGTGAATCTGTAATTGTGTGCATTGTGGCTCCTTGAGTGCTTTTAGCCTCGTGTTCAGTCTATATAAAGATAACTATTTTTCTATAACTACTTGTGGTGTCCGTTTGTAGCGTCTCTCCTGTGTTATTGTGTATGGTCATAAATGCTTCACACACTGCCTCTGAGATAGGCCTGTCTGCTCGTGCTACGTTACCACAGGGTTGAGCAGGGTTTATCAAAGGGTGTAGCCCCCTTACTCTGACTTAGGAAGAAGGATCCCTATTTGGACCTCGGCGCCAGCCGCGGCCAACTAGAGATCCCCATTTCTAACAGTCAAACATATTGATGGTGCTGTAGGCACATGAGACTCAATCTATGATTTGGGTTTGTGGCATTAAGTTTAGTCACTGGCACAAAATGAGGAGTGCCAGAGGAGGCATGTAAGGCTGTGTTATATATTACGCAGATACCCAACTCTGACTATTATCAACTGTTGTTAGTGTCCATGCTAGCAACCTACCTAGTGTGAGGGGCCCATCACCTCAGATTTGGTATAAAGTGCCCACTGTCCAGCCAGATGAAGCCAAATGTGTATCCAAACAAATCAAAATAGTAGTTGCAAATTGGAAATAGATGGTAAGTACATGCCCTGACACATTCCTGCTGTATAGCAAGGTTGTTCACAGTGTAGAGTTGTGTAGTATCTGTGTTACAAAATCAACTCTTGGCCACAGGAATGCACAATGTGCATGCAAGACAGCACTACAAGGCACAGTGCCATAGTGCACAGTTTGAAAGCCAGATGGTAGGATCATAACAAATTCATGACCAGTCCAACATCACCTGCAGAAGAGCAGTGGCCTGAATACTGGCCACATGGAATGCAGACACCCTGGGGATTAGGTGAAATGTGACCAGTAGTGGTGTCAATATGTCAAAACACAATCAGCATAGGTATCAGGAAAAAGACTGAAAATCAACTTGGCAGATATGGATCTGACCTCTTTGTATACGTCCAGGCCCAGTGACCTGTGCAACTGTGTTGCAATATGTGTCATTAGATAAAAAAGTCACCCTTATCACACAGTGGTTGTATGAAGTATGCAGAGATACTGCCATCTGAAAGGCAACTACAGTGCTACTTGGACTCTATACCTTCATGTAACAGACATCCAACGCATCAATGTTGTGTAGAAAGTCAAATATTAGCAAGTCAGATTGGCATTCAGATCACTCTATGTAAACATCTAATAGACAACCCCATTAACATTTCTCTATCTCATTGCAGAGAATGTACCTACACCTAATGACCAGCTGCCTGTCCAGGATGGTGATCTGGATATGGATGACATACTACCAGACATTGACCGAGAGACCGTCCAGCAAATCATGGACTCCTTTGGAACATCATCTCCTGTTTCAGGAAGGGCCAACATTGTTGCGGGGTCTCCAGAGGATCCACCCATCAGCCAACTATCATCACCTGCCAGCCCACCCCCAGGCCTGGACTCCCAGAACCCCCATGTCAAATTCCAATGTCGTCCAGTGGGAGATGGTAGATGTGGTACCTGTGGGGATGGAGACCATGGCGGGTACACTAGAGGCAGTCCATAGGTGTCTCAGTGCCAATAACGACACCTCACTACTATAAGAGACAGCTGCCCTCTGCTATGTGGACTAAAACAGTCCCTAGCTGACATCGCTGGCGTCATGAGGCAGAGGCATGAACAACTGCCCTGCCAAAGTGGCACCAGCGAGATTGCCAACCTGCTGGGGGCCATCTTCAACATTCTTGAGTCCATTGAGCAGAAGCAGGACACATATATCGCTACTATGGGTGCCTACTACAGCAACGTTACTGCTATGCTGGCAAACCAGGAGACCCTTCTCAGTGCATGACTGCCTCACTTGTTTGCACAGAGAAATGCTGCTGCAGACAGGGGGCTCCACATCTTCAGCCCCTGATGTGTGTGTGCCTCCGTTGCCTCTGGCACCTGAAACACCCCCCACACAGGAAGGACATCCAGCTGATGTGACAGCTGCAAAATCACGCATTATGCAAATGCATCTTTTTTTAATTATGCTACGGGCCAAATGTGGGTTTTACAGTATACTGTGCTGTGCTGTGCAATGCATGTTAACAATTACAGGGATCGCTGTATTGCCTGTGAATAGTTGCTTTGACCTGCATGATGTGGGCCCAATCCCTCTGTTTGCGCAATGGCACACATTACAAGTGATGTGCCGTGTGAAAACTGAGACAGTGTACCCAATTCCATTGATTGCGCTTTCCCCAGGGCTGCTGCTAACTTGCACTGCCCTGGGCCCAGTGAATTCTGGTGAAACAAAGCGCCTTTTGGAAATCTGCTAAGTGTTGCACACATCAAGCCGCAGGCTGTCTGCAAATTTATGGGGGATTACAGGTCCCTTTGCAGGGAAGTGCAGTGACTGGGTGCACCCACCTGCAAGGGGATGTCTGGGTGGGACCATAGGACCCCTTATCCCTCCCCAGAGGGCTGCCATGAGGGGGCACACTGTCAGTGCGCCTCCTGAAATCTTTGCCTTAATACGGCGTGGACACAGAGGCGAAAGGATTTCCACATTTTCATGGGGCCAAGCACCCCTGCATAAGAGGGAACACCCTCTGGTGATGGCCTAGGCACTATAAGTGGCCCTGTGCTAAAAGTTTTTCATGAGCGGCCACACAAGTGTGTGCAGTCCCTTCTGCCATTCCAAAGTGCCCTGGGGGTACACAATGCGTGTTCAAATACCCATTATGCCCCCACGGCACTTTCCCAATACATCCCTGGTGTGAATATGGGAGCAGCCAATGTGGCATTTTCCCATTGACTAGCATGTGAAGGGGCCTATGGAGTAATCCTTGAGGCAACGCAGGGCAGCAAGGCAAGTTAATGTGCTGCGTTGGGTGGAATGGAAAGGACAGAAATGGCACATATATATGTAGCTGTAGAGCATTTCTTTACTCTCCTTGCACTGATGCAGTTCAGACACCCTAGCACCAACACAGGCACCCTTGCACCATGGTGGCTGGGTGTCGGCTTTGCAAGGAGGATTGTTTCTGTGCAGGAAGGGAACATTCCTGGACATTAGCAAGCTCTCAAGGAATTTCCCTCTTTCTATGTGTGCTGTAGATTGCAGCAGAGAAAGATTGAGTAAATGACAAGGTCACAAACATATTTCTCTCATCGTTATGCGATACCCATCGCATCTGTGATGGGTGGTGAAATCACCCATATTCCTGGGCTACAAACCTGGGAAAATGCATGCCACGTATGGGTAGATGCATGGGAACACCCATGTTGCCCCCCGGAACAGCTTCCATTATGAAATGTTATGCAATGCAGCACAAGCCACTGACTTGCATTACCTTTTTTCTGGTGCAGATAGGCCCTTGCATTGGAATTCTGTACTGTAATTTTGTGTCATGGATGGGCAACAACAACAGTGATGCAAACATGACACGAAATGGTTTGAAATTTATCTATGAGTGTTCTGGAGCGGTTGACAATAGGGCGTTCACAAACAAGGGTCCTAACCAACAGGAGAGTCACTTTCTTCTCAGTTGGAGTGCGCAGGAATCTCACTCATACTGATGGGGCACTGCAAAACCACCATGCATGCCTTGGTGTGACGTAATAAATGTTGAGTAAGACAAGGCAACCTAAAGCACTGCATTACTATACTCTGAATCAAGGAGGTGTTTTATGTGCCTTGCAGTGGGGGTTCACATGCAACACCCATGGAGTCTGTCACTGAGCCAGTTTATCAGACTCACGTAAACCTGTGCAGGTCAAAAACGTACACATCCCCAGAAGAGGCATCATAAGGAGGAATTTGTAGGATTCATTTTGGCTTTTCCATTTCCATATGTCCTGCATACATCAGCACACATTGAACACAACAAACAAGGCCATAGATGGTTTATGTGCAGGAAGGTGCAGAGAGATCTATAATGCAACTTAACGTCAGATTGTGTAAAGGTATATGCCTTTTCTACTGCCCCAAGTTTACATCCATAAGTTTACATGAGTCATTCTGAGTATCCATGGGCGCTGGTGGCATGCCACCTGGCAAGAACCCTGCAAGGCACCCATGGCACAGAGTAAACCAAGGCAGCCTCTTGGGGTGCCTTCATGTACTCCATAGCTATGAGGCCAGGATGAGCCACACAGGGTGATTTAGCATTGCCTCATGGATATTGTTGAGAGGCTTGTGCCACCAGGGATCCAAGGGTAGTGGGACACCAGCAACACCAACTTGTGGTACCTAGGCCCATATGTGTATACATAGCTATCCTAGGATGTCTTGTGGTTGCATTACCCACTCAGGAAGTGACATTTAGTAGCTGATTCAACCACTCTACAGTGTATGTGACATGCAGGAGACAGATTGACTGTCTAGATTTGCTATGGATGTCTCTAGGCATATATGACTCATGGTGATATGTGCATACCAACAGTTACTAGAGAGTCATGACCAACAACCAACATGTCATGTTGTGGTAAACAAACATCTGCTGTATGTGCTGAAGGATATGTGTGGCACATGCACAGTGCCAATGCACATTGTCTTTGCCTCAAAGCTTTGTCTATATTTTGGTGATCATGAGGCCAGCTTGTGTAGCCAAAACGAGTCTGATTTATTCCAAGTAGGAATATTTTTACTATTGGCATGCATCACAGTATGTTACTATATTGAGGGGTTACTAAAACTTAGGAAGTGGGTATGCATTCACACATGATGGTAACCTGGGCATTTATTGACACAATCTGCCACTCGGTCTTGGAATGCATCAGTGCATGGTACCTTGGCTGGATGAACCTTGCAGTTTCTAACTGCTTCTGGCCAACGGTTTCATATTCTGACTCTTTGTGTTGTGTTCTTACAATCGCAATGAAACTGTACTCGTAGGAATGTACCCATTGTTTGTATCCGAATGCAACACACCAACATGGTAGGATACATCCCTGCTTGTTCCAATTGCATCTTTGCCTAGTGGGGCAAGTGATGCCACAGTGGTAGTAGGTAGGCGCTCTTGCTCTGGCACAGTTGAATATTCAGCATTTATATGTGTGTCACGACTCGCTCCCTGCATTCTCGTGTCCACCACCAGGGGGCCGAATTGTGGGGCTTCCCAGTGTTCTAACAAGCTTCCAGACCCTCCCCTTCATGTACATACTGACTTCCAGCCATTTCGACACTACTTGGGAATTGACATCCATTCCCAATCCATGCCGGAGTTTTGTGAAAGCCAGCCTGCTTATATTTGAAGCCAGCCTACTCATGCCTGAAACTGCATTACCCAGAATTCCCTGCTCACTGCTTTGTCTCCCACCCCTGCAGGCCAAGGATGGGTGGAGGAATTCAGCTCACCTGTGGCTGGCTGCTGCTAGCCTGCTCACACCTGATGCATGTGATTACTGAGAGCTCTTTTAAGCCCCAGCTCCCTTCAGCCCAGTGTTGGTCATTGTAGCTGTTTACCGGTGAGACCGATCCTTGTTTCCAGTGCTCCCTGAGCTTTTGCTATTGTTTCCAGTGTTTCCTGAGATTTAGTTATGCCTTGTTCCTGACCTGCTGCTGTTTTCCTTGTTCCTGAATTAGCACTGCTTGCAGTGCTACCTTGTTTCCTGAGTTCCTGAGCTATAGCTATTCCTTGTACCTGAATTAGCACTGCCTGCAGTGCTCTTGTTTCCTGAGTTCCTGAGCTATAGCTATTCCTTGTACCTGAATTAGCACTGCCTGCAGTGCTCTTGTTTCCTGAGTTCCTGAGCTAGTTATTCTTTGCTCCTGTTCCTGGTCCTGGGCTTCAGCTATTTCTTGTTCCTGATTTGCATTGCTTGCAGTGCTCTCTTGACTCCTTGTTTCCTGAGCTGTAGCTATTTCCTGTTCCCTTGAACTAGCACTGCCTGCAGTGCTACCCTGACTCCTGAGCCTTAGCATTCCTTGTTCCTGACCTGCAGCAGTTTCCCTTCTCCTGACCTAGCACTACCTGCAGTGCTACCCTGACTCCTGAGCCTTAGCATTCCTTGTTCCTGACCTGCAGCAGTTTCCCTTCTCCTGACCTAGTGCTACCCTGACTCCTGAGCCTTAGCATTCCTTGTTCCTGACCTGCAGCAGTTTCCCTTCTCCTGACCTAGCATTGCCTGCAGTGCTACTTTGACTCCTGTGCTTTTGCTCAATTCTTGTTCCTGCCCCAGCACTGCCTTCTATGCTTTGTTTTCTTGATTCCTGAACCTGCACTATTCTAATATACCCTTGTAGCCTCCCTTCTGTATATCCTTTTCCAGTCCCTGCCTTTCTTCCCATTTCCTTGGTTCCAGTTCTAGTTTGCTGTCTTTCTATTCTGCTGTCTTGCTTCTGTTACCTTGTATGTTTGTTACCTGCTTTCTGCCAAGTGTGCCCTGTGATTTCCATCCTTTCCTGTTAAGCACTCCTCCTTGCTAGCTCCTTGTCTATTGTGCTTGTGTTTAGTTCTACCCCTTTGCTGTTACTGCCTTGCGTGTTCCTGTTTGATCGCCAGGATCCGTGGGCACAGCTGACTACCTAGGTGGTGTTTCTTGTTCACTGTGAGTATTGTCTTTGAGTTACTGTTATAACATCACCATAGGTATAAGCTCCACAGACCCTGCCTTTGCATACATATCCTATATGTGGGTATTTTCAGTCAGTATCTGTAACAGCAATTGTGGGTGAGGAACTTACTGAGCTTCAGTCTTACCGTGTGGAGCTCCTGAGTGCTTTACCCCACACTCCCCTTTATTGTTAATGTTGTATTATATATGTCTTGCACATTCGTCCTGGGTGTAGTTATTCTGAATGCTAAATTGCCTCGTGAGTGCCCTTCCTTTCTGAGTCTTACCCATCTTGTTCACTTGTACAGGCTTCCCCTTTGGATCCCTTTTTCTCCTCTGACTCCCTGTATGATCCTGGGCAGCGGTGTACTCCTCTTTCTATGTACCTTTTCTACCCAGTTCCCAGTCCTTGCCCAAGTCCCTGACTGTGTTCCCGACATAGTCCCGGACAGTCCCTGACAATGTGATTGGTCCTAATGGATATAATATGTGCCTGTAGAAAATGAGCTAACGTATGTAGACTGTAGGGGTTGGACTGTTTTCCTGGTTTCCTATGCACATACTATGTGCCTCACTTCACAGTCATCAGACTACGAGTAAACCATACTATCCTCCACAAGTGTGAGGCTGTTCAAATGGCTAGTTGTACGATACACACACACTGTCATTGCACACTATTTACTTTAGTGATTGTGGTTGGATGTCTGACAGTCATTACACTGCAAAACAACACATCATCATAACCTGTCCAAACTGTCCCAAACTGCTATGTTTGTTTGATGTTTGTCTTCCCAATGGACCATCATTTAGCACACGTTTTTGGCATGCACACAATTTTTTATTTAAAAGATGTTGTCCTGTGCTGTTTGTTACACATTGCTATATACCTTTGCTGTGTGGCAATTACTAGCATGTGTGATGTGAGGGTTTCGATGTTTACAGTAACCATGGAGTAAGATTGCTTAGACAATGGTAGTGTGTATACATTATTTGTCTCTTTATTACACTTTTTTCATGTGGTCCATCTATTTGTTGTCCTTTGAAGTGTCTCATATATCTGCAAAGAAATACTGCACAGTTTGGTCTTTCCGCTGTGTCCAAGCAAGTGAAGGTACATGTTGCTCTTGGTCATCATCATGGCCCTACTGCTTTATGCCAGGATACGTGTCATCAGTGGGTAAGTCTTTTCTCTGGTGACTCGCTTACGTCAGTGTCCGAGTCCTAACGTGCTCTAGCAGGCACTGATTTATGATTGATGTGGATCCGTTTTCTTTCTGTTTTTTGCAGCTGGCTTCTGTGAGCATACAATGGGAATTTCTAGGCTGCGGCTGCCACATTCTTGGCGTGACGACTGGACATGGGACTGCCATGCTGAGGTGGGGCAGGTAATACAACTATGTTATTACCAATGGAGAGGGGGGTGCAAGGAGGTCTCGTTGGGAGAGGGAGAGGAAGAGGGTTTCCTTGAGCGTGCGTCACTGTGCACATAACAGGTCTGCCCCTGTGACCTGCAGAGTATGGCTGCTGGCACTGCAGAGGTTACTGAGGTGGCACTGGGGCACCGTGGCTTCCATAACACTGCATATGCCCCAGCGTGTGGCTCACGTGCATACCTTTGTTCATGTCTCCCTGTGCAGAGCACAATGTCCTGTGGTTAGTGCTTGTCACCCAGTCATTGCATCAATGTTAGCATTCCTGTAATTGGTTAAATGTTGGACGCACCTGGCATGTGAGTGACCATGTCTAAGCCCCCACATCCTTTCAGAATTAATGCCTGTAGGCAAATCTTATGTCAGCCCTTTTATAGCCTGTCGTATCTCATCACTGCCCCGCGTGCTCACTGAAGGAATAGTAGAGATGTTAAGTTGCAGAACTTGTAGCCAAGTAACTCAAGCTCAAATCTTTATTTTCTCATTTGATCGCATTGTGTAATCTCGGGCGAATCTCTTTAACTTTGGGGTGGGTGGAACTCGGCGGAATCGC
The DNA here is from genome assembly GCA_963921515.1 of Calotriton arnoldi. Classification (NCBI taxonomy): domain Eukaryota; kingdom Metazoa; phylum Chordata; class Amphibia; order Caudata; family Salamandridae; genus Calotriton; species Calotriton arnoldi. The sequence continues at coordinate 506,699 of CAWUFW010007570.1, forward strand.
ACAGAGTTTATTTGTAACTCCGTGGAATTCTGCAGGGTTCAACTCTGCGAGTACCGCCCACCCCTAATTGTATGGCAGGTGTGTATATATGATGTGTATTGTAATTTTTCATGGAACACATGAGCTGGGGGGGACAAATGTGTGAAACATTTTTCATTTTCACAGGTATTGGATACATGACATGCCTCATGACCATGGGAGTTACCAGTGGACACACAGCTAACAGAAATGGAAACCCTTCCTTCAAAACGGTATTGTGACACCGTATGTTACATAGTGCTGCATTGCTCGGAATCTTTCCACAGTTCAGAAACACACTCAGGGCCTCATTTACAGGCTGTTGCCACAGGCCAGCACAGGGAGTCACATAGTTGAGCTGCCTTGCGTCAAAACAAAAGGGCGGGGACATGCCATATTCATGACATATGGTGCATTGGTGTTCCTTCTGCATGCAGAAGATTGTAGATTGGTGACTAATGCCAACACATGCACCCTTGCACCATGGTACAGGTGTGTCTGAGTTGTGGGCTCAATTGTTTCTATGGAGTAAGGGACACCTTCCTGCACAGAAACAAACAATGAAGCCTTCTTCCCTCTTTGTATGAGTGCTGCAGAATGCGGCACACATAGGAGTAAATAACAAGGATAAATTAAGTTATTTCTCCTTGTTACACATCCCCTGGGGAGGCACACATGTTTTACACATTTCCATTTTCCCAGGTCCTAGTAATTCTGAGAATGTGTTAAAACACATTGGTGCTGCATAGGGAAACCCACCATAAAACCCATGGAACACCTCCTTGACGTAGACTTTGGCAATGCAGCACTTTGCACTGCCTTGCCTAAGTACATATATATGAGGTCATGCAAGGGCACACAGGGTGACTATGAATTGCCTCATAGAGATGATTTAGAGGGGGAAATTGGATATGAAACTTTTTAATAATTTTTTAATTAATAATGCCCCTACCTTTAACCCAGTCTCCATGACAGACCTGGAGACAATTAAAAACTGGATTTTTAACTCTGTTGACACTTGCCTCCCCCCCTCCACCCAGAAGGTGAAAAATCACCGTCCCCCTGCCCCTTGGTTTTCACAATGTTTAAAAATAGAGAAAAGTAAATGTAAAGCGCTGGAAAGGCGCTGGAGGAAGGACTATGCATCTGAGTCAAAAATTGCATACAAACAAGCACTTAGAGAATACCATTCTCTCTGCAATGCTGTCCGGGCTGATTATGTGAGTTCCACCATCACTAATGCCCAAAATTGTCCTAAAACTCTATTTAAATTGGGTAAGGAACTTTCCGGCGCAGCAAATCAAGCTCCCCCTCCGATTCTCACTGAATCTCAATGTGAGGATCTCGCAATGTTTTTTCTACAGAAAGTGGAGAAAATTTACTCCGCACTAAATATTACAAATGTTACTACCACACAGCTAACTACAATTGCTCCTCCTCTATCTAATACTGACTCTCAGTTGGAGGTTCAACAGGAGACCTGCTGAAGCAAACTAGAGCACTGGCTTCTGCTAGATATCACTTCTTTTAGTTTGATCTTAGGGAGCCTTAAATCTGGTTCTCCCTTAGACCCGCTTCCTGTTGCTGTGTTACAGAAAATTGAGTTACCTGCCATGAAGTTGATCATGGAGTTACTTAATGCATCCTTACAGGAAGCTGTGATTCCACCTGAGTGGAAGCATGCTATGATTCTCCCACTTCTAAAGAAAGCAAATGCTGATCCGGCACAGTTGTCTAACTCTCGCCCCATTTCTTTGCTCCCAATCTTCTCCAAAATTCTAGAAAAACATGTGAACTTGCAATTGACTCGGTATGTTGAGTCCCAAAGGTTCCTATATCCCTCTCAATCAGGCTTTAGAAAAGGCTTTTCGACAGAAACCACGCTTTTGGGAGTTACTGAGATGTTGCGCAGTCGTTTGGATGCCGGTGACACTGTGGCACTCATACTATTAGATTTGAGTGCCGCTTTTGACACGGTATCCCACACTGTGCTATTGCAAGCCTTGCGATCCATTGGCGTGGTTGGGCCTGCCTTGAAATGGTTGGCAGATTTTCTGGTGGACCGTACGTACCAGGTCATCTCCTCAGCTGCAACTTCCAAAACCCACGTATCCCCCTACGGGGTACCACAGGGCTCTATCCTTAGCCCTTTATTATTTAATATTTATGTGAAACCTCTGGTGGATATCGCCGCTGAGGCGGGGTTGTCGATCTTTTCCTACACTGACGACACCCAAATAATCTTCTCCCTTTCTGTCGATGGAGCCGCCAAACCCTCATCCCTTCAAACAGGGTTACGAAAAAATTGCGTGGTGGATGCAAGCCAATTCACTAAAACTTAATGGGGAGAAGACCGAGGTGTTGATACTGGGGAATAATAAAGAGCTTTGGGGTCCCCAACACTGGCCACCTGAACTGGGCGCCCTTCCTCAGCCTACCCACCAAGCCTGTAATCTGGGTTTCATTATGGATGACCAGCTCTCTATGAAACCCCAGGCGGTAAAGGTGGCTGCAACCTGCTTCTGCATCCTTAGATGGCTCAGGAAAATTTTGTGGATGCTGCCAGTTTCTACTCAAAGAACTGTAGTCCAGGCTCTTGTCACCTCTCGCCTGGACTATGGCAACATCCTCTTTCTAGGAGCCAATAAGGATGTGATACACAAGTTGCAGGTTGTACAAAATGCCGCAGCCCACCTACTTTGCCGCATCCCGAGAACTGATTCTATCTCAAGCTCTCTACGTGAACTTCACTGGCTTAAAGTTGAGAACCGCATCAAATTTAAAACTTTAACCTATATGTTCAAGATTAAAACTGGCAAGGCCCCGGAATACTTGAACACTATTGTCCACCAATATGTCCCGTCACGTCCCCTTCGCTCATCCACTCAAGTTAAATTTACGGTTCCTAGGCACAGATTGTCACGCATGGGTGGCAGATCCTTTTCTTGCCTGGGCCCCGCTTTGTGGAACTCCCTCCCTCTGTCATTAAGGAAAGAGACCATCTTTGCCCACTTTCGTAAGTCATTGAAAACTTGGCTCTTCAATCAATAGATTTCTTCCTTTTCTCTCTTTGGTCCCTGTCAGGCGGCGCCGGGAAACCCTTGGGTAGCTGTGCGCCTTATAGATTCGAAATAACAATAACAATAGAGAACTGCTCCACCAGAGCAGCATTTACATTTACGCTCCAGCAACACAGGCCTCTTGTACATGAGGCCCACAGTGGCTTAACAGATCTTAACACATGTGACTTTGAGGGTTGTATTGCACATGTGCCATGTAGTATGGTCCAAGTATGAGGCCCACACCTGCTACGTATGCACTGTTTATTCACCCAACACAAATGTGACTATTTTCTCCTACATAATTTACTGTTATGAGATCAATCATGTGAAGATGTATGCCTCATGAGCACTTTCAGGGTACTTTGCCAGTACATTGATGAACATCCCCAGATGGACCACTATTGCCTGCACGTTGATGGAATATTGTGCTTCCTATTGCGGTAAAGGTTGGATGTGGCCGCAGGAGGCACAAGTTGCACATGTATGCAGTCCATTGCCCCCAACACATGTGGGAATCCAGCAATGGCATAGATGCCTTGCTTGTTTTCCAGTTGTTTCTGCTGTGTGTTGGGGAACATGAGGTACTTGGATGTGAGGCTTATGATGGCATCCAGGACAGAGGGTAGGAATGCTGAAAAGGATGACTGGGACATTCCAGCCACTCTGGCTGTGGTGGGTTGGAATGAGCCAGATGCCAGCATGTGGAGTACTGCCAGCAGCTTGGCCTGCAGAGGTATTTTTGTGAACCTCTGGGATGTGGTCTGAAGGCTTGATGCAATCTGGTGAATGAGCAGGACAATGGACTCCCTCCTGAGCCTGTAATGGATAACGACATCCTCCTACCTGAGGTCAATGAGGGAAATCCTCTGCTGATATGTCCGCTCCCTTCTCCTGTGCTGCCTACGTGGTAATAGTGGAGGTGGTGGTGGTAGGGTTGTGATCATCTTCTTGCTCCAAGCTGCAGTATGAGTAGCTCCATGGAGTAGTTGAGCTTGCTAAAGTGTTCAGGGTATGTTCTGCTTATGAACCAATGAAGATGTGTCATTTTTACGCCTGATTTGCCAATGCGCGTGGATTTAGACACATTTTGGACTCTGCGTGTCATTTGTCAATGATGCGTCACTTTCTTACATACTTGTAAATATGCATGCGTCAGTTCTGCTATGGATCTTACCAGGGAACACCTACCTTGCATATAATTGACGTACTCTGACACAGCCAGTTGTGGCGCAGAAAAAAAGGATGCAAGACTGAGAAAAGTGACGTATTGTGCCTAATGCGTCACTGGCAAATATGGAGAAAGGAGTGCTCCGCCGCTGCATCAAAAAAAGTGACGCAGGGGCTATGCAAGCTCCATATAAATCTGCCCCTCATTGTGTTGCTTGTATTTTTTGGCTGAGCGAAGGAATAACATTTGTTATGTTTGATGTTTTTGGGGAAATATTTTGCCTGTCACAACACATGACTGCAGCTACCCAATTGCCAATGCTTAAAAGTTTGTTCTTCATTTGATCGCATTCCCTTTGACCTTTAACACCTTTTTGGGGTGTCTCATGAATCATGTATTTAGTGGCACAAATTCAGTGGGAAGTGTAAGAATGCACATTCTAGGCAGGCAGCACCTTAAAAGTACAGAGACGTGAAAACATACTTGAAGGTTCAGGCAAAAGGTGGCCGAGTAGTGCTTTTAAAGTGGAAAGTTGATCTCGGTTCATGAAAGGGCTCCCAGCCACACCTCTGCTCCAATTGGCCTCTTCTGGGCAAATAACTGAAACAGACATTAAACGGTGTGTACTTTTCTGCCTATGATAACTGAGTTGCTTCAGCTAACTTTCCAGTCCTTGTCCTTGGGTGTAAATTAGTAGCTCTGTTGGCCATAGCTATGACAGAACAATTTTCTATACCTTCACTAAACAGTAATGTGATTGGATTTTTTTCATTAGCAATGATTTCTGTTCTTAAATGTGATAGTTAAATGTTTTCCATGTTGGTGGATGTAGCACACTACTGTAGGAAGGTGGTGAATCAAATGCCTTTTCAGGCTTAACTCGTGTTGTAGGTGGCTGCATCAATCAGGCCTTTTTTTTATGTTATATATTGTCTTCCCCCAGAACTGTGCTGAAGTTCAACAACTGAGCACAGCAAGAGAATTCAGCTCTATAATAATAACAAAAAGAATAATTGATGGACAGAATGCAGATTAATGTCATACATTCACCCCAGTACAGAGATCTGGGCCTAAATCCATCGTTTTTTTGCTCACCATGCCATTCCAGTTTGGACCCAGCCATATGCAAATCAGTCTTGAACCTGCGCCCAATGGGAACAGTCCAGCCCGAACTGCCAGGCCAGGTCCTCCCTGGACTGGAAAAAAGCATCGTAGGACCGGTTTCGGCATCGGCCAGGATAGCTTGACTCCAGTGGCATGGAGAGCACGGGACACACGTCTGGGCATACCCGTCCCACTCGGGGTGACAAATGCAAAAAGAACAATTGATGGACAGAATGCAGATCAATGTCATACATTCACCCCAGTACAGAGATCTGGGCCTAAATCCATCGTTTTTTTGCTCACCATGCCATTCCAGTTTGGACCCAGCCATATGCAAATCAGTCTTGACCCTGCGCCCAATGGGAACAGTCCAGCCCAAACTGCCAGGCCAGGTCCTCCCTGGACTGGAAACAAGCATCCTAGGACCGGTTTCGGACTTTCAGCCCTCATCGGCCAGGATAGCTTGACTCCAGTGGCATGGAGAGCACAGGACCCACGTCTGGGCATACCCATCCCACTCGGGGTGCAAATGCAAAAAAAACAATTTATGGACAGAATGCATATCGATAATAATAAGGCAGCAAAATGTAGGCTTTCGGTAAAGTGGCATTGATCCAGAACACTCACAAAAAATGACTAAGGTAATTTTATGTACAGCACGGGTTGAGAAAGACTATTATATCTATTCTACAACTTTGTCCGAAGTTGAAGTTTGCTGAAAGGTATGCAGGAACATAGGGCCTGATTCACAGAACTAACTTACGTCAAAAACGTAAAGTTAGTACTTTTTGGTATTCACAGAATACACTTACTCATTTTGGTATTCACAGAATGAACTTACTCATTTCGGTATTCACAGAAGTTAGTAGTCCTAACTTTAGGACTCCTAAATGCCTTCTGTGAATACCGAAAGATCTTAAAGTTAGGATTTTTCTCAGTTTAGGAGTAGTAAAGTTAGGACTCCTAACTTTAGGACTCCTAAATGCCTTCTGTGAATACCGAAAGTCTTAAAGTTAGGATTTTTCTCAGTTTAGGAGTAGTAAAGTTAGGACTCACTTTACTACTCCTAAACTGAGAAAATCCTAACTTTAAGACGTTCGGTATTCACAGAAGGCATTTAGGAGTCCTGAAGTTAGGACTACTAACTTCTGTGAATACCGAAATGAGTAAGTTCATTCTGTGAATACCAAAATGAGTAAGTGTATTCTGTGAATACCAAAAAGTACTAACTTTACGTTTTTGACGTAAGTTAGTTCTGTGAATCAGGCCCATACACTCCACATTAAAAAATGTTGACGTTTCACTGGCAGCGCCATGCAAAGATATATTCTTCGCAGTTTAAGTATTCTTAGTTGCTCATATTGTCTAAGGGTATAGAAACCATTTGAAAGAGGGAGTCTTCTTAGGGCTCATATACCTAGAAGGGTAGGTAGGATTTTGCTTTCATGGAAGCTTAGTTGCATGCATTGCATCCTAATATCCTTTAATTTTATTAGTGCTGCGCTGCCAAATATGAGGGTTTGGGGGCAGTGGGAATGCCGGGGCAGTGACGAGTCCCGCGAAAGGCACAATAACAGAGCAGACTTGTAATAGATAGCTTCCTCCCATACATTTGCCATTTCTCAAAGGTTACAAGATACAGTTAGGAAATAAAATAAAATAAACCTTAGAAATTCACTTAAAAAACCAAAGGTTATAGGAACGTTATAGTTTGGAAATAACATTAAAAAACCTTAGAAATTTACTGAAAAAAACAAAGGTTACAGGGATGTTATTGTTAGTAAATAGAATAAAAAAGCCTTAGAAATTCACTGAAAAAAACAAAGGTTACAAGGACGTTATAGTTGGACTCAGATTTCACTCGTACAAAACAAGTGAAATTCAGCAGTTACAGTAACCTGAGCTAACTATAACTTACGCCGCCGCAATGCACTGCTTATGACCTCACATATTACATCACTCAAGGCATGGTCAGTGACGTCACTGATGACATCTCAAATGACTAAGCAATGAGTGTGTGAGCGTGCACAACGAAATGTTGGAATGAGACAAGGACGACCCCGGCGGGGAAAGAGAAAAGGAAAAGGAAAAAGAAAGAGAGAGGGACACGAGGAGTTCAGCTGCACAGAAGAAGGGAGCCAAGGGGAAGAAGATCACGACAACTTAGTAATCAACATATCATCTTACCAGTTGCAATCAACAGAGATCAACGTTTTGCAAAAAGGCACTTCCTTTGTTCCCATGAGTCATACCAACTCCTTAGAGTTAGAGGTCAGTTTGTTTAAACTTATGCACAAACTCCGCCTAAGACATTTCTTTGATAACATCCTCCCTGAAGGTCACAGGGACAAAGATGATCAACTTCTAGGATTACAATCCAGGAGCACCTACATGGCTCCTGTGAGCCACAAAAGTTTGGATACTTTTGAAAACCTTGTTAAACGTGACATCCGCTCCTTCAACTACAAACGTTCATCTAAACATCGAAATCTGTCCAACAAGGATTTTGCCACCTTGAAGAAATTAGCTGAAAATCCCAGCATAACATGTCAAAACGCTGATAAAGGTGGAGCGCTTGTTATAATGGACACTGAGTACTATCGAGAACAAGTCTTGTTGCATCTGTCTGATACTACCACCTATTGCAGCCTAGACTACAATCCAACTGAACAGTTCGCTTCCTTTCTTCGTGACATTATACGGAATGCTAAGGACAAAGGCATCATCACTGAGAAGACTTCTAAGTATCTGGTTCAATCTTTTCCTCGCACACCATCTTTATATATGCTTCCAAAAATTCACAAGAACCGGCAAAATCCTCCTTTTAGACCCATAGTTTCTACCAAAGGCAGCATACACGAACCTGTGGGGAAATTTGTGGACAAATATCTGCAACGTTTTGTAGTGAGCGCAAGAACCTACATTAGGGATACCATTGACCTACTCTTGAAAATCTCGAATATCACATTTCAACCTGAAGATGAGATTTGGTTGTACACAGTGGACGTGAAGTCCCTGTACACTTCCATCCCACATAATCTGGGACTTGAGGCCATTGAACAAGTGTTGGTGAACTCCAAATATGACATTGATTTTCAGCAGTTCCTGATGGAGCTGGTACACTTCACCCTGTATCAAAGTTATTTCGAATGAGAAGGACAACACTATCTTCAATTATCGGGGACCTCTATGGGCAATTGTGCCGCCCCGTCATATGCTAACACCTTCATGCACATCTTTGAAGAAAGTAACATTCTTAACAACCCATCCTGGCAAGAACATGCAGTTATTTTCATCAGATACATTGATGACATTCTTATCATCTGGAAAGGGTCTCAAGACAGTCTATTACAAGCACTCAACTTTTTGAATAGCATCAATGAAACGATTCAGTTCACCTTTAATACAGATCAATACTCCATAGCATTCCTAGATGTTCTGATCAGTCGATCAAACAACGGGCTCAACACCAACGTGTACACCAAAGACACGGACCATAACAATTTGCTTCATTATCGCAGTTTCCATCAGATTTCTCTCAAGAACAATTTGCCATTTTCGCAACTTCTGAGAGTCAAGCGCATAGTGTCTAATTCGGAGATCTTTGACCAACAGGTGGAATTTATGCTCAACAAATTCCAGAAACGCGGATACCCACAAGCAGTACTTGAACAAGCTGACAAGCGTTGTCGTAAACCAGATCGCAGCCAACTCCTGAAAATCACTGCAAAAGAAAAATCAGAACGTATCGTTGTGGTTTCTAAATTTTCGACTCTCAGTCAAAAATACAAGAACCCGATAATTAAACATTGGCCAATACTGGATCTTGAGCCTGACTTCAGAGGGATTTTTTGTGCTGTACCTATGTTTGCGTACACCAGAGGAAAAAACATCAAGGAACTCATTACTCACAAACAGAATCCAACCGTTGATGTTGTTTATAAGGGTAACACTCCGTGTTTCAATTGTAATAACTGTCACAACATGATAAAAGGTTCATTCATCACACACCCCATGAGGGGCACTAAAATTAAGTTGAAAGTGAATGCCACCTGCGACTCCAAAAACGTCATCTACATGCTCAAGTGCCCCTGCGGTTTGATCTACGTGGGTAAAACGGAGAGGAAGATAAAGACACGTATGAATGAACATAAAAGCAACATCCGTACCAATAACGAGAAATCTGTCATAGCTGCACATTTTACAGAACACAGGCACAATATCAGCCAACTACAGTTTGCGATCCTGGAGATCGTCAACAGACGAGAAGACAGTAACAACAACGATTTTATTCTTCAAAGAGAAAATCACTGGATCCGGTTCCATAACTCTATGAAACCTAATGGACTCAATGATCGGATGGAATTCCTGTGTTATCTGTGACACCATTATCTCTGTGCATGTTCTCTATACTATATACTATATACCTTTCTTGGTCTAACCGCTTCCGCGCAATCAAACTTTTTCTAACTTTAATGTTTTCTCTTTTATCTTTGTCACATATTTTTTCGCATTTATGCTGTCATATTCCTTTGGCAACCTATATCTTTCACACGTTATGGTCATTTCTATGTCTTTGTTTCAAGCTTACTTTTTTCGTTATATATCTGCAACCACGTATTTTGGTTTACTTTATTTTACTACACACAGGGTGATGGTATATCATAATTTTTCTTGATTCTTCTTTATTTTCTAAATTTGGCATACTTTTCTGTAGCCACGTACAGATTGGCTTTGATTACTTTGTCCCTGTTTATTTTAGCTGGTCCGGCTTCCATGATGAGTAGGTCATTCGGACATTAGTCCTTCGTTTATGTTAATTCCCGCACTGAACTTTGTCTCTGTTTATTTTAGCCGGTTCGGCTACCATGATGAGTAGGTCATTCAGACATTAGTCCTTTGTTTATGTCAATTCCCTCACTGAACGTTTTTAACCGGATACGAGCACACCACGCACTTCCTATGCGTTCACTGTTTGAATCCAGGACACATACCGGGCGGCGGTAAGACACAGCATTCCACTTTGGTGTTGAGGTTTAAGCGTCTTTTGTGCATGCTGCAATCTACTTTGTATGCATTTGTTACCGTTCAATACAAATCCACACGCCAACCGCCGACGTTCAGCTGCACGCATTCTTTCATTATTTTTAATTATTTGTTTTTCTATGTTTGAAGCCTCTTACTGTGCATGCCGCAATCCACTTTGTATGCATCTGTTACCGCTCATTACAAATCCACACGCTAACCGCCGACGTTAGCTGCACGCGTTCTCTCATTATTTTTATCATTTATTTTTTAATGCTTGTAGCCACTTATTATGCATGATTTTCCACTCGCACCTCGCACTTTTTTTGCGCACATCTTTTCGTGATATGTTTACACGTAGCATGTCTTCTTAATTGAATATTCGTTTATGTCGGCACATTTATTGACACACGTTTACGGCATAATTTTTGACAGCAGTTATCACGCATGTTTTCTTGGCACCATGTTTAATGGTTTGCATCGACTCATTCACAGACTTTTGGGATGGCGATTATCCTCACGACCAGTTTTGCATGCTACACAAGCAGATTTCATCATGTTTCTTTTATTGTTAGAAAGACGAGCATTGTGACGCTCTGTTCTCTTCGCATTTGTTACAGGCAATCCCCTGACGAAGGGCTTATAATGCACGAAATGCATCGGGACACTGATGCCCGGTCATCTGTACATTACAGTTAACTGCTTTTGCACCAGTTCTATTTTTCCTGTATGATTGAATACAAAGGCAACAACTAATAAAGCCTTAAGGAAAATGATTGAATAACTTTATTGTTCAAACCTTTTCGGATTACTCACATTATAACCTGCGTTCAGGTTCGGAGCTGTGCCTAGAGGGATACCACTCTTCCGAGTGGCACTACCAGGACATCTCAAATGACATCACTGATTTTAAATGTAAATTACAATTCGGAAATAGCCACTTTTAGAAAGTTGATATTTTCTTACTTTAGCCATTTGGTGCCTGTCTCTGATCACATGTCTGGGGTGGGTGACAGCTGGGCTTTGTGTAATCCCCCTAGACAGGCACACACATTGGGAGCGCCCAGGATGGGAGGGAGGAGTTGGATGCAGCCTCACTTACTACTGAATAGGCTGTGTCCTGTCCCCACACAAAGGGCTGCATACCCCCTATAGTGAGTCTGGAGCCAGGACAGGAAGGAAGGGCCTCTGTGCACTTCAAAGACCTGTCTTTGAAGTCTCCCCTACTTCAAGGACCCAACTGGGTATAAGTATTGGACTTCTGACACCATCACTTCAGTACACTTTTGGACCTGTGACTACTCTGCCAGGAAGAAGGACTGATGTGCTGCTGAAGGACTGCCCCTCTGCTGGACCGTTGCTTTGCTGGATCCCTGCCTTGCTGTGCTGTCTTGTTACCTGCTGGTCCCCTGACTGAGTGAGAAGGACTGGACGTGCATCATTTCAACCAATAGTGACTCCAAGGGCTAGCTGGCTGGCCTCCTGATCTGACGTCTCACGAACATAAAAGACTTCCAACTACCCCGCTTCTGCACCCAGACTCTGTAATCTGTGAGTCTGCCTTGCCAAGTGGTGCCACCCTGGTTCTGGAAACTTGAAAGTGGGCCTAAGGTGTTTGCTCCAGCGGAACCGAAGCATTCTCTGTCGAACCGATGCATCACCGCCGCTGCGCAGATTGGAACCAGTGCATCATCGCTACTGCGTGGATTCACACTAACACGGTGCATCACCTTCAGAACCAACACTGCACGATGCTCTTCCCGGCATAAGGTCCTCGCATCCCATTCGACTGCAGCCTTGATGACGAAACTCTGAATCGCAGCTTTCCTGCTTATCGGAGACAATGCATCTCCTCACTGCACAATGAATCCTCAACACCGGGCTTTGCATCACAAGACTTGTTGACAGGATCCTTGGCGTCGATACATCAGGATCTTCCACCACAGCCTCGCCGCATCTCAGAACCGGCGCATCACCTCTGCTGTGTGGCACATCCTCGATCCAAACCCACAATGCTCCGCAACCTTGGATTAAGGTACTTTTCTTCAGCAGGCCTAATTGGGTCTCTGTATCCGGCCCTCGCTCTGTCGCGGTCGGCCATAACTTTTGACTTTGTCCTGGTCCAGTGTGACCAGATATCCCATTTTAGCGCTTTACACTACTTAACGCTATTTTTACTTAAAACCTTTGAAAATCAATAATTCAAGTTCTACCTTCTGATTTTTGGCGTTTTGGTCTTGTTTTCTTATTAAAGTCAGAACTATTTTTCTAACTTGGTGTGGTATCTTTTTGTGAGGTGTTTTCACTGTTTTGCTGTTTAAAGTGTTGCACAAATACTTTACACATTTCCTCCAAAGTTAAGCCTAACTGCTTTGTGCTAAGCTACCAGAGGGCGAGCACAGGTTAGTTTGGGGTTTGCCTGCCTCTTACCCTGACTAGGATGGTGGTTATTGCTTGACCAGGGTTTAACCCCAGTCAACCAGTAACCCAATTTCTAACAACTTCCTGCCCTAGACCCCTAAAAACTCAGTATCCCAAAACTAAAATGTAACTCCAAAAAATAAGTATGGCACAATTTACATTATGGATTATAAAGTAAACAATCAATTAACAATTAATAATTAATTGATAATTAATTATTACTTCATTAACTTCCCACCCTATACTTCTACAAACCCAGCATCCCACAACTAAAATGTAACTCAAATAAAAAGTATAGCACAATTTACATAATTGATAATCAACTAAATAATTGATTAACAAGTAATAATAATTTTTTATTAGTTATTACTTAATTAACTTCCCAACCTATACCTTTACAAACCCAGCAGCCCACACCTAAAACATAACAAAAATAAATAATTTGAATGCAATTTACATGATTAACAATAAATTAAATAATTATTAATAAATTAATAAGTATTTGTTAATTAATCACTAGTTAATTAACTTTCCACCCTATACCCCTACCAACCTAGCAACCCGCACAATCACAAAAACAATAGTAATACACAATGTTAATATATGAACTAAAACACATTAAAATAATTCCATAATGATATTTTTTCCAATATATTATTAGAAACTATATTAAAAACAATATTCTTAAACATTATATTACTTACCTAAAAAATGATATTCTGGACAACAATATTTTTGCATCGCTATTTTTTTATGTCACAATATTTTTTTCCTGATATTTCTGCCTCCTGATATTTACAGCTCAATATTTTGTCCAAACACCCTGCAAGAGTACTCTTTTTCACACTATTACATGCCTTTGTAAATCAGCCCTAATTGTCCAACACCATATTAATGAAAGAGCAAAGAGTATACAGCCCTTTCTATTTGTACTAACTTAATATACCATTTTACCATGATTTTAAATGTTGTTGTACAAATTCACAAAGGCACGTAAGAACGCTACAGGAGTACTACTTTACATATTTCAAAATACCTTTTTTGAATAGGCGCCAACAATTTTTCAAGAAAGTTAAAATATGTTTAAACCCATGGGTACAAAAAAGCTATAATCCCTAAAATGTAGGTTAACACCACTGCGTGCCTGTAGATGTATGGCTTTTCCCACTTCACAGAACTTTCCTGGAGCATATCTGACAAGCTTTGGCATTTGTAGGTTTCCAGTCATACTCCAGGAGAGCTTTTGGCATTGATATTTCCCATGGCATAATTGTATATTGTGCACAGTTGCCCCTATGACACCTTTTCTTCAGTTTTTTTGCACAATGAATATTTTTCTACCAGGAGAAAACCTTTCTGGTACAAACCCTCCGAATCTGGGGGAGTACCCATCCCCTTCCCAAATAACCATCCATTTGAATTGTAGGAAAAGGTCATAGGGGATATTGTGAGTGGCCACAAACTAAAGTATTTGTGTACAAGCTGTCAAGGCTTACCATGCCTGGAAACAGCCACATCCGTAGCCTTCATGGAATTTACTCCTGTGAAATATCATGTGCAGGTGGGATGTTAGACTTTGTTTAGCTTAGCACAAATCCAAATCTATGACCAATATTTGTTCATGGAGATCCTAATGATCAGGCCCTGGCTATGCATGCATGGGGCCAGACTGACTTCACAAGTACTGAACTTAAGTTGAAAAAAACAATAACCAGTGACTCCAGTGGAGCCAGCTTCAAAGTGCTCTCGTGGGCATGGTTGCCAACAGCTAAAGTGCACTACACAATCTCAGTTTACCACTGAATGCAGTTCAGTGAACAACAGTCTTGCTTGCTACTCTTTAAAGTGAAATATATATTTGTGTGCACCCTTGCAGAGATTTTGGCTCCTCTTCAAAGGGATGCATAGCTTTTAATACATTTTGATACCCTTGCTCCACTAAGACCCATTAAAATTGTATTGTATTGTATTGCATCATTTATATGGCACTTCATACCACAGAGAGGTTCTGAAAGCCCTCCTTACTTGGGTCCTTGCAAACCTGCTACATTGCATAGTTGAGAAGGCTATTTGTTGTAGACTGACATATATAGATATGTTGAGTAAATGTAGACTGACATATATAGATATGTTGAGTAAAGTGTGAGGCTTGGACACTTGTTCTAAACATGGTGTGGTGGCATAGCTGCACTTAAGCATGAAGCATTCTGGAAAATGTGGGAATAGACACAAATCTGCAGGTAGACTCTTAGCACTTTGAAGGTGGGCCAAATCATTCAATATGTGCCGCCATTAGTGGATGAGTCCACAGGTTATATATTATAGCAGTCTCCCAGGAGTAAGAAAAGCCCAATCTTGGAGTCGAGGTTATGCGTCCAGAAAAATTGGGTGGGGTCCACCCAAGCTTGTAAAGCCCAGGTCATGGTACAGTTAAGCAACTAGAACATTTTATAGGAAAATTACCCAAGTGCTATCCAAGCCCAAGTTCTAATGGCACAAACAAGCAACCAGAGAATGCTATATGCAGGCCACGGAGGAGCTATCAAGCACTAGTCATGGTAGTTTGGGCAAGCTTTTGGAGCAGCGTAATTATGACTCCACCCTTTCACGTCTTGACTATGCTACATATACATGCATGTAGTACAATATATTTGTGTGCTTTAATTTTAGTAACGTAAAGTGGTGCACTTGATGAAATACTGAAGGTGCATTTGCTGTAATATCCAGACATTTATATGAGTGTGCATACTGATGTTTTCCTTATGGTGATACCAAATTGCAGTTTTCACATATATCTGTATTTGTGTAGTTTGAGTAACTTTGTTAACTCTTATATACTCACATATTCATTTGAATAGTATCCTGTATTTATTTTATAACTGTATATGTATCCATAACCATGCATTTGAATGTGTATTGGCGTGTTTTGCTATGTTAGCTTGACCACCGGCCTTAAGCATTTGGACTCTAATGTTTAACCTTCAGCATGAAAGTTTGCTTAGGTTGCAATGTTTTTCTTATTTGAAGGTGCATTGATATGATATCAAAGTTAGTAAAAGGCACATTGTGTATGAGAGATAGTGAGGCTCAGGAGGGGAACTTTTGGCATGGATGAGAGGCTCTAATGAACAAAAGGGGTGACACCCATTCATGTTATATCTAGAGACGGGAGGAATCCAAGAAAGTCCTGATGTTCAGACCATGAGATGGGAGTATCGAATAAGGTTGCCAAATGTTACTGTGAGAAAGTGGAAAAGTACTGGGACACATGATGTGGGATTCTCGAATGGTCTGTGGAAGTTTAATTGGTGATCACACTTTAGCTTTAGTCAGATTCATTTTGGACTCAAAGGGGTACAGACCTATTTGCCATATATTTGTTGTATGGCTTTATGCTATGCAGTACTCTTGATTTTGGAGAACTTCTACAGACGTCTCCACAATGCTGACACCTTCCTGCTTTACTAGATCTAATGAGGGTTTCCCCAATTATTGCTATTTAGTTCAGGCTTAGTTTAGGTAATTTAGATTTACTTATGTATAGGCAAGAAGACTGGAAATCATATACTGATCACCAGATTTTGTTCCTTATTTTCTGATTTGCTATTACTGAATTCCATGTATGTTTTATGCTTTTGAGACTAAACTTTGTCAGATGATTTAGACTGCCAGTAGTGATTCTGTATTTTTACAATATATTCTTGACATTTGTATACATCAGTTTGTCTTTGAATGTGTAATAAACCTACATTTAAACCTTGTCAGGGAACTGCTTCCCCTCCCGCACAGCTCTGCCTGGTAGTTGCTGCCCCTGGTCTGTGTTCGAGATCCTCCTCCACCGGCAGGCACCCGCCTGCACCGCATCCCTGGTGGTCCAGTGGGGAGCTTCTCTGCCACTGCTCTGCCCTCTGTTTCTCTACCTTCTGCTCTTCTTTTTTCTTCCTTTCTTTCTTTTTTGCTTTTTCTCCATTTTTCACAGTTTTCACTTTTCTTCTTTCTTCCTCTTTTTTGCACCTTCTTTCCTCCATGTCCCTGCCGCTGTTCATTCCCCGCGGCCCCATCCCCTCCAGCACCAATTCCTGCTTCCCAGCTGTCCAGCCCTCCCCCTCACACCACTTATGGCGGGCGCGCAGCAGGCTCGCCGTTGTCGCGCCAAAGGCAAGCCCATCTGCATCCGTCTCTGCCTGGACCGCACCCAGCGCCACGGACCCTGGTTCTCAAAACATCCACCACTACAACGCCAGCACCCTCCACGCCCGCAACACTGGACCCCATATCGTCTGCCACCAGTCATCACCGAAAGACACTCAGGACCCAGAACTGCAGCTGCACCTTTTCCTACCACCACACACCTACCCCACCCATCGCACGACCAACAATTACTGGACCTGACCACCTTAACTTCATCCTGCTCAACACAAGCTCCCTCCACAAACACGTCGAAGAGATCTGGAACCTGCTTGACTCCGTCAACCCCAACATCGCCTTCCTCACGGAAAACTGGATGAACAACCTCTGCCCGGGACATTGCCACCGCCATTCCGGACAGCTACAAGATCATTCACAAGGACCAAACTAAGGGGAGGCATCACCATCATACACAAAAGCACCTTCTGCCTCACCACCCATTGGACGACCACTCGACAAACTTGGAGCACCTCCACTTCCAGGTCCCTACCAACCCGAACACCACCCTCCGTGGCAACCTCATCTACAGTCCCAAATGACCCCGCCCACCCTTCAGAGACTCCATCCTCGACTTCATTGCACCACACTCTCTCGCCTCCACAGACTACATCCTCCTCGGCAACCTCAACTTTCACCTAGACAACCCCAATGACAAAAACACCTCATCCCTACTGGAGAAGCCCCCCATCGTTGGACTCAAACAATGGATCACCTCCCCAACCCACTTAGAAGGACATGCGCTGGACCCCATCTTCTCTGCCAGTGACAAAATCACCTTCAGCCACACAACTGAGCTTCTATGGACCGACCACCGCTGCATCCACTTCTCCTTCACCAAACCCACCATGCAACACCACTTCCACCGCTACCCTCGAAGAAGTTGGAACAAGGTCACCGAAGAGCAGCTCACCACCTCCCTCAGCAAATTCCCTCCACTGACTTCCACGGACCATAACACCGCAGCACGCAACCTCCAGCATTGGATCTCAAACTGCGCCGACACTCTGGCTCCCCTGAAGAAAGTACCAAGTAAGCGACACTCCAAGAAAGCCAGCTGGTTCTCTCCCACTCTTCATGAGTCCAGACGTACCTGCAGATGGCTCGAGGAAAAAATGGAGGAGCAGCAAGACACCAGAAGACCACTCAGCCTTCAAGATCCCTGTCACTGCATCCCATCACCTCATTAGAACAACAAAGAAAGCGGCCCTACAAGAAAGGATCAATGCCAACGCACTCAATAGTAAAGAATTTTTTGCCATAGTCAAAGAATTTGCCAGACCCAGCACAGACACAGCAGACATCCCCCCTCCCAAGACCTCTGCAACAACCTCAGTACCTTTTTCCACTGCAAGATTAAGGAGATAAGTACAGCTTTGACAGCCGCAATACCCAAGACCCTCCCACCCCACCTGCAACCACAGCACCCAATGACACCGGACCCTAGCAGACCCTACTCAGATGAACTCCCCTCACCACTGACAACACCCTCAAGATCATGAGGAGCATCCACTCTGCAGCACCCTCTGACCCCTGCCCGCACCATATCTTCACCACCATCGCCTCCGAACTATGTCACACCATCAACTGTTCCATTGACTACTCCACCTTCCCGGAAGACTGGAAACAAGCAGAATTCAACCCCTTGCAGAAGAAAACCTCTGCTGACCCGACAGACCTCAAGAATTTCAGACCCATCTCTCTTCGCCCATTCCTGCCAAAGTAATTGAGAAGGCCATCAACGCACAATTTTCTAAGTTCATTGAAGCGAACCACATCCTGGACCTATATCAATCCGGATTCCGAAGCAACCACAGCACAGAAACTGCCCTCCTCACTGCCACAGACGACGTCCACACCCTCTTCGATCGAGGCAAAACTGCAGCCCTCATCCTCCTGAAACTCTCGCCCGCATTCGATACCATTTCTAACTGCACCCTATGCACAGGACTTCATGACGCCGGCATCCACAACAAAGCCGAGGAATGGATCCGCTCCTTCATCACCGACCGAACACAGAGAGTCAGACTACCACCATTCCTCTCTGAAGCCACAGAGATCAGCTGTGGAGTGCCTGAGGGCTCCTCCCTGAGCCCCACTCTCTTCAACATCTACATGGCCCAGCTCGCAACCATCGCCAGGAACCTCGGACTCAACATCATCTCCTACACCGGTGACACCCAGCTGATTCTCTCCCTCACCAACGAACCCACAGTTGTCAAGAACAACTTTCATGATGGGATGAAGGCTGTCACCACCTGGATGAAGAACAGCTGCCTCAATCTCAACTCTGAGAAGACCGAAGTCCTCATCATGGGCTCCACCCCGCCACCTGGGACAACTCCTGACGGCTCACAGCACTTGGACCCCCCACACCCACAGACCACACACGGAACCTCAGCATCATCCTGGACTCCTTGCTTACCATGAGCCGCCAGATCAACGCTGTCTCATCATCCTGCTTCCACACGCTACACCTGCTCTGAAGATCTTCAAGTGGTTCCCCATCGAGTCCAAAAAGACGGTCACCCATGCACTCATCAGCAGCAGAATCAGCTACGGCAATACACTCTACACCGGCATCACCCAGAAACTCCTCAAGAAACTGCAGAATATTCAGAACGCCTCTGCCAGACTCATCCTCAACATCCCCCACCACAGCCACTTCACCGGCCACCTGAGAGACCTCCACTGGCTCCCAGTCAACAAAAGGATCAGCTTCAAGCTCCTCAAACACGCCTACAAAACCCTACACGACACAGGACCAGCGTAAATCAACCACCACCTTGCATCCACACACCCACCTGAAACCTCCACTCTGCCCAACTGGCCCTGGCTACCGTCCCACGTATCCGCAAGACCACAACTGGAGGAAGATCCTTCTCCTACCTTGCAGCACAGATTGCAAGTGTCAACCATGGACATCTAGTCACACGAGACCAGATCAATTTTGCTGTTCGAATACAAGAAGTAGACTGGTCACAGTAAGTGCTTACCTTAGAACTTAGAAGAAATTTTGAGAAAAATATTCTGAGAAGGTAAAGTTCAGTGGGGCAAAGCTGCAGGACATGTCCAAGGAGGAAGTGTCATTGTCAGGTAGCCTCAGGTTGGAGCCACTTCAAGATTTCTACTTTTGGACTTAGGGCCTGATTTAGATCATGGCGGACGGGTTACTCCGTCACAATGATGACGGATATCCCGTCAGCCGAAATATAAATCTCATAGGATATAATGGGATTTAAATTCCAGTGGACGGGATATCAGTTACAGTTGTGTCAGAGTAACCCATCTTCCAAGATCTAAATCTGGCCCTTAGTCTCTTTTTTGAAAGTCGAAACTCTTCAGTGGGACGAGGCAGAAGGCTGTAGCCGAAGACAGTTCCATGGGCCAGATACTCCTTTAGCGAAGGACCACCACTGAACAGGATTTGCTGCTGTGGAGAACGTAGCAGGAGAAGCTGCAAAGACAATCCGACCGGCAATGCACCGCAGGCGGATCAGTGAGTAGGTTGGTCCCAGTCTCCTCCTAGTTCTCCAAGCAGATTTTGCTCAAAAATGTTCTCAGTTTTGGGATTTGGCCATCTGGACACCTTTAGCACCACAACCAAGGGTGCAGGACTGGTGGGGTACCACATTGTGGTTCTGGACTCACTCAGGCAGGGTCTGTGTGTAGGTTGAAGATGGCAGGAGCCTTTTGTGTCTCTGTGGCTCTGACCAGGAGGCCAGCTAACTAGTGCTTGGAGTCACTCTGGTAGTCTTGGGTTCAGGTGAAGATGCAGGGCTCAACAGCAGGGCTGGCTTCTAAGGTGTCAAGGCAGGCTCCAGGCAGCTAACTAGTCTTTCCAGGTAGATCAAAGCTTTCTAGCAGAGTGCACAGCAGGTCACAGCAGCTGGCAGTCCTCTGAGAGTCCTTCCACAGGTCCAGGAATGAACTGAAGAGTGGGTCTGAGAGTCCTATTTTTATACCTGGTGCCCCTTTCTCTGGAAGGTGGGAGAGGTTTCTAGAAAGTTTCTTTAAGGTGCATGGAATTTCCTGACTCCCCTACCCTGGCTCCAAGCTGGCAGAAGTGACAATTTTGAGATGATAAGTCTTTTGTTTGAAGACAGAGCACAGCCTATTCAGTTGCAAGTGGGGCTGTGCTCAGCTCCGCCCCGATCCTGCAAGCAGATGGCCCATTCAGGCACACCTAATCCATCTATTGCATGAGTGTCTGGGAGGAATTCACAAAAAAGTCTAACTGTCAGTTGCACCGAGTTATGTGACCCAAGAAAGTTTGCAGGCACAAAATGGTGACGGGCAGCAAAATGCCAGTTTTCTAAAAGTGGCATTTTCAAAATTGTACCTAAATTCTGACTTTACCATTAAAGAGGATTTTTTATTACAATTTCATATGTAGCAAACATGAACTGGCTACCTGGTCTCCATGAAATGATAGAACTTATTAAATGTAATGAGGCATCCTAATGTTATACTATGGGGCAGGTAGGCCTCACAGTAGTGAAAAATGAATGTAGGAGTTTTCAACTACCAGGACATGTAAAACTTAAAAGTAAATGTCCAACCTTTTAATTACAATGCTCTCTGCCCTATGGGCAACCTAGGGCCTACATTAGAGGCGACTTACATATAAAAGGGGAGTTTAAGGCTTGGCAAGGAGGTTATATTGCCAAGTCCAATTGGCAGTTTAAAACTGCATTCAGGCTGTAATGTCAGGCCTGGGACATGTTTTAAGGTGCTACTTAAACGGGTGGCACAATTAGTGCTGTAGGTCCACTAGTGCAAAAAGAACAATTGATGGACAGAATGCTGACCAATGTCATACATTCACCCCAGTACAGAGATCTGGGCCTAAATCCATCATTTTTTTGGTCCCTATGCCATTCCAGTTTAGACCCAGCCATATGCAAATCAGTCTTGACCCTGTTCCCCATGGGAATAGTCCAGCCCGAACTGCCAAGCCAAGTCCTCCCTGGACTGGAAACAAGCATCCTAGGACCGGTTTCGGGGTTTCACCCCTCATCAGCCAGGCTAGCATGACTCCAGTGGCATGGAGAGCATGGGACCCACATCTGGGCATACCCATCCCACTCGGTGTGACAAATGCTAAAAGAACAATTGATGGACAGAATGCTGAACAATATCATACATTCCCCCAGTACAGAGATCTGGGTCTAAATCCATCGTTTTTTTGCTCCCCATGCCATTCCAGTTTAAACCCAGCCATATTCAGGTCAGTCTTGACCCTTTTCCCCATGGGAACAGTCCAGCCCGAACTGCCAAGCGAGGTCCTCCCTGGACTGAAAACAAGCATTCCAGGACCGGTTTTGGGGTTTCTCCCCTCATCAGCCAGGCTAGCTTGACTCCAGTGGCATGGAGAGCACGGGACCCATGTCTGGGCATACCCGTCCCACACAGGGTGACAAATGCAAAAAGAACGATTGATGGACAGAATGCTGAACAATGTCATAACATTCACCCCAATACAGAGATCTGGGCCGAAATCCATTGTTTTTTTGCTCCCCATGCCATTCCAGTTTACACCCAGCCATATGCAAATCAGTCTTGACCCTGTTCCCCATGGGAACAGTACGGCCCGAACTGCCAAGCCAGGTCCTCCCTGGACTGGAAACAAGCAACCTAGGACCGGTTTTGGGGTTTCAATCCTCATCAGCCAGGCTAGCTTGACTCCAGTGGCATGGAGAGCATGGGACCCACGTCTGGGCATACCCGTCCCACTCGGTGTGACAAATACAAAAAGAACAATTGATGGACAGAATGCTGAACAATGTCATACATTCACCCCAATACAGAGATCTGGGCCAAAATCCATCGTTTTTTTGCTCCCCATGCCATTCCACTTTAGACCCAGCCATATGAAAGTCAGTCTTGACCCTGTTCCCCATGGGAACAGTACAGCCCGAACTGCCAAGCCAGGTCCTCCCTGGACTGGAAACAAGCAACCTAGGACTGGTTTTGGGGTTTCAATCCTCATCAGCCAGGCTAGCTTGACTCCAGTGGCATGGAGAGCATGGGACCCACGTCTGGGCATACCCGTACCACTCGGTGTGACAAATACAAAAAGAACAATTGATGGACAGAATGCTGAACAATGTCATACATTCACCCCAATACAGAGATCTGGGCCAAAATCCATCGTTTTTTTGCACCCCATGCCATTCCAGTTTACACCCAGCCATATGCAAATTATACTTGACCATGCTCCCCATGGGAAAAGTCCAGCCCGAACTACCAAGCCACGTCCTCCCTGGACTGGAAACAAGCATCCTAGGACCGGTTTTGGGGTTTCACCCCTCATCAGCCAGGCTAGCTTGACTCCAGTGGCATGGAGAGCACGGGACCCACGTCTGGGCATACCCGTCCCACTCGGTGTGACAAATGCAAAAAGAACAATTGATGGACAGAATGTTGAACAATGTTAAACATTCACCCCAGTACAGAGATCTGGGCCTAAATCCATAATTTTTTTGCTCCCCATGCCATTCCAGTTTAGACCCAGCCATATGCAAATCATTCTTGACCTTGTTCCCGAAAGGAACAGTCCAGCCCAAACTGCCAAGCCAGGTCCTCCCTGGACTAGAAACCAGCATCCTAGGACCGGTTTTTGGGTTTCTCCCCTCATCAGCCAGGCTAGCTTGACTCCAGTGACATGGAGAGCACGGGACCCACGTCTGGGCATACCCGTCCTACTCGGGGTGACAAATGCAAAAAGAACAATTGATGGACAGAATGCTGAACAATGTCATACATTCCCCCAGTACAGAGATCTGGGTCTAAATCCATGTTTTTTTTGCTCCCCATGCCATTCCAGTTTAAACCCAGCCATATTCAGGTCAGTCTTGACCCTTTTCCCCATGGGAACAGTCCAGCCCGAACTGCCAAGCGAGGTCCTCCCTGGACTGAAAACAAGCATTCCAGGACCGGTTTTGGGGTTTCACCCCTCATCTGCCAGGCTAGCTTGACTCCAGTGGCATGGAGAGCATGGGACCCACGTCTGGGCATACCCGTCCCAACCGGGGTGACAAATGCAAAAAGAACAGTTGATGGACAGAATGCTGAACAATGTCATACATTCACCCCAGTGTAGAGATCTGGGCATAAATCCATCGTTTTTTTTGCTCCCCATGCCATTCCACTTTAGACCCAGCCATATGCAAGTCAGTCTTGACCCTGTTCCCCATGGGAACAGTACAGCCCGAACTGCCAAGCCAGGTCCTCCCTGGACTGGAAACAAGCAACCTAGGACCGGTTTTGGGGTTTCAATCCTCATCAGCCAGGCTAGCTTGACTCCAGTGGCATGGAGAGCACGGGACCCACGTCTGGGCATACCTGTACCACTCGGTGTGACAAATGCAAAAAGAACAATTGATGGACAGAACGCTGAACAATGTCATACATTCACCCCAATACAGAGATCTGGGCCAAAATCCATCGTTTTTTTGGTCCCCATGCCATTCCAGTTTACACCCAGCCATATGCAAATTATACTTGACCATGCTCCCCATGGGAAAAGTGCAGCCCGAACTGCCAAGCCACATCCTCCCTGGGCTGGAAACAAGCATCCTAGGACCGGTTTTGGGGTTTCACCCCTCATCAGCCAGGCCAGCTTGACTCCAGTGGCATGGAGAGCACGGGACCCACGTCTGGGCATACCCGGCCCACTCGGTGTGACAAATGCAAAAAGAACAATTGATGGACAGAATGCTGAACAATGTCATACATTCACCCCAGTACAGAGATCTGGGCCTAAATCCATAATTTTTTTGCTCCCCATGCCATTCCAGTTTAGACCCAGCCATATGCAAATCATTCTTGACCTTGTTCCCGATAGGAACAGTCCAGCCCAAACTGCCAAGCCAGGTCCTCCCTGGACTAGAAACAAGCATCCTAGGACCGATTTTGGGGTTTCACCCCTCATCAGCCAGGCTAGCATGACTCTAGTGACATGGAGAGCACGGGACCCACGTCTGGGCATGCCCGTCCCACTCGGGGTGACAAATGCAAAAAGAACAATTAATGGACAGAATGCTGAACAATGTCATACATTCCCCCAGTACACAGATCTGGGCCTAAATCCACAGGTTTTTTTTAATTGTAATTTACAGGCGCTGTGTATGTGGTATACCACACTACAAGTGACTTACAAGTAAGTTAAATATGCCAATCAGATATAATCCAATTAAACCATGTTTTAATTGAGTGAGCACAAGTACTTTACCACTGGTTTGCATTGGTAAAGTGCACAGAGTCAGGCCAATAAAAACAAATTCAGCAAAAAGTAGAGAGAAAAAGGTCAAACGTTTGGGGGACCCTGCAGAGAGGGCCACGTCCAACAGCCATTATACAATAAGGCTTGTTCTAAGGAAGGTGTAGTCATTGCAGGAGTGTTACTAGCTCAAAACAACACCCTGTCTCTCATAAAGGAAGATGAGGAGATTGTCTCAACAGTGACTTAGATGAAGGAATGCATGTAAGATTCCTTGGGACCCTTTTACCTTTGTGTGAAGGCCCAAGTCGGACAGCATTGTCGGTCTGTATTGGAGCATCTCCTTCTTCCTAGGGAGAGTGGGAGAGCAGCACATCAGCCCACCTGCTGGAATGGAGTCTGTTTCTGTGGTGTTTGGCTAGCCAGATGAAGTGTAGTGTAATGTAGTAGCATTCCCCATGTGGTTGAGTATCTTCTGTGTTGGTCATGTTCAGGGCGTCTTCCTTTCAGGCAAGACAGGGGAGTTCTTGATCTCTGCCAACTGGCTCAATATGAGTCCTTGATGAGGCAGGTTTGTAGAAAAGAACCGTAGGCAGCACACCACTGAAGTTGGAATGGAGTCCTGGGTCCTGTTCCAGATCATTGTATGCTTTGATAATCCTTTCCAGGATTTATTTTGAGACAGGATTTTTTGCTCCCTTTTTGGAAGTCATTTTGCTAAACTAATATGGCTAGGAAGTATTTCCTGTCTTCTCTGACTTCTTTCTCTAGGTTAAATCTTTTAGATCCTGTAGAAGCGGATCAGGAAGATTTGTCGCTGCATCATGACGTCATTTGTTGCTGGTTGCTCACTTCAACAGTTACCTGCCAGCTCCTTTTTTACTTCTCGATTCCACACTTATCTGCCTGCAGCAAGTCCCATTGCCTGTCTTTCAAAGAGTTTTTCATTTTTCCCTATGAAAGACTGGTGTTTTCTCCAACCTGCTTCTCCTGTCACTTCGATTAGTATGCATCCTGGACTTGGCGTGCCAAAATACATTAGCTTGCTCTATATTCAGATAAAGAAGACATCCTACTTGCCGCCAAGAAGTCCTACCTTTGAACTCACAGAGAAGTGTGTTGGAACCCATGGATAACTACTGGTAATTAATATAGTAGGCTTACATAGTCTGCTCATGAGCCGGCATGTAGCACATGAATGGACGCAACTCTGGGACAGAATATATCGACTTCAATGGGTACTTCTGTGGCAGAAATTCAGTTAGATTTTGGTAAATAAAGGGTTCCACAATGGTTTATGAAGTGGGCAGGGTCGCGGCCCTATTGGATCCAGGTAGAGTAAAGTCAAGATCGCTGCTTCGCTTGACTCTTTCTGGCCTCAACAGGCTCAAAGTAGGAAGTAACGACAGGAAATCACCCTTTATCTCTCCACCCTTTACCTGGACATCAGGGCCTGTATTACGATGAGGGCACACTTTCCCTGTTTTCACCACAGCGCACCTTAAAACAGGTGCGCTAGGCACAAACAGGGAAAGTGCGCCCTATTATAGTGAATGTGCTGCCCTCAGGGCAGTTTCGAACTCACACTGCTCTGTTGGCAGTGCATTGAAGTGAAATACGGAGCGGCTGCTTGGAAGCCGCTTCATGTTTCACAGTGCACAGTGTTTTCAAGGAGAGAGATTCCCTTGCAGGTAGGTGCAGTAAGTGACTGCACCCGCCTGCAGGGGGATGTCTGGGACGGCCATGGGACCTTGTGACTCCCCTCCTGATGGCTGCCCTTAAGAGGTGCACTGAAAGTGTGCCTCTTTTTTGTGGCACACTTTCAGTGTGCCTCCTAAAGGCTTGTTTTACTCTGTGCCCACATCCATAATATGGCACGTGTGCATCTCAGGATGGATCACCCATGAAGAGAGATCTTAGTAGCAGGGATGGGACATTCAGAAGGAAGACCTGGAAGCTATGGTCTTCAGTGATTGGGCTGAAATGTTTCACTTGACTAAACTGAGGAGTAGCACATCAAAAGACAAAAAGTGCACAGTGAAATCATTATCATTACACATGCAGTAAACCTAGTAGGTACATTAATACATAAACAGAACCCTCGTTACTGTCCATTAAAAACCTGTGACATCGGTCCTCTCTTATGTTGTCCTAATCTATTCTCATACTCCAAATTATGTGGAAGGGCCACTTTCCCGCACATGTCTCTCCCTGTGGACGTCGTCTCAAGAAATGCCCATGAACAATCAAAAAATGCACAGAATAGTCCACCCAAAGCTTGGCAGCAAAATAGTTCAAAAGTGTGAGTGATGAGGGAAATATCCCAGGACTAGTGCAATCCTCGGGAGTCACCAAACCCAATCAATAAATCAATCAATCAATCAGGATTTATAAAGCAGATCAAATCACCCGATAGGGTATCCAGGCTCTTTCAGGTCCCGGACGGCTCATTTGAGCAGCCAGGTCTTGAGGGTCCTTCGGAATTCCGGAAGAGAGGTGATGGTCCAGAGCTGCGTGGGGAGGCTGTTCTAGGACTTTTCTGCTATATGAGAGAAAGAGCTTCCTTCACTTCTGCTTTGGTACATGCGAGAAGTGTGGGAAAGTGAAAGGGAGGGGGAGCGTAGTCTTCTTGATGGTTGTTGGAAGTTCAGACAGTGGCTAATGTAGGCAGGTCTCTGGTTGACGTAGCTGAAAAGTAAACAACCTGTTGCTCAACTAAGCAGGGCCGGACTGGCCGTAGCGTGCACCGGGCATTTACCCGGAGGGCCGCTAGGGTGGGGGCCGTTTTTGTTACTGGGGGCCTTCAATATTGGCACCCTGTAACAAAATCGGCCGAAACCGGCCGTAGTAAACAGCTCGGCTGCACCCCCCTCCCTCCTCCTGGGGGCCGGCCGAGCAGTTTGCCAGGGCTAGTTTCGGTTCCCAGTCCGGCCCTGAAACTAAGGACTGGAAAGTAGACAGCACACTCTAACTGACCCATCAAAAAATACACACAGTTCCCTGAATTACCATATATCAAAAACACTCAGCTCCATATTTGACTCTTGGCTTAAAGATATCTATGTTTTTGGTCTCCTTGCTTAACCCCTGAATAAAAATTACACAGCGCCACAACTGGGTCATAGCTGGATTGTGCACAGCTTCCTATTTGAAGAATAGTTAAAAATGCAAAACTCTCTGCTTTACCCATGTCTGAAAAGTGATCCATTTCTGAATGTAAACACACTGCTTAATTCACTGAGGTCGGAAATTACAAAGCTTGTACGGCTGTTCTATACCTGAAAACTATGCAGCTGACTCCGCATTTACAAATGCACAACTCCTTTTTTGAACCATCACTGCACAATGTACAGCTCTGTAACTGTCCAATAGCTCAAGAAGTTCACAGCTCGTTTCCTGACATATGAATGAAATTTGCAAAGCTATGTGAATGACCCATGGCTGAAAAGGTAGCCAGGTTGAACACAATACCCTTCATACCAAATGACTGAGTAACGCACAGCTCTCTACTTGACCCATGACTGAAAATGAAACCACTGTTATTTCAATACAGCTGAAAAAGTGCAATACTTTTAACTTGACTCATGACATGACACAATCTTACACAGTTCTGTGAGTGAGCAATAGCTGAAAAGTGCATACCTTTCTCTTTAAAAAGAGCTGAAAGAGTCAGCTCCCGACTTGAAAATGCACATAATTCCACTCTTGGGCCATGACTGAAAAGAGTACAGTGTCATTAGCCAGAGGCTGAAAAGTACACAACTTTTTACTTGATTTATTGTTGACATTACAAGGTTCGTTAATAGACATAGAGTTAAACAGTGATTGTCCTTGTTGACCGGGAAGGCTAGAATGGTGGTTTAGGTGGACAAGCACTACTCAGATATATATAGGTTACAGACTAAAGTCCTGACAGTCCAATTAACCTTTCATGCTTCCAAGACAATACAAAAACGAGTACTACTGAGATGTATAAACTCCTAGCTTTATTTCATCCAATAAAAGCAATTCAGGTGTACTGTGTGCTCCATAAAATGTAATTATTATTATTTGTCAAAGACCCACAGCCTATTAACCGATAGGTAAAATTGCACTGGTCTGATTCACCTTGGGCACAAAATTAACACAGCTCAAATTGAGCCAGGACAGAAAAGCGTAGATAATTCTTCTTGATTCAGATTTTCAAACAATATAGCTTCCTAATACACTCAGGGCCTTGTAACTCGCTTCTCCATTTTACCCAGTAACATGAACTACACGTGTGAGGTATTTGCACATGTAACACATACTCTTATGTGGTTTCATTTTAAGTCCCTAACTTCATTATTTTCTATAGGAGGATGTTTAAGTATCAGTGGTTACTAACTTTTTACAAGCAAATATTTTTTTCTAGTTTTCCCTATACCTTACCATATGGAGCCCATGTCATCCTGTGGAGTGTCCCTCTGATAAAGTATATGATGAATTGGAAAAGTTAATTTAACACCCAAAAAATAGAAACAATATTTTGATGTTAAATATTAATGTAAAACAATTTTACTGATTTTTTAAAAATGTACAGCAAATAAAGAAAGTGCTAGAGCACTTTTAACTTAGATTTGAATTTAATCTGCAATTAAGTGAAATATATTATATACAATTTAAATTACTTTGCTGAAGTTTAAATTTAAAAATAATTACCCACCTAAAGTAAAAGAATAATTTTTATCATGTGTTAATAATTATTAAAGGTGATGCATAGAATTAATTAAAACTGATGTAATTATGGTTTAATAAAAATAACCTTACATTCATTTTTAAATTAATAATTACTAAAATATGAATATGTATTATTTCAAAAAAATAACATTAAATTATATATATTTCTTTTAACTATTTAAAATAATTTAATTTAAACTAATATTATTTCCTATGGAGATTTATTTTAAGGCCCTACCTCCATTATTTTCTTTGAGAGGGTGATGCAGTACCAATGATTGACCATGTGCGGTGCTGGGTTTACTCCAGCCCTGAGTTGGAAAAATGTACTACTGTTTCAAGTTCCTTTTGGCAGTCGTAACTTTAGAAGTGCAGTTGGTGAATAGCAATGGGCTTACTCTTTTGTGGGTGGATGCACGTCCCTCCCTAAACCCTTCCCTACCCCTTCCTAAACCCCTCCCATTAAGTATTACCCTTTTTACAGCCAGTCCCCTTGGTCCCTCCCACATTTGCAACTTAGGACCTGATTATGATCTCGGTCAGAAAGCCCAACCGAGAACATCGGTTTCACTTCCGACAGCCTAATTACAATTTAGGCGGTTGGAAGTGAAACCGGACGGTCCTTCCGGCAGGATTCCGAAGGGCTCAAGGAGCCCGTTGGCCAGTCGGAGACCAGCCCGTAATCCATATAGACCGCGTTTTACGCCTTCCGGATTACGATGCTCGGTTTACGGCAGGCTTTCCATGTCAGGCTTTCTGACATGGAAAGCCTGTCTGAAAGCGAGTTTGGGGGCCCCTAGCAGGCCCCCCTTCAACCAGCGGCCTCCGGTTCGTGGCCGAGGTTCATCCCTGCACCATGAGGCAGGCACCGTTAGGTGCCTGCGACGCGGTGCAGGGATGAACACAAACTTTCTTTTCTGTATGGGAGCTTGTGCTGCGGCTGGTTTCCGACCGCAGCACAAGCTCCCATACAGAAAAGGGAGCTTGCGACCGCAAAATGTGAGGTCGCATCGTAATTCAGCAGTCAGGACCGCCGATTGGAGGTTAGTCGGACCCATACCCGTGTCCACCCGACATCGCAATAAGGCCCTAAGTAGTATTTACATGTGTGAGGATCTTCTGATAGAAAAGATGGGAGAGGTGGAGACCTATTGTAGTACTACTAAAGTACTACAAAATGCAGGTTGTGAATAGGCTCCATGCTATGCACCAGACTTAACAAAATGGCTTATTTAACTTTCCTGTATGGCCATCATAAATGGTGCAGAATCCGCACCTAAGGTATCAAAGTTAAATGTCATATGTGGGCTGTAGTGGGTATTTCACTATCCACATAATGAGAAAATATGGCTCCCAGTAGCACCACTCTTCTGTAGCTGGGCTGCAATTTAAAAGCACTGCATTGACACACAGAAAGAAAATCTGCCTTTGCCTTGAAGCAAAATCTATTTTTAAATATTAGTAAGTCACCCCCAAAATGTGGCTTGTACAACCACTGGGATGGGTTCTTAATATATAAAAAGTAAACACAAGGAGACGATGGATGGAGTTCTGAAACCTTTCAGACACTCACCCCCAGTCACAGATCTGGGTTGAATCCATCAACGTTCTTTAGCTCACTTCGCCACCCCAGTTCATACCCAGCCATATGCAAATCAGTCTTGACCCTGTTCCTCATGGGAACAGGCCTAGCCCGAACTGCCAAGCCAGGTCTTCCCTGGACTGTGAACAAGCATCCTGGGACCGGTTTCGGGGTAACACCCGTCATCAGCCAGGTTAGCTTGAAGCCAGTGGCAAAGTGAGCGAGGGGCCCACATCTGGGCATACCCTGTCAAATTTGGGCGAACAAAGCAAACACAAGGAGATGGTGGACGGAGCGCTGATACTTTTCAGATACTCACCCCCAGTCACAGATCTGGGTTGAATCCATCATCGTTCTTTAGCTCACTTCGCCACCCAGTTCAGACCAAGCCATATGGAAATCAGTCTTGACCCTGTACCTCAGGGGAACTGTCCAGCCCGAACTGCCAAGCCAGTTCTTCCCTGGACCAGAAACAAGCATCCTGGGACCAGTTTCGGGGTAACAGCCCTCATCAGCCAGGCTAGCTTGAATCCAGTGGCAAAGTGAGCAACATCTCCTTGTGTTTAATATATAAAAAGTGGCACACTATTTATTTGAAATAAGGTGCCCTCACAGTAACTAAATACCCATTGTTTCTACTGTGTAGGTAAAGCTAGGTTCTACATAAATAGACCTAGATATAATTTGAATCCCTAAATGATCTCTTCACCTGGGAATATGTTAGCAAAATGATCAAAATTAAATTCACACAATGGGGCTTATTTACAAGGCCCTTGCGCCACTTTTGCGTCATTTTTAACATAGGAAAAGTGACGCAAAAGTGGCGAAAGGGGCTTGTAAATCTGCCCCAGACTTTTCAAAATCTAACAATGCAAAATCTGATTTTTGATAACATTATTGGAAAAGTAACTTCAAAAATGTACTTGGTGCTGGCTGAGCCAAAACTGGTTTAGAAACAGTATGTCACTCATCTCACCTCCAGAAAACCAATACACATTCCTAGCTGGACTTAGCCCAACTCTTCAGAGAACAATGACTTGACCCTGAGAAAGGAAAGGCAGGTGTTGTCACCAAATGGTCACTTAACAACAATCAACCATCTGAGGGATAGGTAGAGCTGATAGAACAAAGGGCAGGCTTTACACTACCTCTTTTTGAATTGGAGATGCTGAATTCGGATTACAAGAACTGCTCCCATTCATTCCCAGTGCCCTTCTTAAATTTCAGCTTGCAGTTCGAGCAGGGAAAAAAACTAGTCTTGGGAAGACTAAGGAGGAAGTCCTCATATAAATAGGGAAGGGGGAGATTTATGGAGAACCCCTTTTAATGGAAGAAGGGGTTAGCTATTTTGCTTTTAGGGCTTCTGGAAGTTTTGACAGTAAAGCAAACAGGAATTGCTGCAAAAGGAGGTGGGCATAGAGGAAGGAAGTAGACAGGATTAAGTTGAAAAAAACTCCAATCACTGACTAGTACACAGGATAAGAGTAGTACCTCACCACCACCTCATTAGAATATTCCTGGACAGGAAAGACTACATCTGAAGAAAGCCCTGCTGGATGAAACAGGACTGAAGGACTCCTGCAGGCACTCAGGGACTGGAACTGCTCTTTAAACTTCGGGTGGCTGTCACGTTTACTTGCTTCATGGACACAATTTTCAGAAGGACTCCTCTCTCCAAGAGTTCCAAACTGACCACAGAGGACTGGACCCTGCAGGAGCCACAGCTGGAGAACCACCTGGTGCCCAAAAGCCTGCCCTAAGAACCTGGGAGTACAGGAGTCACCAGAAAAAGCTTTTCCAGCATCTAGAAAAAGCTTTTCCAGCATCTAGAGAAAAGGGGGCCAGACTGAGATAAAGTGATGCCGGGTGCCAAGGAATAACACACTTGGGACAGGAAAGGAAAAAAGGTACGTCCTTCTGGGAGATTTTTGCAGTGTTAAAAACTGGTTTAGCAGAACATCACAGTAAACATACATGGCATCATGGCTTCCACTGGGGAATTGCCTGCTGCCTGCTGCTTGTGCCATATCTACAAAGGGTTGAGCAAATTTTTACTGTGATTTTTGTTGAACCCTAACCGGAGTGTGTTTATTAAGGTGGTGAGGGTCTCCTGTGCCAAATTATTAATCCACTTTCTGATACTTTGTACCTCAATTTGTCTTGTGATGATGGGTTAATCGACTGGAACTGGTGCTCAATTATTAATGCACCTGCTACAGTCCTCAAGATTTCAAAATCACTCGCACCCATAGGGAAGGTGGGTCTACTGAATTTTAAGTTTCAAGTTTAAGTTTATTTGATTTAGTTCTCGACTGAGAACAACAAATGTTTAAAGAATAAAATTACATTTAAAATAGTAAAATGTCATTCTAGTAAAATTTAATATAGATTTAAAAAATTTAAACATGTTATAACATACAAATTAATTTGGTGGTGCCTTACAAAGCGAAATCAGGTTCTGAACCGAATTAATTTTACATTTTGTTCGAATTGGTTGTATAAACCTCTTTCTAGCTTCTACAACAGTCAAGTTTGGACAGACAAACAGCACGCGTTCCAAATCTTGCACCCCGCCATTACACAAAAGTAATGAGTACCCTGACTGCAAAATCCTCGGGCCAGCCATAAAATTGTAAGTCTGGTGGACCATCAAATTTTTTTATGACAATGCCCCCGCTGGATTTGCTATTGGAAAATGTACTCTGATGGTCCTATGGAGTTCGGCCCATTGGAGTAAGGTCATCAGACCACCTGCCCTATTTATCTATCAGAAACAGAAATAATGTCCAGGGTGTGGGTGTCAAACTTTTTTTCATAGACAAGCTCCTGCTTTGTTTGGAGGGTGGAAACAGAAGAATAAAATTCAATGTGTATTTTTGAAAGGTTGCAGTGAAAAAAGGAAGAGTAATAATCCATCTGAAGTTAACAGAAGTTTGAAGATTAATTAGTAAGCCAGTCTTTTATCATTTCTGTCTTGTTGTAAGAGCTTTCAATTGGTTGGTACTAAATCTTCTATGAGTAAGAAGCAGTGTCCAGTCCACAAACACCCTGTAGTGGCAAGAGTGGAGGCAGCGTGTCCTGCACACAGTTAGTGCCCAAAGAGTGAACATTTTTCAAACAGATAAAATACTATATTGACTTTGGTTCATAACCAAAAATGCTACTGTCAGCTAAGAGCAATTATCTCACCAACAAAATTTTTTCCTCTCTAAATACATCCCAACAACTATGAAAATAATCCATTCATTGTATAGTCATTTTGAATTGTTTGTTCGACCTGACTTTGTGAAAATCATTTAAACAAATGTATCAGTGAAGTGCAAAAATCAGATCAAGTACCATCTCTGAACATGTTCCTGCTTTCCCATATGTGACTTTATGCTTCGAACACAGCAATCCCACAATATATTTTACTGTATTTCAACCGATAAATTATGGTGTGGACATAAAACCACAGGCATCAATGTTTAGGCCCGCAGAAAGACCACATACCTTCTAGATTTATAAGGAAACAATCCTAGCATAAATTCTGACTCCAGAGTTGTATCAGTGTGCAATTTATGGGTAATCTTTGGACACAACTTATTTAAGGTTTGTCTTAACATTACTGTCTCGATCTGCAATCTTTAAGTAGACTGGTCTGCCTATTGCAATTTTACCTAAATCAATAAAATCTTTGATGTCTTGCGCCTGGTCAGTAACCCTGGAATATTTTCCCTGAGGTGGTTGTCATCTCATTTCGGACAATTAAAGATGGGAGTTGTATGGTGGGGGGGAGGGGGGTTTAGTGATAATATTAATGTATTTCCCATTCACCTCTGACAACATCGAACATCACTCCAACTGCAGAGGCCTTAGGAACAGGCAGTTGGAGCACAGCACTAAAATAAGTCGATCTTGACCGAACACGAGCAAGTAGTTTCATTACCCCCATTCGAATCTTTAGTAAATGCCATTAAAATGGAGTTTTCATCTTCTTGTTATTCACTGTCTCCAACCTCTGTAAAGGAATTTTCATCCATACAGGACAAAAATTACTAGGTGTCTATAGGACATCAAATCCTTATCAGCTTAAATAATAAGAATGAGCATTTCCACTGACATCTTTTATGTACAGACTATGGTCAGTTTGTGGGTGCCTGGTGTGTTTTAAAATGCAATCTCACATAGTCTGAAATTCTAGTCACAGAACAATTGTTTCTCTCTGTAATTTAAATTGTGGCCCATACTATGTTAATTTTTTTTAAACCCAGGTATCATAACCCCAGGTTGCTGACCGACTGCCATCAAACATTGGAGGTTCAAATTAAATCAGTATCTTTAAGTTGTTTAAGCCACCTAAAGCTGTCAAAATAAATGTTACATCTCCTTTCTTTTCCTCACAAATGACAGGGAGATAGCTTTTCTAAAGTTTCCAGAATGCAACAGAACAGCAATTCTTGGGATGGGAATTTTTTCTGCATGGTAAACCTGCATGTGCCTCTACCCTGAACACTTGACTGTAAGTGAAACTGGCAACCTGACTTTTATTTTGGCTCTGGCATCATGGCAACCTAGCATGTGTGCATAGGCCTAGGCCTGTCCTAGACAATCTGAGGTCCAAGATCTGTCCTGTGACCTGGTGATGTGTGCCAAGTGTGCCCTCATACTAAGAAGTGCTCTATTTTCCATGTCCTGGGTGTATCACATTAATAGGTTGTGGCAGTGTACCATGTTTTGTGATTTCAGTGTGTGACTTGACTTTTTTCGCATGTCAGTGAGAGTGGTCAACTGACATCTCTTGTGTGAAGTTCCAGTGTTATGTGAAACCCAGAACCTTGTACAGACATTCCTTGTCTATGTCAAGTGTGTGTGTGTGTGCGCATGCATGTGTGTGTGTGTGTGTGTCTGCGCGCGCATGGGCGCGCGCTCAGTGCAAGTGTAACACGTGGATTGTATTAGGACACTGTGTGCTATGTGAGTCTGCATACTGGGGCCAGTGGGATCCTTTTCAGATGCTCCTGATTTTGCATGGCACAAGGTGGAGGATTAGGACAACTTCCCTCAGAATGGGCAAGTGTATTTTCTGAATTTCATTTGCTGGATAGTGGACACCTAGACACTGAAGTGAGGAAGATGAAGACAGGGTCACTTTTAGCAATTCAATGATGACCTTGAGAGCAAAACGCTGCATAATATTTCTTCCTGTTCACTGCCATTTGGTAGATGGTAAGGGGAGGGGTGGGATTGCAGTTTCTGTTTTTCAAGGTCAACACTGTCGTGTAGTTCCTATATGACCTATACAAGATCTGCGCATTTGGATAACATAAACTGTGGGACTGGTGGCAGACTGATTCCGTGCACCCCCACCGAGTATGTTAGCCTGTCTGTATCAGCTAGCTCACAGTGCCACTATGATCTCCTCTTACCAAGGAGAAAATAGATTCTGGCAACCTCAGAACATGACAACCCTGATACCTCAGGATCGTGGAAACAATGTACCACCTTTCGCTTAGTCACTCGTGCTTACTTAGTCTGTCTCAGAGAGATACACCGAATAAAGCAAGCTGGGCTTTTTCAATAATCATTTATTGAACAGTTGTTATTCTGGTGTAAAATAGATGTGCTGCAACAACCGTTAGACAGTATAGGATATAAATGATTAACAGTACTACAAAAGTAAAAGGATGGTAGAGTACTACCATCTTACTAAAATCATGAATACATTCAAGTATATAAAACACATGATAAAATATGTGTACTCCTACGATGCCTCCCTATCTAGATGTACCTACGCATACCTAGCATGGGTGTAGGTGTTAAGGTGTTAAGCCAAGAATTCCTCTAGGATCTAGTCAACCCCATTACCTTAAGTGAGACTGTGTGACCCCGTCCTGGTCTCGAGCTGAACACCTCGTGAGGGATGTTAGACCACTGCGAGCTGGAGAGTCTGCATGCAGGAACCTCAGCGTCCAGTAGCGGCTCCTTGAGGGAGTGCTGCGGGGCGGTGGGGCAGGGCAGGTGAGGGGCAGGGTGGGTGGTAGTAAACTCTGGCGTACGGCCAAACGGAGGTAAGTACATAAATGAATAAATAAAACGAATTACATTGCGCACGCCGCATCACCATTTGGCAATGCGGCGCGTGCAATATAATTCGTTTTATTTATTTATATGCTTACCTCCATTCGGCCGTATACTGGAGTTTACTACCCCCCACCCTGCCCCTCCCCCTCCCCGCCTCACCGCCCGCAGCACTCCCTCCAGGAGCCGCTACTGTCAGCGTCTCTGGTCAGTGTGTCGGCCGGGAAGTCTCCATCTCCTCTAGCTATCTTAGCAAGATGTGATGTATATATACCCATAGGTCTCCCCAGGGGTCCTACCTTGCTGTGTTACTGTATTGGCTTAAGGATGACATCGGGCCTGAACTTTATACATAGATTTTATACAGGAGATGCCAGTCCTGCTGTGCTTTCAAGAACCCTCATGCATAATGTATGAGATTTCGAACTCGGGAAAACCCGCATTCTGAATGCAGTGTAATATCTAGGTGAAAGGTCAGTCCCTGTAAACCGTGACAAGTGTAATGTAGGGAGAGAATATAGGTGAAGGATAACGTGTGTACCGAGGCCTATATTATAGTACCTATATGAAATATAACACCCACTCCTCTTCCGAATGGACGACATAGTTTTAATTTCTACACGTACTACTAGGTGTTCTAGATATGTGTATGCAAATATACAAAACATTAGTTTGTCATTATTAAAAACATTCGTTCAAAAACATTTTCTTAAAAAATGCTGTTAAAAAAAAAGAAAGTATTAGAAATTGACAGATAGGCTACTGCTCTAATATATCTGTACGCATAGTCCGAACTACTACAAGCATTTGAAAGCCATACATGTGTGAAAGGAATGTCAATTTTGATATAGAGTTTCAGTCTTCTATTTTGTTTTATAAAGTCGAATTTCTTCCCAGCACACGACGGGCCAAATGAGTCAAATGTTTGTGTCCTGGCTGATAGACGCAACATTCTCGTTGCTTGCTTCCGCAGTTGGCAGTCCCTGTAACACCTCGCAGATTATGTCTATTGAGCAAAGATGATTTTCCATACTGTCTACAGCCGGTGCTGGGGCAGCCTGTGCAGCCTGTGCGCCATCCAAGGCCTGGGTGTCAGAGGAGGAGCCGGTGTCTGTACCAACAGGTGCTGATGTTACCTGCGGTGGCTCTAAGAATGCCGACATCAACATGGGAATACGCTAGGGACACTGCAGAACATGGGCCGTTATCGGGTCCATTAAAGCGTCAACGTCCGGTCGCGCACATGATGGGAGTGTCAGACAGAGATCCAACACGCATTCTTCTCCGCAAAACAGGCATCGGAGGACAGGTAAGATGCAGTCCATCCAAACTGGTCTAAATGACAAGAACCAAGAAGCACTTAGTTCCCTTAGGCGAGGTGTGCCTAGAAGTTGTACTATGCGATCACGGTATTTTCTCTCCAGGAGTACTGTTTCCATCTCCTTGGTGACTGGGACGTCCATTGCATAGCAAAAACACGACAAACAGGATACCTGCTATTAGAAATAGGATCAGCGGCAGTCCTCCAAAAATGCTTCCCAATACGGAGTGTATAAAGTTTGGAATAACTCAGAGGATCCTCTGGAAGGTGCTTAACAGTCCAGAACCTACGTTCTTAAATAGGTGGACAATGCCTGTCGTATCAGACATGTTAAAGATACGATTCACCATTTCTGCGAAATGGAAAGGGCAGTTTGTACGTATAAGTGCCTGTATCTCTGCTGAAGACCTTGCTACTTGAAGATCAAAAGTCTCTCGAGCGGAGGTTAAGGGCACGGATTTCTGTGTAAGCATGGCCTTCATCCTGCTCAAAGTATTAAACCGTATTAATGAAATATTTAATGAAGGCCATAGCGGCACCTCCCTGACTGTATGTGTTGGGGAAACAATACTTGCATACAGCAAGTAACCCTGGAACTTACATGTACCAGATATGCGATGCCCGGAAGCATCCCACAGCAACCTTGATCATTCAGCATCAAGTAACTCCCATTCGAAAGTAGTTTGAACACTGGAGTGATCACGGCAGCTGGGGCACCCTCTAAGTGACAGGACAAGTTTGCTACTGAATCATTACAGGCCCCATGAAGCATTATATCCTGGCATATAAGTGATCCACTTAATGTATTCTCGCAGTTAGTACCGCTAAGAAACACTTCTTTTTCCCCACTACGGCATCAAAATCTGTACGGCAATTTCCAAGATTCCTTGATGAATTCCTTACCCATTTCCTCAAATCTGCCTGCCTGCATTTGTTCCAGGCAATAATGGAATTGAAATGTTGTGACTGGGAGAGTTATGTGGCCATGGATTAACCATTCTGTGGACGGTGATTCTGCAACTGTAAATGTTAATCTGTCAAGTTTTTCAACGCGCAGCATTGTATACTTTGCTCCCCTCTGTGCCATTTCTAGCTGTTTCTCAGTCAGATTGTACGAGGAAAACAGAGGCATGCTGTTTATAAAACACCATGGCACATAGCCTGCACGCAAAGATTGCAGCGTCCAGCTTAACAACATAATAGAACGCAATTGCGATTGCCCATTTTGTAGTATGGACAAATCTTGTTCTAGCACATCGATAGCAGAAGATACAATGTTGCCCAGTGAAAATATCCTGGATGTCAAGATTGTTAACCCATTATCTACCACTGATAGAGCTTTCTCTAGATTTAGACGATCGATTTCTCATAATCTTTCTGCTGCCTCTTGTTTAGAGATTTTCCAAATTTCATTATAGACAGCATATAAGAAACATTTTTGACGTGGTTTCCTAGGACCTTATAAAAAAATCCTGCATGTCCACATCCCCTGTGAGTAAGGTAAGTGTTATTTCACCTGTGTGAGTGTTGAGGTTTGTAGCCAATCGAGGCATAACTTCCCAACACTGTACGATGTCACTACCCCTGGGTGTTGTCTTTGCACATAACGTGGATCTGTCCTATTAATACTAAATCCGTTGGTTTTACCCAAGAATCTTTCTTGACCGTTATTGGTGTCTATGGGCCAAACCAACCATTCCTTCCAATCGTGGTCTGATCTATTGCTTTGCAAGATGTCATCTACTGTAACCATTTTTTGTGATGTTGCAATCTCCTCAGTGTGTAATGGTGCTGGCCCCCGAGGTGTATTCAGATCTTTATTCCTGGCTAACCCAAGACAAGTTGTTTGTTGCACTGTTTCATTCAAGAACATTATTTGTTGAGGAATAAGACATGCTCTATCTAAATAGTGCCTTGGTTCCCTGGACCTGCCAGTCTCTAGTACCCCAGACTGATTTTAAGTCTATTGTGTCTTTCCATAGGTCAAACTCTTGTTCTGACAACTGGATAATAAAGGAAGCAGAATAGATCTGTTTGGTGTTTGTCAACATATTTTTCTGCGCTGGTGTAGGTGCAACCTTATAGTAATATAAGGCTGGGTCTGACGTGTTTAACCCTGAAAAATATGGAAATTTCTGTACAAATGTTTTAGAACTGCTTTTTGGTGGTGTTGGGCAATGTTCCCATTGATGATATGTAAAAATATTCCTAGGGCTAGCAGATTTGTGCAGAAAATGATGACCATAATGTTGATAGCAATACATTTTTTACTTGCTTCATGGACACAATTTTCAGAAGGACTCCTCTCTCCAAGAGTTCCAAACTGACCACAAAGGCCTGGACCTTGCAGGAGCCACAGCTGGAGAACCACCTGGTGCCCAAAAGCCTGCCCTAAGAACCTGAGAGTACAGGAGTCACCAGAAAAAGCTTTTCCAGCATCTAGAAAAAGCTTTTCCAGCATCTAGAGAAAAGGGGGCCAGACTGAGATAAAGTGATGCCGGGTGCCAAGGAATAACTCACTTGGGACAGGAAAGGAAAAAAGGTACGTCCTTCTGGGAGATTTTTGCAGTGTTAAAAACTGGTTTAGCAGAACATCACAGTAAACGTACATGGCATCATGGCCTCCACTGGGGAATTGCCTGCTGCTTGTGCCATATCTACAAAGGGTTGAACAAATTTTTACTGTGATTTTTGTTGAACCCTAACCGGAGTGTGTTTATTAAGGTGGTGAGGGTCTCCTGTGCCAAATTATTAATCCACTTTCTGATACTTTGTACCTCAATTTGTCTTGTGATGATGGGTTAATCGACTGGAACTGGTGCTCAATTATTAATGCACCTGCTACAGTCCTCAAGATTTCAAAATCACTCACACCCATAGGGAAGGTGGGTCTACTGAATTTTAATACTTAGGGAAAGGATTAACAAAGTAAAGTCACTGCAATTTTGGTTAATTATTAAATACTGATAACTAATGTAAGCCTTAGGCCGGATGCCATCAACATCCAGGTGACAAGTACATGGGCCCTGCTTGTGTCATCTGCATTCGCATTGGAGAACATGTCAATTTGGATTGGCTCTGAGGAACTTAAGGAGTCTTTCTTTTGCAAAAGTCCTGCAATTGCAGTTTTAAGTTCAGTAAAAATGATTACCATACACAAGATATACAAGAAGGAACTAATAATATTCTAAATTAGTGAGCGAACTGTATCCACTAAGGATTTAACAGTTCTTCCAGTGGATGCATCTTTTGGGGATGCAGAGGGTTTACGTTATAGCTATAACTCCTTCCAAGCCTGATTTAGAGTTTGGTGCAGAAACTACTCCATCACAAGTTTCAAGTTTAAGTTTATTTGATTTAATTCTCGACTGAGAACAACAAATGTTTAAAGAATAAAATTACATTTAAAATAGTAAAATGTCATTCTAGTACAAAATTAATATAGATTTAAAAAATTTAAACATGTTATAACATACAAATTAATTTGGTGGTGCCTTACAAAGCGAAATCAGGTTCTGAACCGAATTAATTTTACATTTTGTTCGAATTGGTTGTATAAACCTCTTTCTAGCTTCTACAACAGTCAAGTTTGGACAGACAAACAGCACGCGTTCCAAATCTTGCACCCCGCCATTACACAAAAGTAATGAGTACCCTGACTGCAAAATCCTCGGGCCAGCCATAAAATTGTAAGTCTGGTGGACCATCAAATTTTTTTATGACAATGCCCCCGCTGGCTTTGCTATTGGAAAATGTACTCTGATGGTCCTATGGAGTTCGGCCCATTGGAGTAAGGTCATCAGACCACCTGCCCTATTTATCTATCAGAAACAGAAATAATGTCCAGGGTGTGGGTGTCAAACTTTTTTTCATAGACAAGCTCCTGCTTTGTTTGGAGGGTGGAAACAGAAGAATAAAATTCAATGTGTATTTTTGAAAGGTTGCAGTGAAAAAAGGAAGAGTAATAATCCATCTGAAGTTAACAGAAGTTTGAAGATTAATTAGTAAGCCAGTCTGATGTTATAGCATGAGACTTTTATCATTTCTGTCTTGTTGTAAGAGCTTTCAATTGGTTGGTACTAAATCTTCTATGAGTAAGAAGCAGTGTCCAGTCCACAAACACCCTGTAGTGGCAAGAGTGGAGGCAGCGTGTCCTGCACACAGTTAGAGCCCAAAGAGTGAACATTTTTCAAACAGATAAAATACTATATTGACTTTGGTTCATAACCAAAAATGCTACTGTCAGCTAAGAGCAATTATCTCACCAACCAAATTTTTTCCTCTCTAAATACATCCCAACAACTATGAAAATAATCCATTCATGGTATAGTCATTTTGAATTGTTTGTTCGACCTGACTTTGTGAAAATCATTTAAACAAATGTATCAGTGAAGTGCAAAAAATCAGATCAAGTACCATCTCTGAACATGTTCCTGCTTTCCCATATGTGACTTTATGCTTCGAACACAGCAATCCCACAATATATTTGACTGTATTTCAACCGATAAATTATGGTGTGGACATAAAACCACAGGCATCAATGTTTAGGCCCGCAGAAAGACCACATACCTTCTAGATTTATAAGGAAACAATCCTAGCATAAATTCTGACTCCAGAGTTGTATCAGTGTGCAATTTATGGGTAATCTTTGGACACAACTTATTTAAGGTTTGTCTTAACATTACTGTCTCGATCTGCAATCTTTAAGTAGACTGGTCTGCCTATTGCAATTTTACCTAAATCAATAAAATCTTTGATGTCTTGCGCCTGGTCAGTAACCCTGGAATATTTTCCCTGAGGTGGTTGTCATCTCATTTCGGACAATTTAAGATGGGAGTTGTATGGTGGGGGGGAGGGGGGTTTAGTGATAATATTAATGTATTTCCCATTCACCTCTGACAACATCGAACACCACTCCAACTGCAGAGGCCTTAGGAACAGGCAGTTGGAGCACAGCACTAAAATAAGTCGATCTTGACCGAACACGAGCAAGTAGTTTCATTACCCCCATTCGAATCTTTAGTAAATGCCATTAAAATGGAGTTTTCATCTTCTTGTTATTCACTGTCTCCAACCTCTGTAAAGGAATTTTCATCCATACAGGACAAAAATTACTAGGTGTCTATAGGACATCAAATCCTTATCAGCTTAAATAATAAGAATGAGCATTTCCACTGACATCTTTTATGTACAGACTATGGTCAGTTTGTGGGTGCCTGGTGTGTTTTAAAATGCAATCTCACATAGTCTGAAATTCTAGTCACAGAACAATTGTTTCTCTCTGTAATTTGAATTGTGGCCCATACTATGTTAATTTTTTTTAAACCCAGGTATCATAACCCCAGGTTGCTGACCGACTGCCATCAAACATTGGAGGTTCAAATTAAATCAGTATCTTTAAGTTGTTTAAGCCACCTAAAGCTGTCAAAATAAATGTTACATCTCCTTTCTTTTCCTCACAAATGACAGGGAGATAGCTTTTCTAAAGTTTCCAGAATGCAACAGAACAGCAATTCTTGGGATGGGAATTTTTTCTGCATGGTAAACCTGCATGTGCCTCTACCCTGAACACTTGACTGTAAGTGAAACTGGCAACCTGACTTTTATTTTGGCTCTGGCATCATGGCAACCTAGCATGTGTGCATAGGCCTAGGCCTGTCCTAGACAATCTGAAATCCAAGATCTGTCCTGTGACCTGGTGATGTGTGCCAAGTGTGCCCTCATACTAAGAAGTGCTCTATTTTCCATGCCCTGGGTGTATCACATTAATAGGTTGTGGCAGTGTACCATGTTTTGTGATTTCAGTGTGTGACTTGACTTTTTTCGCATGTCAGTGAG
Source organism: Calotriton arnoldi (assembly GCA_963921515.1). Classification (NCBI taxonomy): domain Eukaryota; kingdom Metazoa; phylum Chordata; class Amphibia; order Caudata; family Salamandridae; genus Calotriton; species Calotriton arnoldi. The sequence continues at coordinate 551,405 of CAWUFW010007570.1, forward strand.
AGTGGTCAACTGACATCTCTTGTGTGAAGTTCCAGTGTTATGTGAAACCCAGAACCTTGTACAGACATTCCTTGTCTATGTCAAGTGTGTGTGTGTGTGCGCATGCGTGTGTGTGTGTGTGTCTGCGCGCGCGCTCAGTGCAAGTGTAACACGTGTATTGTATTAGGACACTGTGTGCTATGTGAGTCTGCATACTGGGGCCAGTGGGATCCTTTTCAGATGCTCCTGATTTTGCATGGCACAAGGTGGAGGATTAGGACAGCTTCCCTCAGAATGGGCAAGTGTATTTTCTGAATTTCATTTGCTGGATAGTGGACACCTAGACATTGAAGTGAGGAAGATGAAGACAGGGTCACTTTTAGCAATTCAATGATGACCCTGAGAGCAAAACGCTGCATAATATTTCTTCCTGTTCACTGCCATTTGGTAGATGGTAAGGGGGAGGGGTGGGATTGCAGTTTCTGTTTTTCAAGGTCAACACTGTCGTGTAGTTCCTATATGACTTATACAAGATCTGCGCATTTGGATAACATAAACTGTGGGACTGGTGGCAGACTGATTCCGTGCACCCCCACCGAGTATGTTAGCCTGTCTGTATCAGCTAGCTCACAGTGCCACTATGATCTCCTCTTACCAAGGAGAGAATAGATTCTGGCAACCTCAGAACATGACAACCCTGATACCTCAGGATCGTGGAAACAATGTACCACCTTTCGCTTAGTCACTCGTGCTTACTTAGTCTGTCTCAGAGAGATACACCGAATAAAGCATGCTGGGCTTTTTCAATAATCATTTATTGAACAGTTGTTATTCTGGTGTAAAATAGATGTGCTGCAACAACCGTTAGACAGTATAGGATATAAATGATTAACAGTACTACAAAAGTAAAAGGATGGTAGAGTTCTACCATCTTACTAAAATCATGAATACATTCAAGTATATAAAACACATGATAAAATATGTGTACTCCTACGATGCCTCCCTATCTAGATGTACCTACGCATACCTAGCATGGGTGTAGGTGTTAAGGTGTTAAGCCAAGAATTCCTCTAGGATCTAGTCAACCCCATTACCTTAAGTGAGACTGTGTGACCCCGTCCTGGTCTCGAGCTGAACACCTCGTGAGGGATGTTAGACCACTGCGAGCTGGAGAGTCTGCATGCAGGAACCTCAGCGTCCAGTAGCGGCTCCTTGAGGGAGTGCTGTGGGGCGGTGGGGCAGGGCAGGTGAGGGGCAGGGTGGGTGGTAGTAAACTCTGGCCTTCGGCCAAACTGAGGTAAGTACATAAATGAATAAATAAAACGAATTACATTGCGCACGCCGCATCGCCATTTGGCAATGCGGCGCGTGCAATATAATTCGTTTTATTTATTTATTTATATGCTTACCTCCATTCGGCCGTATACTGGAGTTTACTACCCCCCCCTGCCCCTCCCCCTCCCCGCCTCACCGCCCGCAGCACTCCCTCCAGGAGCCGCTACTGTCAGCGTCTCTGGTCAGTGTGTCGGCCGGGAAGTCTCCATCTCCTCTAGCTATCTTAGCAAGATGTGATGTATATATACCCATAGGTCTCCCCAGGGGTCCTACCTTGCTGTGTTACTGTGTCGGCCTAAGGATGACATCGGGCCTGAACTTTATACATAGATTTTATACAGGAGATGCCAGTCCTGCTGTGCTTCCAAGAACCCTCATGCATAATGTATGAGATTTCGAACTAGGGAAAACCCGCATTCTGAATGCAGTGTAATATCTAGGTGAAAGGTCAGTCCCTGTAAACCGTGACAAGTGTAATGTAGGGAGAGAATATAGGTGAAGGATAACGTGTGTACCGAGGCCTATATTATAGTACCTATATGAAATATAACACCCACTCCTCTTCCGAATGGACGACATAGTTTTAATTTCTACACGTACTACTAGGTGTTCTAGATATGTGTACGCAAATATACAAAACATTAGTTTGTCATTATTAAAAACATTCGTTCAAAAACATTTTCTTAAAAATGTTGTTAAAAAAAGAAAGTATTAGAAATTGACAGATAGGCTACTGCTCTAATATGTCCGTACGCATAGTCCGAACTACTACAAGCATTTGAAAGCCATACATGTGTGAAAGGAATGTCAATTTTGATATAGAGTTTCAGTCTTCTATTTTGTTTTATAAAGTCGAATTTCTTCCCAACACACGACGGGCCAAATGAGTCAAATGTTTATGTGTCCTGGCTGATAGACGCAACATTCTCGTTGCTTGCTTCTGCAGTTGGCAGTCCCTGTAACACCTCGCAGATTATGTCTATTGAGCAAAGATGATTTTCCATACTGTCCACAGCCGGTGCTGGGGCAGCCTGTGCAGCCTGTGCGCCATCCAAGGCCTGGGTGTCAGAGGAGGAGCCGGTGTCTGTACCAACAGGTGCTGATGTTACCTGCAGTGGCTCTAAGAATGCCGACATCAACATGGGAATACGCTGGGGACACTGCAGAACATGGGCCGTTATCGGGTCCATTAAAGCGTCAACGTCCGGTCGCGCACATGATGGGAGTGTCAGACAGAGATCCAACACGCATTCTTCTCCGCAAAACAGGCATCGGAGGACAGGTAAGATGCAGTCCATCCAAACTGGTCTAAATGACAAGAACCAAGAAGCACTTAGTTCCCTTAGGCGAGGTGTGCCTAGAAGTTGTACCATGCGATCACGGTATTTTCTCTCCAGGAGTACTGTTTCCATCTCCTTGGTGACTGGGACGTCCATTGCATAGCAAAAACACGACAAACAGGATACCTGCTATTAGAAACAGGATCAGCGGCAGTCCTCCAAAAATGCTTCCCAATACGGAGTGTATAAAGTTTGGAATAACTCAGAGGATCCTCTGGAAGGTGCTTAACAGTCCAGAACCTACGTTCTTAAATAGGTGGACAATGCCTGTCGTATCAAACATGTTAAAGATACGATTCACCATTTCTGCGAAATGGAAAGGGCAGTTTGTACGTATAAGTGCCTGTATCTCTGCTGAAGACCTTGCTACTTGAAGATCAAAAGTCTCTCGAGCGGAGGTTAAGGGCACGGATTTCTGTGTAAGCATGGCCTTCATCCTGCTCAAAGTATTAAACCGTATTAATGAAATATTTAATGAAGGCCATAGCGGCACCTCCCTGACTGTATGTGTTGGGGGAAACAATACTTGCATACAGCAAGTAACCCTGGAACTTACATGTACCAGATATGCGATGCCCGGAAGCATCCCACAGCAACCTTGATCATTCAGCATCAAGTAACTCCCATTCGAAAGTAGTTTGAACACTGGAGTGATCACGGCAGCTGGGGCACCCTCTAAGTGACAGGACAAGTTTGCTACTGAATCATTACAGGCCCCATGAAGCATTATATCCTGGCATATAAGTGATCCACTTAATGTATTCTCGCAGTTAGTACCGCTAAGAAACACTTCTTTTTCCCCACTCCGGCATCGAAATCTGTACGGCAATTTCCAAGATTCCTTGATGAATTCCTTACCCATTTCCTCAAATCTGCCTGCCTGCATTTGTTCCAGGCAATAATGGAATTGAAATGTTGTGACCGGGAGAGTTATGTGGCCATGGATTAACCATTCTGTGGACGGTAATTCTGCAACTGTAAATGTTAATCTGTAAAGTTTTTCAACGCGCAGCATTGTATACTTTGCTCCCCTCTGTGCCATTTCTAGCTGTTTCTCAGTCAGATTGTACGAGGAAAACAGAGGCATGCTGTTTATAAAACACCATGGCACATAGCCTGCACGCAAAGATTGCAGCGTCCAGCTTAACAACATAATAGAACGCAATTGCGATTGCCCATTTTGTAGTATGGACAAATCTTGTTCTAGCACATCGATAGCAGAAGATACAATGTTGCCCAGTGAATATATCCTGGATGTCAAGATTGTTAACCCATTATCTACCACTGATAGAGCTTTCTCTAGATTTAGACGATCGATTTCTCATAATCTTTCTGCTGCCTCTTGTTTAGAGATTTTCCAAATTTCATTATAGACAGCATATAAGAAACATTTTTGACGTGGTTTCCTAGGACCTTATAAAAAAATCCTGCATGTCCACATCCCCTGTGAGTAAGGTAAGTGTTATTTCACCTGTGTGAGTGTTGAGGTTTGTAGCCAATCGAGGCATAACTTCCCAACACTGTACGATGTCACTACCCCTGGGTGTTGTCTTTGCACATAACGTGGATCTGTCCTATTAATACTAAATCCGTTGGTTTTATCCAAGAATCTTTCTTGACCGTTATTGGTGTCTATGGGCCAAACCAACCATTCCTTCCAATCGTGGTCTGATCTATTGCTTTGCAAGATGTCATCTACTGTAACCATTTTTTGTGATGTTGCAATCTCCTCAGTGTGTAATGGTGCTGGCCCCCGAGGTGTATTCAGATCTTTATTCCTGGCTAACCCAAGACAAGTTGTTTGTTGCACTGTTTCATTCAAGAACATTATTTGTTGAGGAATAAGACATGCTCTATCTAAATAGTGCCTTGGTTCCCTGGACCTGCCAGTCTCTAGTACCCCAGACTGATTTTAAGTCTATTGTGTCTTTCCATAGGTCAAACTCTTGTTCTGACAACTGGATAATAAAGGAAGCAGAATAGATCTGTTTGGTGTTTGTCAACATATTTTTCTGCGCTGGTGTAGGTGCAACCTTATAGTAATATAAGGCTGGGTCTGACGTGTTTAACCCTGAAAAATATGGAAATTTCTGTACAAATGTTTTAGAACTGCTTTTTGGTGGTGTTGGGCAATGTTCCCATTGATGATATGTAAAAATATTCCTAGGGCTAGCAGATTTGTGCAGAAAATGATGACCATAATGTTGATAGCAATACATTTTTTCAAAGTCTGATGTGTCTTCTAACATTTCATTATTAGAAATGGCAGCAGATTTCTCTAAATCAGACAACATATTATTTACAGTTTCGTAATCCCAATAATCGGAAAAAGTACTTGAGGTAATGATATCGCTCAATGATATTTTAAATAAATGTGGTATTTTTTAAAGTTCAGTCGGGCCAAATATATGGAAATCAACCTTGTCCCATACTATACCATCAGGTATAGGAACTGCTGTAATGTTCACTGATGACAGGTCTCTTCTTTCACGATGTGATGATAGATGCAGTTTTAGGATCACATTCACTTTCTGTGCCGCAGAGCTTTCTCAAAGATAAGTTTCATTAACAAGCATACTAAAAACAATTACTAGGCCTTTCCAGAAAAGAAAGAAAAATATTCCTGTAGATACCCAGAGTTCCACTCAAGGTGATACCAGGTAAGTCTTTTTGAGAAAGTTCAGAAAGTCTTTAAATCGCTGTAGACGAGTTTTTTGGGCTGGCGTTGTTTCAGGTTCGCTTGGATCTAATGAAAAGGTGTCAAAGTCAATGAAATAGCCAGATGCAGTTCGATCAATTTTTGGTAGTTCCGCAGGTTTTGTGGAAACTGTAGATTGCTCTTGTTGGGGCATGTTGACGTAGACATCCGTGTTTGGTCGAATTGAAATTTGTCTTTCAGTGGAGTTCTCATTTTGAACTTCAGTTTCAAGAGGAACGAGTTCCATTGCATTGTTGCTTAGTCCTTCATTCCGTGTAGGTGACCCTTCAAACGTGATGAGTCTTTCTGTTTGAACTTCTTGTATAGTTGCGAGAGGAGGGTGTCTGTTACTTCGGAGTCCACGTGGCCTACTACTCAGTATCGGCCACATAGTGTGGTTTGATTAGGTCAATTGAGACGAATCTTTTCTCCTTTTTACGGTAAGAGGTGGCAGAAGTACCGTTCTTCCTCCTTCTACTGCCAGGACAGGTACAGGCTTTCTATATGATGGCCCAAATTTTTTTTTGTCTGCTATTTTCTCTCTGACCAGATCCCTGACTTTAGGGATCCAGACTGGTCTTCCCGTGACACTTTTTGCTTCCCCAGTGGCGTTCTTCTTTATATTGACATTACTTTGTTGTTCCCTGATTTCATTCAGGTCCTGTAAAACAGCCAAACTTTTATTGATGTCAAACGTTTTTTTATCCGCCACTGTGCCTTCACAATCAAGATCAGGTACCCACATTCTGTCCCAAATAGGTCATCATAGGGAGTGACCCCCCCTAGAGAGCTTCTTGGCTGATTATTTAATGCCCTTTGGAATCCGTACAGGTGTTTTACCCAATTGCCACCCGAGCCTAATACTCTAGCTGTTATAGATTGCTTTAAGTCCCGGTTTTTCCTCTCCACAAACGTATTTCCCTTGGGATGGTACGGAGAGGAGTACCGCAATGCTACACCCAGACTTCCCATAGCTTCCTTGTAAGCCCTAGAGCTAAACGCGGGGCCAGAGTCAGAATGAAGTGTGCCGATTGCGTATGTCCCTATAAAGACTCGCAAATCTTTTATAACAGTTCGAGCATCAGCCGAGCGCTGGGGCCACACCCATAGGAGCCTGGAGCAGGAATCCACTGCAACCATGATATACTTGTAAGCCCCATCAGTTTGTAAGGGGCCGCAGTGGTCCAAATAAACACACGCAAGTGGTTTGTCTGATATTAATAAAGGTGTCTGCGCTGGACGTGTTACGGTGGAGTCTTTCATCTGCTGACAGATGTCGCATTTCAAGACGTAGTCTTTAGTCTGCCTTCTTATTCCTGGCCACCAGTAGCGTTGTTTCAATAGAGAAACCGTAGAAAAAACTCCTGCATGTGCAGACCCTATACCCTCGTGTGCTGCTAGAATTAATCCTAACCTTCGATCCATATTTGGTATTACTCTATCCCCCACTCCAGGAATCTGAGCAAATGGAACATTATTTGCATCTAACTTGTAGGAGTACTTGAGTGGAAATTTCTTTGGTACTGCTGAGCTTTTTTTTGCGTGTAGCAATAATCGCAACCATTATTTCACCGTCTATCCTCGTTTTAGAACGAGTGATTGCAGCTACGGAAGCCGTGCGTACAGCCCCCTTAGCGGCCTCGACGGCCAATGAATTCCCTTCAACGTGAACGCCATCACGTTGATGACTCAGTGTGTGTATCACGTGAGCCCTTGGTAGTTCGTTTTTCAACTCCACTACCTGTCCCCAAAACATTTTGTGCTTAATTGTGCCACCTTTTGCATCTTTAAACCCATTCTGTCCCCAGTAATGTAGATATTCATTGTATGACTGTACACAGTAAAAGGAATCGCGCACAATTAGTGTGGGGAATTCTCGATCTGTATTTACCAGTGCCAGCATCAGGTCTTTTAGTTCTGCCAGATGTGCCGTACAGTCTCCGAGAGACTGTGTTTTTGTGCAATTCGGATGAAACTATCCATCCTGCATCCGTCCTTTAACGATAGCGCACGCGGCGCTGTATTGCTGTTTACTCCCTATGGCCGGTTGCGCAGAACCATCAGTGTAAATAATTTATTCATACTGATCTAGAGGCATTATTTCATTTGATAGAGGATATTCTTGTTCGTATTGCAGAAATGCTTGTGTTTTTAAATTTGGGTCGTACCTGTATTCTACATCTGTTGCAGTGAGAGACTTAGCCCATTGTATCCATCTTGGATGTAAGGCTTTAGCGTTGGGAACGCTTGCCTTTGTTGCAGCCTCTAAAGCTGGAACCGGGGTCACGACTATTATACGTTTCCCTTGAGCCAGGGCTCAATCTCTGACTACAGCAGTCTGAACTGCTGTTAGAATTTTTTCTGTAGATGCGAAACGCATTTCAGCATTTGTGTACAAGTGAGATTTATATGCTATTGGTACTGTTTCACCTTCATTATATGTTAGATAGGTGTACCCTGATTGACCCGCATCTATTCGGATCACCAGGTTGCGTACGTTTACGCGTGTCTGTAAGTGTTTTGAAGCTATCATGTCAGCTTGTAAGGAACGAAGTGTATCTGTGTGTTCCTGTGTCCATTGTCGAACTGAAAAATCAGGTTTTATTAAATCGTAGAAAGGTTTAACTCTTTCTGCGTAATCCAAAATGTATGTTCTGCCTAAATTAAGGAATCCTAGTATTGATTGTAGGTGGGCTATTTTTGATTTTTTAAAGTTGAATTTGTAACCCTCAGATGCAAATCCCAAAATTATGGTATTCACGCTGTTCAAGTGTTCCTCCAGGTCATCGTCTGTTAGATAAATCTCATCTACATAGGACAATGTCTCTTCATCCAGGTTCTGAAGTAATTCAGTTACTCTGGATGAAAACAAACCCGGGCTGTTCTTATACCCCTGGGGCAGTTGACAAAATTGCAGCTGGGACCCTAGCGATGAGAATGCTGTCAAATATCTGCTCTCAGGTGCTATATTCTGGCAAAAGAATCCATTTGAGATATCTATTGTTGTTTTGTATTTTTTCCGTACAATGTTATTCATTAACGCTGAGTGAAGAGGGCAGAAAATGCTGGCAAATACTTGCTTTCAGGGGCTATATTTTGGCAGAAGAAACCATTTGAGATATCTAATGTCGTTTTGAATTTCTTCCGAACAATGTTATTCATTAATGCGGCACTATGTGCATTTTGAACTGCAAACGTCTTAGTGCAAGTGTTTAAATGTCTGTAATCTAAAACTAAACTATATGAATTGTCTGGTTTTGATACTGGAAACAAAGGGTTATTCATTTGAGAGGTGCAAGTTTCAATCACCCCTTGGTATTCAAGTTGATCTAAGATCTCCCTGACCTGTTTCTTAGCTTCTTGCTTTATAGGATACTGCCTTTGTGCAGTTGGAGTGTTTTTTAGTGGAATAATGTGATGAGTTGAATCCTCATCCCATACTACATGGTTTTTGTATAATGCTGGAGCTTGGGCTACCGCCCACTCCCGCACATATGTATATTTTAAATGTTTTGGAACCTGGTCAGAAAATGCTGGTAAAAATACAGTTTCTCCCCTAGGGCAATCCATGACGAATGCTGGCAGCCAATCTTGTTCGGCTAATAAAATGTCATATCCAAACGTCAGGTTCTCCCAAAAGAGACCTCTAACTGTCCTACATTTGTCCCCCTCCATTTGGAGTGTTATTTCATATAATTTGTGTGGTACACTTACCCTAGTATCAGGTGTTTCCACCGTGATATAATCATTCAAGTCCGTTGTCACCAGAAATTCCATCAGGTTCTGGCGAGCTATTGTTACTTCTGCCGCACTGTCTAGCATCGTCAGAGCCCATTCCCCGTTCAGTAGTCGAGTCCTCAGAATTCTGGGCATGTCTGATCTTTAGACCTGCAACCTTCTTCTTTTTGAACTGTGGTTTTGGTTTTGCTTTATCTTCTTCTTTGGAAGTATAGTCTTGAGCATGCTGCTTGTCTCTGGACTTTGTACGCTCTTCTTGTCTGTCTGACCGTCCTTCCCTCTCAGAGTTTTTCGATGAACCCTGAAAGGAACAAGAGGAACGTGTATTAGTATCCTGATACCTGTCAGGTTTCCTAATGTTATCCCTATTCCTAAGGTTATACCTCCTTTCAGAGGGCTCCTGTGGAGGAGATCTACCTCTGGATTGAGATCTATTCTCTTAAGTATTTTGTTTTTTGTTATTGTCCCACTTCTTTTTTGAAGAGGCAGGTGTCTGCTTGAAAATCTCCTACTCAGGACTACCCATGAGTTGTGGTTTTAATGCTTTTCCACCCAAACTGTCCCTGCCTAATTCTGCATAAGCAGTTTCTATTATTTTGGGTAGTTCCTGCTCCTGTTGTAAAGGACTGAACTCCCTTAGGCGTTGGCAGATGGCCACTGATGCTGCTTCCCCTTTAATATTTGACAGTATTATTGCTGATACCTGGTCATAGTTACCTAGTAACTTCATCCCTAAGTTTAGAGCAGGCTCTGCTCCGTACTCATTTTGTATTTATCTCAATACGTCTGGTACTACTGCTAATGACGGGATACCATGAGTGTAGGAAGGTGGAATCTGACTATATGGTTGCCCCCACTTTTTTTATGGTGTTTTGCTGGTTTATGACTTAGTTGGACTGGGATCCTGCTATTCAGGGCCCCAGTCTATCTGCTTTCTCTGTAAAATGGATTCCCTGTGCCTTAGGCACATCTCTGATTGGGATCTGGAGTGCCCTTATAAGTCCCTAGTATATGGTATACTATGTACCAAGGGCATAGGTACCTCAGAGGCCTGCCAGGGGCTGCAGCATGTATTATGCCACCCCTGGAAGGCCATCCAAACTGACACCACAGGTCTGCTACTGCAGCCTGGGTAAGGTGGTGCATGCACCCCTTACTGTGATATAGGTTACCTATATCACGAAATACATACACACCTAGAAACCTATAAGTCACTCCTAAGGCAGGCCTTATCAATCCTCAAGGCAGAGTGCATGGTTCCTATGTGAGAGGGTGCCCCTGCATGAGCAGGGCCCCTCTGCAGCGTTCGGAGACCATCTCTGATGCTGTTTGTAGTGCAGCCTGACCATATACTCTTAAGCGCATTATATCCTCGCGGTAAAATGCTAACTTTGGAATGGCTGCACCTAAACATGTCGTGTTTGGTGTCAAACATCTTGGAATACTACCCCCCGCCAATCCTGGTGGCAGGGGTAGCATTCCACCCTTCTAGAGGGAAAGACATGTTAACTCTGGCTTACCCGGTAACTTCTTTCTGAAGCCCTGGCATCACAAAATGGATGCTGCTGCCACAGACACAAGTCTGGCCTCCTGCTGCTGGACGAAACTCCGGCAGGGGAGGCCTGGACAATAGGTTTCCTGTTGCAGGGAGGTGTGACCACCTCCCCAGACAGGATAATGTGTATTGGGGCTGGGTGGGTGCACTCTTAGAGTGCTTTGAAGTCCTGCACTGGGGGAGCAAAAGGCTCCTCTGTGCATATGCCAGTTCAAACCAGCTCAGGGGCTACCTGCCCCTGCTCTGGCACGAAACTGGACAAAGGGAAGTGGGTGTAGCCACCCCTCCCTTGACCCTCCCATAGGTGGGGTCATAGAGTTAGTCCCTCCCTGTTTTACTAGTTAAAATGGGGAACCCTTGCCACAGCAAGAGTAGATTATACCTGGACGAAACTCTGAAACAGAATCCTGGACCTTCGACGCTCTACTCACGATTAGAGGACTGAAGAATCTCCTTGGGGTCAAGGAGTGACTCCCCTGCTTGGCAGGCACCAAAGAAGCATCTGTCCGGTTCGCATCACTGAAGCTCCCGTCGGACGCCGAAGTCATCGCATCACCAGAGGTGGATTCTCAGACTTCCCCGAGGCTACCCTGAGTCCCCAGCAAAGCTGAGGCCCGTGGCTATCGTGGGTAACGTGAGACCGTGACCCCTGGACACCGAGCACACTTGCAAGTGCACCATCTTCTGGGTCTCCCAAGAAGTCGTGCTTTGGGCTCCGAGTAGCCCTAGCCTCCAGCACCACCTGCACCGAAGATCACTGGCCCCCACTCCACGAGTGTCCTGTAAGCCAGCTCCACGTGCGGCATCACGAGGCTCCTTCGCGGTCGCTAGCCCGTTGGCTAGTAGCCCTTACCGAAGGCCAATCTTTTCTTTACTTAGCAGTCTGGTTGCTCCAGGCCTGCCCTCACTTACCCTTGCTGGGTGAGTTCCCCAGACCTTGCTGGTCTGCATCATCGACGATCTACATCTTACTCGAGACTTGCTGTTGCCAAGGCCTGTTGGGTCCAATCTGGTCGCCGACACCTCTGCACTCGACAGACATCGAGCAACAGCCCGAATCCTGCTCCTGGTCGCCGACAACGCCTCCCGGACCTCGTGGCTGAAGAGTCAAGACAACCGTCAACGAACTTGAAGCACTCGACATCGGTGGGCATCTGTCCATCGCCCTCCTGGTCACTGGCTAGTGACCCAGACTCTGTCCCCTCTGCTTTCAGGTTATTCAGAACTCCGATCCACTCTTGGATCCACCCGGACACTTTTCTCCTGGTCGCCAGCAGCACTTTGCCGCAGATCGCCATAAGAAACGACGACGAAACCCGACCCCGAAAGGCACCTATGCACCCGGCTTCCCTGGGTGAGGTAACACGAGTACTCCGGTGCTCCCGTGGGTAGAGACTCTTCAAAGTCCTAGATCTCAAAGGGTTTTGTCCTAGTCCTCTTTTAAGTGTCCCTTTCCTCTATTTTCCCGATCCCGACTTTCTCCATAGAAGTTAACGGCGTATCGCGGTTGTGTATTTACACTGCACGCGTCTCCCGTGGGTCCCCTGTGTCACTACCTTGGGTGGTTCCTTGTGGTCCAAGCACTTCTAGAGGCTCTAGGCCTAGTGTCTAGTTCAGTCGTGGTTCGCATACCATTTTATTGGTATATGGTTTGGTACGCCCCTAGGGCTCAAACGTGTATTTGTGCTATTACTGTGATTTAAGATCTTATAACCTATGTACTTCGAACTCTAGCCTCATAAAGAGACTAGAGGGGTGTGTTTAGTAATAAATACATATATTTTGAATATATACCTGGTGTGGTGCTCTTTCATTTGGTCACTCAAGAGATTATAGACTGGTAAAACAAGCTGCTTTACATTCCTTCAAGACTTAGCCTGAAGGCTGCTCTCCACAGCTACCACTAGGATAGCTTTCAATAAGGTTGTCTTTAACCTACCTACCATAAGAGTCGATTTGGACTGGTGCAAGGTGCCCACTATAATTAGTGGACAGCATATGCCAGGCCAACTTCTCACATTGGTGTGCAGCGTGTGGGATTCCAGCTTGCTATTGTTTTACCAGATAATCTCAATTGAATTGATCAACTGAAAACCACTAAAGGTACCTAAGGTACATATAATTTAAGCTTAGAATATCAGTAAGTTCTACTGAACTTAGAGTTGTGTGTTAAGGGATAGCACAACCCTTTCTACAACTCAAGAGAGTTTAGTAGGCCACACTAGAGTAGGTAGTGCATACACCACACCACACTAGTGATGTCTTTAAAAGCAGGATCTAGAGATGCCCTGCAGGAAGCCATTGAGCTTCCCCTCCAAGTATGACACACTCCCATTCTTGGAACTGAGAGCTTTGTGTAACGTGAGGAAATTAAGGACAGGCCAAAGTCCCACCACCCAACACCTCCAGGAGATGTTGGTGGCTTATGATCTTAGTAAGTCCTCAGAGACTGAAGGGGTAGGAGCAGAGGGTGGGCCAGCAGATGAGGAAGGGGCCAGGGGTACTACTACCCCCAGCCCCCTCTGAAACTGACCAGGAGGGTGACAATGACCCTGACCTGGAAAACCCAATCCCTTCTGGGGAAGATGAAGATGAGGATCTGGAGAACCACACCTTTGTCCCCCAGGAAGGATTATGAGTGTGCTCAGAAAGTCTAGGTCTCCTTCTCAGGAGTCTAACCACTCTGGCACCTCAATAGGGAGCTCTGTTTCTTCTCACAGGAGGGAATCCTCTCATGAGAGAAGAAAGAGACTGGTCCAGTATGAGGAAACTCAACTGGAGATCAGGAAGAAGCAATTGGCTTTAGATAGAGAATCCCTAGATCTCCTTAGGGAGAGAAGAAAGTTGGGACTAGAGTCCCATGGTGGCAGCCATGTCCCTAGAGATAGGGAAAGGTCCTATGACCATAGGAACCTAAACAAGATTGTCCCTCCCTACCAGAGTGGGGATGACATCCACAAATGGATAACTGCACTGGAGAGGGCCTGTAAAGTTCAGAAGGTCCCCCAGAGGCAGTGGGCAGCAATCTTGTGGCTCTCCTTTGCAGACAAAGGTAGAGACAAGCTCCTCACTGTAAGAGAAGAGGATGCTGACAATTACACAGTCTTGAAGAGTGCTCTGATAGATGGGTTTGGCCTAACCACTGAACAGTATAGGTTGAAGTTCAGAGACACCCAAAAGCTCAGACTCAAGACTGGGTTGATTTTGTAGATTGTGCTACAAAGGCTCTGGAAGGTTGGATACATGGCAACAAAGTGCATGACTTTTTAGGATTGTACAATTTGATTATGAGGGAGCAGATCCTTAATAATTGTCAAAACCAGCTTTTGCACCAGTATCTGGTGGACTCTGATCTGACCTCTCCCCAAGAATTGGGAAAGAAGGCAGACAAATGGGTCAGAACCAGAGTAAAAACTAGAAATCAGGGTGGTGACCAGAAGAAAGATTCTACTAAGTCCCAAGAGAAAGGTGGGGATAAATCTAAGGATAAGTCCCCTACAGGGCCCCAAAATTCCTCTTCTGGGGGTGGGTCCCAAACTCCTTCCTCTCCTGAAAAGAAACCATATTGCCATGTCTGTAAAAAGCCTGGGCACTGGAAAACTGATCCCAGTTGCCCCAGGATTGGCAATAAAGAAAATGTTCCTCCCACAACTACTACCACCCCTCCTGGTACTACCAGTAGTAATCCTCCAGTTGGGAGTAGTGCACCCAAAAAGTTGGGTGCTTTTGCAAGAGGAACAGAGGTGGGCCCTAGTTTAGACAGGGACCCCTCAACAGACTCCTCTGACTCTGATGGTGGTATAGGATTTGCCACCTTTACCATGGGTCCCATAGCATTGGGCAGGTACAGACTGGAGCCAATGATTAATGGTCAGAAAGCTGTGGCATTTAGGGACACAGGGGCTAGTGTCACCATGGTGGCAGGGAAACTAGTCCCCCTCACCAGCTTTTACCTGAGTTTAAATACCAGGTGACCAACATTGATGGTGTCAGAACAGATCACCCCATGGCCATAGTCAATCTCAGCTGGGAGGGGGTCACAGGCCCAAAAGAGTGGCAGTGTCCCCAACCCTACCTGTAGATTGCCTGATGGGCAATGATTTGGAAATTTCAGCCTGGGCTGAAGTTGAACACCAAACCCATCTTAGGATGTTGGGCGTCCCTGCAAAGGTTAGTGGGGCTGTGATGGCCACAGCCCCAGCCCAAGACTTTGGAGAGATGGAGCCTGAAAGAATGGCCCACTCTCCCCAAAAGAGAGCAAAAGGGTTGAAGAAAAGTCTTCTTCCCCCAGACAGTAGGTAAGGGTCAGCCTCCTCAGGGAACTGACCCTACCCCTAGTGAAGGAACTGCCACAGAGGTAGTCAGGCCTGGCCTGGCCACACCCCTGATGGCAGAGGACCCTTCCACGGTGGTACCCAGTCTGGAGCAGGTAACCTGCCCCTCTCTACCCTGCCTCAGTCAGCCCAGGGCTGCAGAGGTCAGGGAGGTCAGTGGACCCCCGGGCCCCCTGTCCAGAGGAAGCCCCCATCAGCAGATTAGGGGCAGCCAGTCTAGTAGCCCTAGCCAGGTGAAAATTCCTCTACACACTGAGGGATCCCCCATACCTTTATGTAGGGACCTCCCCAGAAGGACTCTGGTAGGCAAGGGCAAACCTGGGACCAGAAGGTTCCAAACCTGCCATGTCCCTCCAGTGTTCCATCCAAAGGGACCCAACCCCCAGCTGTAGGCAGCCAAAGGTTGACCCTTAGAGCAAAGTGCAACTCAGTCATGGAAAGACAGGCATACATGGTGACCAGTGATCTGAGGAAACTGAGGCCAACATTCCTAGGGCCTCACTTCCCTACTCAGACACCTCACCAGCCTTGTACTTTACCTAAGCACACCAGAGGTAGTGATTCCCCATGGTGGAGACCCTCTCATACCCTTAGGGTGAGGGATTGCTTAGTGGACCATAACATAGGGGGCAACCATGCTAGTGCAGGTGCTTCCTTATATGGCCACTTAGTCAATATAGGCTCAACTGGCCAAGGTTAGCCTTATCTCCTTTCGTTTGGGGGGGTTATGTAGGAAGGTGGAATCTGACTATATGGTTGCCCCCACTTTTTTATGGTGTTTTGCTGGTTTATGACTTAGTTGGACTGGGATCCTGCTATTCAGGGCCCCAGTCTATCTGCTTTCTCTGTAAAATGGATTCCATGTGCCTTAGGCACATCTCTGATTGGGATCTGGAGTGCCCTTATAAGTCCCTAGTATATGGTATACTATGTACCAAGGGCATAGGTACCTCAGAGAGCCTGCCAGGGGCTGCAGCATGTATTATGCCACCCCTGGAAGGCCATCCAAACTGACACCACAGGTCTGCTACTGCAGCCTGGGTAAGGTGGTGCATGCACCTCTTACTGTGATATAGGTTACCTATATCACGAAATACATACACACCTAGAAACCTATAAGTCACTCCTAAGGCAGGCCTTATCAATCCTCAAGGCAGAGTGCATGGTTCCTATGTGAGAGGGTGCCCCTGCATGAGCAGGGCCCCTCTGCAGCGTTCGGAGACCATCTCTGATGCTGTTTGTAGTGCAGCCTGACCATATACTCTTAAGCGCATTATATCCTCGCGGTAAAATGCTAACTTTGGAATGGCTGCACCTAAACATGTCGTGTTTGGTGTCAAACATCTTGGAATACTACCCCCCGCCAATCCTGGCG
Source organism: Calotriton arnoldi (assembly GCA_963921515.1). NCBI lineage: Eukaryota > Metazoa > Chordata > Amphibia > Caudata > Salamandridae > Calotriton > Calotriton arnoldi. Next base: position 567,759 of record CAWUFW010007570.1, read on the forward strand.
GCGGGGGTAGCATTCCACCCTTCTAGAGGGAAAGACATGTTAACTCTGGCTTACCCGGTAACTTCTTTCTGAAGCCCTGGCATCACAAAATGGATGCTGCTGCCACAGACACAAGTCTGGCCTCCTGCTGCTGGACGAAACTCCGGCAGGGGAGGCCTGGACAATAGGTTTCCTGTTGCAGGGAGGTGTGACCACCTCCCCAGACAGGATAATGTGTATTGGGGCTGGGTGGGTGCACTCTTAGAGTGCTTTGAAGTCCTGCACTGGGGGAGCAAAAGGCTCCTCTGTGCATATGCCAGTTCAAACCAGCTCAGGGGCTACCTGCCCCTGCTCTGGCGCGAAACTGGACAAAGGGAAGTGGGTGTAGCCACCCTCCCTTGACCCTCCCATAGGTGGGGTCATAGAGTTAGTCCCTCCCTGTTTTACTAGTTAAAATGGGGAACCCTTGCCACAGCAAGAGTAGATTATACCTGGACGAAACTCTGAAACAGAATCCTGGACCTTCGACGCTCTACTCACGATTAGAGGACTGAAGAATCTCCCTTGGGGTCAAGGAGTGACTCCCTGCTTGGCAGGCACCAAAGAAGCATCTGTCCGGTTCGCATCACTGAAGCTCCCGTCGGACGCCGAAGTCATCGCATCACCAGAGGTGGATTCTCAGACTTCCCCGAGGCTACCCTGAGTCCCCAGCAAAGCTGAGGCCCGTGGCTATCATGGGTAACGTGAGACCGTGACCCCTGGACACCGAGCACACTTGCAAGTGCACCATCTTCTGGGTCTCCCAAGAAGTCGTGCTTTGGGCTCCGAGTAGCCCTAGCCTCCAGCACCACCTGCACCGAAGATCACTGGCCCCCACTCCACGAGTGTCCTGTAAGCCAGCTCCACGTGCGGCGTCACGAGGCTCCTTCGCGGTCGCTAGCCCATTGGCTAGTAGCCCTTACCGAAGGCCAATCTTTTCTTTACTTGGCAGTCTGGTTGCTCCAGGCCTGCCCTCACTTCCCCTTGCTGGGTGAGTTCCCCAGACCTTGCTGGTCTGCATCATCGACGATCTACATCTTACTCGAGACTTGCCGTTGCCAAGGCCTGTTGGGTCCAATCTGGTCGCCGACACCTCTGCACTCGACAGACATCGAGCAACAGCCCGAATCCTGCTCCTGGTTGCCGACAACGCCTCCCGGACCTCGTGGCTGAAGAGTCAAGACGACCGTCAATGAACTTGAAGCACTCGACATCGGTGGGCATCTGTCCATCGCCCTCCTGGTCACTGGCTAGTGACCCAGACTCTGTCCCCTCTGCTTTCAGGTTCTTCAGAACTCCGATCCACTCTTGGATCCACCCGGACACTTTTCTCCTGGTCGCCAGCAGCACTTTGCCGCAGATCGCCATAAGAAACGACGACGAAACCCGACCCCGAAAGGCACCTATGCACCCGGCTTCCCTGGGTGAGGTAACACGAGTACTCCGGTGCTCCCGTGGGTAGAGACTCTTCAAAGTCCTAGATCTCAAAGGGTTTTGTCCTAGTCCTCTTTTAAGTGTCCCTTTCCTCTATTTTCCCGATCCCGACTTTCTCCATAGAAGTTAACGGCGTATCGCGGTTGTGTATTTACACTGCACGCGTCTCCCGTGGGTCCCCTGTGTCACTACCTTGGGTGGTTCCTTGTGGTCCAAGCACTTCTAGAGGCTCTAGGCCTAGTGTCTAGTTCAGTCGTGGTTCGCATACCATTTTATTGGTATATGGTTTGGTACGCCCCTAGGGCTCAAACGTGTATTTGTGCTATTACTGTGATTTAAGATCTTATAACCTATGTACTTGAACTCTAGCCTCATAAAGAGACTAGAGGGGTGTGTTTAGTAATAAATACATATATTTTGAATATATACCTGGTGTGGTGCTCTTTCATTTGGTCACTCAAGAGATTATAGACTGGTAAAACAAGCTGCTTTACATTCCTTCAAGACTTAGCCTGAAGGCTGCTCTCCACAGCTACCACTAGGATAGCTTTCAATAAGGTTGTCTTTAACTTACCTACCATAAGAGTCGAGTTGGACTGGTGCAAGGTGCCCACTATAATTAGTGGACAGCATATGCCAGGCCAACTTCTCACAATGAGTTCTGGTATATATGGCAGCAAAAACTGTACCCCACGAGGTACAGTCCTCTAGTTGTGGTGTGATCCCCATGGGCAAGCAGATTGTTAGCATTCTGTGTTTTTCATAAGGGCTAGTATTTGGGAATACTGCTTCTAGCTGTGTTATTTTCTGAGCTATCCAGAATGGCATTTGTTCACGTTTTGCGGGCATTTTACCCATTACTGCGTGTAACGTTTGTGGTGTAATTTTAGTTGTTGTATTTTGAATTTGAGCTGTATTTGTTGTTACCATCGCTGGCTGGACTGTAAATGCCCTCATGACGTATTGCGTATAAAGTTTTATTAATTCTTTGTGAAATATGAGTAAGTCTGGTCCTGGCATAGTTTCAATGCCAGGATGTGGTGTATAAGTTGCCAATATTGGCCATGTCGCTCCTTCTCTTCCGAGCGGACTGAGTCTTACTCTTCTTATATGGGGTAGAGCGCTTTAAACCAGTATAAATGTTCCTGGTATGTTAGCAGAACCTCAATGTCCTCAAACGGACAATATTCCGCTGATGCATCACCTTCTGTGTAAAAGTGAAATGTTTTTGTCGTTGCATTTGCTGCTGGGAATGTAACCCACGAATAAAATACCTCTATTCTGTATGATTCGTGTGCCTCTATCACGAAAGCTACTATGCCACCCCTAGGTGTTAGACCATGCACAAGCAGTTTCAGGGTGACTGTATTTCTAAAATTTTCTGCAATCGGGATTGCATCTGCATTTTCTTCTTCATCTGAGAGGTGCAAATTTTGCACAACTCTTCCCTTGTTATCCACGTCTTCAGTCATTTTTTTAGAGACGGAGAACTATTCCAGGAAATTTAAGATAAGGTGTTTCGCACAATTTTAGGAACTTTGTGTCCTTCAAGCTTGATTAACCAACAGCCAATAAATAGGATGTTTGCCTACTCAGCTGTGGCGGAATTTAGCCTACCCACTCCAGATGTCTCTGGTGTTTTGTGAATAGGGATTTCTGAGAATAGCACGACTAAACTACTCAGATTCTACTGTTAAATAAGTACCCAACCAACGTTGGCGGCGCCATGTCGTGTAGTTCCTATATGACCTATACAGGATCTGCGCGTTTGGATAACATAAACTGTGAGACTGGTGGCAGACTGATTCCGTGCACCCCCACCAGGTATGTTAGCCTGTCTGTATCAGCTAGCTCACAGTGCCACTATGATCTCCTCTTACCAAGGAGAGAATAGATTCTGGCAACCTCAGAACATGACAACCCTGATCCCTCAGGATCGTGGAAACAATGTACAACCTTTCGCTCAGTCACTCGTGCTTACTTAGTCTGTCTCAGAGAGATACACCGAATAAAGCAAGCTGGGCGTTTTCAATAATCATTTATTGAACAGTTGTTATTCTGGTGTAAAATAGATGTGCTGCAACAACCGTTAGACAGTATAGGATATAAATGATTAACAGTACTACAAAGTAAAAGGATGGTAGAGTTCTACCATCTTACTAAAATACATTCAAGTATAAAAAACACATGATAAAATATGCGTACTCCTACGATGCCTCCCTATCTAGATGTACCTAAGTGTACCTAGCATGGGTGTAGGTGTTAAGGTGTTAAGCCAAGAATTCCTCTAGGATCTAGTCAACCCCATTACCTTAAGTGAGACTGTGGGACCCCGTCCTGGTCTCGAGCTGAACACCCCGCGAGGGATGTTAGACCACTGCGAGCTGGAGAGTCTGCATGCAGGAACCTCAGCGTCTCTGGTCAGTGTGTCGGCCGGGAAGTCTCGATCTCCTCTAGCTATCTTAGCAAGATGTGATACCCATAGGTCTCCCCAGGGGTCCTACCTTGCTGTGTTACTGTGTCGGCCTAAGGATGGCGTCAGGCCTGAACTTTATACATAGATTTTATACAGGAGATGGCAGTCCTGCTGTGCTTCCAAGTACCCTCATGCATAATGTAGGAGATTTCGAACTAGGGTAAACCCGCATTCTGAATGCAGTGTAATATCTAGGTAAAAGGTCAGTCCCTGTAAACCGTGACAAGTGTAATGTAGGGAGAGAATATAGGTGAAGGGTAACGTGTGTACCGAGGCCTATATTATAGTACCTATATGGAATATAACAACACTTTTCCAGGTAGAGCAATCCCTTATGTCTGTCTCTGATTACTGCTTCAGGAAAGTGATTACAGCTAGGTGCACAGTGCTCACATTTTATTGTGCCAACTTTATTGTGTGCATGCTTGGAGCCAGCCCAATTGTTACCCTGCTGTGAGAATATAACAACACTTTTCCAGGTAGAGCATTCCCTTATGTCTGTCTCTGATTACTGCTTCAGGAAAGTGATTACAGCTAGGTGCACAGTGCTCACATTTTATTGTGCCAACTTTATTGTGTGCATGCTTGGAGCCAGCCCAATTGTTACCCTGCTGTGAGAAATATGTGTGCACAAACTATGTTTCTGGAGAGCAGCCTGATAATAAAATGTGAAAGAACCTATACAAACAGGTTTGGAAATCTTAGGCAGTGTATCTACATCCTAGTCTGGAAAGTGGGATTCAAAGCTCCCCCCCATTTGTTCCAGTTCCAAGTTCTTCATGACCAAGAACGGTAGTGTCTTGCAGAGCATTCACATGACTGCTGTGTGACCAGGTGTGGGGACTACTTGACAGCCAGAACTAGTCTCCCAGAGGTGAAGGGACAGACATTTGCACTTTCTGTTGGAGAAGCTGTGGCTCTGTCTTCTGCCTAGAAGCCTGTCTACCTGTTGAGAGAAAGGAGGAGAGTGACTAGGCCAGCAGGAGGAGAGCTTGTACAGGAAGAGAAGCCTGGCTTGTTTCCCGCATGAGGAACACAGATAGAAAGCGGTTTGCCCTAGAGAGTAAAGCCAGAGACAACCCATCTTGTGACTCAGTCACCCTGTCTCTATATGTGGTTCCTGTTGTGAACTGCACTGAGACTTTACAAGCACAAATAACACTGTTTCAGCGAGCTGCTGCTGAGGGCCTGAGAGCTGGAGCTGCCACTGACGAAGCCAGAGAAGAGGAGTTATCTTCGAAGTTGATCTCAATCAGCGCAGTAGGCTGCATCTGCTGAAGACGCAGCACAGCTGACAAGTTTGTCCAGAGGCTGCAACTGCCTTGCCTCCTGGGTACCCTACTTGCCGAAGAAGTTAGGCTGCCACCCAAGACCTGCCATGCTGGTCTTTTCCAGTGATTCTGGTTCCAACTGGAAGCCGCCACTAAAGACCCCTCAGCGAGGAACTGCTGTTGTAAAGTAAAGGGTTTGAGACTGCATTCACCACATCACATCAACTCCCCACTAGTGAGAAGGTAAAAGGGAAGAGTGGTCTCTAAATGAAAAGATGTACCAAATGCATGCTGAGGAACCTGGCTCAAGGACTTGATCCTTTTTGCCAGAGTTAATACCTCATATCAGAACTATTTAATAGAGTTGCTCTGCTAACCAATGGGAATAAAAGTGAAGTAATCTGCACCAGTGCCTTATTCAGGCAAATACATGCAGTATACCAGAGACTGAACCACTAGAATCACCAGAGACAGAAGAGAGTATCAAGGGGGAGGTGTAATACTCACTGGAGATCATAACTAGGACTACAACCCTGTGATCACGATTTAAGTTAGACTTTGTAGTATTTAGTTCTGCTGTGTTATTATTTTCTTTTTATATAAAAGATACGCACGGGGCTAGGTATTACATTATTTTGTCCATTTGAAAGGATCATGTGACTGTTCAACTTTAATACTGTGACTGTGAAGTGCAGAAAGCTTGTACTTGACTCTATTTTCAAAGCCATAGTTCTCCGAACCCCAGGAAACCAGTGGCAAAAACCCTGAACCACAATGGTTTCGGCCCAGGTGTTCCCGTCTGCACTGTAGGCCACTGAATGGAATCTGACAGCTACTATAAGTATCAAATGTCTCATCAGGATTCCCCTGCCATTAACTCCACTAGGTTCAAGTATCAATCATTCAATCAAACTGTGCTTATATAGTGTGACTTATCACCCGTAAGGGTATCCAGGCACTGGGATGAGGGTCTCAGTCAAAGAGCCAGGTCTTGAGTCCCTTCCTGTAGTCCGCCAATGAGGATGATGTTCGAAGGTGGAGGGGAAGGGCATTCCAGGATTTGGCGGCAAGGTGGGAGAAGGATTGTTCTCCGGTGCCGTGTCTGTCCGAGGGCGAGGTGAGCACAGCGGAGGTTTCTGGGTAGCTGGTGGAAGTTTAGGCGGTGGTTCATGTATGCAGGTCCTTGGTCATGGAGGACTTTGTAGGCATGGGTCAGAAGCTTGAAATGACATCTCTTCTGGATGGTGAGCCAGTGGAGGTGTCTCAGGTGCTGGGAGATGTGAGACCTTCTGGGGAAAGTTAAGCATCAGTCTGGCTGCTGCATTCTGGATCGTCTGGAGTCTTCTCATGAGTTCGCCGGGGGTGCCTGCATATAGTGCATTGCCATAGTCAAGACGGCTGGTGATGAAGTCCTGCGTCACTGTTTTCTGGTGCTGGTTGTTAGCTATTTGAAAATTCTGCAGAGCATGCGGAGCATGTGGAAGCAGGCTGAGGAAACGGCATTGACTTGTCGTTTCATGGAGAGTTTGCTGTCTAGGATGATGCCAAGATTGGAGGCATGATCTTTTGGAGTGGGGGTGAGTCAGAGTTCCGATGACCACCAAGAGTCATTCCAGAGGAAGGTGTGGCTGCCGATGATCAGTACTTCGGTTTTGTACGTGTTGAGTTTCAGGCAGTTGTCTTTCATCCAGGCTGAGGCATTCTTCATGCAGTTGTGAAAGTCAGTTTTCTTCATTGTGGGGTCCACTGAGAGTAAGAGGAAGAGCTGTTTGTCATCGGCTTAGGAGTTGATGTTGATGTTGTGGGCTCTGACGATGTATGCAAGCGGAGTGATATAGATGTTGAGCACGTTGGGACAGATGGACGGGCCTTGCATATGGTGTGCTTTGGCTGTGAGGTGAAGGGAGGGACACGGATCTTATGGGTGCACCCCGAGAGGAAGGATGCCATCCATCAAAGAGCGTTGTCTTTCATTCCGCTCTGGTGCAGTCGGTTGATGAGTGTGTGGTTGGACACGGTGTCGAAGGCAGCAGAGAGGTCGAGAAGGATCAGGGCGGCTGATTCCCTTCTGTCGAGTAGGGTGCGGATGTCATCTGTCGTAGCAATCAGGGCCGTTTCTGTGCTGTGCTTGGCTCTAAATCCTAATTGGGATGGGTCTAGAAGGTTGTTTTTCTCCAGGTGTTCGGTGAATTGGACTTGATAGACTTCTCCAGGGCTTTGGCAGGAAATGGGTGCAGTAGATGGGGGGATAGTTCTGGAGGTTGTTGGGGTCTCCAGATAGTTTCTTGAGGAGGTGTCGGACCTCTGAGTCATTGGGGAAGGTGGCTGTGATGATGGATGTGTTGAGGATGGTGGTGAGCTGGTGGCTGATCTCATCGCTTCTGAGGTTGAAGAGTCGATGGGGGGATGCGTCGGTGGGTACTCCTTAGTGGATGGAGTTCATTAGGGCCTTGGTGTTCGCTGTGCTGAGTTGTTCCCACGTGGTAAGCAGGTGGTCAGCGGCTGTCTTCGCAGGAGTGGGGATGCTGAGGAGGTCGGTGGCTTGGGGATTGAAGTTTCTGTATGAGGTGGCTATCTTGTTGTGGAATTGGTCAACAAGAGCGTCGCAGAGTTCCTGTGAGGAAGGGATCGAGTTTTCTGTGGCTGATGGGCAGGTGAACTCTTTGACGATAGCAAAGAGTTCCCTGGTCTGGTTGGCGCTGACCTCGATGTTGTGTGTCAGGGGCTTCAGGGCCTATTTATCTACCTCAAGTCTCTTTGTGAGTTACATTCTGCTTTTTTACTAAGAAAGCCACACTTTGTTCCAAAACATGTTCGCTAAGACCTGGAGGCTCTCTCTAGTCATCTCATGTTAGCAGAGTGACCAACTAATGGTACCTAGATTTAAGCTACACATGATGGTCAGTAGATAATTTTGAGTTCAGGCCAAAAACCTTAGGAACTCCCTTCACATTGCAATCACTGCTGAGCCGCAAATCTGGCACTCACTTCATGTCACAAATTTACATAAAGAGGGGGATTTTTGAAGGGTTTATGTGCTCAGTAGTAAACTCATAGTAACGTCTTTGTTTGCACTAGTCTAAGTCTTAATTGTCACTGCTGCATACAAAATCCTCACAAATATATCTCATTTCCTTTCAATGCCTAAGCCTCTAGGATACTGTAAGGAATCACTTTATGCACTACATGTCTGCTGTTGTTTCCTTTTAGTGTTTGCCTGTGTATTTATACCTTATTTCCTTGTCCACAACAGTTTAACACAACCCTCTAGTTTTCTAGGCTGGGGAAGTCTCATTCTGTATGGATCATGCCTATCAGTATTCCCATGCCCCGTGCCCACATCTCTATGTGAGCCTTGCTCACAGTGCAACGTTTCTAGTTTCAGTCTCTCACTGAAATTCAACCATAATGTAGCAAAGGCACAGTATAGCCCTGTGGTCCTTGAACCGGGTGCGAGGCCATGAAAAAAATGCCTTATAAACCTACCTTTTTTGTTGGCCTGAAACATTACAGAATTACAAAATGGTCTACAAAATGAATGAAAAATATATATACCAAGTAGATACTTTTTGTAGACCTGGCCCTACCAGCACAAAACACACAATGTGTGTAGGACATGACCATCTATTGCATTATTCCCTCTCCACCAATTTTATCCCTATCTTCCTTGCCAGGTTTATAATGTAGTGTACTTTATCCCTGTTAACTAGGTGTAAAGTGCCTGTGCTCCCCTTTAAACATGGCTATATTGGCATATTCTAATTGACATATTAAAATTGTGTATTCGTCCCTAGTATATGGTGTATAAATATACCCAGGGCCTGCAAGTTAAATGCAACCCATGGACTGCAGCACCTATTGTGCCATTCCCAGAGTGCGCCTAGAAAACATGGCTGTGGGCAGCCTAAAAACCTGTGCAATTTGGCTGCAGCTGCCTAAAAACCTGTTGCTAAATCTGTCAGAGTAACCTTTTATGACAGATAGGAATCCCTGCTTTTGAATAATAATAAACCACCCTAGGTCCACTTTGTTGCTGACAAGGTAGGGTGCCTCATATTTAATGGTGGAACATGTGCAAAATTAAAGTTAGCATGTTCCTCCAGTGACTAGGCCCAAAAACCTATTTTCACTGGCAGGACTGAAGCTGAATCCAACAAAATGTCAAAGTACAGAACATAAACTTTAATCAGTAACCTTTGACAGAAATTGGCTACGAAAGTCATTCAAAGACTATTCTTAATATTTATTAGAATCCAAATTCAATGGTGAAGTCAGGTTTTTGATATATTCAAACCAACAACTTCAAAACCGCAATGGCGGACAACAAATACTGCACCTCACTTCTTGTTTCTTCTTGATTAGACTCTCCGTGCACAACAATTCCTGTACCTGTCGTTGTTTGGTACAGCTGCTCAGCAGAATAGAGAATTGTACTTGATATGGAATGGTGCACCAGAGAAATCCTTATCCAAATAAGTAAGCCAGGCAATTTGTGATGAGTATTTCTCTTTATTTTCTTTTTTGCTCTTTTTTCATATTCAACCAAACACATGAGACAACCAGCCAACGTGCTTCGTTCAAAGTATCTCACTTGAACTTCATCAGGGCTTTCATATGTCAAAAATTGGAGTGTTCCCACTTGATCATGTGTGACATGACTATGAAGATAGGATTCCTCCCCCTCGTATTAGAAAATATATTGCCAATATGTCCTTATATTATGCTCAATCCATACGTATGACCACAGGTTGAATATACCCGTCATTAGCACCTCTGAAATAACAGTGCCGTCCGCACGGCAAGTGGGAACACTCCAGTTTTTGACATATGGAAGCCCTGATGAAGTTCAAGTGAGATACTTTGAACAAAACGCGTTGGCTGGATGTCTCACGTGTTTGGTTGAATATGAAAAAAGAGCAAAAAAGAAAATAAAGAGAAATACTCATCAGAAATGGCCTGGCTTACTTATTTGGATAAGGATATCTCTAGTGCACCATTCCATATCAAGTACAGGTTTTTGATACATATTCAGGAAAAAGTATCATTTATGAAATTACCATTTCCCTGCCTGAAGCACCTGGAGGCTAATTTGCATTAGCTCACCAGCAGCTGCCTAGCATGTACCTTTCCTTTAATGAGGTGTGACATTCCTTCCAGGAGCCACAAAGTGAACTACTTTGATTGACAAGTCAACTTGAATGGGCAGGGATGACTCCTCTGGCCTCATCTGGCCATTATGCTGACCCTCCTGTTGGCACAGCAGTAGCAATTCATGCTTTAAAGGCCTGTCTGAGGCAAATGTCAAGCTTTTGACCCCTGAAAGGAATCAAATACGAACAGAACACAATTCTTGTGTATTGCCCTCTGGTTGCTAAAGGACCCTGCTTTGTCTTACCTGGTTTCTGTGTTATTTGTGGGTCCAGGGCCTGCTGAAAATTGCATTTTAGTATTAGATGATGGGGGACACTAGGAAGCCCTAAAGTAGCCTCCTCTACACATGCCAGCTCTCAGAGCCCAAGCTTAATGTGCCTGAAGATTTAGGCGCCTTTACAATTGCCCTGCATGTTGCATTTTGGGCTGTTTGTAGAAAGGCAAACAGGACCTACTGACATAGTGGGTAGGCCTGGACCTTTTATCCTAATGGTTAGGGAGTGCCCTATAGTTCCACCCACCCACTAGCTAATGCCAAGTCAAATGTGGCCCAAGGAATCCTTCCTATAACTCTTTGTGGACCTGTATAAGATCAGAAGAGCACTGAATCAGCTGTCAGTGACTTGAAAGGAGCCGCCCTGAAGGACTGGGCCTGCTCCCTCATTTACCCAAGAAAGAGAATTGGATTCCAAGGGTCAGTTGACTGTTCTTCTGTGTGGCTACAGGGGCAAAATGAACAGAAAGAAGCCTTTTCCTGAAGTGCCCAGATGACCAATGGGAACTGGACCTGGACTGGACTTGCTGTGGGCCTTCACCTGTCACTCTGAGAGTCTGTGAGTGACTTCCTCTGAGGTCCGGGGGCTTTTTCGCTTTTTCCTGTGTTTGTTTTGTTACCAGAAGAAAGTTTGGAAACTTTTGAAAACTTTCCCTTCAGAGCTTTGGCGGGACCCACCGGCAAAAGTATCCGACTGGTAGTTCCACACCGTTAGACTGATTTCAGCTTTGTCGTGCTCAAAGATTCCCTCACCTTGGACAAATTGGCAAAGTCCCACTTTCTGTTGGGCGTTAGAGGATTTTCAGTGGGAAATCTCCAAAGGTCCAGAGTTCCTGCATGACCAACCTGTTTCACATATCTGGCCTTTTGCCCCCTGGCGGCGCTTACGGTTACAGCGGCGTCATGCTCAGGGAAGATTTTTCTTCCAGAAAAGTGACAACGTCTCACTCCGTGTTTGAATGGCAAAGTCCCTAACTATAGTGGAAGTTTTTTGACTTCCAGACTTTCACCGTCACAAATCCACTTAGTGTATCTGACCTGGGTTCCATCACCTTCGGCCTGAAATCACAACTAGGTCCAAGTCTACAACCTCCAAAGACTATCATTGGCGCTTTAATTTTTTTGGGCTATTTTTATTTATAACTTTAAAATTCACATTTCCGGTATCCCTTATTGGATTTTTGTTACAATTTGTTTTTTGAACTCGATATTTTCTAATTCAGATTGTGATTGTTGTTGCTTGGTGTTTGGTTTTGCTATGTTCGCCCTAAGTTGGCAGGGTATGCCCAGACGTGGGTCCCTTGCTCACTTTGCCACTGGATTCAAGATAGCCTGGCTGATGACGGCTGTAAGCCAGAAACCGGTCCCAGGATGCTTGTTTCCGGTCCAGGGAAGACATGGCTTGGCAGTTCGGGCTGGACTGTTCCCATGAGGCACAGGGTCAGACTGATTTGCATATGGCCATGTTTGAACTGGGGTGGCGGAGTGAGCTAAAGAATGATGATGGATTAAACCCAGATCAGTTGACTGGGGGTGAGTGCTTGCAATATTCAACACTCCGTCCATCATCCCCTTTGGTTTTGCTATGTTCGCCCTAAGTTGGCAGGGTATGCCCAGACGTGGGTCCCTTGCTCACATTGCCACTGGATCCAAGATAGCCTGGCTGATGACGGCTGTAAGCCAGAAACCGGTCCCAGGATGCTTGTTTCCGGTCCAGGGAAGACATGGCTTGGCAGTTCGGGCTGGGCTGTTCCCATGAGGCACAGGGTCAGACTGATTTGCATATGGCCATGTCTGAACTGGGGTGGCGGAGTGAGCTAAAGAATGATGATGGATTAAACCCAGATCAGTTGACTGGGGGTGAGTGCTTGCAATATTCAACACTCCGTCCATCATCCCCTTTGGTTTTGCTATGTTCGCCCTAAGTTGGCAGGGTATGCCCAGACGTGGGTCCCTTGCTCACTTTGCCACTGGATTCAAGATAGCCTGGCTGATGACGGCTGTAAGCCAGAAACCGGTCCCAGGATGCTTGTTTCCGGTCCAGGAAGACATGGCTTGGCAGTTCGGGCTGGACTGTTTCCATGAGGCACAGGGTCAGACTGATTTGCATATGGCCATGTCTGAACTGGGGTGGCGGAGTGAGCTAAAGAATGATGATGGATTAAACCCAGATCAGTTGACTGGGGGTGAGTGCTTGCAATATTCAACACTCCGTCCATCATCCCCTTTGGTTTTGCTATGTTCGCCCTAAGTTGGCAGGTTATGCCCAGACGTGGGTCCCTTGCTCACTTTGCCACTGGATTCAAGATAGCCTGGCTGATGATGGCTGTAAGCCAGAAACCGGTCCCAGGATGCTTGTTTCCGGTCCAGGGAAGACATGGCTTGGCAGTTCGGGTTGGACTGTTCCCATGAGGCACAGGGTCAGACTGATTTGCATATGGCCATGTCTGAACTGGGAGTGGCGGAGTGAGCTAAAGAATGATGATGGATTAAACCCAGATCAGTTGACTGGGGGTGAGTGCTTGCAATATTCAACACTCCGTCCATCATCCCCTTTGGTTTTGCTATGTTCGCCCTAAGTTGGCAGGGTATGCCCAGACGTGGGTCCCTTGCTCACTTTGCCACTGGATTCAAGATAGCCTGGCTGATGACGGCTGTAAGCCAGAAACCGGTCCCAGGATGCTTGTTTCCGGTCCAGGGAAGACATGGCTTGGCAGTTCGGGCTGGACTGTTCCCATGAGGCACAGGGTCAGACTGATTTGCATATGGCCATGTCTGAACTGGGGTGGCGGAGTGAGCTAAAGAATGATGATGGATTAAACCCAGATCAGTTGACAGGGGGTGAGTGCTTGCAATATTCAACACTCCGTCCATCATCCCCTTTGGTTTTGCTGGTGTTTTGGTATGGCATAAATACTTCACACATTGCCCTAAAGAATGACTGCTCTGTGCCATAGCTACCAGAGTGGGTTTTGCTTAGGTTAATTTTATGACTTTAAGGGGCATATTATCAACAGCCAGCGATAATTATTGCTAAGCGCGCTTAGCGCGAAATTTAATATCGCCGGCTATCGCTGGATTACATCGCCGAGTTAGCGCGTTATCATCAACGTCTAACTCCAAGGCGATAAAAAATCCAGCGATAGCGGCGAAATACGTGATTAGCGCTGGAAATCCACCGATAAAAAGTCAGCGATAGTGAAATCCTTGGTAATAAGCCAAGGTGGTCTCAGCCTGACAATCCACCTCCCATAGAAAAGATGGCTAAGTCAGGTTTCAATCAGGCTTTAGGAACCAGCGATAATCGCAGTTAGCGCGACTTTTATTATCGCTACGCGGGTTTGCGGCCGGATTGATAATAGGAGGTAGTCGTGTTAGCGACTGTATTCATGGTGTTTCTCGATGGCACCGCCTACTTTGCATCTCATTAGCGATGTATATCGCTGAGATGCTTAGCGTTAGTATTTCGGCTGCTAACATGCGCTAATGCATGTTAGCGCTGCCTTGGTGATAGGGCGATAAAAATATCGCCGCTTTTGCGGGAAAAAGTGCCGCTAAAGCGGCGATACTGCCCCTGATAATATGCCCCTAAAAGTTTAATCTGACAAAAGGTGTTATTATTCCTTGAGATGGGCAGTCACCCACCCTAAATGGTAATCCACTTTCTTACATAACACATAAAGACTTATATGATCCATGAATTAGGCCTGGGAGAAATTTTGTTTATGTCAATATAATCAAACAGGGCCTCATTTATGAGGCCACTTGTGGCACTTTTGCATCGCAGGAACGTCACTTTTTTGACATTTCGGTGGCGCAATGTGCAGCGGCATATTTACAAGGACACGTAAAGCCACTTTACGTTGCTTTTCATGGCTTTGTAAATATGTGCCCCTTTCACGCAGAACACTGCGTGAAAGGGGCATTCCATGGGTGTTGCTGTGGGTGTTCCCACACAGCACCCATGGAATCTGAAGCATTCCCAGATTTACGAGAAATCGTAAACCTGGGAATGCGTCTGAATCTAATGCCACCCCAGGGGTGCCTTTAGGGAGGCGCAACGAGGAGCAATGTTTTCATTTCTCCTTGTTTTTTCTTGTGCTGCAGAAAGAGGAAGTCGCCTGAAATGATTGATCTTGTGCAGGAAGGTGTCCCTTCCTGCGCAAAAACAATCAGCCCCGCAAACGCAGGCACCCTTGCACCATGGTGCAAGGGTGCCTGCGTTTATGCATGGCAGCCCATTGTGCGCCGGCGCAGGAGAAAATGACAGGAATGTGCTGTATCTCATAGATACAGCGCATTCCTGCCCTTTTGTTTTGACGAAGGGCAGCACAGCAAGATTCCTTGTGGAACTGCCCTGCGCCAAAACCTCCTGAATGAGGCCCCTAATTTCCAGCATTTAACATTGCAAGTGTTATGTGAAATGACCGAGACAATGCCACTATGCTATGTTGTGCAATTTAGACTTCGTTTATGCAAAAATCCTATAGTGGGAGAACAGAAGAATGTGGATCAACCAAACATGAGAGCTTTTACTCGCTTCATGTATTATTTTGCATTAACTTTTAACAAAAAATGTGCCCTTCTGTCCAAAATGGATAAGAGGACACATTTCATGGTACAAATTAGTGTAAATGCTGGACCGGCAATTTCACCCAGGCTTACTATGAATACCACATAAAAAATAACGTTTAGCTCCTTTAATGATTACATAGAAGATTCACACTGGTCCTGGATATAAGCCATGATATTACCAATTCTTATCTTTAAGATCTTTCTAAATCTCTGGAAAAGACTCTTGGCTAGTAAGAAGTCTCCCGAGCAGGCAAAGGACACTCAAAAGCATTTTCAAAAAAAGCAGAACAAAGTTTTGCTCTGGAGGAGAGCCATAGTGGCAGATTTCTAAACATTTTGTGCTGGGTTAGCGTTACAAAATTGACGCTAACCAGCACAAAATGTTTTTGGGGAATTCACTTTCCAGTGCAAAACTTTTGCACTGGAAAGTACCCTAAAAGTAGCACAAAGCAGCGCAAACCACTGCTTTGCTTTTCTTAGCGCCAAGGGGGTGTTACATGGGTGGTATATGGGCATTCCCATGCAACCACCCATTCCTTTTGATACAGAACCCTATCTACAAAGAATTGTAGACTGGGTTTAGCGCCAAAAGTTAATGCCACTTCAAAGGAGGTGCTTGCAGGAGAAATGTTTTTATTTCTCCTCTCTTTTCTGACTTTGCATGCTGTGCAACACACATACAAAGTGTGCAAAGTTTTTTTTGTCTAGACATGGTATTTTGTAAAGGAAGGATCCCTTTTTTCTACAAAACCTATGCTAGATTCACGCACACACTCTAGCTATGGCTCTAAGGTGTGTGCATTGGACTCTGCAGCTGAAATCAGGGCTGCGCTAGGGAGGCGGGAGGAGAGTGCCATTTCTCTGCAGAGATGGCGCTCTCCTGCTCCTTCTCTGTCACGTAACACAGCCAGCCTCTTTCGCTGCTGTGCTGCGTGTCTTTTTTTTTAATCTGTCCCATAGTTTCTTATTGGCGAAGCTTTTTATCCACACAGGCTTCCTATCTGAAATGATTCTAACACAAGACGCACTTATTTCTAGGTTACAAGGACACAGAAGTGCTTTCATGAGAACATGACCCCTCCTGCAAAGTGCTCTATGCACACAAATTCTGGTGGACACAGGTGTAAAATGGGACTTGAAGTGAAGCTAAACATCCTCTCATTAGCTCTTCGTTAATAAACTCTTTTTTTCACCTGTGAGTCAGTCAGGGCTGAAAGAACTGCTGCTGGAACTATAATGCAGAGGGAGGATGGGCAAGAATCTTCTGTGAAATATAAGTACTATTCTCACAAGAGCGGTTCCAATAACTTTTCTGTGATTTAAAAGAAATGTGCACTGCAGTCAGTATTAGACATGTACATTTATAAAGTACGCTTTGGATTGGTAAAATATTATTTTATTAAATCACAATAAGTTGGATTAATGTTTGATTTTATCATTTTCCACTTTTTCCCTTTTGCTCTAATTTCTCTTTTAACTATTTTATTATATCAATGTAGAAAACACGATTTATCTCAGCCTTTTCTGAACCTGAAATTGATCAAGATTATTTTTCAAGACAGAACTGTATAATGAAATGCGGTATTTCTTTGACTTAGGGGCATATTCTCAAGGACTTATCGCCGAGTTAGCGGCACTTTATCACAGCCAAAGTGGCAATAGATTTATCGCACCATTCACAAGCTGGTGCCAACAGCCGATACCGCCAGTTATCCTGCGATAGCAGCTGCAAAAAACATCGCCACGGATGACACCGGCAACTAACGCTAATGAGATGCAGAGTAGGCGTTCCTGTGCAAAAAGCCGCGAAAACACCACTCCGCAACATTTTCAACGACCAGCCAGATCGGCGATAAGAACCCAAAACAAGCGATAAGGCGCGTTAGCAGAAGGGATTCAACACCTGCTCTTAAGTCGGACGACAACCTGCACCACAAAAGGGAGCCCAGACCAGAGCCACACCTGAAGAACAACAGATGCCATGGAGCTACTGATCATGCAGCTCGGAGCCCCAAGAGGGCCACAACACCCACCGCCACCACAACCAGGCCCGCAACTCCCCCAGCCCCCACCCCCCCTGGGGCCCTACCCCGGCCCCCCCAGGCAATAGATATTTCACATCTACCTCACAAATTCACAAACACAACAATTTGCCTGATGTCGCACAAGTACAACAATCAACACACATGTGTGGTCAGAAAAAGGAAAAACATCCATACATCTTAGAATTCCAAAAACAATCATTTCATTCAAATGTAACTCAACACCAATAATTGGAAGAGTCATGGCGGGTCTCCTCTGGACAATTTGTAAGTCACAGCCTGCAAGACAAAATTGAAGACAAGAAGGTGCGTCATGCGCTCAACAAAGGACAGAGAGAGAGAGAAAGAGAGAGAGAAAGAAATGGAGAGAGAGAGTGAAAGAGAGGGAGAGAGAGAAAGAGAGTGAAAGGGGGAGAGAGGGAGAAGGAGAGAGAGAGCAACAGAGGGAGAGAGAGACAGTGAAAGAAAGAGAGGTAGAGTGAGAGAGAGAAAGATAGTGAAAGAGAAGGAGGGAGAGAGACAGTGAAAGGAAGAGAGGAACAGGGAGAGACTGTGCCGACACTGCGCACCCAGGCCCCACAGCTCACCTGCTGCCACCGGTGTGCCTCCAACCACGTGCCGGTATACACTGCAGTCCACCAGGTCCCTCATCTGAAACAGAGTCCACAGGTAATGATGGCAGAGTACATATCATTGCACACGGCAACATCGCCTGGCCGCCCCTGCGCACACAAGCTGCTGCACCCCAGCCCCTCCCGCCGCCCAGCGGGGATTGCCCACCCCTGCGCAGCCAGGCCTCACTGCTCACCTTCCGCCACCGGCGTGTCTCCAAGAGGGCCCACCACGTGCCGGTGCAAACTCCAAGCCCGGGTCCCGCGACCTTGGCAGCCCCCACATCATGCAGCCACGCACCGCGGTCCACCAGGTCGCACACTTGATTCTGGGCCTTGATTTTGCAATGGTCGAGACCATATCAGTGCACACGGCTTCATCGCAGGCTGCACACCTGCCCAGCTCCATAGGTGCCACTAACTCCGTGATCCGCGAGGCAACGCCACGTGGCGGTAGGCCCGCGCTGCCCGCTGGCTCAGCCCTACACTGCGGACCACCAGGTCGCACACTTGATTCTGGGTCTTGATATTGCAATGGCAGAGACCATATCAGTGCAGATGGCATCATCGCAGGCTGCACACCCGCTCAGCACTTTAGGTGCCCCTACCTCAGTGCACAGAAAGTCACCGTCCCGTGGTCGTAGGCCTGTGCCTGCCGCAGTGTAACCGGTGCCACCGACTCCGTGCAACGCAAGTCATGGACCCTTTATGATTGAGTCCCGTCATATGCCAGGCGGACACAGCCATGGCACCTCCGGCAGGGGGGAAGAACTGGGACACGTCGCGTCGTCCCCCCCCCTTTATACGTAAGCCGAGTGGGCTGGCTCGGCGTACGCCAGGCCAGCATAGGGGTGTGAACAATTATCCCTGGCCTCTGGGCGTGGGTCATATCTGGGCTGCACAGGAAACCAACTGATGCGTGTGTCTCTGTTGCTGTGTCTGCAACACACGGCCCGCAAGCGACAATGTTGCAATGTTGCATGCAGCCGGAGGGCGGCCGCGCACGAGGGATTGTACAAGGAGCGCAAGGCCGCTCGGGGTCTTGGCTCATACATGCCAACTGTTGTGTGTTCCTCGCTTTTGGTGCACCATAAGCCCAAGGCCTAGCCTGAATTGCAGCGCGAAAGCCACATCACATTCCAAGGATACAAGCAGTATTCAAACTAACAGTAGGGATGAAGGCCCCTTTGTCTCATTACAGAAGGTGGAAGGACATCTACACCTCCGACCTTGGAATTGCATGCGGCAGGCACCCCCTGAGAGAGATACCATGGCAGATGATGACGACTCCCACACCACACCCAGTGCTAATGAAAGACCAACGTATCCACACCCCACACACAGAAGTCCTTGCTCGAGGCACCCCTGCATGGAATGGCCTTGACACTTACTTACAGGACAACCCATACGTCCATACTGTGCACACTCATACGACTCAGTGCTCCGAGCTGTGGCATATCATCCACATAGCAGCCGCAGGTCAGAAGAGTGCCGGTTCTATGAGAGCGAACAACGCAATGTCAGAACATCCCGGGCACATGCACAACCCCTGTCATGTGGAACTGTACCATGACCGAATGCTGTATTTGTTGGGGGCACTGCCACTGGCAGTGTTGCACATCAGTTACCGTCTGAGCTTCCGTCTTGTGTACGTCACCTGCGTCCAGCCCTGGTTCCACTGTCGATCATGCATATTCGAGTGGCCCATGGATGTCTGCCTATCCAACACAACGGTAGCTGAACTGGATTTTGACATGTGTGTGCGCCCCCTGTTGGACCACGACCAGGAGAGTGACCGTGATACCCGTACATTGGATGCCTTGGTATTTGGCGTATGTGCTGGCAGTTGGGCATGGGAGATTGCACAATTCCTCGTGTGCAGTGACCACATCTAAGCGCTCCCCTATTGGGCTGTGTTGCGGATTGGTGACACGGCATGGACTGAGCACATCTGTCCGGCCCAGCTAATGGATTGGCTCGCACCCGTGTCCGTTGAAGTCGACAACGACGTACTCTTGGAACTGATTGCCCATGAAGCTGCGCTCACTTTCATGGACAAGTAACTACGTTCCTACAGCCACAAAAGATTGTAACCCATAGCACAGCTCCCAAGACCCTTCTGCAGCTTGGAGAAATGGACACATATCCCACCATTACAGTGGACATGACTGCATTCGCCTGGACTCAGGATGCATCTGCGGGTTGACACACACCTGTGCAAGGTGAGTGGACAGCGGCGCGTGGCAACGTCCATCAACCTGACACACCGCTGGTGGGAGAGTACACACATGGCAATGTAGCACTACATGTGACCTTGTTCGACTCCTCCACCTGCTCACTGTCAGCAGAGCAGACAGTCAGAGCAGTCCGGTGTTACAGGACTATGCAGAACCCATGGGCTGTGAGTGGTGTCCCCTGACACGGTGCAATGAGCATTCGGCAAACACCACATGACTCGTCCAGCAAGGCAAGGTGGGCTGAGACCGTTGTCATCCGTAATGATTGGTGTCCATTTGTGCCTCCCCATGTCTTGCACCCCTACATGTTCCTTTGCTGCCTGTTAGTGTATGATGCCATGGTCTGCATGTCGTGGCCCTTGTCTTGCCCGTGCTGACACGCACATGCCAATGAAGTGTACACAACTTCACTAGTGTTCAACTGTGATGAGTGTTGATTAGCATGCCAAGTCGTGTGCCCCAATGAGCATTGTCCGTACACAGGGAGGGACTGACTGACGCATTTCACTTAGGGGTGAGTCCCATTGCCAGCTCCACCTCTGTGAGCCAGACATTGTGGTTGGGAGAGTTGCTGGTAAACCTGTGCGCTTACGTGTCTTCAGCAATGTGAGTATGGTGTCACACGTCTTGCCATGTGGATCACTGTGTCCCATCAAACCAGGCTGTGTCCACACAGTTGAGTGTGTGTAGGTATGCGAAGGGACGTTCTGTTGATACATGTGATGTGGGACACCACTTTAGGCCTCCTACCGACTTTGACATTTGTGTAAACACAGCCCTATTGAATACATGGACGTGGGGCTACGTTGGGGGGTTGCGAGATTGTTGTTCATGATCAATGAGGCCACAGCTAGTTCACACCTTCACAGTCATCTAATTGGCCATGTGTGTCACGGACAAACATGCACATTGATGTCATTTCCCAGGGTGTACCTTTTTGTGCAATCAATGTCCCTGGAGTCATCCATACTGTCATACATGATCGAACATAGACATGACACATCTGTGTGATTAGGAATGTTTTATTCACATTCTGTGTTGTGTCGGAGCTGGAGCAGTACGTGGCCATGCACACCCCACATTACATGGTTGCCCAGTGGAGGGCCAAACAGAGTCCTTTAGGGAATGACTAGTTAATCGGTAGAGGATGGGTTGAGTTTGCAGCCTGTTTGCTGTGTCATTGGTAACCAGAGCAGATATGGCAGTCCATGTGGGGGTCCAGGTGGATGTCGCAGAGTGTTGCGAGGGACAGTGGAAGGTGTTGTTCCCGGGCATGATGCAGAGGGCTGAACCAAGCAGGACTAGGCCATTTGGCAGGGATGTGTGCTACGACCTCCTTTCTCACACAGTCATTGCCATCCACATCTTAGTCGTCTGATATGTCTTCTGTGTCAGGTGTATCAGGTGTTTGTGGTGGTGGTATGGCTGCATCACTGTGTGCCACTGACACATCTGGGGGCGGAGATGTGTGTGTCGGAGTTCCAGCAGAAGTCATCTGGGACAGGCTCTGTGGCAGCAATGGCAATATGAGGTCCTGCAGGGCATGGAAGATCCCAGCTACATCTCGGTGGTGTACAGCCATGGCAGCCATCCTTCCAGCCTGCATCCGCTCCATGTTCGCCATTCTCCTCCGCATCTGTGCCACCTCTGTGCTGTCATCGCTGGAGCCTGTCTGACTGGACAGTTCTTGTATCCGAGTAATGGCTCCAGCGAGGTCAGCCAAGGATTGTTGTAGTGCATGGAATGGACTGTGGGTGTCCGTTAGGGACTGTAAGTGGTCCCTGATGGGACTCACACACCCAAGTATGGCATCAAGTTTGGCTGCCATGAGGTCAAAACCCACCCGCACCTGTTCAGCCAGCCCCCTCTGGCATTCTGACACACAGCGTTGGAATGCCATGTGTCTTTCCATGAGGTGCTGGAAGTCAGCCGTGGTGGTGGGTGCTTCCTGCTGTGTGGGCTGTGCAGGGGGTGGGGTCGCCTCGATGCAGCTGGGCTGCCCTGCTCCTGGAGGTGGGGTGCGGAGGCTGTCCACCATCCGTTGGAAGGTGTCGGAGCAGATGGCCAGGAGGTCCTCCTCCTCATCACTGGAGAGATGTCTGATCTGCCCTGCAGGTGGTGTAGGTTGTCCCTCTGCAATGTCAAGGGAAGATGCAGGTTAACAGTGTGTTCCATGTATTTTGACGCATTGGACATGTTTACATACAGACTGCATGACAATGTACGTTGTGTCTGTTTGGGCTGAGCTGGCTATTTGATGGGAGACAGTGGACATTACGACGACATGGCGGATGTGAGGTTGTACTCGTACATTATCATCTCACAGTTTCCTGCTATGCCAGATGTGATTGGCCAGTTTCTACACACAAGCAGCACCAGTTGTGTCCTCTGTTCTGTAGTGAAAGTGTTGCATTTTGTACCACATTGTCGTCAATGTTGATGTGCTGTGGTTGCTATGTGTGTGTGCTGCATTGTGTGAGAGTCGCCCCTGCAGCTCTGATTTAGCGGCCCCTTATCCCTTTGAGGTGGTGTGCCTTTGACTTGTGTGCTTTTTAGGTGCTGAGATGTTGGCGACTTGGGTCATTTGTGCTCTTGGACGGTTGTTGTACTTTTGTGCATTGTTTGTCCGCGGATGTGTTGTTGAGGTCAGGGGTTGTATGTGCACGTGGATGTGTCAGAGTGTGACCTGCTCCTTTGAGGATGTGTTCCACACTGGGCCACCTCAGTGTCGTGTTGTGCACCATTTCATGTATTTTGACTGCAGCCATGCTATTGGTCATGCAGTGTCACTTGCATTGTCAGTGTGGCTCACAGAGCCGCTACTTTGCTGGATTCAGCCCATATACATTGGTTTGTTGTGAGATTGGTGAGAGGGAGGAGGGCCCCTTTGTGCACATAGTGGGCGGGGGCCTACTTGGTGTGCTTCAGTGTGCAAAGGGTATCAGGGACTTGTTCCACAATCATTGTGGGTGTGCAGTGTGCTACGCATAATTATGCATGTGTGCCATTGTGCACATCTCCCCCCGTCCCCACAGTCCCTGGTCGTTAATCACCCTGTTGCTGTTGGGTCAGGTCATGTCGAGCTGTGTCCGGTCCCCCGATTCCTGCCACCGTCTCCACACTGATGTCTGTGGCCACCATTTCCTCCAGCTCATCCAGCTCCTCCTGTGGCGCAGGACTCCCACCTCCAGTCGCCGTTGCTGCCTTCCAGTTGGCAGCGAGTTTCTGCTTGGTTTGGCTATTCACATCATGCCAGCGCCTCTTGACCTCCTCCATTGACCTCCTCGACACTCCGACTGCATTCACGTTGTTCACGATCGACTGCCATATTTCGGTTTGTGATGCCAATGACACAGTGGAGGTGAGGATCAGTTGTTGGTATTTTGCGCTTTATCGTGAGACTATCGCATGGTGCCGCCGGGTTGTGAATGCTACGTTAACACAGTGTTATTTTCCCGCGATGGGCTGCGATGTGCAAAGTTGCGTTAAGCTAATTTTGCGATGATTATCACAAGTTCTTGTGAATATCCCCCTTAGTATTCTATAAGCAGTGATACTCAAAGTACGACCCGGGGCCGCATGCGGCCCTCCTGGCCTTTACAATCACATGTGGCCCAGCAGCACGAGCCTCAGGTTTCCTCGAATGAGCACTAGCCTTGAGAAAGAAGTTAAATAAACAGGCGAGCCTTTATTTAAAGGTTAATTTAAGCTAAGGAAAGGACATAACTAGGCTATCCTGCACACCGAACTTTAGAAACACCTTTATTTTTAAAGACGCCTTTCAGCAAGAGAGTAAACATATAAGATCTCTTCAAAACTAAAAAGTGTACTTCTTTGACGTTCAGTACCGTTTCACCTTAGTATATCACATTATATCAGTGTATTGAGAAGTATTTTTCTAAAAACAACAGTTTGCAAGCATGAATTTAACAACATTCATTCTCCCCCCCAACCCTGACAATAATGTCAGTACTGCACTAAACTGCAAGTCAGCTAAGTGCACTCCTTGGGCTGGCTTCCAATTTCACATGAAAAACCTGAATGTTTTGCTTTTACAGTGCACAGCCAGAAGTCATGTATTTTGATGTTCTTTTATTCTTGATAATAAAGAAAAAGGAGGGAAAGTGAAATTAAACAATGGCTTAGGATCACACAGTTTGGTAAAGTGGGGGAAGCTGGGATTAATCCCAGGTTTTCTGATTTCACATTTTGCAGTTCAGCTACTGTATGTATATGCTTCACTTCCCCTACACCCACCTTACTGGCACTACCCCACGGCACCCGCTCTCCCCGCCCGCCACCCTACTAGCATCAATGCAGCCCTTGGTCATATCACAGACAAAAAATCTTTTGGCCCCTTAGGTAAATGTTTGTGAGAACCCATGCTATAAAGTATATGCATTCAGAATTGCCCAAATGGAATGCTTTTCTTCATTATTATCCGAGACTGTTCACCACTGTGCACCGCATTGTTACATAAAAACAAGCTGAAGGTTAATATTATGTCTTAATCAGGCGTGTACCCTGCAATGTGTTTTGGCTGGTTTATCGCAGTCTTCTTTTAAACTTTTCATTAATTTAGGAAGCAAATCTAAAAGTGTATATGAGTTCACAGTGCCTAACTCTCCCCTGCAAGGGAAGATATTCAACTTTCAGCAACTGTTATTGAAAAATCTTATAGGAATTGTTCGTGACTGGGCCAAGAAGGTAGTAATTTTGCTGCCCAATAGATTGCAAATAACCTAATACAGTTAGCTGAAACTCAGACATTTCGAATTAGGAACTTTGTCAGTTAAAAATCACTACAGTACAAATGAGTATAGCATTATATAAAAACACATATTATCATTGTAATAATTGTTTTAATATTTGGTAGAAACAAATTAGCTGAGTATGGAAACAACACAAATAAATTAGGAAGGGTTGTAGTCATGAATAGCTACAACAAAAAGTTTACCTACCAAAATATCGACTTTCTATACTTATAAGTAAAGTGACTAAAATATCAGTAATCCAACATTGAATAAATGTAAAGGTGTCTACTATTAAAATATTGACTACAAAGATATAGCAAATTAGACTTTAAAATTTAAACTATAAAAAATAGTGAAGCAAAATATCGATAATATATTTAAAATATCGATAATATATTTAAAAGCATAGATATTTAATTAGTAATAATTACAATTATGAAACATGTATACATAGTTTAAAAATATCTAAAAATATGTTGCTGTCCAAATATGAAATACATTAGTATATTTCAATTTTTTTAGAAATAGTTAAAAGATAATAAAACTGTTTCATGTTTGAAAAAAATAAAAAGGGCATATTTTAACAAAAATATATTTATTTTCATTATCAAAGGATTTTAATTTAATGTCATTTAAAATTGAAAAATAATAAATTCTTTAAAAAAAAAAAAAAATCACCAACAATATAAACATATTTAATTGGGATCAAATGTTTTTGTAACAAAACACATATATCTCAATAAACATAATCATTATTCTAAATAATTAAAAGAACAAATAATTAAAAAACAAACCTTGTTAAAAAAATCTAAAATATCTCAAATCTAACATATAAATTCATATAAATATAAAGGGATAATAATTATCCTAAAAACATTAAAAATATACTTATAATTGTATGTGTGGTGATATTTACTATTCTATCTCTGGACCAAATATCATTGGTGAATGTGCATATATTTGGCGTGGGGCAGATCAAACATGCTGATTCCTGTCGGGAAACACTTTTGAGAGTGCATGTATTTAGGGGTGGGTCATATTACCTTCTTAACTCTAGTTCCACAAACATTTGGAAAGTGTAAATATTTTTTGGGGGGTGGGGCATGTTACTATGGAACTGTGGTCCAAGTAATATTGGAGGAAATGTGCATATTTAGGGTTGGGGTAATTTTAAATATTCTAACTACAATACAACAAATATTGTGGAAAGTGCATATATTCGAGGGGAGATTTACTATTCTAAACACTGTCCTACAAACATAGGAGAAAGGGTATATATTTGGATTGGGGTTCAGATTAAATATTCTAACTCCAGTCCAACAGATATTGGTGAAAGTTCATATGTCAGAGTCAGATATACTAATCTAACTATGAAGAAAGCAGTCCTATTTGGGGTAGATAGATTTATTATTCTAACTCTAGATCAATATGCTTTAGAGAAAGTGTATATATGTGTCCAGTCGAAAGAAAACTGGGGTAAGTGCATATATTGGGGGGTCAGCAGATATAATATTCTAACTTCAGTCCCCAAACATTGAGTTGAATAAAGAGTAGATATTGGGGGAGGGAGGTCCTATTAAATAGTCTAATTCCAGACTTGACAAAATTGGGAAAATGTCACAAGCATAAATTGGGGGGGGCAGATTAATTGTTCTGACTTGAGTCCAAAAACAGTGAGGAAAGTGCATAAATCTGGGGAGGTGGGTCATGTTAATGTTTAAACTCTAGTCCCTCAATTATTATTCTTACCCTGTTCCAACAAACATTGGGGAATGTGTATATATTTTGGGTGGATTCCAATATACAATATTATCCCACATATATTGGGGAATGTAGAAATTGCATATATTTGGGGCAGGGTGGGCACATTCTAACTCTATTCCAACAAACATTGAAGAAAGTGCATATGTCTGGGATGGAAATCAGATTAAAAAGCCTATCTCTATTCCAACAAACACTGAGCAAAATGCATATATATTTGGGGAAGTACAGATTCACTATTCTAACTCCACTCTCAGTGGCATTTGGGAAAGTGCATATATTTTTGGGGTTAAATTCACTATTTTAGCTCCAGACCCACAAAGATTAGAAAAAGTGTATTTTTTTTTTTTTTGGGGGGGTTAGATTTTACTATTCTATCTCCTGTTCCAAAACATTGGGGAAAGCTGATATATTTGGTGTGGTAAGGTTTATTATTCTGACTCTAATACTATGAACATTGGGCAAAGTGTACATAATGAGGGGGAAGGTGGTCAGTGGGAGGGAGAGACGTATTTCCTATTCTTACTCCAGTACTATTTATATTGGCAAAAGTGTATATATCCTGGAGTTCCCAATCACTACTCCATCTCCAGTACATTGATCAATGGAAAAAGTACATATAATACATTTTTGAAATTCAATATTTTTAACATTTTTATTTAAAAGTTTTCTATGTTGACATTATGGTGGTATGGAGTCAATATTCAGAAGTCATGCCATTAGTAATACATTAGATATATATTATCTGTCAAATAATTGTGCTTATAAAATGGATGGCAAATAGTAGATCAAAAAATTAATTTGTCTATACAAATGCTAACTAACATTAGAGAGTAGCTTGAAGAGAAGGTGTAAGAAAGTGGATATTTAGTATGGTAGATGCGAGTCCACCACAAGGAAAAAGACCACCAACTTCTAAGGGTAAAATACAGTTTCAGTAATTGTTAACCTGGGCTCGGCCCCTGGTAGCTATGGCACATAGCAGACAGGCTTATTTTGGTAAAATGTATAAAATATATGACAATAACAGTTAAAAAGTCAAAAAACAACACAATAAAATTCCCACAAGCAAATTAGAAAATTGGAGAAAAATGTAATGAGTAAATTGACACCAAAATGACAAAACTTAAATGAGGGGAGCCAGAGTTATGCATTTTTAAACAATTAAGCAAAAAGCACCAGGAAAAAGTAAAGCACCTATCAATAGTCACCTGCCGTGGTGACTGGGTCCTGGGCTCAATTTCAGGCCAACCATGATGGTGCGTGGGTCATATATACTAAGCGGGTTGGTCCCAGTCACCTTCAGGATTAGTCCTTGAAACGGAAGTCAAGATCCGCCAGTGGGGCAATGTTGCAGGCTATATCTGCCAAAGTCCTCTCAAAGCTGGATAGCTGCTGGATGAGAAGGTGTAAGATTAGTCCCACTGAAGCTGTTGGTTTTAATGGGAAAAGCTTTAAGTGGGTCCAGCCCAGTTGTTTCTGGTCAGTGGGGCACTTCTGGGAAAAGTCATCTTGTTGTGTCCCTGTAGCCACAAAGGACTGAAGCCAATTGGCCCTTGGAGTCCGCTTCTTAGTCGTGGGTACATGTGGGAGCTGGTCTTGCCCTTCAGGTCTTCATACAGTCTCAAATAGCATGTACAGTCCCCTTCTCTTCTTCTGTAGGTCCAGAGAATATTCAGATTAGCTATGAGTGAGGTACCAGCTTTGTAGGTTTCACCAGCCAGTGGGTGGGGATGACTCCTGCTCACCAATACTAAAAAAAGTTCCATGGGGAAATCCTTCCCACTTTTGTAACACAACCTGTTTGCCTTAATGCAAGCTATTACACAATGAAGTATTCTGAGGCAAATCCAACACCGCAGAATAATTCTGACCCTGAAGGAAGCTTGCGTGCCAGCCAGGATCATGTTTAGGGAAATGAGCGGTCCCCTCCTACTCAGCTACATCAAACTGGTTCTGGGACCATCTCTCCCTCCCACTGGACTGGTGCCAAACTGGCTACAAAGGGGCCGATTCCGATTCGGGCAGGAAATCTCTCCGACCGAGCCGGACCCGGAGAGATTTCCGACCGAATCGGACCCTAGCAGTCCGACCGAACGAGTACGATGCGTTCGCATGCTATCGGACTCGATTCGGTCGGACTCTCATTGAAGTCAATGGGAGCCGGTCGTACAACGCGTACGCGGGCTCCCATTGACTCAATGGGTGCGAGGCAAACAAGGGCGCCCCCTATAGCGGGTACGCGTCGAAGCGGGTCGTGCCGTACACGCACAGGTAGGGGGGACCCATGGGTCCCCCCTGTGTGCGACTCGCGTGGCTAGTCATACAGGGGGGTCCGACACGGACCCCCAAAGTGCAGCTCCGAGTGCTCTCTCGAGCCGGACGGCGCGAGTCGGTCGGACTGCTTGCGGCACGCATCGTACTTACCCGGCCGGGGAACGTCTCCATTGCGCGGTGCGAGTCGTGTCCGTGCGAGTCGGTCGGAGCGGTTGGGTCCCGCGAACGAGTCGGTCGGCGATTTCACGTACGTTCGCATCGTACTCGCTCGCCAGGACGCACGTCCGACTCGGTCGGAAACAGGGCGTCCGAATCGGATCCGGTAAAGCCAAATCCGATTCGGAGCCCTACCGGCCGAGATCGGAATCGGCCCCAGAGTGTCTATAGAGCGAAAGGCTTCACTTTTCCAGGTCTTCCTTTACACTTAACTACGAGCATGCAGGCTTCACCTTGGCCCCTTGCAAATGAATGAAGTTCCTGAACACTCCACAGCTGCCCTTACTGAGCTGATATATGTCATGTACCTCATACCCAGTCCTTCATTTGAAAAGGCCTAAGCCTTTGTTTCTGCTCTGGGAGAAGTTTTAACACCTCATTAAAGGAACATACTGGCAGGGCATCTGCCAGCCTACTGGAAGCTCAGACAGGTAAAGTTCATCTTTTGAAAAGTCAATTTTCTGAAACACTTACTAAAACTCCAACATCACCAATGAATTATATTTGTGATAAATATTAAAAATAGTGGTTTGATCACCACAGTAGATTATCCTAAATTAGCATGCATATTATTTGGTCTGAACATTAGTGATTCTAATAGGACAGCTACAGCCCTAAAAGTGAGCTAGTCACTGTAGCTACATGCTAACATTCATTTCTTGCATGTACTACTTTTGAATAGTAGGTGCCCTACCTTGTGGTCTACGAGGCCTACTTAAGGGTAGCGTATTTAATATTTAAAAGTATGGTTATTTCTACACAAGTAGGCCTGAAGCCATGTTCTCTTGGTCACCATAGTGGATACCACAAAAGTGTTGTAGTCCACAGGTGAACTTTAATTTTCCATGGCATTGCTATATTTTCTGCACCATATGCAATGGCCTTACTGTACAGTTAAATAATTCAGTTGGGGATTGCCCAATAGTACCATATTTTATGGGTCAGAGCACATACACCGGACCCTGGAAAGCAGTACCCAAGTGTGTGAAGTTACAAAAACAGCCACACCAGTCAGCAGAAAAGGGTGTTGACCAGACAAAAGGAGGCCCTTTCTCACAGAAGGTGCTTAGTGACAAGGAACATTTATAGACTAAGAATGCTGCCTGTTCCTTTTCCAAAATATTGTAAATTATGCATATTCCTATAACACAGATTTTATTTACATCTTTCTTTAATATTTGTTGTGATCAAAAATGTGAGTGTAGGAAGGTGGAATCTGACTATATGGTTGCCCCCACTTTTTTCCTGGTGTTTTGCTGGTTTATGACTTAGTTGGACTGGGATCCTGCTAATCAGAACCCCAGCCTAGCTGCTTTCTCTCTAAAATGGTTTCCATGTGCCTTAGGCACATCTCTGATTGGAATCTGGAGTGCCCTTATAAGTCCCTAGTATATGGTATACTATGTACCCAGGGCATAGGTACCTCAGAGGCCTACCAGGGGCTGCAGCATGTATTGTGCCACCCCTGGAAGGCCATCCAAAATGACACCACAGGTCTGCTACTGCAGCCTGGGTAAGGTGGTGCATGCACCCCTTACTGTGATATAGGCTACCTATATCACTACAATTGCACACACATATAAACCTATAAGTCACTCCTATGGCAGGCCTTAACAATCCTGAAGGCAGAGTGCTTAGTTTTTATGTGAGAGGGTGCCCCTGCATGAGCAGGGCCCCTCTGCAGCGTTCGGAGTCAATCCTCTGATGCTGTTTGTGGTGCAGCCTGACCATATACTCTTAAGTACATTATATCCTTGCGGTAAATGCTAACTTTGGGATGGCTGCACAGAAACATGTCGTGTTTGGTGTCAAACATCTTGGAATACTACCCCCCCGCCAATTCTGGTGGCGGGGGTAGCATTCCACCCTTCTAGAGGGAGAGACATGTACACACCGGGCTACCCGGTAACTTCTTTCCAGAGCCCTGGCATCACAAAATGGATGCTGCTGCCACAGACACGGGTCTGGCCTCCTGCTGCTGACTGAAACTCCGGCAGGGGAGGCCTGGACAATAGGTTTCCTTTCCCAAGGAGGTGTAACCACCTCCCCAGACAGGATAATGTGTATTGGGGCTGGGCGGGAGCACCCTCTGGTGCTTTGAAGTCCTGCACTGGGGGCACATTTGGTGTCCCTGTGCATATGCCAGTTCAAACCGGTTGCAGGGACTACCTGCCCCTGCTCTGGCGTGAAACTGGTCAAAGGGAAGGGTGTAACCACCCTCTTCCCTGACCCTCCCATAGGTGGGTCCCCAGAGTATGTCCAACCCCTAACTTTGTATAAGTATGGGACCCCAGTCCTTAGGACTTTAGATTACCCTGGACGAAACTCTGACACTGAATCCTGGACCTTCGACGCTCTACCTGAAGATTAGAGGACTGAAGAATCTCCCTTGGGGTCAAGGAGTGACTCCCCTGCTTGGCAGGCACCTAAGAAGCAATTGTCCAGTCTGTATCGCTGAAGCTCCCGCCGGACGCCGAAGTCTTTGCATCACCAGAGGTAGATTTCCAGACTTCCCCGAGGCTGCCCTGAGTCCCCAGCAAAGCTGAGGCCTGTAGCTGTCGTGGGTAATGTGGAACCGTGACCCCTGGACACCAAGCACATTTGCAAGTGCATCCTCTTCCTGGTCTCCCACGAAGTTATGCTTTGGGCTCCAAGTAGCCCCCGCCTCCAGCACTGACTGCACTGAAGATCACTGGCCTCCACTCCACGAGTGTCCTGCAAGCCAGCTCAAAGTGCGTCCACTCGAGGCTCCTTTGTGGTCACTAGTCCGTTGGCTAGAGGGCCCTCCCGAAGGTAACTCTTCTTCTGCTTGGGCTTCCCTGGTTTCTCCAGACGTGCCCTGACTTACCCTTGCTGGGTGAGTCCCTCAGACCTTGCTGGTCTGTAACACCGTCCTTCTTCTATTTCCATGAGACTTGCCGTTGCCAAGGCTTGTTGGGTCCAATCTGGTCGCCGACACCGCAGCAATCGACAGACGTCGTGGGACAGCTCGAATCCAGCTCCTGGTTGTTGTCAACACCTCCTGGACCTTGTGGCTGAAGAGTCAAGACAACCGTCAACCTACCTGAAGCACCCAACATCGGTGGGCATCTGCTCATCGCCTTCCTGGTCACTGGCAAGTGACCCAGACTCTGTCCCCTCTGCT